>CM052539.1:85256363-85347577 GCA_028533065.1 Trachops cirrhosus
ATGATCTTTCTAATGAATTGTTGAATGCGGTTTGCCAATACTTTGTTGAGGATTTTAGCGTCTATGTTCATCAGTGATATTGGCCTGAAGTTTTCTTTCTTTGTTGTGTCTTTATCTGGTTTTGGTTCTAGTATGATGTTGGCCTCATAAAAAGAGTTAGGGAGTCTTCCATCTTCTTGGATTTTTTGGAATAGTCTGTGAAGGATAGGGGTTAGCTCTTCCTTAAATACTTTGCAGAATTCTCCTGTGAAACCATCTGGTCCAGGGCTTTTGTGTGTTGGGAGTTTTTTGATTACTGCTTCAATTTCATCTACTATTATTGATCTGTTCAGGTTTTCTGTTTCTTCTTCATTGAGTTTTGGAAGATTATATTTTTCTAGGAATTTGTCCATTTCACGTAGGTTTTCAAATTTCTTGGCATACCGTTCTTCATAGTAATTTCTTACTATCCTTTGTATTTTTGTGGTATCAGTTGTAATCTCTCCTCTTTTATTTCCAATTGTGTTTTTTTGGGGGCCTCTCTCTTCTTTTCTTGATGAGTCTGCTTAAAGGCTTGTTGAGTTTGTTTATCTTTTCAAAGAACCAGCTCCTGGATTCATTGATCCTTAGAATTGTGCTTTTAGTCCCTATGTCTTTTAATTCTCTCTGATCTTGGTTATTTCCTTCCTTCTACTTGCTGTGGGCTATCTTTGTTGTTGTTCCTCCTGTTCTTGTTGGCGTAGGGTTAGGGCTTTTGTTTGAAATGTTTCTATCTTTTTTAGGTAGGCCTGTATAGCTATGAACTTCCCTCTCAGGACTGCCTTTGCTGTGTCCCATAAGTTTTGTGTTGTTGTGAGTTCATTTTCATTTTTTTTCCAGAAACTTTTTGATTTCTTCCCTAATTTCATTGTTGAGCTATTCATTGTTTAATAGCATGCTATTTAATCTCCATGATTTTGAGTGTTTTTCTTTTTTTTCCCTTGGGATTTGTTTCTAGATTCAGTCCCTTCTGCTCCGAGAATATGCTCGGTATGATTTCAATTTTCTTGAATTTGTTGAGGCTTCCTTTGTGTCCTATCATGTGGTCTATCTATGAAAATATTCCATGTGCATTTGAAAAGAATGTGTATTTGGCTTCTTTAGGATGGAGATCCCTATATATATCAGTTAAGTCCATTTCATCTAGTGCATTGTTCAATGCCACAATATCTTTGTTGATATGTAGTTTGGAAGATCTGTCCATTTTTGATAATGGGGCATTAAAATCCCCCACTATAATTGTATTGCTGTCAATATCTTTCTTGAAGTCCTCCAAGGTTTTCATGTGTTTTAGTGCTCCTATGTTGGGTGCATATATATTTACAATGTTTATGTCTTCTTGATGGATTCTTCCCTTGAGTATTATGAAGTGACCTTCTTGGTAAATGGATTATGTTTAAGTTCGTGAGACTCCTCTTGTTAGTCAGCTTCTTAAATTGATCTGTTCTCACTCTCTGGGTTATGGTGTGTACTTTGGGTCTCTCTTTATGGCCCTTTTCTGGAAGTCTATTTTGTCTGATGTGAGTATTGCTACCCCAGCTTTTTCCCTGTCCATTTGCTTGGAAAATTTGTGTCCAGCCCTTCACTTTCAGCCTGTGTAGGTCTTTGCTCCTGAGGTGGGTGTCTTGTAGGCAGCATATGTGTGGATCATGCTTTCTTATCCATTCAGTTATTCTATGTCTTTTGTTTGGAGCATTTAATCCATTTATATTTAAGGTTATTTTTGATAGGTACTTATTCATTGCCATTTTCGTACCCATATCCCCCCCCCTTTTCCTTTCCTTCCCTAAAGCAGTCCCTTTAGCATGTTTTGCAGAGCTGGTTTGGTGGAGGTGTATTCTTTTAGACTTCTTTTGTCTGGGAAGCTCCTTGTTTGGCCTTCTATCTTGATTGAGATCCTCGCTGGGTAAAGTAGCCTTGGTTGCAGGCCTCTGGTTCTCATTACTTGGAATATTTCTTGCCTTTCTCTCCTGGTTGGAGCGTTTCTGTTGAGAAGTCAGGTGCTAGGCTAATTGGGGCTCCCTTGTAAGTTACTTCCTGTTTCTCCCTTGCTGCTTTTAAGATTCTCTGTTTGTCTTGGTATTTTGTTGTTTTTATTATGATATGTCTTGATGTGGGCCTCTTTGGGTTCCTCTTGATTGGGACTCTCTGTGTTTCTTGAATTTGTGTTACTTTTTCTCTCATCACATTAGGGAAGTTTTCCATCATTACTTCTTCAAATAGGTTTTCTATCCCTTGCTCTTCTTCTTCTCCTTCTGGTATCCCTATTATAGGGATATTATTATGTTTCATATTGTCTTGCATTTCTCTTAATACGTCTTCATTCTTTCTGAGCCTCTTTCCCTTTTCTTGCTCTTTCTGTTTTTTTTCAACTTTGTTCTCCAGCTTGTTGTTCAGATCCTCTGCTTCATCAATCCTTCTTTTGATTCCTTCTACTGTGTTCTTCAGTTCAGAAATTGTACTCTTCATTTCCTCTTGGCCCTTGTTGATAGTTTCTATTTCCTTTTTCATGTTGATATAGTTTGCAGTGAGTTCATTGTAGTTTCCCTGTAGTTTCTGGTAGCTCATTGTGAGCTCGTGGAGCTTCCTGATAATCATTGCTTTGAATTCAATATCTGATAGTTGAGTTTCTTCTATTTCATTTATCATTCCTTCCAGGTTTCCTCCTTTCCTTTCACTTGGGGATTGTTTCTTTGTCTTCTCATTGTTTGTGAGAGTCTTCTTGTTAGCCTCAGCTTCTTAAATTGATCTGTTCTGGCTTCCTGGGTTTATGGTGTGAACTTCTGTGGTAGAATACCTGTGAGATTCAGTGGCGCGCTCTCCTTCTGGTATCCAGGTGTTCACAGCTTCCACCTACATTTTTTATGATCATTTGGAGGGGTAAGGCAAAATGGTTTAAGGCAGGAAGAGAGCATTCTATGATAGTTACAGTAGCAGCCAGTAGAGAAGAGATAGGAGATGCTTTGGCTATGTATAGTGTTAATTGTGATCATCCACCCCATGAGCCACTTTTTAGAAAGGATGTAAGGAAGCTAAGACTCTTGTTGGGAAGGAAAGGATTGTGAGTTGGATCTAGAAAACAGTGAGGTTGTGTGAGGTCAGATTCTGAGGTAGGGGGAGAGTAAAGAGTAGTAAGTAGGTGTAGTGTGTGAGAAAATGGAGTTAACCACTATAGTAATAGAATTCAGGTAACTGAGAAGTCAGCTAAGGTCTGGGAGGGGTGTTGTGAAGTATTTACAATTGTATGGAATAGCTATTATTTACAGTAATATTAGAGCAACAATCATATGAGAGAATCTATGAGATCTATATAATGAGAATAGGGAGTATAGAGCCTTGAGCAGTGTACTAATGGAACACCAATGAAGGACAGTAAATTAGCAATACACTATGAATGAGATAACAGGGGAAACCTATCAAATGATACAATATAACCAGTGCTATTTCATTCTTTATATGTATGTTCCTCTCTCTATTTCACTTTTTCCTTCTTCTTAAAGCAGGCCCTTTAACATTCTTGCAATATTGATTTAGTGGGAATAAACTCCTTTAGTTTTTTTTTTATTTTTGTCTGGAAAGTTCTTTATTTAACCTTTAATTTTAAACAGAGTGATCTTGGTTGTAGGATTTTGCTTTTCATTATTTTGAATGTTTCATGCCAATCCTTTCTGGCCTGAAATATTTCTGTTGGGACATCAGCTAATAGCCTTAGGAGCTGCCTTTTAGGCAACTGTCTCTCACTTGCTGCTTTTAAGTTTCTCTCTTTGTCTTTAACCTCTGATATTTTAATAATGATATGCCTTGTTGTAGGCCTCCTTAGGTTTATCTTGATTGGGGAGTTTTTGTGCTTCCTGAACTTGTGTGACTTTTTCCTTCATCAGGTTAAGGAGGTTTTCAGCCATTATTTCTTCAAACAAGTTCTTGATCCCTTGCTCACTCTTTTTTTCCTCTGGTATCTCTGTAATGTGGATATTGTTATGTTTTATGTTGTCTAGGGTTCCCTTAGAATTCCTTACTTTTTTGAGTGTCTTTTCTTTTTGTTGCTCTGCTTGGGTGCTTACTGTTATCTTGTTCTCTAAATCATTTGCTCCTCTGCTTCATCTAATATGCTGTGGATTCCTTCTAGACTCTAGACTATTATTTATTTCAGATCTTATGTTCTTCATTTCTGACTGTTTTTCTATGATTTATATGTCCTTTTAACTTTTACTATCTCTTTGTATAAGTTCTCACAGAGATCATCATTCTTCCTCTATGGTCATTTCACAACCTTTTAACCATTGTTTGAAGCCACATCTGGTATCTTGGTTGCTTCCATTTCATTTAATTCTTTTCCTGGAGCCTTCTTCTGCTCTTTCATATGGGGCATATTTCTTTGTTCCCCTATTTTTTTCTGCCTTTTTGTGTTTGTCTCAGTGTATTCTGTTTATCTTCTATGACTGTCAAACTTATTTTGAGGATTTCCTGATGCAGATACCTTGTGGGGGCTCTGTGGCACAATCTTACAGATTACCTGAGCTAGATTCTCCAGAAATGATTCTTTTGTGGGTTATGTGCAATCACCTATTGTAGTTGAGTCTTGAATGCTTTTGGCTCATTCATGGGTAGAGTTAACTCTCAGGCTGGGTGACTAAAATGGTAAGCCTTGTTCATTGTGTATGAGATGCTGTTCAGGAACTACCCCCCAAGGCATAGTTGTTCCTAGCAGTGTCTTGTGCCTGCCAGAATCCTCCTTTAAGTGTGCCATGTTTGTGGCCATTTGGGTTGAACTCTGGTACATTTTGAAGCCCTCCCTTGTAGTGTTGGTTCTTGACCCACTTGGCCATGATTCTCATTCAGGCCAATATTTGGTATTCTATGGAACCTGCCTTAGGAGCTACCATCTACAGCTACCATGTTGTTCCTCAGTTGTGGCTGTCTGCTGGGCCTCAGTGTGCATGAGAGAGGCAAAGCTATGTGCCAGGATTTGCTTCCTACAGCTCTGAGCTGGAGGCAGATCAATATAAGTCCAAGACTCCCTGAGGTCAACAACTACCTGTTGGCTATCCCACTACCCCCTCTGGTTGCTTGAACTTCCTCCAGAGTCACCCACCCACACTGACTCTTCCACATGATTCAAGCTCAGTAGGGTGGGGCAACAAGCTCAGGAAGAATGGACTAGTGGGCTTTGAACTTAGGAGCAGCATAGTCAGGCACTCAATTGGGAGAATGTGGCCTATACCACTCAGTCTCCACTAGAGTCTCCAACTATAGCTCCTCTAGGAGAAGAACACCACAGGTTAGGCTGGGTACAGTGAACTTTCCCCACTGCAGAAGCAAGTTCAGCAGGACAGGTTACCAAGACTTGGGCAAACAGATCAGGAAAGCCTTCCTTTGCAGATGGCACCAGATGGGATGAAAGGAGGACGAGCAGCACTCCTCCCTTTAGCTCTGTAGCTATGCCTACTTGAGCCCCAGGCTGGAGCCTCTGAGAGTGGTGTACTCCAAATGTCTCAGCTCTGCGTTTAACCCTCTTCCCTCTGAAGACTGAGCCCAGCAGGATGGGGTTAGTGGCACTTGGAGGAATAAATCAAAGCTGCCCTACCTGGGGGTAGTACTGGCCTGTGGGAGGTAAAGGAGCTGGTCATCTCCCCCTAGCTTTGCAGCTTTGCTGCCAGAGACCCTGACAGGAGGCTCCAAGGGGTTCACACAGAAGGTCCCATCTCTGAGCTATACCTCCTTCTCACCACAGACTGAGTCCAGTTGGACAGAGCCAGTGGAACTTGGGAGAACAGATCAAGATAACCTCCTACTGGGGGTGGCACCAATCCACAAGAGGGAAATATACTCCTGTCCACTCTTAGCTCCACAGATGGGCAGCTAGAGACCCTGACAAGAGAGTTATTCATTGGGGTGGCACCTGCTGAACCCACAAGAGGGGGAAAGAATGGCCCCTAATCCAAAACCACACAGTTCAATGACTGAGAGTATGTATATTGTTTTTGCAGAAAAAGGGCACACTACAGTTCCCTCTTGAGTACATTCAATAGTCCATTCTGCTGGACACAAGCTTGGCAGGATGGTGTTTCCAGTATTTGGAAGACTGAGTTATGTATTCCCACAGCTGATGTTGTAAGAATAGAGATGCCCAATCCTTGGAAATGGCATCTGAGGGCAGTGTGGGATGTTTATTCAGGACTGGAACCTCAATAGCTGATCCTTAAGATCTCTCTATGATGCAGATCTTCTCTTTATGATTCCCATGTGCCCAGAGTCACCTTCCCTCAACCAGAGCCTGGGTGAGTGCCCAGTGACAAGCTCCCGTGCCCTGGCCCCTTAGAGCAAATGGGACTCTATCAGACTTCCTCTTCTCAGCAGACAGAGTCCCTGCTGATTTTCACAGCCAGATATTATGCAAGGCCCCTCTTCTCAGCCCTGGTGCTCTGGCTTGGGGGTCCTGATGTGGGGTTGAGACACTCATACTCCTTACAGAGGACTTATGCACCCAAGATATCCCTCCAGCTGCACATCTGTTGTACCTGAGTGCAGGGACCAGCCTTCTCCATGATCCTGCCCTTCTTACCAGTCTCTGTGTAGTTTCTTCTATACATCCTTGGATATAATCTTCCTGTTGAGCTCTCCTTCAGTTGGTTATTCAGATTGATTGCTCTATATTTTAGCTATAAAACTGGTGTGGTGCCAAGAGGAGGTGTATGTAGTCTTTACATCATCCTCAGCCAATTTGGATCTGTCCAAAAATATTCTTTAACAGAATTTAAAGTTACTAACACTGTAGTGACTGGACATCTCCCTGTGTTTCAAGGACTCCTGCTGTAAAGGAAAGAATTGTTTGCTATAACAGAGAATTAAGCTGCTGTGAAAATATAAATGTGGCAAAAGATGGAAAGAGTGTTTTCACAATATGTAAGACCTTCATTCCAGAACTCTTGAAGTCCTGATGCACCTTTTCATTTTTTGAGGCATAGGTGTTTAATATTTCCTTAGATATGTTATCCAATCAAGTCTCATATTTGCTTAAATTGCTTAAAGATAGTTTTTTTTTGTCACTTTCAGGTAACATTAGTGGAGACAGCAACATTAGTGGAGACATTTTTCTAGAGATTGGTGCTTTACACAAGACAGCAGTTTCAGTCCTAGCTGGAAATTGTGTTCAAACCATTGGGATAGGTCCTGTTTTTTTTTTTTATTAATATGAGATAAAAGGAGCATATAAAGCTGGCTGAAGTAGAATCAGAGAATAAAAGCTAAGGCAATAGCTGAGGAGAGAGATAGGCACTTTGACTCAGCCAACCAAATCAACCTCAGAATATAAATAGATTTAAGGAAAAGTCAGCTTGTATGGTTCTACCAATAGCAGATCTTCATAGCTTTCTTAATTTTAACACTAAAATTGTTAAAATTCCCAGAAGTATGAATAAGCATTTAGACATCATTTATGTGCTTTCTTAAAAATATGAGTGGCCTAAAAATATGCGATAGGCCACTTGCCTAGTAGAAATAGGCAATGTTACCTTAAGAAACATGTATGTGACTAAATGGGAAGAGATTATGAGAAAATGAGTGAACAAGTGCTATTTGATTTTGATGCTCCACTGGTGCACTAATCATGGTGCAGGTCATATTTTTTCTATGATATGTAGTTGAAGGTTTCTCTTCCCACCCCCAGTATCAAATGAAAAGCTAAGGTTACACATAATAGTCCAGCTGTTACTTTACTAAATGCAGCTGTTTTCTGTTATTTGATAGCAATGACCAATCACTGAAGCATTTTCAAGTATATGGTATGTGTGTGTCTGTGTATGTATGTGTGTAAAATACCCCTCCTTATAAGAATTTGGTCTTTTAACACTAGAAATTATTTATTTATTGAATATTTTGATTTTACCTAATGATCTCCAAAGCTATTTTGGGAAATAATTTAAGAAAACAAAATAAAGAGTTTCAATGAATTTCAAATTATGGTGCCAGATAATGTGTTAAGCTTTCTCAGCTCAGTTCTATTCAAGGCAAAATAATTTTAGCTAAAATAAGAATGGTGGATTCAGAAAGAATCAAGACAAAATTCAAACCATTAGTCTCATGGAAAGGTAGGACTCAGCAATTTTCCTATTTTCCATTTAGAACTTCTGCTTCATACATTAGAACTGGTATTCACAGTTAAAATCAATATCTACAATAAAAATTATTTCCTGATTCCATGGACAAATGAGGTTACCCATTCTTTGTTGGAGATTCCCTTTCTCTCTCTCTCCCTCCCTCCCTTATATCCTCCTTCTTTCTCATTTCTATGTCAATTTTAAAATCCTCACCCAAGGATATGTTTATTGCTTTTACAGAGAAAGGAAGGGAGAGAGGAAAGGGGGAAAGAGAGAGAGAGAGATCTATTTTGAGATAGAGGTAGAAATAGAGATAGAGAACTCTCAATTTTCTGAAACACTGTTATTCTAATGATCAGATTTAGCTTGCAACCACTTAAAATAATACTTGTGCATTATATAGTGAAAGAATCACAGGCACACAGAATGCATTAACCAATTAATATTGGGATATTGGAGATTTTGCTTAAATAAATAACTTAAGCTCAGGAGTTCTTTGGAATCAAAACTCCATGCCATAGAAAAACAGGGACACAAATGGTCTTTTATATTGGCTTTAGCTTCCTCATAAGAAATCTAATATCCTTTGTGCAAGACCAACAATCACTATATTATTTATTTAAATTCTTATCAATTTTGTTAGTGATGCTAATCTCTTGCATTGGCAACAAGATGTTTAATTAAATCATGTGATTAGAAGGAATTCTAAAAGGAAATAATACTATTCCAAAAATACAGGGCAACACAGAAAATCCAGGGAAAATGAAAACAATGAGCTATTTAGCAGGAAAATTTTTGTTTGCGCATCTCTGAAAACCAAGTGCCTAGAACAATATCTATCCTCAATAAATGTTTGTAAAGTGAGTGAGTGCTAAAGAAAAGGAAATACTGGAAGGTGGATTTAATTAAAGTTGATGTAATTCAAATCTATATTGTCTTGGTTTTTTCACTGGAATAAGTGATTATTTGCTTTTGTTTCTTAACAATTCTTTCCATTTAATTTAGACATTCAAAGGCTGGCTCATACTTTAATAATGAAATACTTAATAGTACCAATTTTTTAATTGAATATAGGTTTTCAAATCTGATCCTCAAATGCTCAGATCTGAGCTATGTTTTATAGTTCTAGATTTAGTATAAAATTTCAGGAAAAAACATTTGTGTAAGAGTCTTGATTCCCTTTCCATCCAAGGATGAATATACAAAGTAAAGGTCCTGTTCCTTTTTTTCTTTTACGCTCAGTGCTTTTTGCATCTTTTGTAAGATATAGTTTCTACCCTGAGTTCCCTGAGAGGTTAAACAATTTTTCTGAAAGTTCTGATTTTTTATGCAGAAGAAAATTTTTTTACTCCAATAGAAAGCAGTTTTTATGATTTCTCTCTCTTTAGCATGCTAGTAATTTTACTAACTTATTTTCAGAGAAGTTTTTCCTTTTAAGTAATCTTTTCTGTTCTTTTATTAATTTTCTAGAGATTTTCTCAAATTACACAAGACAAAATGAAATGCAGCCACCAACTCACTAGACAGTCATATGGGAGTTGTGCTGATTCTTATGTTATACAATATATTTTTATATGTTCTTTTACACATGCTTTTAAAATTATTGTTTCATAGTGCCTGTGTGGGTACTTGAAAGACCATAAAATGTAAGGGATTATTTATTACTAGAGTGTTTCAAGAGCTTAGCAAACCTCCAGAGGTCACTATAAAAAGATGTAAGATACACTGAAATGACTGGGCTGGGACAGAGAGGTAAGTCTGTTACAGGAACTTTAATCATCCTCCTGCATCCTTCCCAACCCCCACTCCTCCAGCTGGATGGTTGTGTAGTTGGACGTTTAGTAACCTCTATTTTTAATTAATTTACCAGATTGGCACTCTTGCTGTATGCTCAAGTAGTTTGTTTTTTTTTCCTTTGTAGTTCTTTAGTCCTCTGTTTTCTAATTTTTCAAGTTTAATCAGTGATCTTCTTCCATGCGGTCATGTTCTTTCACTCCCTCCATTCCACTGTTGCAGAATTTAAGATACAAAGAAGTTGCACCTGCAGTTGTATTGAAACTGCTTTCACAAGGATTATTAATGATTTCTTTGACAATAGATACAAAATCTTTTTTAAAAATGTAATGTTTGATGTACAATTTGCATAAATAAAGTTAACTGCTTAAGTTGATGATCAATGGATTTTTACAAATGAATGCATCCTAATCAAGACATGAAATATTTTTATCACCTCAGAAGTTAGTTGCTACCCCTTTTTGGTCAATCTTCCTCCCTGAGGCAATCATTGTTGTGATTTCAATAGCCATAGATTATTTCTGTCTATTCTTAAATTTCATATAAATAGGTTGTATAATATGTACACTTTTGTATGTGACTTCTTTCATGCATCAGAACATTTTAAAAATTTAATAATGTTGCTTTTTATATCAATAGTGTGTTTTCTCCTTTTATTACTGAACAGTTCATTATATAAAAATATCAGAATTTGCCTCATTCTCACAGAGTAAGCATAAGTCCTCAAGTGCCAACTGTGTATAGCAACTTCCTTCCAAAGAGTAAAGTATGGAAAAGGGGGATATCAGTACTTTTGCAGTGAAGAAACCTGACAACCATGACCTGAGCCAGGTGATCAAGGTCAATATCAATAGTGACAAATCGTGTTGCTAGTATGTATGTTGATGTGGTGTGTTAAGTGGCATTTTCCTATATAATGATCCTCCCCAAAACCTGTAACTGCCATCTCATCTTGAGAAAAAATTGAGATTGATTCTAATAGAAGAGCACTACAAATACTAGACTTTAAAATTGATAAGGCTAACAAAAACAAGGAAAGACTAAAAACTGTCACAAACAAGAGGACCATAAGGAGCTCTCATGACTAAATATAATGTGGTATCCTAGATGGAATCCTGAACAGAAAAAGAATCTTTGGTAAAATCTAAGGTGATCCGAATAAACAAGAACTTTAAAAATTAATACTATACTGGCTCTTTCATTATGACAAATGTCCCCCATCAGTGTAAAATGGTCATGGAAAAAACTGGGCACTGGACACGTGAGGATTCTATTTATAATTTTCTCAATTTTACTGCATATTTAAACTTGCTATAACAGTGAAATAAATTAAAAATTAATAATTTTAAGAAGAACATGTAAAAATACTACAATTTGATTACTGATTCTATTGCTGGAACTTGGGGTTGTTTCCAGGTTTTAGCTAATATAAAGCTACTACAAACATTATTATATATGCCTTTCTTATAAACATTTGCTGATGTGATAAAATAACTTTGGAAGTGTTCTTTCTTCTATTTTTTGGAAGAGTTTAAGATGGGTTGGTATTATTTCTTATTTCATGTTTTAGAAAATCACTTGTGATGCCATGTGGTCCTGAACTTTTCTTTTTTTGGAAATTTATGAGATTTAGTTTCCCTGTTATTGGTTTTCTATTTCTTCTTGATTCAGTTTTGGTGTGTTATATATTTTTAAGAATTTATCCATTTCTTCTGGGTTATCTAATTCATCTACTTATAATTGTTCATAATAGTCCTTAATTATTTTTTCAAAAAGCTTTATGTCATCTGTTGTAAAGACATTTCTATAATTTCTGATTTCATTTGTTTATTTTATCTGAGTTAATCTAGCTGAGGATTTGTCAATTTTCTCTTTTCAATCTGCCAACTCTTACCCTGGCTGATGCAGCTCAATGGATTGAGCTCAGGCCTGTGAGCCAAAGTGTCACCAGTTCCATTCCCATTTGGGGCACATGCTTGGGCTGTCGGCCAGGTCCTGGTGTGGGGTGTGTGAGAGGCAACCACACATTGATGTTTCTGTCCCTCTCTTTCTCTGTACTTTCCCCTTTCTGTAAAAAATAAATAAATAAAATCTTTAAAAAAACTACCAACTCTTAGTTTGGTTAATCTGTTTTTTAAATTTATTGATTTTGGAGCAAGAGGGAAGAGAGAGCGAGAAGGAGAGAAAGAGAATATCAATTGGTTGTTTCACTTATTTATGCATTTATTGGTTGACTCCTATATGTCAACCTGGCAGGGGATTGAGCCCACAATTTTGGCATATCTGGAGAATGCCTGGCCAGTGCTCAAGTTAATATTTTATATTGTTGTTTTTTCTCCATTTATTACTGCTCTAATCTTCATTTCCTTCCTTCTGCTAACTTTGAGATCAGTTTATTTTTCTTTTTCTAGTTACTTAAGGTGTACAGTTAGATGTTTAATTGGGATCTTTATTTTAATACAGGTGTTTTTTTGTTATGAACTTTGCTGTTAAAACTATTTTTGCTGCATCCAACAAGTTCTGGTATGTTGTGTTTCCATTTTCATATGCTTCAAGAAACATTTGTATTTTCTCTTTAATTTCATATTTGGTTCATTTATTGGTCAGGAGAGGCCTTGAGCTTTAGAGAGATTCCTGCTCTAACCTTCCTCTGGCCAAGTACTACTCCACAGGTCAATGAAGTCATGGGCCAGAGGACACATCCATTGAAGCTTGAACCCTATTCTTAGACCAAGGTTAGCTGGTATCCCAGAGTTTTCACTCCTGGTGGCCTCTCCCTACATTCATTCCCTCAAGGGCAGACTGTGCAGATGGTATGTGAACCGTCAGGCCTGAAGGATGACCAAAAGTTGGACTTTGTTGGGGTGGAGTGTGGATTGAGCTTAGGTTTTTAGACTGGTGCCTTAAGGTGCATGTATAAAATCTGCAGCAGAGTGAGGTGATGCAAGAGAAGGTTATAGAAGAATGATAAACTGCTGTCACATTCTAGCTAAAACTTTGAGAGGGTTTTTAACATTTCTGTTACACTTTATCAAAGTAGAAGGGTAGATAGATAATGTGTTCTAAAAGTTTGTAAGCTTAATTTATAACTCTTAAATATTTAGGGATCTTGCATCTGGGCTTCCATTTAAATATTGTCTTGGGCTTCACAAATGTTAGGGCCCAACTGGTTTTGAAAAATATATTTTCTCCACAGTACTCTCTCCATTCAGTTCATCTAATTTCAATTATTTTCCTCAAAGCTTAGTTTAAGTTTTCATAAAACTTTCTTAGCCTTATATTTTAGTTTATTCCTTCCTGTGAGTCAGTGTAGCATTTGTTATTGGCACCAAATCTATGGTACATATCCAATATTTATATTTTTAAAAATAATTTTATTTAATAACCCATATAATAATTTATTGTCACAGGTCATGTTGTACATTCCTTTTTCCATGTTCACTGGTAACATTACAAGCAAGAGTGTTCTGCCTGAGGAACAGTCTGCCTCCATTGGAAGCTCTAGCTGCAAATTATTGTTCATCTCTGCTTTTTGGTAATTGTCTTAATGAAATACTTAAAGCATCTACTTTGTCCTTGTGAAAATATAAATGTGGTGTTTGCTTCAGCAGCACATATACTAAAATTGGAATAATACAGGGAAAATTAGCATGGCCCCTGTACAAGGATGACATGCAAATTCATGAAGTGTTACATATTTTTGAAGACAGACCACCCAATTAAACAATAGGCCAAGGACCTGAACAGACACTTCACCAAAGAAGACATACAAAGAGCTCAGAGACATATGAAGGGATGCTCAGCATAATTAGCCATCAGAGAGATGAAAATTAAAACCACGATGAGATATCATTTCACACTGGTCAGAATGGTCATCATAAACAAATCAACAAACAAGGTTATGGAGAAAAGAGAACCCTAGAGCACTATTGGTGGGAGTGCAGACTGGTGCAGCCACTGTGGAAAACAGTATGGAATTTCCTCAGAAAACTAAAAATGAAATTGCCTTTTGATCCAGTGATCTTATTGCTGGGATTATACCCTAAGAATCCTGAAACACTAATTCAAAAGAACCTATGCACCCCAATGTTCATAGCAGCACAATTTACAATGGCCAATTGCTGAAAGCAACCTAAGTGCCCATCAGTGAATGAATGGATCAAAAACTTATAGTACATTTACACAATGGAATACTATGCATCAGAAAGAAAAAAGGAGCTCCTGCCCTTTGTGAGAGCATGAATAGAATTGGAGAACATTACAGTAAGTGAAATAAGACAGGTGGCGAAAGACAAATACCATACGATTTCACCTATAAGTGGAACCTAATCAACAAAACAAACAAGCAAGCAAAATATAACCAGAGACATTCCAATAAAGAACAAACTGACAGTAACCAGAGAGGAGGTGAGAGGGATAATGAAGGAAAGTAAGGGAAGGGCTTTCAAAGAACATGTATAAAGGACATATGGATGAAGCCAAATGGGGTAGGTTCAAGGGTGGGAGGTGGGGATAGGTAGTGCAGGGATGTATGGTGGGAGGGTGGGAAATGAAGACAACTGTACTTGAACAAAAATAAAGATTATCAAAAAAGAAAATATAACTGTATTATATATCAGGTAAGTTAATGGATTCATGGATTAATATTTCTTATTTTATCACATGCTGACAGTTTTACTTCTTTTCCTCTTAAAAATTAAGTGTTGGAATGAGTGTGAATTTGGTGCTAGTGGTGGTGAGGTGGTAGTGGTTCATTGTCATGGCAGGGTCCTGACCCTATATTAACAAGGGGAAGGAGATATGTGTGTTTATTCCCTAGATCTGCATCCTGACCTGTTTGGGTCCTGGAGAGACTGGTCTGCATCTGTGATGGCACCCTACGAGCCTCCACTCCTGGATACCCTGGAGAGAAAGATAAAATGGCTCAGGATAAGCCCCAGACAACCCAGGGAGAGGGTGTCAAAGCTGCTGGCCCATAGCACCAGTCGGGCTGAACCTCCGACATGGGGACATCTGAAGAAACTGACCAAGCAAGCACAAGGCTTGGTCAACCAACAATCTGCTCCCCATGATGCTTCTACCCCGTTTGTAGCCATGTTAGCTGTCATTGCTACCCAGCAATGGGATTTTATCAAAAAGACATTTGGCATCTTGGGACGGTCCTACACTTCATTAACATGTCCGCAGGAAGTGTATCTGACTTGGGGATCCATTGGGCATATGGGTTGTGGGCCTGTGTTCAACCGCCTTATGTTATTGTAGTAGGGAATGTAAATACTACTTTGCAGGACCAAACTTTCTTGGTCCAGTGTCATAATTGCAATCTTACTAATTGTGTATCTCATTACAATCAAAATAAGGCTTTATTGATTCTCCTTCAACCTCCTTTCATTATGCTTCCTGTAAATCTGACTGGCCCTTGGTATGCTGACAGAGGACTTCAAGTCCTAGAAGAAATGCAAAAGTCTTTAACCTGCATGCGATGAGACATTGGGCTCATCATTACAGGAATCATTGCTCTAAAGCACTCATAGCCACTGCTAGCACTGCCGTGTTTGCATTAACACAAAGTATTCATAATGCTGATTTTGTTAATAATTTAGCTCATAATGTGTTAATAACATTAGGAAATCGAAAATATAGATTTAAAGTTAGAGACCAAACTTAATGCCTTAGAGGCTGTAGTCATTGGCTTAGGAGATAGGGTAGAAGCCTTGACTCTCTGTTCCAAGCTGCAATGCCATCCTCAATACACGTATGTCTGTATAACTTCTGTCCCCTATCATACTTCTGTATGGGACTGGGACAAAGTGAAAAACCATCTAATGGAAATTTGGAGTCATGAAAACATAAGTTTAGACATAAAGCAATTATATTCTCAGATACTGCAAATACAGAATGCTCATCTTTCTGTAATTGACCCTGCTCAAATAGCCTATAATCTGCTACAAGAATTGCAGGGATTTAACTCCATTAATTTGTTAAAGTATTCCTTTTGGTATCTCATTGGCTTAGGTGGATTGTTGCTAATTATGTTCTGTGCTTTTTCTCTAGTCTGCAAAAAACTGTGAGCCCAACTATTCCCTACATGAGTAAAGTTGCATCAAGTACAATTAGAAAAAAGAAAAGGGGGAGATGTGAAGAGCAGAGAAGGATAATGTGCGCCAAGGGAGTTGGAAGCAGGCCTCAGGTTCAGCACGGCTGCCCTAGGACTGCCTGATAGATTGTTGTAAGAAAAGAATGACTTGGCTGCTTGCTAAATCACTGTACCAAGAAGGAGCAGCAAATGTTGTTAAAAAATACAATGTACCTAGCCTTGTGGTTTGTCTTTCTCATGCTCTGCTTCAAAGCTTACTCAATATATACAGCCTGACTTCACCAATAAACAGTTCCCTCCCCTGCATCCCAGAGAAGGGGCTCCACCTGATCCCGCTTTGACTCTGTCTCTTTATTTCTTAATCCCCTGTCACCTTCCCTGGGGACCTGACTGATCCAGCTGTGCTGGTCTAGGCATTTCTCTCTATTTACCTATATACTAACACACACATTCACATGCATACATACAATTATCACAACAGTAATCAGAGATTAAAAAATAAACATATCCATCTAAATCTTCTGGTCTACCCATGGAGCTGTAATTCTCTTTTCCCTCAGGTCCTATCCATAACTATTCTCTTTTCAGATTGTTCCTAACTTTAAATATATGTTAATTTTTTAAAATTCAGACCTTTTTAGCCATTTCTTTAGTCTCTCTCTCTGTCTCTTTCTCTCTCCATAATTAAAAAGGATTGATAATGTATATTCAAATACAGTTGTATTATAAAAGAAAAGCTATGTTTTATGTTGTATACATAGGGTAAATGATTCAAATATATACTAAATTTATATATAATGCAATATATAACAAATACACACACATATATTATATACAATATGTATATATTATATATTTATTATATTATATTATATTATATTATATTATATTATATTATATTATATTATATATAAAATGTATATATATGTAAATACCAGAGGGTACCTTTATTATTACTAACTTTTTTTCCTTTTGGTCCCATTACAGATAATTAAAATTATTTGGATGTGTGAGTTGTTACTTAATGGGTAGTGGCCATAAAAACTGAACAGCTGCACTCCTGCAATTACTGGTAGGCCAGAAACACACTGAGGAAATCCTGAGCTCACCGAACAGCCTGTTGAAGCACACGTGTCAGGAAGTAACTCAAAGAACAGTCTGTTTTAAGTGTTCTGAGATAATCAGGGCAACTAGGACTTAATAGTTTTCAAAACTTTAATCTCCATAGAACTTTTGACAGCAACAATGGGAAGGGGCTATAATTATCAGCATTTTATAAGCATGGAATACTGAGTACTTCCAAAGTCACATATTTAATTCAAGGATAATGTAATCCATTAAAAATATATGGGTTTTCAAATCAAAATATTGTCTGCATCTAAAACCAGAAAAATGTTGGCTGCTTTCAGTAACCAAACCTATTGATTTCATTCTCTATATCGAGCCTGCTTTTTTCTTTCTGTCCTGTTTTCTTAACATTCTGTAAAGGATATGGTGATTTTCTGTTTTCAAGAAATTTTATCTCAAGTCCAATCTTGCCATTATCAAAAACAGTAAGAAAAGACTTTAGTCCTGGATGTGTGTTATGTTATTTAGGCACATCAACCATATAGCTTGAAAATAAAAATTATTATCATCCTATTAAAGGCAGAAAGCAAAGACATTGACTTCAAATATTGAATTTCATCTTTCTCTGTTGGCTTGTTTGTTTGGTTTAGGATTTTAAGAAAGCTACTTTCAGGACTACCTCCACAACCTCCAAAAATAACTTAAAGGCAAAGTATGGAAGACGAGGAGGGAAGCAAAAAGGTAGGGCATGAGGCCTGATAAAATGAGTAAATGCAAGAAGAAATCAAATTTAGAGCAGAGGTTTTTTATTTCATAAATTACCATCTTGATGTATACTGAATACTAGCAATTCAACCCACATGTAATGCAAAGAATGTTTGTGGGTGAAAAGACTGAAAGAAGAAATCAAGCAGCAGTGTCAGAGCTCTCAGTTTGATAATGGTACCTGATTTCAAGCAGATACTTAAATATATTCTTCACATAACTTAAAGTACCTGATTTTAGATCTCAAAGAAAGGATGTATGCATTGTGTTTTTATTTCTCAGTGGAATTTTGAAAGATCTTGCTAAGTAAAACATTGGCAAGGAAATAATACCATCAATAAATGTCCTATTATTTTGTCCTTTATGTTACTGGTTGCAGATGTTCCTTTGAAAAAAATACTTTAGAGTCTTTTTATCCCACCTACTATCAGTGCACACTTAACCATTGCCAGGAGAAATAGTGAACATAACACTTGGGTATTTGTGAGGTAGCTTTTATTACTGTGAAGTCAAATTTTGTTGTTATTGTTCAAGTACAGTTGTCTCCATTTCCATCCCACCACACCCTTCCACCCCACCCATTACCACCTCCCACCATTGAACCAACCCCCTTTAGCTTTGTCCATGTGAACTTTATACATGTTACTTGATGTCCTTTCCCTTATTATCCCCTATTATGCCTCTTCCCCTTCCTCTCTGGTTACTGTCAGTTCATTCTTTATTTCAATGTCTCTGGTTGTATTTTGATTGCTTGTTTTGCAGATTAGGTTCCACATATAGGTGAGATCATATGGTATTTGTCTTTCACCACCTGGCTTATTTCACTTAGCATAATGCTCTCCACTTCCATCTAAGCTGTTGCTAAAGGTAGGAGCTCCTTCTTTCCTTCTGCTACATAGTATTCTATTGTGTTAATGTACCACAGTTTTTGATCCACTGATTTACTGATGGGCAGTTAGGCTCTTTACATCACTTGGCTATTGTAAATTGTGCTGCTGTGAACATTGGGATGCATAGGTTCTTCTGAATTGGTGTTTCAAGATCCTTAGGGTATAATCCCAACAGTGGTATTGCTGGGTCAAAAGGCAATTCCTTTTTTAGTTTTCTGAGGAAATGCCATACTGTTTTCCATAGTGGTCTTACCAGTCTGCAGTCCCACCAACAGTGCACTAGGGTTCCCTTTTCTCCACATTCTCTCCAACATTTGTCGTTTAGTGATTTGGTTATGATGGCCATTCTGACTGGTGTGAAGTGTTATCTCATTGTAATTTTAATTTACATCTCTTTGATGGCTAGTGATGTTGAGCATCTTTTCACATGTCTCTGGGGCCTGTGTATGTTGTGAGGTAGATTTTAACATATGTTTTCCTATCTCAGCTTCCTGGTGCTTATTTTCTAAAATATATATCCAAATCATTTCAGTTTATAAAATAATGTAATAATGAATAGGTTGGCTAACTTTATTAAACATGAGGTTAAATATTAACATGTTTTTATATAAATATGACTAATATCAAGATAAATAAATATGAGTCAAAGTTTTATTCAAAATGAAATTGAAGTGAGAAAGCACAGATACCACTCAATCATATTTTTAACAGAAACACATTAGTGAAGGTTATAACATTGGATGTTTTCTTAACTTTGGGAAAATCAAACATAAGATTTTGTCTAACAACTATTAATAATTTTATATATTTTTTCCCTGTCAAAAATTTTATTTTTTTCCTTTTTCTTTTCTTTTTTTTAAATTGTTGTTCAAGTACAGTTGTCTCCATTTTCCCCTCAAGACTACACCCCCACCCCACACATCCCAACTTCCCAAACTCTATACTACACCCCTTTGGCTTAGTCCATGTGTCCTTATACATGTTCCTTGATGATTCTTCCCCTTTTTTGCCCATTATACCTCCCCCACCCCCTTTGGTTACTGTTGCTTTGATATTAGTTCAATGTCTCTGGTTGTATTTTGCTTGCTTGTTTGTTGTGTTGATTAGGTTCCACTTCTAAGTGAAATCATATGGTATTTTTTCTCTCCTCCTGGTTTATTTAACTTAGCATAATGTTCTCCACTTCCTTCCATGCTCATGTGAAGGGTAGGAGCCCCTTCTTTTTTCTGCTGCATAGTATTTCACTGTATAAATGTACAATTGCTTTTTGATCCACTGATTGAGTGATGGGCACTTAGGCTGTTTACACCATTTGACTATTACAATTCTTCTGCTTAGACCATTGAAGTGCATAAGTTCTTCTGAATGAGTGTTTCAGTATTCTTAGGGTATAAACCCAGCAGAGGAATTGCTGAGTCAAAAAGCAGATACAATTTTAGTTTTCTGAGGAAAGATACCTTTTTAGTTTTCAGTGAAAGTCCTAGAGGAAAATATAGGCAGGAAAATCTCAGACATTCCATGCAGCAATATTTCACTGATATGTCCCCTAGAGTAAGGGACATAAAGGAAACAATAAAGAAATGGGATATCATCAAAAATGAAAAGTTTCTGCACGGCTAGAGAAAACAGCATTAAAATGGAAAGAGAACCAACTATTTGGGAAAATATATTTGACAATGATATCTCAGACAAGGGTTTGATCTCCAAAATATATAAAGAACTCACAGGAGTCTATTCCAATTAGATGAACAACCCAATAAACAAATGGGCAAAAGACTTCAACAGACACTTTTCTGAAGAGAACATACAGAGGGCAAGGAGACATATAAAAAGATGTTCAGCTTCACTAGCCATGACAGAGATGCAAATTAAAACCGCAATGAGATAATACTTCACACCTGTCAGAATGGCTATCATAAACAAATCAACAAACCAGTGTTGGAGATATGGAGGGAAGGAAACCCTAGTGCACTATTAATGGGAATGCAGACTGGTGCAGCCACTGTGGAAAACAGTATGGCATTTCTTCAGAAAACTAAAAATGGAACTTCCTTTTGACCCGGTAATTCCACTGCTGGGATTATACCCTTAGAACCCTTAAACACCAATCCAAAAGAACCTATGCATCCCAATGTTCATAGCAGCACAATTTACAATAGTCAAGTGCTGGAAGCAACCCAAGTGCCCATCAGTAAATGAATGGATCAAAAAACTGTGGTACATTTACACAATGGAATTCTATGCAGCAGAGAGAAAGAAGGAACTCCTACCCTTTGGGACAGCATGGATGGAAATGGAGAACATTATGCCAAATGAAATAAACCAGGCAGTGATGGACAAATACCATATGATCTCACCTTTAACTGGAACATAATCAACAAAAGAAAAAAGCAAACAAAATATAACCAGAATTATTGAAATAAAGAACAATCTAACAATAGCCAGAGGGAAGGGGGAAGGGGACTATGGGGAGAAGGGTTTTCAGGAACTACTATAAATCACACATGGACAAAACCAAGGGGGAGGGTAGAAGCAAGGGAGAAAGGTGGGTTTGGCTGGGCTGGGGGTGAGTGGTGGGGAGAAAATGCAGACAACTGTAATTGAACAACAATAAAAAAATGTTTTCCCATAGTTGGTTCTCTTTTATTTTGCTGATGTTTTCTTTATTCCTGCAGAACTTTTCATTTTGATGAAGTTTCATTTGTTTTTTCTTTTCTTTATGTCCCTTGATCTAGGAGACATACTGGTGAAAATAGCTGTGTGGAATATCTGAGATTTCCCTGCCTATGTTCTCATCTAGGTGTTTTATGGTGTCACAATTTATGTTTAAGTCCTTTACCCATTGAATTTATTTTTTTGTATGGTGTAAATTGGTGGTCATTTCAATTTTTATGCAAGTAGCTGTCCAGCTCTACCAACATCATTTGTTGTAAAGCCTGTTTGTACAGTGATCCTTCACCTATCACGGGAGTTACATTCCAGAGAACCCCGTGATTGGTGAAAATCCATGAAGTAGAAATGTTATATTTATTTTATTATTTATATATATTTTAAGGCTTTATAAACCCTTCCCACACTCCTATAAACCTTTCCCACACTCTTGTAAACACTTCATATGCTCTTAAACACTTTCTACACTCTTAAACCTACGTAATTTTAACAACATGTAAAATTCTATATGGGTACTCACCAGTGAAGTATACAGTTGTCCCTCGCTATATCGCAGTTCACTTATTGTGGCTTCACTGTATCGTGGGCATTTTAAAACCCACGATACAGTGAAGCCGCAATAAGTGAACTGCGATATAGCGAGGGATGACTGTCCTTCATTTTATGCTTCTGTTCCTTTGTGAAATATTAATTGACAATAGAGACTTGAGTTTATTTCAGGTGTCTCTATTCTGTTCCACTGATCTGTTTGTCTGTTCTTATGCTAATACCATACTGTTTTGATTACTATGGCCTTGGAATATAGTTTGATGTCGGGTATTTTGATCACTCTGACTTTGTTGTTTTTCTCAAAAATTTTGCAGCTATTTGGGGTTGTTAATGGTTGGTATAAATTTTTGAAATGTTTCTTCTATATCTGTGACATATGTCACTGGTATTTTAATAGGGATTGCATTGAATCTATAAATTACTTTAGGTAATATGAACTTTTTAATGATGTCAATTCTTCCAATCCATGAACATGGTATATGCTTCCATTGTTTGTGTTTTCCTTAATTTCTTTCTTCAGTGTTCTGTAGTGTTCTTAGTACAGGTGTTTTACCTCCTTGGTTAGGTTTATTCCTAGGTACTTCATTTTTCTTGTTGCTGTAGCAAATGGTTTTTTTTTTTTTTTTTTACTGATTTCTCTTACTGAAATTTCATTCTTGGTGTACAATAATGCCTTTTATTTCTGAATATTGATGTTGTATCTCATCATTTTTCCAGTTTCACTTATTAGGTCAAGCAGTTTTTTGGTGGAGTGTATAGGATTTTCTTTGTACACTATCATGTCATCTGCAAACAATGACAGTTTTGCTTTCTGCTTTCCAGTTTGGATGCCTATTACATCTTTCTTGTTTGATTGCTGTGGCTAGGACTTCCAATACTATGTTGAATAGAAGTGGTAAAAACAGACATCCTTGTGTTCTTCCTAATCTTAGAGGGAAAGCTTTTAGTTTTGGGGCACCGAGTATGATGTTTGTTGTAGTTTTCTCCTATCTGACCTTTATTTTGCTGATGGATGGTCTCTGTACTCCCACTTTGCTGCATGTTTTTATCATAAATGGGTGCTGTACCTTATCAAATGCTTTTTCTGCATGCATTGATATGATCATATGATTTTTTCTTTTCATTTGTTTATATGATGTATTACATTTATTGATATTTGAATATTTAACCATCCTTGCATCCTTGAGATGAATCCCAGCTGATCACGATGTATGATCTTTTTATTTTCCTTTTTTTGTTGATGTTCAAATACATTTGTCTCCATTTTCTCACAACCACTTTCCCGGCTTTACTCATGCCCACCTCCCACCTTCAATTCCATCCCACATTGGCTCCACCCATGGGTCCCCTATTCCTGTTCATTTATATCCCTTTCCCTTCCTTCCCACATTATTTCCCTCTCCCCTTCCCTCTGGTTACTGTCAGTGTGTTGACAATTTCAATGTCTCTGGTTATATTTTGCTTGCCAGTTTGTTTTGTTAATTAGGTTCCACTTATAGGAGAGATAATATGGTATTTTTTTTCACTGCTTGACTTACTTCACTGAGCATACTTTCTGGTTCTATCCATGTTGTTGCAAAAGGTAGAAGCTCCTTCTTTCCTTCTGCTGTGTAGTATTCCATTGTGTAAATGTACCATAATTTTTTGATCCATTCACTTACTGATGGACACCTAGGGTGCTTCCAGCACTTGGCTATTATAAATTGTGCTGCTATGGACATTGGGGTGCATAGGTTCTTTTGAATTAATGTTTCAGGATTCTTAGGGTATAAACCCAGCAGTGGAGTTGCTGGGTCAAAAGGCAGTTGCATTTTTAGTTCCTTGAGGAAATTCCACACTGTTTTCCACAGAGGCTGCAGCAGTATGCATTCTCACCAACACTGCATTAGGGTTCCCTTTTCTCCACAACCTTACCAGCACTTATTGTTTGTCTATTTGTTTAGGATGGCCATGCTCAAAGGTGTCTCATTGTGGTTTTGATTTCTATCTTTCTGTTGGCTAGTGATGTTTAGCATCTTTTCTTATGTCTTTGGGCCCTCTGTAGGTCCTCCTTGGAGTAGTGTCTGTTCAGGTCCTTTTCCCATTTTTTAATTGGGTTGTTTGTCTTCCTAGAGTACAATCCTGCAAGTTCTTTACATATTCTGGATATCAAACCCTTGTCTGAGATATCAATGGCAAATATGTTTTCCTATACAGTTCATTCCCTTTTCATTTTGTTGATGTTTTCTTTTGCCATGCAGCAGTTTTTTATTTTGATGAAGTCCCATTTGTCTCTTCTTCCCTTTGCTCTAGAAGATATATTGGTGAAAATATTGTTGCTTGGAATATCTGAGATTTTCCTGTCATCTTCTCATCTAGGATTTTTATGGTAGCATGACTTTTATTTAAGTCTTTTATCTATCTTGAGTTTATTTTTTTGTATGCTATAAGTGTGTGGTTGAGTTTCATTTTTTTGCATATAGTTGTTCTGATGTCCCAACACCATTTGTTGAAGAGGCTATTTTTACTCCATTTTATGTTGCTGCCCCCTTAGTTGAATATTAATTGACCATAGAGACTTGAGTTTATTTTTGGGCTGTGTATTCTGTTCCATTGACCTATGTGTGTGTTTGTATGCCAGTACCAGATTGTTTTGATTACTGTGGCCTTGTAATATAATTTGATGTCAGGTATGGTGATCTCATCCACTTTCTTCTTCTTCAAATTGCTGCAGCTATTCATGGTCATTTATGGTTCCATACAAAATTTTAAAGTGTTTGTTCTACATCTGTGAAATATGTCATTAGTACTTTAATAAGGATTGCATTGAATGTATAAGATTGCTTTGGGTGGTATAGACATTTTGATGATGTTAATTCTTCTGATCCATGAACATGGTATATTCTTGCATTTATTTGTATCTCCCTTAACTTATTTCTTCAGGGTCATGTAGTTTTCTGAGTACAGGTATTTTACATCCTTACTTAGGCTTATTCTGAGGTATTTTATTTTTCTTGTTGTTGTAGCAAATGGGATTTTTTTTACTGATTTCTATTTCTGGTATTTCATTACTGCTGTACAAAAATGCCATTGATTTCTGAATATTGACTTTGTATCCCGCTGTTTTGCCAAGTTCACTTATTAGATAAAGTAATTTTTTGTTGGAGTCTGTAGGGTTTTCTATGTACACTATCATGTCATCTGCAAACAATGACAGTTTTACTTCCTCCTTTCCAATTTGGATGCCTTTTATTTCTTCTTCTTATCTGATCACTGTGGCTAGAACTTCCAATACAATGTTGAATAGAAGTGGTGAGAGTGGACATCCTTGTCTTGTTCCTGATCTTAATGGGACAGCTTTTAGTTTTTGCCCATTGAGTATGATGTTGGCTGTAGGTCTTTCCTATATGACCTTTACTATGTTGAGGAATGCTCCCTCTATTCCCACTTTGCTGAGTGTTTTTAACATAAATGCATGGTGTACCTTATTGAATGCTTTCTCCTCATTTGTTGATATGATCATGTGGTTTTTGCCTTTGCTTTTATGTGATGTATTACATTTCCTGATTTGGGAATATTGTACCATCCTTGCATCCCTGGGATGAATCCTACTTGGTCATCGTGTATGATCTTTTTAATGTATTGCTGGATGTGGTTTGCCAATGTCTTGTTGAGAATTTTAGTGTCTATGTTCATTAGCAGTATTGACCTGTAGTTTTCTTTTTTTGTTGTGTCTTTATCTGGTTTTGGGATTAGGATGAAGCAGGCTTCATAAGACAAGTTTGGGAGTCTTCCTTCTTCTTGGATAGTTTGGAATAGTCTATGAAGGATAGAGGTTAGTTAGCTTTTCCTTAAATACTTTGTAGAATTCTCCTGTGAAAACATCCAATCCAGGGTTTTTGTTTTTCAGGAGGTTTTTTATTACTGCTTAGATTTCATCAGCTGTTGTTGGTCTGTTCAGACTTTCTGCTGATTCTTTATTCAATTTTTAAAGATTATATTTTTCTAGAAATTTGTCCATTTTACCTAGGTTTTCAAAGTTCTTGGCATACAGTTCTTCATAGCAATTTATTATAATCCTTTGTATTTCTGTGGTGTAGGTTGTAATTTCTCCTCTTTGGTTTCTGATTGTGTTTATTAGGGTCCTCTCTTTGTTTTTCTCGATCAGTCTGCTTAAAGGCTTATTGATTTTGTTTATCTTTTCAAAGAACCATCTCTTGGATTTAATTATCCTTTGAATCTCTAAGTTGTTTAATCTGCTCTGATGTTGGTTATTTCCTTTCTTCTACTGGCTCTGGGCTGTCTTTGCTGTTGTTCCTTCAGATCTTGTAGAAGTAAGGTTAGGTTGATTATTTGAAATGCTTCTGTCTTTTTTTTAAAGGTAACCCTGTATCATTATGAATTTCCCTCTGAGGACTTCATTTGCTGTGATCCATGAGTTTTGGACTGTTGTGGGTTCATTTTCATTTCTTTCCAGAAACTTTTTGATTTCTTCCTTGATCTCATTCTGAACCCATTCATTGTTTAATTGCATGCTTTTAATCTCTATGATTTGGAGTTTTTAAAATTTTTTCCTATGTATTGGTTTCTAGTTTCAGTCCCTTTTGATTGGAGAAAATGCTTGATATGATTGCAATTTTCTATAATTTGTTGAGGATTGTTTTGTGTCCTATCATGTGGTCTGTCTTTGAAAATGTTGCATGTGTGTTTGAAAAGCATGTGCATTTTCCTTCTTTGGGGTGAAATGTTCTACATATATCATTTAAGTCCATTTGATCTAGGGCATTCTTCAGTACTGCAATATCTTTGTTGATATTTTGTTTGGAAGATCTGTCCATTTTTTACAGTGGGAAGTTAAAATCCCCTAGTATAAGTATGTTGCAGTCTATATCTTTCTTGAAGCCCTCCAATATTTTCTTAACATATTAGAGTGCTCCTATGTTGGGTGCATATGTGTTTATAATATTTATGTCTTCTTGACCTATCTCCCCTTGAGTATTATGAAGTGACTTTCTGGGTCTCTTTTTATGGCCCTTGTTTTGAAGTCTATTTCGTCAGACATAACTATTGCTACGCTGGCTTTTTCTCTTATCCATTTGCTTGGAATATTTGTTCCAGCCCTTCACTTTCAGTCTGTGTAGGTCTTTTGTTCTGATATGTGTCTTGTAGGCAGCATATGTGTGGGTCATGTTTTCTTATCCATTCAGCTTCCCTATGTCTTTTGATTGAAGCATTTAATCCATTTACATTTAAGGTTATTATTGCTGGTACTAATCATTGCCATTTCAATCTCTTTGTATCTTTGTCCTTTTCAGTCATTCATTTTGGTCCTCTTGTTAAAGCAGTCCCTTTAGCATATCTTGCAGTGCTGGTTTAGCGGAGGTGTATTCTTTAAGGCCTCTTTTGTCTGGGAAGCTCCTTATTTGTCCTTCCATTTTTACTGAGAGTCTTACTGGATAGAGTAGTCTCCATTGTAGCCCTTTGTTTTTCATTACTTGGAATATTTGTTGCCATTTCCTTCTGACTTGTAATATTTCTGTTGAGAAGTCAGCTGCTAGCCTTATTGAGGCTACCTTGTATGTCACTTCCTGCTTCTCTCTTGCTGCCTTTAAGATTCTCTCTTTGTCTTTAGATTTTGCCATTTTAATTATGATGTGAGCTTCCTTAGTGGGCTTCCTTGGGTTTATCTTGATTGGGACTCTCTTTGTTTCCTGGATTTGTGTGACTTTTTCTCTTATCAAATTAGGGAAGTTTTCCATCATTACATTTTCAAACAGGCTTTCTATCCCTTCTTCTTCTTCTTCTTCTTCTTCTTCTTCTTCTTCTTCTTCTTCTTCTAATATCCCTATTATACAGATATTATTCTGTTTCATGTTGTCCTACATTTCCCTTAACCCCTCTTCATTCTTTTTTTCAGTCTCTTTTCTTTTTCTTGCCCATTTTGGAAGGTTTTTTCTAGTTTGTCCTCCAGTTCACTGATTTGATCCTCTGATTCATCAAGCCTGTTTTTGATTCCTTTTACTGTGTTCTTTAATTGAGAAATTGTATTTTTCATTACTTCTTGGCCCTTGTTGTAGTTTCTTAATCCGTTTTTATGTTGATATAGTTTGCAGTAAGTTCCTCATAATTTCCCTGTGGTTTTTGGTAGTTGGCACTGAGTTCATTAAATTTCCTTATAACCATTGTTTTCAACTCAGTATCTGATAGTTGACCTGCCTGTATTTCATTTAGCATACTTTCTGAAGATTCTTCCTTTCCTTTAGATTGGGTGTTGTTTCTTTGTCTTCCTGCTGTTTGTGGGACTCTTCTTGTTTGCTTTTGTTTTTTAAATTGATCTGTTTTGACTTTCTGACATTGTCATGTGAACTTCTATGGTGAGAGGCCTTTAAGATACAGTGGTGCAGGTCCTTGATCACCTGAACTTGATGTTCTTATGATGTCCTCTATGCCTTTTACATTGTTTTTTTTTTTTTTTTATGTAATTGGGTTTAGATCACTGTTGGATTGTTTTTTCATGAGTCCTCCTCTGCCACTTGTTGACTGAGGGTCACTTCACCCACCACGTTTTGTGTGCTATTGTTAGGGCCAAGGGAGGTGGGGTATGATATACTATTACCCAAAGTACCCCCTACTAGATTTGCATTGTCTTCCGCCAGAGGAAAGATTTCTCTCAATGCCAGAGATTTGTGGAAAGGAAAGGAAATGTTTATTTAAAGCTATACAGACTTAAAGTAGTGACCTAATGTCTTCATTAAAATATCAAAGTCCTTTAGGATACCCACAGATGCACACAGCAATTCCTTCTCCCCCTGCCCTAATTTGGGGTACTGTATCTCAGGAAAAGAAGTAGATTCAGGCTCCTGACACCATCAGCTGTGTCATCAGCCAGGATCAAGCCACATGGTTCTCCTCTGCAAAGCTGTGGGGGTCTCCACTCTACCAAGACTGTGTGGTTCTCCCTCACATGGTTATGGGAGTCCCCACCCTGGCAAAACCACATGGTTCTCCTCCTAGTAAAGCTGCAAGGGGGTCTGCACTCTGGTTAAAGCCGCATGGTTCTCCCTTCAATGGCTGCCACATCTGGGTTTAAATCCTCAGGCCAATCTTCCTCTGTACCTCATTTCTGACTCTTACCACAATTGGCTACACTTGCCAGCACTCCCATATCCTTCCAACTTTACTGGGCTGCCATAGTGGGTCTGGGCAGGCATGGCTCCATGGTGTGGAGTCAATCTCATGCAGGCACTATAACCAGGGGGAGTTGCCTCCCAGTTACATCTTGGGTGGAAGTCATTTCCCTCCCCCTGGGTCAAAGCATGGCCACAGCTATTTAACATATCTATGCAACCAGTTAAATGTTATAGATGTGTTAAATGACCATGCTAGAGGTTCGCTGCAAAGCTGTTGCTATGCAAAACAGCTCTCCATGTTCCTGCTCCATGTGTCCCTTCCCCCAACTCACACCTGTGGAGGGATGAGGACATCCTATATATCTTTCTAATATTTCCTGGACACCTTGAGTTCTGGACCCCATTCCAAATCCCTGTTTGGGACCCCCTTCTTGGCTGCACACTGTTTCACTATTGTGCAGGTGCTGCTTGAAGAAAACCATAGAGCCCAAGAAAAAACCCATACCTACACATGTATCTCCCCCCATTATCAGTAGCATGTGAAGCAGTATTAATAAGGGTGTAAAGAAATTAAAACTATTATAAGAAAAGAGAGTAGATATGAGATGACTTACTGAAAGAGAAATGATTTTGAGGGGGTAGAGGGAGGAACACTAATAAGAGTTGGGAATTGGAGCAATTGAAGGAGAGAAGGTAAAGTTTATCTTATTAATAAAGAAAGGGAATGAAGAATGTGGAATGGAATTTGAGAAGGGAAGAATATAATATTAGACTTAAACAGGAATTAAAATACAATAAAATAAAATGAGAGAGAGAAAGAAAAAAGAAGTAAAGTATTAAATAATTAATAGAAACATAAGAGCCAAATTGGAGAGAAAAACCCACCAGAGTGCTATCAACAACACATAAGCTAAAATTAATATAGATAGTATGGGAAAAGAATGGAGAAGAAACAAAGAAAATTTTTTTCTTTAAGAGATGTTTAGAGGAATGGGAAGTGATTTTGTAATGATAGAAGGAGAGGGATTACTAAAGTGAGGGACAAAAACTAGTGTAAGTGAGGGAAAAAATTAAAATTTGGGATGTAAAGGAAAAAGGAGAATAAGGAAAAATTAAAAGGAAGGATAAAAGAGAAATATAAGAAAGATAAAAAAGAAAGGAAAAACAGGGTAAGATAGCATAATTAAAATTTGAGTCAAAAAAAGAATAGGAGAGGGTCTAGTAAAATCTGTTATTTGAAATACAGAATTAGTGAAACTTGAGAGATAACCTTAAAAAAAGAAGGCAAGAACAGCTACCCTACCCACAACCAACTAGCAAAGTTTGCTACAGGTATAGAGAGAACACAGGTATTTTAGTAGCTGGCCAAAAGAATATGAAATGACCCTTAACAAGAATTCGTTTTGAGTGTCTGGACAGGAGAGAAATAGTGAGAGTGTGGAATGGAAACAAGTTGTAGCTAGAGAGAAGACCAAATTTGAAGTGAGAATATTGCAAGGAAAGAGGAAGGCAAGATGGGCTAAGAGAAGGGAGGGGCAAAATATGTGGATTGAAGTACACTATAGTATAAAATCTAGTGACTTATATACAAATTCACTGGACAAGAAGTGAATGTTATAAAGCCATGCAGGAAAAAAAATCACCAATCCTTTAGGAGACCACAGTGGCTTTAGTATCAGTAGTCTCTTGAATTTACCACTGTTTTTTTTTCTTTCTGGATCTGCCTCTGGTGATGTCAGATGTTGACCCTGTCTGACCTTAGGCAGCCTGTTTGATACTTCCAGTGATCTGCTGTCACTAGCTGTCTCTTTCAATTGTTAATATGGTACTTCTGCACTCAGCAGTCAGCTTTGAACACCATAGGGCATGGTGGGGGCTATTGATTCCCCTCAGGTAGCTGCTGCTTGGAGGTGAGTGGTCTGCCTGAACAGCATCATTGCTGTGTTTGGGGGTAGCTCAGCACCAGTACCAGCAGCTACTTTCTCTGTTCTCTCCCCAAAGCCTCTGTCCCCAGTCTCTCCTGAAGGCTCTCTACTTCACTCTGCCCCTCCTTTGCCACTGATCTAATGTCTCTGGCTTTCTCCTTCTGTTGTTTATCTGGTCATTTCTATTCACTCCTCGGCCATCTTCCCTCTTAGGTATGATCTTTTTAATGTATTCCTGGATGTGGTTTGCCAGAGTTTGTTGAGGATTTTAGTGTCTCATCAGCAAAATTGGCTGATAGTTTTTTTTTGTTGTTGTGTATTTATCTTGTTTTGAAATTAGGATAATGTTCACTTTATAAAAAAAGTTTGGGAGTTTTCCCCTTTCTTGGATTCTCTGGAATAGTCTGTGAAGGATAATACAAGCTTTTAAAAACATTCATAGTAGGCATCTGAAAAACTCTCTGAAGGTTGTATTACTCACATACTGTATTTAAAATCATAACATTTTGATTATTTTTTGAAAGATATGACAAACCAACATTTTATTTTAGTTAATATTATATAATTTAAAATTGTACATGGAAGGAATATAATCATAACTCATTACATGGCTTAATTGAAGTAATATTTCCACAGTTATATTAAAATATCCTCTGATTATTGATTTACCAAAGGGGTGATATAAGTGTATCTGGTCTAATTTATATAATTATTAGAAGGGAGGTTTATACAATAGGCTAGTTCTTGACCTCAATATAAAGATGGTGATGTACATGATTTAAAATTTTTAAATGAAGAAATAGCTTTTGGAGCATTTTATTTGGAAATATGTTTGTATTTTTTTTACAAAAAAATTTAAAAATTTTAAATCATGTACATCACCATCTGTATATGACATTAGAAACTGCTGAAAGATACAAATGGGTAGAAACACAATGGGAGAATGAGCACAAAACCATCATTTTCTTGAAAAACTGTGTTTTTAATTATCACACTAATACTGTTTGAATATATGTACACTGTTACTTTGATTAAATGCAAAGAGTTTTCAAAGGAATTAAGTGCTTCAATTAAAAAAAGTTTTTTAGTTAATATAGGAAAGTGAAAATGTTAACCAAAACTTTTATTTCTTGCCATAATGTTATAAAACCATTCAAAAAAATCAAAATTGAAGAATGTATCCTGTAATCCCACTTCCCAATTAATAAAGCTACCTTTATTTTCCAATCTAAATTGTAAAGAGTTTTAGCATTCTGAATAAGACTGAAAGCTTTAGGTAAGACAATTCTTTAAATCCTGGTTGTAACACTTTTTTTTTTTTATAGTTGTTCAAGTACAGTTGTCTCCATTTTCTCCCCACCGTCTTTCCTGGACCACCTATCCCCTCCTCCCACCCTCGACCTACCCACTTTGGCTTTGTCCATATGTCTTTTATACATGTTCCTTGATAGCACTTTCCCAGTGATTCTTTTCACCCCTCCTCTCAGGTTACTGTCAGTTTATTCTTTATCACAATGTCTCTGGTTGTATTTTGCTTGCTTGTTTGTTTTGTTGATGAGGTTCCACTTAAAGGTGAGATCATATAGTATTTCACCTCCTGGTTTATTTCACTTAGCATAATGCTCTCCACTTCCATCCATGCTGTTGTGAAGAGTAGGAGCTCCTTCTTTCCCTTTGCTGGTAGTATTCCATTCTGTAAATGTACCATTTTTTGACCCACTCATTTACTGATGGGCACATAAGCTGTTTACAGCACTTGGCTATTATAAATTGTGCTACTATAAACATTGGGGTGCATAGGTTCTTTTGAATTGGGTTTCTGGATTCTTAGGGTATAATCCTGACAGTGATAATGCTGGATCAAAAGGCAGCTCCATTTTTAGTTTTCTGAGGAAGTTCCATGCTGTTTTCCACAATGGCTGAACCAGTCTGTATTCCCACCAACAGTGTACTAGGGTTCTCTTTTATTTACCACCTCTCCAACACTTGTTGTTTGTTAATTTGTTTATGATGTCCAATCTCACCAGTGTAGATTGGTATCTCCTTGTGTTTTTAATTTGCATCTTTCTGATGGCTACTGATGTTGAGCATCTTTTCATAGGTCTCTGGGCCTTCTGTATGTCCTCCTTGGAGAATTGTTTTCAGGTATTTTGCCCATTTTTTTAAATTGATTGTTTGTCCTCCTGGAGTGGAATTGTGTGAGTTCTTTATATATTTTTGTATCACACATTTGTCTGAGGTATCATTTGAGAATATGTTTCCCTACATAGTTGGTTCTTGTTTCATTTTAATGCTGTTTTCTTTAGCCATGCCAAAGCTTTTTATTTTGATAAGTTCACATTTACTTATGCTTTTCTTTAAGCCCCTTGCTCTAGGGGACATATGGGTGAAAATACTGCTGCATGGAATATCTGATATTTTCCTGCCTATGTTCTCTTCTAGGACTCTTTTGGTGTCATGACTTATATTTAAGTCATTTAACCAGATTGAATTTATTTTTGTGTATGGTGTAAGTTTGTAATCGAGTTTCATTTTTTTGCATGTAACTGTCCAGCTCTTCCAACATCATTTGTTGAAGAGGCTATTTTTACTACATTTTCTGCGGCTTCTCCCAGTGTCAAATATTAATAGACCATAGAGACTTGGCATTATTTATAGGCTCTCTTTTCTGTTTCATTGGTGTATGTGACTGTTCTTATGCCAGTACCAGACTATTTTGATTACCATGGCCTTATATTATTATTTTATTGTGATCCTCTGTACTTTGTTCTTCTTTCTCAAAATTGCTGCAGTTATTCAGGGTCATTTACTGTTCCATAGAAATTTTTGAAATGTTTGTTCTATATCCATGAAATATGTCATTGGTATTTTAATAGGGAATGTGTTGAATCTATAAATTGCTGTGAGTAACATGGACATTCTGATGGTCTTCATTCTTCCAATCCATGAACATGGTATATGCTTCCATTTATGTCTTCCTTAATTTCTTTCTTCAGTGTTGTGTAGATTTCTTAGTATAGATCGTTTACCTCCTTGGTAAGGTTTATTCCTAGATACATTATTTTCTTGTTGTTGTAGCAAATGAAATTTTTTTCTTGATTTCTGATTCTGATCTTTCATTACTTGTGTATAAAAATGCCTTTGATTTCTGAATATTGAGTTTCAACCCTGCTGTTTTGCCAAATTTGCTTTTTAGGTCCAGTAGTTTTTTTGTGGAGTCTATAGGATTTTCTTTTTTCTTTTTTTTTTTTTTTAGACTGAATTTTTTTTTTAAGATTTTTATTTATTTATCTTCAGAGGGGAAGGAAAGGAGAGAGGGAGAGAAATATCAATGTATGGTTGCTTCCTGTGCATTCCCTGCTGGGAACTGGCCTGCAACCCAGGCATGTGCCCTGACTGGGAATCGAACTATGATCTCTTGGTTCATAGGCCCGTGCTTAATCCACTAAGCTACACCAGCCAGGGCTCTATAGGATTTTCCATGTACATTATCATATCATCTGCAAAAAGTGACAGTTTTACTTCCTCCTTTCCAATTTGGATGCATTTTATTTCTCTTTCTTGTCTGATCACTGTGGCTAGTACTTCCAACACCACTATAGTACTTCTTTCACCACTATATTGAATAGAAGTGGTGAAAACGGACATCCTTATGTTGTTTCTGATCTTAGTGGGAAAGATTTTTGTTTTGCCTGTTGAGTAGGAGGTTGACTGTAGGTTTCTTGTATATGGCCTTTATCATGTTGAGGAATACTCCCTGTACTCACACATTACTGAGTGTTTTTATCGTAAAAGGGTGCTGTACCTTATCAAATGCTTTTTCTGCATTTATTGATATGATCATGTGATTTTGTTTTTGCTTTTTTTATGTAATGTATTATGTTTTTTTAATTTGTGAATGTTGTAGTGTCCTTGCATCCCTGGGATGAATCCCACTTGATCATGGTGTATGATGTTTTTAATGTATTGCTGGATGCGATTTGCCAATATTTTGTTGAGGATTTTAGCATCTATGTTCATCAGTGATACTGGCTTGTAATTTTCTTTCTTTGTTATGTCTTTATTTAATTTTGGACTTAGGATGATGTTTGCTTCATAAAAGAAGTTTGGGAGTTTTTCTTTTTCTTTTATTTTTTGGAATAGTCAGAGATGGATAGGGGTTAGCTCTTCCTTAAATGTTGTATACAATTCTCCTGTGAAACCATCTGGTCCAGTGCATTTGTGTGCCATGAGTTTTTCTTTTTACCGCTTGGATTTCATCAGCTGTTACGGGTCTGTTCAGGCTTTCTGCTTCTTCTTCATTTAGTTTTGGGAGATTATATTTTTCTAGAAATTTGTCCCTTTCAACCTGGTTTTCAAATTTCTTGGAATACACTTGTTCTTAGTAATAGCTTAGAATCCTTTGTATTACTGTGGTATCAGTTTTAATCTCTCCTCTTTTTCTGTAAATCCTGGTTGTAACTTTTATTATGTGATTTTGAATGAGTTAAACTATTTAGTAAACAAATATACATTTAAAGGTATTTAAAGGTTAAATAAAATAATGAAGATGAAACATTTCTCATGATGCTGAGCACAATTTTAGGTTCAATAGATGTTGATTTCTCTCTTGTCCACAGTTGCAACCATACCATGGATATATTTTTGTATCTTTCCAGGTAAACTCAATTCACAAGCTCCTCTCCATCTTCCAACACTGAAATACCCCCATCATATTCTCCTGTGTCTGCTCACTCACAGCCATTCTTTAGAAATGCCTTCACTAACTGCCCTATATAAATTACATTATCCCTTTCTACATTTTTATCCTCTATAACACCCAGCTTATATCCTTAATAGCACTCACTAAAACAAAAAATAAAATGTATGTGTAATTATTGGTTCAATATCTATTCATGTTGGATAATGGACTTTTAACTCTTTAGGGTAGGGGCTATTTCATGTAGATCACTGTTATATTCTTAGCTCTGCAAGGTTGTTCAACATATAATAGGTGTTCATGAAACAATCGGTTCAAGAATGGTCAAATAATAATTATATAGCTGCATAACTTTTCATTAGGTTACTGAGTTATTTCTCCCTTAACTGTTTCCTTAACTATTTGAATGCTTCCAATTTCAACTATTTTCACTGGTTTATGGTGCAATAATATATACTTTAAAAAGAGGAGTTATTTTCCTCATTTTGGATTGTGCATATTAATCAATATACCCAGAGTGTGAACATTGCTAAATTCTAAAATCACATTTTTATACTTCTCTATCTCTATAATAACCTAGTCAAATAGAAAATGTATATTTGAAAATATAAGTAAACACATGAATTAATTAATTGAGTGCACCATGTTCATGTCAATCACGCAGTTAGATTTCCTGAAGTGTAATTCTTCTTTATGTTGTTGTTTTTCTTAATCCATTTCCTAATGACAAATAATTTGCATGACTGTTGCCTCATCCTTTGAGAAGGAAACAGTACAGCAAGGAGTACTCTTTTTTATTTTTTTAAATTTTCTAATTTATTTTTCAGTTACAGTTGTCTCACCTCGTTCTTCATTGCTCACCCCCACCCTGCCCCCCCACACCCATTATCTGTTTCCATGAGTCCTCTTTTCGTGTTCCTTTGCTTGCTCCTTCCCTCTTTCCCCCATTATCCCCTTCTGCCCTCCCCTCTGGTCATTGTCAGTTTATTCTTTATTTCCAAGTCTCTGGTTCTATTTTGCTCACTGTTTTTTTTGTTGATTATGTTCCACTGACAGGTGAGATCACATGGTATTTGTTTTTCACACTTGGCTTATTTCACTTGACATGATGCTCTCCAGTTCCATCCATGCTGTCGCAAAAGGTGGGAGTTCCTTCTTTCTTTCTGTTGTGTACTATTCCATTGTGTAAATGTACCACAGTTGGTTTTTTTTTATCCAGACATTTTCTGATGGGCACTTAAGTTGTTTCCAGCTCTTGGCTATTGTAAATAGCACTGCTATGAACACTGGGGTGCACAGGTTCTTTGAATTGGTGTTTCAGTATTCTTTGACATATTGATAATTATTTCTAAATGTTCACATACTTCATTCATTGTGGCAGACTCCAGCCAACAGTCTGTGTGTTGTGACTGACGATGAAAATAAATGCACAGATTATAGCAGTCCTGTGGAGAAAAAGGGAAGGTATGGTACTCTCTTAAGATGAGAGTCTTGCAGCCACTTCTCTCAAGGGGAGAGTACCTTGGCCATTCTCTCAAGGTGAGAGCTCACCAATCCTTGCCTGCCAGGCTTTTATTGTTTTTCCCAGGCCTTATATCAAAGAAGGATTTATTATCTATTACATAGAATATTGTTATCTACATTTTAGGTACAATCAAAAAAATGGAAATAAATGTAGCAGGGAAAGGTGGCGAGCTGATTAGCTCCATCCTTGGGAAAATTTGCACAGGCTTTGGAAATTACTTTGAAGATAGACAATAAACATATACTGTTTCAGACCAGGGTGAGGGAGTTTTAGCAAGAGCAAGCCATAACAGTCTGTAAGCATTTTCTAGGACTGATTCCCATGGGAAAACCCGATTTGAGGGTCTGGCTCCTGCCCACCACTTCACTTCTATAGGTTTTCCATACAGAGCTGAGTCGCATTTGCCAGATTTAAAACAAATCAGTTCCCTACAATTCATAAAGGTGTATAGATGTATACAAATGTGATAGGGTACCTTCTCTTTGAAAAAATACTAGAAATATTTCAAAAGAGTCACTTTTTTCTTTTTTATTGAATTTATTGGGATGATTAGAAAAGCCTTCCTTGGTTATCTAAGACTGATTTAGGTTCCCCAACCCAGACATCTTCGTCATCTTCATCAGTACCATTATAATTGCTATTACCATCATAATATCACAACCTGCTGAGTGCTTGTATGCATGAAATTACATAAACATGTTATATGAGTTATCTTGTTTAATCATCAAGAGCAAGTAAACTTCCAATGAGTTCTTTTTCACAAAACCCAAACCCCTAAATGTGGCTTTGACCTGTATTTTGGTTTTATTTCACCCAGTAGATAACAGTGCCCTCCTTTTAACACATGTGGAAATTGAGCCTTGGGACATAGAAATAATTATTCTAAACTCACATAGTAAAGAATGATGGGGTTTGTTTTGTTTTTTTTGGTTTCCAGTACACCAGCCATCCTCTTCTTTACCTCTGTTGTTAAGACCACTGCTTCATATACTAACACTCCTCCATTGTGAGCTCTGTTTTATTCACAGTAGCCAACTTAGCATCAATCACAGGGACCAACAGGTAATAGTCACTCAATAATACTTATGTTTGTTAAATGAGTAAACTTTATTTCCATTGATAAATGCAAATGATGTCAGCCTAGGGTCTTGTAAGAAACTTTTGTTCAGATCTAATTCTATATTTATATTTCTTCCTTTCTTCTTTATTTTGCAGAATTCATTTAACTAACTTTATATTTTGTATTCTGTTCTTATTTTAATTTTCTAACTACAATACTACTTATGCTTTCTAGGTTCCATTTAAAATATTAGAGAAAGGTGTTCAAAAACAGTCTCTTTAAATTTCTCTGTTAATTCATCCTTTCCAGTATCATGATGGGTGCCAACTCCTCCTCCATTTTAACAGTGAAATATCAGCCATATGAAGATGTAAGAAACGTAAGAGAATTCTGAAAAATTCAAATTGTAGTTTCCAGTGGTTTGGGTGCAAAATAAAAGGTGCTTTATTTACACTTTTATTACTGCCACATAAATGCCAACTAGGGTCACCCTAAATCTTAATATTTAACTGAAATTTGCTCAAAACTCCATATTATTATCCCCACATACTCTCCAATATCTATGAATCTGTAAAGCTTACATTTCCTCTTGTTTCAGGATCATATTGCTGTTGTTGGTGACATGAGGCTGATATAAATAGACTTCACTGAAAAAGGAAGCAAGGATGCATTGCCAATACATCCAACAAATAAATCTGAATGATAGTTGTTCATGTTTGAAAGTCTTTTGACAACTTACTACCAGCCCAAGACTTCTATCCTATAACCCATGCTTTCCCTCACCTATCTTTTTAGGGTTTATTCACTAGAGCTCGGTTGCATCCCTTCATTTTCCTTAACACTATCCAACTTCCAGATTCTGTCAAGGTCTCAGGTGTATATAGCCACCTATTTCCTTGCAAGGACAGGTCAGTAGGCCTCTGCTCTGCACAGAGGTGGGAACTTTTATGTGAGGCAAACCAAAAATATTAATTAAGATTTTCTCAAATCTCACCTGAGTTATGTCTTTTTTATTTTTTGGAAGCAGAGTAGAAATTATGATTTTTTAGTACTGTATAAAACTCAGTTTTAATCATTGTTTTTTTACAGAATTGTACACCTAAATGTTGGCTATCAACTAGCTTTAATAGACACATGTTCACCTACATATACTATACACATATGTATAACTATGCATTTATATAGATGATATAAATACATTATTATTATAGCATTATATAATTATATATGTGATATATAAATGACATACATAAATATTATATCTCTCAAAGCTGATAACATAAAATACAATGTATGCAAAACTATATATAAAAGTGTATACACATGCACACACATATTAACTTACATGTATTAAGTTTATATAAATATGTACACACACATACATGCATGGCTTGGCTCTATTATATATGGAGGTATATGTGAACCTATCTCTTCTCTCCTGTAAGGCACATAAAAGAGCAGAAACTTCAGCTCTGGCTTGTGTGGCTCAGGGGATTGAGTGCTAGTCTGTGAACCAAAGGGTCACCAATTTGATACCCAGTCCAGGGCACATGCCTTCGTTGTGGGCCAGGTCCCCCACTGGTGGCATGGGAGAGGCAATCACAGCTTGACATATCTCTCTTTCTCTTTCTCTTTCTCTCTCCCTTCCCCTCTCTAAAAAAATATAAATAAAGTCTTTTTAAAAAGCAGAAACTTCATCTTATCTATATATGCATTTGTTCATCAGTCAGTAAATACTGCCATGAAACAAAGATGTATTCAGTAACTTTTCAGTGGCTGTCAGGTGCCTACTGTTGTTCTTTTTGGTGGTTGTTTTCAAAGTCATGTGAGGAAATGATGGAAAGTTCTGAAGTTTGTAAAGATCACATACTGAACTCAAAGATGAAACTTAGATGTGGACTTATATGCAAGGACCCCTTGGTATTGGCTTGTCACATTGTAGAAAGCTGCCTTTCCTTGTTTGAGAGGTGATAAAGCAGACATATCTTGTGTCACTTCAGAGTAAAAAGATATGTATATAAGGTGATTCCTCACTGTAGCAAATTATATATTGAAAAAATATAGCATTATAATTTTTCCATTTTTTGTGCATTGAAAATCTTCAATACAACTATTACTACTGTAAATGTGATTATACAAAGCTATAAATTCCTCACTTGCCCTGGCTGGTGTAGCTGAGTGGATTGAGCATGGGCTGTGAACCAAAGGGTTGCCAATTCAATTCCCAGTCAGGGCTCATGCCTGGGTTTCAGGTCAGGACCCCAGTGGGGTTTTTTTTTCCTTTTGAAAATGTTTATCCCATTATGTTTTGGATGTTGGATTAAGTCTGAAACTATAAGAACACATGATCTTTTGTGGTAGACATATACTCAGATAATCATCATAATAACAATAATTAACATTTTGACAGTTTGTGAAGGGTTATGCATTATCACAATTTGTCTTTATCGCAATTCCATGAAGTTGATTCAGTTGTGTTATTATCCACTTCCCAGATGGGTTTGTGACCTGTTGTACATAATCAAAATTCCCCTTATAACAACTCTATGAAGTTGACTCATTTGTATTATTATTCACTTCACAGATGAGGAAACTGAGACTTGGCAAGGTTAAGAAATTTCTTCAAGGTTATACAGCCAGTCCAGGGCAGAAGTTTAATGTCATGTACTCTGAATACTCTCTACAGAGGCAAGAAGGACATACCTGTGCTTGAGGGAGTTGGGAAAGATTTCACTGAGAAGTAGAATTTGATCTGCATCTTAATGAATGAGTCAGGGGTCTCCTGATGGAAAAGAAGGTGAGGGCCGACTGGGAAGAAGGAGAAGCACAGGCCAGTGAATGGAAGAGCATGGCAGATTTGCAGTAGGACAAGGAGGTTGGAGGAGCCAAGGTTCTGTTACAGGACAGAAAGTGCATGGAAAGGAGCCAGGAGAAATGGGTTGGAAGTGGGGTCCACATGAGAGGGAATCACAAACTGATGTTTCTCTCCCTCTCTTTCTCCCTCCTTTCCCCTCTTTCTAAAAATAGATAAATAAATATTTAATAAAATAAATTCCTCACTTTACCTTTTTAAAATCCTTTTGACATGTGACCAGGAGTTGGAAATATATAAATGTTACATTTTATGCTTTTTTTCCATGTGACAATAGCTTTTCCATTGACCAAAAATGGTACAACTAAGTGGGAAAGAAATGTTTCCCCTCCCCCAGCTTTGCTTCTTCCTAAACTCAGTATAAAGCTATCTGATTTACAGTCCATTTGGGTGCACTCTGTCAGGTATATAGTCTTCTTGTGACTCAAGTATATTCCTTTCTCCTGGTTTTATAATTCCAAACATGAATGCAATTTTCACAGCTTTTTATCCCAGATAAAAGAGAGCATGCTTTGGTTAAAAATTCACTTTTTTCATAAGAGAGAGGATGGATGGTTACTCTGGTTTCAACAGAACTACTTTACTCCAGCCATGCTTCACTGTGGTTAAATACAGGCAGGTCAGCAAATCGGTAGCAAGTTTCTAATATTGTGTTTTGGTTCTCTGGAGCTAGCTGGGAGGACTCAGGTTTCACACATCCAGCCCTTTCTTTCTCTAGTGTGAGTTCATGGGAAATGACCTGCTCTTTTCTTTTCTTGTCTTCTCTGCAGTTAAATGGCAGGAGACACACTTACTGAAGGGCTTCCACTGATATTCCCATACTTCAAAGGAATAAGATTTTAGTGTCACATCACAAATACAGGACTATAAAACATTGATATATGGTATTATCAAGTACCTGTGGTTTCCAAACTAAGTTTGCATGATTATGTTAATATCATTCAGAAGTCCTAGCCTCATTTCATTTGTGTTTATTCATCAACATATGGGGGATATAAATGACTTCTGTTAATGCAGTTAATTTCACACATAATGGACATAAAGAGTCACTTAGATTTACACATAAACCAGACAAAAAGATATTAAATATTAATATGACAGTAAATAATGTTATTCTAAATGACTCAATAGAAATCAGCTGGTCATGAAGATCATCATTGATTCCAGTTGCCAAAGGAACATTAACATCTGGATTTACATTTTACCATACTTATAAACTTTACTCTTCATTGGTTTCTTATATTGTGTAAAATAAAGGGCCCATTGACAAAGACAATGGCCTGGGGAGGACTGAATATGGAAGGTGGGAAGTGGGTGAAGCAGGGGAGAGTAATGGGGAAAATGGGGACAACTATAATTGAACAACAATAAAAATAAATAGATAAATAAAAATATCATTGAGAAGTCCTTGAAGAAGGAACTGATTTAAGGATGTGGCAGAGAAAATACAAGATAAGCCTGGAACATTTAGTGGGACCAAAGTGAGAAAGAGCTCGAGAGGATAAGGGCTTATTAAAAGGCATAGAAGCCAACCTGAGAGAGTACCCAACAGCCAAAGCTGGGACAACTCTAACAACAAAATAGGATACTGGATTACAGCCCACAAAATAAAATAAAAGCCCATGAGTCCAGCATACTGGTATAGGTAAATATTTAATAAATTTAATAAATAGAGAGAAGGGATATCTCTTTCTCTATAGACTTTTAATTGAATAATGTAGAATGTGAAAAATACAAAATTACCATTAGAACACCACAGTAATAATAGTTGTAGGCAAGATTCACCAAAGGATAGGAGTGGAAATTTGAGGAGAAACAGAATAGTTACATAGTCTCAAAATATCTGTCCCAAGATCTTTTTTAATTACAAAAGAAAAACTGTACCTATATAATGGAAAAAGTCTCAGACACCACCTTAACGAAGTAATCAAGGTTAATTTCACTGGTCATAAAACATCTCAGCATCATATACCTTTGACATGTTACACTGAAGAAAAAGGCCCTATAAGGCCCTTCGCTGTTGTAATCTTTGGGTGGGTGGGCTGGAATGGGAATTAAGGATAGAAAATGTACTGAATAATGACTAAAATAAAAAAAAGAAATGCCTAACTTTTATCTACTAATTACAAAATATAGGACAAGCTCAAATTGGAGGACATTCTATAATGTAACTGACTAGTATACCTTCATTGCCAAGGTTCTGGAAGAGTAGGGAAGATGAAGGAAATGAAGACTGGCAAATAAATTCAGTGTGAGTCTGTGCATTGGGCCTTGAAGTAGAAACATGGACATTAGTTGAAAAACAGGTAATCCAATGAAGTATGTAGTTTAGTTAACAATATGGCACCAATGTTAATTCCTTTGTCTTGATAACTGTATTATGGTTATGCAATATATTAACATATAAGATGTTGGGTAAAAGGTATATGCAAATTTTCTGTGAGTATAAATTTATTTTAAAACAAAAATGTTAAACAGTCTGTTAGAACCTAATTATTATTTTCCTTGGGAGTATATCTAACAATATCAATGAAAATGGCTTATTTCTAATTGCATTAACTCTAATTTTACAAAAATATGAGGCCAATTCTCTGAATCTATCCCTGAGCATGTGCCCTTTATCAAAGCTAAATATTTTTGTTCTTCATCAACAATATTTTTATTTTTGGTTGTTAGCTTGAACCTGGGATCACAGTATGATTTAGAGAGAAGGAAACACATATGAAATCATGACTTAGCATCTGAACTCAGATATGTCCAGGAATTGTCTGCAAATCTCTAAGCACATGCTCTTCAGAGAGCAGACATTCAGGGTGGAAGAACCACCAGGTATATTTATCATTCTGTTCAGGCTCTCACTTTAGAATTTTTAATCTGTTTGAAGAAAAACACTTAATTTCCCTTCAGAATAAGTGCAGCATAAGAAAGAGTGGATCAGAGCAAACATCTGAGTCCCAGACAGGAAGACAATTCATGTAACTACCCAAAGTATAATAGAACTGTCAAGAGAACATGGAATAAGTTATGGACATTGAAAATTTACAAGTCCAGTTATTATAGAATGATAAAAATCATATATACTTTAATCAAAATTAAACAGAAACTTTTTTTATTTATATAATGCAACAATTTTGCCGCAATAATTACAGAACTTCTAGATTTCACTATTATGAAAGTTTTTAAAGAAGAAACTTCAGGACTTTGCTAGATACATCAAAAATGGTTAGTTATTGTTCACTGTAATTTAATTAATATTAACATTAATTAATATCACTTTTTTAAACGATATTATTTTGTGCCCTTTCTCCCTTCTTTCCTTCAATTAAGAGGCATGTGTTTTTTCTTCAGTTTTAATACAGTGATCCTTAATCTTTTGGTGTCATAATCCCCTTTCAGAATATGATGAAATTTATTGATTCTCCGGGGGGGGGGGCGGGAAGTCTATACAAAACTCATACCCCATTTTGCTTACAAATGCAGGTGGTTCTTAGATCTGATGAAGTTTTCCTGCTAACATTAGTTTAACATCTCCTGAAAAATAATATTTTACTACTACAATTACTGCATATTGGGCACAGCCCTGGCATAGACAAATTAAAAACAGGGAAATTAGAAGATGCTATATCCATGGATCTAGGAAATTATAGTACAGTCGAAGAGAATACTTCTCTTTTACTATTTTCCACTTGCTTAACACGTGCTAGTTAATTTTCAAAGTAATTTTCAACATTGCTGGTTACATAATTTGCCAATCAGTGCAAAATGAAAATGCGAGGGCCTGGTTGAAAAGAGCAGGAAAATCATGCTTATAATGGTGCTAAAACTTAAAGTTTTTTGATTACTTTGTGGCCTCTGGACTGACAGCAATACTTTTCCATTGCTATTTCTCATTTCCCTTCCTTCTGTGCAGAGACAACCAGTGGGCATTTGCAGATGCCACAGGCACCCAGGTTGGCACACTCCAGGCCACCTCTGATTGGTCTCCTCAGTACACCATCAGACTTGTGTGCTGCTGGATGCTTGAGCCAAATGTCTCCTGTCCCATGGGGCTATAGTGCCAATAAGGTAGATGAATACCCGTAATACTATTGCAGCTTTTGTGCCAGTGTGCTCTGGGTATCTTGGTCACCTATGTGAGTCACCTATTAGATGCACAGTGCCACTGACACCCTGGATGTGGACAGCTGCAGTAGGGATCCCTGGGCAGGCAAGAAGGGAGCCCACTGTGGCCTGGTGACCCACCATGATGGGGAAGCAGATGCTGAAAAACCTGTCATGGGGAAATGAGAGAAATGGGAGGGGGCTTGTGTGAGCTGAGGCCCAAGTTTCTCCCATCCTACATGCAATTTCCACTTTGGACTTCACTTAAGAAACTTAGAGTTAAGATAAAAGTATTTAAATGTCTAGGCAGTAGAGATAAAGAGCATCAGGGTCTCCGAGTAACTGTCTATGGTTCACAGAGCTAGTAACTGGGGAACCTGGATTCGAACCCATGTCTGCCTGTTCAAGAGTCAAGTCTTAAATACCAAGGTCATAGTGAGCTGATAATGACAGCTATCAATCAGCAGGGGACCATTCTAACAGCTGAAGCCCATCTGCTCACATGTATTGGGGAATAGTGTTATACAGCAGAGGATCTCATTGGGGGCGACCTGGAGGGAATGAAGATGAAGGGGAAGGCATCCTTGAGTACAAGTATTTGAGCTCCTAGCAATAGGAGTGGGAGGGGTTAGGGGGTAGTGAAATGCCTGGCATCTCAGGGACCTGCAACAAGCAGATTGGGAAGTGGGTAGAGAGAATAGACAGTTATCTGAAGGGTCTTTTGATGCGCAAGCATGGAAAACAAGAAAAATTGAGATTTGATATAAGAAACCACAGGAAAACACTGGAAAATCATGAACCAAAAAGTTTCTCTGAGGAATCAAGTCAACCATGGCTCACAACACAAGATCCAGACGTCTGAGGAACACACTAGAAGTTCAGCCATGAAGCAAAAAACAGGTGTTGGGACACTGCAGGAAAAGAACCAAGGCTGGGTAATGTATTACATTTGGAATGAAAGAAGAAAGAAGTCATACTCAGGGAAGGGTGGATAAGGTATTTAAAGGATTTTAAAAATATTTTTCAACACACAAAAATTGTGAATCCCTACTGAATATTCATTCAGATTTAATTTCTAAACTCACCTCACTGATACCGACCTGACCTACACACTTTCTTTCCTTACTGTGATTTCCCCTTATTGCTAAATATATCTGAATATTTCCTACAGCAATGTACTCCATTCTCCAACCAAGACTCCCTTAGAGATAGTGAATGAGGAAGACAGTGAAGACACATACGTGAATACAATGTCTCAGAATTCCCACAAAATTTGTACTGACCTCCAGACACAGGAATACATTTTTGCTTTTTGTTGAACTTCATGGTTTTTCTTTTAATTTTATTTTTTAAGGGAGAAATGCATCAGGCTGTTACTGGCATCACAAGAAAGTTGCCCAATCAGAGCAGCTTTCGGATACACAGTCTCCACTTTTACCCCATGCCCATCCATATAAGCACAGCAGGATAGCCTCAAATAGAATATAAAGAACCTTAATTATGGTTTGAACCAACATTTCTTTGCATAGAATCTATTTAAGGGTTTTTTTCAGTCAAGTTTAGGCATTTTTTGGATGTGTAATGTCTCAAACAAAGCCTTCTGGATTATTGCTAGTCAGTTCAATAAGTTCAGCATTGCCAAGGCAAATTTGCCCATTTCTATGATTCCACAAAAGTTAGCTCTTTCTCAGAAAAAGTGTGTCTACACTTAGAAGACTAGCTGACTTTAAAACAGAACTCTGCATTCCACAAAGCATGCTAAATACCTCTGATGAGCATGGCTGTAGCCCAATGCCTTTCTTCTCAGTTATCCAGCCTGTTCTGGCCCTCTGAACCAGGTTCCACAGGAAAGGGTTGGAGCTCAAAGTGTTAACCTCAAATGTTTCTCCTAAGACAGACAAATGTAGGCACTGCTCTTTATAAAGAAGCTTAACTTACCATCCTTGTGCAAAAATATAAATACAAATACAGATTGATTAAGCTGAGGAAAAATAAAGGAAAAAACATGTTGGTTTAAATTTTTCTATGCAGATTTCAAAGGAAGAAAAAAAGTTTAATATTGGTGCATTAGTTTGCTTTTTACTGCCATAGCCAAGTGTCATAGACTGAGCAGCCTAAACAACATAATTTTCTCACACTTCTGGAGAATGAATGTCTAGTGTAAAGGTATTGGCAGGGCTGGTTTCTTCTGAGAATTATCTTCTTAGTCATTTTCTCTCTGTGTTTTCTTATTGTCTTTCTTTTGTATGTGCCTATTCCGTAATTTCCTCTCTTTATAAGGACACAAGTCATATTGGATTATGACCCACCTGAATGACCTCATTTAATCTTAATCATATCTTTAAAGGCCCTATCACATCTGAGGTACCAACCATTAAGACTCCAATATATGAATTTGGAGGGTCACAATTCAGCCCATGACAATTGTAACTTTATGAGACACAACTCTAAATGCAAGTTTAAGAGTCAGTTCAGAGAATTGTTTGCATAGTTTCATAGTGAGTTTCAAACTCATGATTAATTTGACTTTGCATGGTGTCTCACTCAGAACTTATCATTGGTATCTGAAGACGATAAAAGTGAAGATGATAACGCTGGTCCACAAAAATTCTTTCTGACAGTCTTCTAGTGACAATGGAGGATTTATCCTGAAAGATGGGACCACAGCATAAACGAATCTAAAGTAAAAAATTAAAGTCAGTACCTACAGGCCATTTGTTAATAGTTATTCTAGTTTTTACTTTGGGGAATTTTTTTTTGAGGACCTGTTGTGAAAATCAGTTGTGGGAACTGATAAAGAGGCCAAGAGGCAAAGAGCTACAAGATTGAATCACATTTCAAAAAGTCCTGTATTTGACTATATGTTAATCCTATATTATATAAACACATTTACTTAGTCACAGTTTACAGATCTTTTTCCCCTTAAAACAAGAAATCTGTAACTTTTATGATAAATTTTAAAACATTTTTCTCTGTGGGAGACAATCTGAGTCAAAACAACAATGTATTCCTTTTCTTCCCTTCAAATATTATGAAAAGTACTTTTCTAGATTGATAGCTAACATATCACACTTTAATCCTTCTGGACTTTTATTTGTGCCAAGTTGGAAACCTTTAAACATACTTGGTAATAGTGGTCCAGGTGGGCTGACTTTGAACTACTGTCCCACACCCCTTACTGTAACTTCTCCAACCTTGAAGCTAACGCTTAGCTTGTGCAGTATTGTTAAGATCCTAGGTGTTATTAATAAAGCAGTGATAATAATTCTTGTGTGTAGCTGTCTAGTTGTTATCAGTTTTAGACTCAATACAAAGGCACATTACTATCTGTGAAACAATCTGTGGTAGGTCTATGTGAGACAAGATTTTACAGCTATATCATAAAACATATCTGAGTAAAAACACATGGTTTCTTGATCATTAAGATTTTTCCAAATGAATGAGCCAAACTTCACAATACAGCAAAACTCAGTTTTTGCTTTGATACCTATAATGAATGACTAAATAATGACCAAAGGTCATGAATTTTTTTTAAATTTTTTTATTTTAGATTATTCAGTACAGTTTCTATCTTTTATTCCCATTCCAGCCCACCCACCCATCCCTCCCCACCTCCCTTCCATTTCCAAGCCCTGTAGTTTTGTCCATGTGTCCTCTATATTTGTTCCTGTAAACCCTTCCCTTCTCCCCTGAAATTTCCTCCCCTCTCCCCTCTGGTCACTGACTACTGTTAATCTTTTACTTCAGGTCATTAGTTGGATCTTTTGACATAACATTAGCTGCACAGTAGCATCTAAGAGTCTTTACAGGATTCATCAACCAATTGCAACAAAGTTAGTCCTCAAAATGAGTCTTGAAAGCAGGAGCTTGAATTAGAAAACCCAGACAATGAATCCAACTGTATATGTTTTAGAAAGCCTGTTTTTTTATTAGTCATGGCTTTTTTATCTTGCAGTGTGCAGGTGCAGCAAGATGTTATTTGCCATGGTGTGAACTTTCCCATGTCTCATTACAGCCAATCAAAGACTGTGACTCTGTAACAACTCTGGTAATGGCTGGATTTTTAAACTTTTCTTAGCATCAAAGACAAGTTTTGGACTAACTTTCCAGTTGCCTTATCCATAAAATGATAATTGCTGTTGACATGGTAGGCATGAAGAGGTATCCCAGTTGTCCCTTCTAGGAGTTTTATTAATAAGTTTTATGCATCACATTTTGGAGGATTTTAAGTTATTTTTCCTCAGAAATTTGATCAATTGGATTGTAGATAGATTTTCAAATCTCTAATAAATACTCTGGATATACAGGTAAGTTTATGTGTGTAGCAGGCAGGTAGAAATCTGATGACCATATAAGAAGGAATAACCTGCTGGTGCACAGACCACGCTGGGAATTTAAAGATCATTTATCTCAACAGAAAGAGGCAGGTTATGTGTCCATTTATGAAGATGACTTTTCTAAGTCAATTTAGGACAGATTTAAATTGTCTTTAAAGAGAATAAATTAGTCATTGTGGTCAGGATCACTCCAATATTAGTGTTTTCAGGTTTGGCAGTTCCTATGATGGCTATAATGACCTTAGCAGAAACATTTTGCTAATATGAAGTTAAGATTGACTTTTAAGACTGAAGGTTGGTATTAATAATATGAGGGAAATTAAGAACTAGAAAGATCATGTAAAAAGTAATCTACTTTCTAAAGTGTTTGAAAGAATAGCTATTGGATAAGGAAAGGTAGTTCCAGCTCCAGCAAACAGTTATCAGAGCAGTACCTCCAAGTTGTAAAAAATTGTTCAATAGAGTTTTGTGTTTTCTTAAGTGGAAAAAAGAAAATAGGGGATAAAAATAATGGGAGGAAGATAAGGAAAGTTATATTAGTGTTGGAAAAATAGTCAAACTGTAATAAGTAAGATTAGGAGAAGACCAAAGAAAAAGTGTAGATGTATTAGAAATTGATTTTGTTGTATTATTTTGGGGTGGAAATGGCCTGATTTATAGTCAAGCTTCTGGAGGAGTCCAAAAAATCCATAATTTAGGGTCTTTCAAAGGACTAGATGTCTAGTCATAGAAGTGTTTATGTCATTTAAGTGAATCCAAGGATCAACATTTTAAGTTTGGCATATATGTCAGTGACTCAGAGTACTGCTTTACTGAGCCTCCCTGGCAACAGTATGTGATACTTTTACAGAGTTGCCAAAATGTAGCCAAGAGTGGGTATGAAGTACATTGGGAACATCAGCCACAGTAACTATAACAGCCAGCTCACCAGTGTTAAGCCAATCTCTAGTCTTATGGATAATATTGTGAAATATCTGCTCAATTCTAATGTCACTATTTTCTCAAGTAAATATAAAACATTTTCATCTGCTATTTATTTTATAGGAATTCTTGAAGAGGTCAGCACATCTCTTGGTTTCCAAAGTATATTGAAGTAATTGACACACTTAAACTTATACACCTACTCTCAATATAAATGTGTATGTTTTATATTTTGTCAGGGCAATAAGTTATCTGAATTTATTTACTTCCTATGAGAAGTTTTTATTTTAAGGGTAATTTAAGTCTGTGTGCATATCATACTTGGCAATTTTTGGTTTTACTTCTTTTTAAAATTTTTATTTATTTACTTTCAGAGAGCAGAGAAGGGAGGGAGAAAGAGAGGTAGAAAACATCAATGTGTGGTTGCTGCCCCATGTACCCCCAAGTGGGGGCCCAGCCTGCAACCCAGGCATATGCCTGGATTGGGAATCAAACCAGTGATGCTTTGGTTTGCAGGATGGCATTCAATCCACTGAGCCACACCAGTAAAACTCTGGTTTTACTCTTTATGTATGATTCACTAACAAACAATTAAAACACAGTTACCCAAGAGAATCTCTAGACAGTCTGTTTAGCGTCTTGATAGTTTTCAAATCAAATATACAATTGTGAAGTAGTTTATTTCATGTGAAAGAAGGAGGGTTTATGGCTTTGGATAGTAATGTATAGAACAACTGTAATTTATAGGAGGTCTGAAAGGTGGTGACCACTTTGTTTTTTGCCAGTAGAAGAGACTGTAAGAATCATACTTCAGTAGTTATGTGTACTCAGTAACTTTATTCTCACTTGCATACCCTTGACTTTGCAAGATCTAAGAAAAGAGTGAGATTCCAGAAGTACATAAAAGATTTCTTGACATAGTCAAGAAAGGTGAACCTGAGTTGACCAGGCTAGAATTTTAAGAAGATGTACAATGATTAGGTTACTGTTTTAAGAGAAAACACACAGAAGCTAATACAGAAAGGGAGAAACAGAACTGGCTTTAGTATTCTAAAAATAAATATTATGGACATGAGTTTATATTAGAGTTTTAGGATGTCTCAACATGATAACTAATTTTCTCTGTTTTGCTTATTTTGTTTTGAAATCTCTTGATAAAAATACTACAACTGATAAATAAATTCATTAATATAGTAGGATACAAAATTAATTTCCAGAAATTGTATCCTTTTTATACAACAATAATGAAGTATCGGGAAGAGAAACTAAGAACATAACCCCATTTACAATTGCATCAAAAAATACCTAGGAATAAATTTAACCAAAGAGATAAACACATGTACTTGGAAAACTGTAAGACTCTGAAGCAAGACATTAAAGAAATTACAAAGAAATGGAAGCATGTACTGTGCTCAAGAATGGGAAGAATTAACATTGTTAAAATGTCCATAGTACTCAAAGTAACTTATGGATTCAATGCAATTCTTATCGAGATACCAATGGCATATTGTACAGAACTAGAACAAATAATCCAAAAATTTATATAGAACCACAAAAGACCTTGAATGCACTCTTGAGAAAGAAGAACAAAATTGGAGATATCATACTACCTGATATCAAACTGTAGTACAAGTTCATAGTAATGAAAACAGCATGGTGCTGGCATAAAAACAGACACCTAGATCAATGGAAGAGAACAGAAAGCCCAGAAATAAACCGACACCTATATGGTCAATTAATTGAAAGCAAAGGAGGGAAGAACATATAGTGGGGTAAAATTCTATTCAATAAAAGTTTGGGGAAAATTGGTCAGACACATGCAAAAAAGTGAACTAGACCACCTTCTTTCACCATTTACAAAAATAAGTTCAAAATGGATTAAAGAATTAAATGTAAGATTTGAAACCATAAAACCATAAAACTCTTGGAAGAAAACATAGGCATAAAATCTTGGATATTTCTTACTAATATTTTTATTTGATGTCTCTTCTTAAGCAAACTAGAAAACAGAAACCAATGGGACTATATCAAACTAAAAAGATTTTGCACAGCGAGGAAATCATCAACAAAATGAAAAAAAAACCCACTTAATGAAAGAACATAATTTGCCAATGATACATCTGATAAGGGGTTAATTTCCAAAATTTGTAAAGAAGTTATATAACTAAATACCAAAAAAATAATTTAAAAATGGGCAAAAGACCTGAATAGACAATTCTGCAAAGAGGACATACAGATGGCCAATAGACATATAAAAACAGGCTTCACATCACTAATCATCAGAGAAATGCAAATTAAAACCACAATGAGATATCTCATGTCTGTCAGAATGGTTATCATCAATAAATCAACAAACAAGTGTTGGTGAGAATGTGGAGAACCAGAGGCCCTCATGCATTATTGGTGGGAATGCAGATTCATGTAGCCACTGTTGAAAACAGTATGTAGTTTCCTCAAAAAATTAAAAATGGAACTTGTTTATGGCTCAGTGATTCCACTTCTGGGTATATACCTGAAGAAACTCAAAGCACTAATTTAAAGAATATGTTCACCCCTTTATTTCTTACAGCCTTATTTACAATAGTCAAGTTCTATAGTAGATGAAAAATAAAAATGGATAAAAAAGTAATGGTATGTATATATAATAGAAGATTACTCAGCCATTAAAAAGGAACAAAACAGTTCTGGCCAGGATAGAGGCATAGGTAGAAACCCTTGCTTACACAAACAAAAAGAGGATAACAATCAATCTAAAAACAATAAACAAACAGAAGTGCCAGAAAATCAAACAGCATGGAACTAAGACAACCAAGAAATTAAAGAAACAGTCAACCTGTTGCGGAAAAACTGACTCTTACACGATTCTGGGTGGTGGAGTTAGCCTTTACTCACACATGCATACCCAGAGGAGGCAGTCTCCAAATTCTGGGCCCCGAGGAGGGGTTTGGTAGGTGGTTGAATACTCTCCTAGGAGGGCGGGAAGGGGAGAGGTTACGTGGCACAAGTAGGGAGTGCAGAAGCGGAATGTGGAAGTTACCTGAAACCCCGGGAGGAGGAGCTAGCCTTTGTTTCTTACTACATTCCCCCCTTTGGTGCTAAATGGAGCCTTCAAAAGTTTTAGCATCACTATATTGGTCAGTGCTCTGGAGCTCCGGCTGTAGTCTCTGATAGTGGTACCGCTGGAGGGAGAGGACTTTAGCAGTAGCCTTGTGGGTTACTGTAGCCTCAATCTGTTGGGTGAAGATCTGAAGCATGCAAGGCCCTAAGGTTATAACTAGGAAAAGGATAAGTAAGGGCCCTATTATAGGGGCTGGGACTAAATACATTATGGATTGCCACCACGGAGTTGGTATTAAGGCTTGGTTTTGACTCCTGACTCTACTTTGGATGTCTTGGGGTTTATGAATATTCTCTTCAACTAACCCACTTTCATTAATATAAAAACAACATTGTTCTTGGTATAAGTTCCTTTAGCAAAGAACCTCCAGACATAAGTCAGCTGAGCTGAAGTTGCCAAGCGGACCCACAGGGAGACTAGGAGGCTAACTCTCATGTCTGAAGTTTAGATGAGGCCTGGGGCATCAGGGAAGCTGGGGCTTCAATCTTCCACTGGTCTGGTTCTCCAGCCGGCTTTGGTTGATGTCGCAGTCTCAGGGCTGGAACCTTTTGGGCAACTACCCCTGGATTGGCTGCCACCTTCGCCCAGCTGTAGTGAATCCAAGGGGTGACAACTGCAACTTTGAGGGTGGTTGGAGTGGTTAATAATACTAGGTGGGGACCCGTCCAGGTTGGCTGGAGTGGCTCCTTTTTACAATCTTTTACCCACACGTATTGCCCTGGCTGAAAGGAGTGTGCTGGCCTCCCTTGGGGCTGGGGCTCCTGGCCTAATCCAGCCTTACTTATGGTGTCTAAGGTTTGTCCCAATCACTCTAGATATTGAGTCTGGTCTAGCTCCCCCCTTAGCCTCAGATCCTGCACTTTTCCTAACTTTATTATGGGAGTAGGTCTTCCAAATACTAATTCATAGAGAGTAGACCCCGAGGAGTTTGGGGTGTTTCTGACCCTCAGCAAGGCTAGTGGCAGCAAATCAGTCCAAGGCAGCCCCGTTTCTTGGTGGAATTTGGCCAGAGTTTCTTTAAGAGTCCGATTCAGTCTCTCTATTTTGCCCGAACTCTGAGGTCAGTAGGCAGTGTGGAGCTTCCACTTCATGTGCAGGAGCCGGGCAATGTCTTGTACTACCTGAGAAACAAATGCTGGTCCTTTGTCGCTGCCGATCATGAGCAGGAGTCCGTATCTGGGGATGACCTCTCTCAGGAGGACCCAGGTTACTTCTTGTGCTTTCTCTGTCCTTGTGGGGTAGGCCTCTACCCACCCGGAGAAGGTGCAGACTAGGACCAGTAGGTATGTGAACCCTCGACTGGGCTCGATTTCTGTGAAGTCGACCTGGAGGTCTTCAAAGGGCTGGCTCCCCTTATGCTGGACGCTGGGCGGTGCCCCTGGGTGGGCAGTTGCATTATTCTTGGCACAGGTAATACATTGGGAGGCAGCAGAGGAGCACAGTGCTGACAAGTTGGGGAGATAGAAATATCTCTTGAGCAACTTCTCTAGGGAGGTTTTCCCCAGGTGAGTTAAGTAGTAACAGTTTCTTATTAAGTTGCTCACCTGGCCCTGGGGTATGTATATACGCCCATCCGGTAGCCTCCAGGTCCCTTCTGAAGTTTCCTGGCCTCCTGCAGGATTCTTCTTCTTTCTTCAGTTTTGAACAAGGTAAGGAGGAACTGGAGGCAATCATACCAGGTGGGCCGATGAGTCTGCATAATCGATTCCATCAGGTCAGTGAAGGCCTGAGGTTCCTCTGAGTATGAGGGCGTGTGATGCTTCCAATTCAGGAGGTTGGTGGTGGTGAATGGCTGATAGTAGAAGACCACTGCTCCAGGCTGTGGTGTTCCATCCGGGCCGAGCTGGGGAGGTCCCCAGGCCTCCCTGAGGGGCATCTGGAGGGGCAGCCGTTCCCTGAGGTGGGACGCTATGGGTGATTCCAGCGGGGCTGAGGCTTCTGGAGGAGGAGGTGAGACCGAGTCCAGTGGGGTATCCAGGGTGGACGGCTGGGGCCTTGGATTATTCATCAGGTATGGAGGCGGGAAGGCGGGTGGTTCATCTTCCTCTGCTTCTCCCCTGAAGATTGGGGGTCTTGGCAACCAGGATTCGGGGCTGATTTCGGTCATGGGCAACAGGCTCAGGCAGCCTTCTGGCGGGCCCCTGATGTACCTTGTAACCAGGGCGCCTGCCCAGCACACTGCTGGAGCCGCTTTGGCATATTTTGCACTAGCTCCTGCCACCTATCTATATATATACTGATCTGGGTGTCCAGGCTTCTCTGTCACTATTAGGTGGACTGCCCTAATAGTGGTCAAATTAAGGGTCCCCTCAGGAGGCCAGCCTACTCCGAATGTGGGCCATTCTGAAGAGCAAAAAGTTTCCAACTGATCAGGTGTCATACTGGGGCCCTGTCCCCTGAACCAGTTAAAGTTCCAGAGCATGCAATATAGGATCGTAGACTGCCCTCCAGCCATGCTTCCCGCCCGATATCAGTGCAGACAGACAAAGGAATAGGGGTTTTCACTTTCGCCTGGCTGGTCTCTCCTCTAGCGAGGGACTTGGGTCTGTCTTAGCTAAGGCTGCCCATGTAGAATTCGGGTTGAACTCCCAGCCGTTATGCTGTACGACGGACTGAGGAATCGCAGGTTGGGGCCCACGCTTGCTCCATAGGCACAATGCCAGTGGAGCCACAGGCACATTTACTCCAACACACACACAGTCACACAGAGATTAATGCTTTTCCTTCCCAAGTGGGGAAACCCTACTTGAACCTGAGGCCAGCAGCCTGTGAGGTGATCAGTCTCTCCTTCCACCCCTAGGGTGGGCCTGTTCTCAGGCTGGTCCCCGGGGCACTTACCAATCCAGTGCCTTCCCAGATGGGCCTTAGTCTGCTTCCCCTAGTGCCCGGGTCCAAGAGCAGCCCAAGGTCCGGGCTAAGGGGAACCCAGCTTCTTGGGATCCAAAACCACCTGGGCACGTGCTTCCCTTCAGTCACTGGGCCCCCCTTGTTGACCCCGGCCACCTTCACTGGAGGCAAATGACCTGCTCACGTGAGTTTTTTCCTGGTCAGGGAACCAAATGTTGTGGAAAAACTGACTCTTACATGATTCGGGGTGGCGGAGTAAGCCTTTATTCACGCGTGCGGACCCAGAAGAGGCAGTCTCCAAATTCTGGGCCCCGAGGAGGGGTTTGGTAGGTGGTTAAATACTCTCATAGCGGGGTGAGAAGGGGAGAGGCTACGTGGCACAAGCGGAGAGTGCAGAAGCAGAATGCGGAAGTTATCTGAAACCCTGGGAGGAAGAGCTAGCCTTTGTTTCTTACTACAAACCAGATTAACCAGAGTGGTAGGGGCAAGAACGGCAGCCAGGTGGGCAGAGAGAACCCATGGCAAAGTAGTGGACCATGTGGCCAGGGCTGGCTGAAAGGACTCACAGTGAGGCAGCGAACCATGTGGGCAGGGCAGGTTGAATGGGAAACTAAGACTGAGAGCTGGCTGTGGAGTATGGCGGGGGTTGCTGCAGCAGAAGAAACTCCCAGTCTCACATGAGAATTTGTTGGAAAGCGGGGCTATAGCTGAACAAAGGAGATGCATTGTTCCCTCTTTGACCCCTACCCCACAGACAGCACCACAACTCAGCAGAGGGTTGACTCACCCTGATGAATACTTAAGGCCCTGCCCCCTTACAATTTAACAGGTATGCCGAGACAAAGAAATATGGCCCAAATGAAAGAACAGAGCAAAACTCCAGGAAAAGAGCTAAGCAATAAGGAGATAGCCAACCAATCATATGGAGAATTTAAAGCCCTGGTAATCAAAATGCTCACAGAACTGATTGAGCTTGGTCAAAAAATGAAAGAAAAAAAGAAAGATACCCAAAATGAAATAAAACAAAATATTCTGGGAACCAACAGCAACAGGAAGGAAATCAGGACTCAAAGCTACAATTTGGAACAAAAGGAAGAAATAAACATCCAATCAGAACAGAATAAAGAAACAAGAATTAAAAAAATGAAGAGAGACTGAGGAACCTCTGGGACAACTTTAAACATTCCAATATCCAAATTATAGGGGTGCCAGAAGGAGAAGAACAAGAGCAAGAAGTTCAAAACTTATTTGAACAAATAATAAATGAAAATGTTCCCAATCTTGGAAATGAAATAGACTTTTAGGAAGTCCAGGAAGCCCAGAGAGTCCCAAAGAAGTTGGACCCCAAGAGGAACACACCAAGGCACACCATCATTAAGTTACCCAAGAGTAAAGATAAAGAGATAATCTTAAAAGCAGCAAGAGGGAAGGAGAGAGTTACCTACAAAGGAGTACCCATAATGCAATCAGCTGATTTCTCAAAAGAAATCTTACAGGCAAGAAGGGGCTGGAAAGAAATATTTGAACTCATGAAAAGAAAGAACCTACATCCAAGATTACTCTATCCAGCAAAGCTTTCATTTAGAATAGAAGGGCAGATAAAGTTCTTCCCAGATAAGGTCAAACTGAAGGAGTTCATCATCACCAAGCCCTTATTACATAAAATGTTAAAGGGACTTGTCAAAGAAATTCAAGAAGATCAAAACCTATGAACAGTAAAATGACAACAAACTCACAACTCTCAACAAATGAAATTAAAAAAAAACAACAAAAACAAAAACTAATCAAACAACTAGGACAGAAACAGAATTACAGAAATGGACATCACAGGGAGGGTTTTTGGTGCGGAAGGGGAGAGGAAGAATACAGAGGAAAGGTACATGGAATAAGAAGCATAATTGGTAGGCATAAAATAAATGCAGCGAGGTAAAGAATAGTATAGGAAACAAAGTCAAAGAACTTATATGTACAACCCATGAACAAAAATTATGGGGGGGAATGCTGGAGGGTGGGAGGTGCAGGGCAGAGGGGCAATCAAGAGGACAAATTGGGAAAACTGTCATATCATAATCAATAAAATATACTTTAAAAATGTCACTTCCACTGTGTATACATCTAAGTGATTAATTCAACCAACATAAAGCACTCACTGCACTTCGTCATATTAAGGCATTGTTTGAGATTTACTAATTAAATGGACTTAATATTAGTTTTATTTTTAATTTTAAAAAATTTCAGCCTTTCTGATAGGGATATTATTGGGACCTGCCCTGCCTGGTTTCAGAAGCTGTAATCCCTTGCAGCTAAGGCTGAGTAAAGGACCTTGGGACTATAAGCCACTTAGGAGACAAAGCTTATCTTCCTTGTAGGGGCACCACCTCTGCCCCCTTTCTCTTCACCCTGCTTGACCCTGAGCAAATGACTGGTTAGCCAATGAAGGGAAAGATTCCTCGAAAGAAGGATGACCTAAGACAGGCACTGTCATGAAGAGGCCCCTGTCGGATTTTGGTGAAGTCTTGAGATTTTTCTCCTTTGGAAGGGAGGTGGCACCAAGCTTTGGTGGCGCACGCTATAATTTGTTGGTAAGCTTGTAAGGTATACCCTCCCTGATTCTGCAAATTCTCATATAATCCACACCCAGTACGCATTTCAAATGTAATAGGTACGTTATGATTTCAATTCCTGTCTGCCTGTTGTGAGCTCTCTTCATGCCAATCAGACTTCTACAGTAGGTAATCCCCCAGCCATAAGCATGCTTTGGCTAGTGCAATCCAGTCTTTCCGTGCAATGGCTTCAGAGCCAATGGTATCAAGAAGTGCAAGGGAAAAAGGGGATGTTGGCCCATACATACTGCAAGCAGCTTTCAAGTCTTTTAAAGTTTTGAAGGAGAGGACCTTGTGGTATCTTTGTCTGTTCTTAGGATTTTTTGGATCAGGCCTCTCCGACACAGGGAATAGCATAAATCCCTGTATGTCCTCACCCAGATCCACAGCTTTTGGGAAAGCCTTTTGTAAGGGAGTAGTTGCTGGTGGTCCTGCTGGACTATGATAAGGAGGGGGAACTTTTGAAGATGAGGGACTAGTAGAAGAAAGTACTTCAGTGAGCTTAGTTTGGTCTCCAGAGGATAGTTGAGACTTTTGCTTTCCTAATCCTACTACTGAATCCTCATCATCAGAATTAAGCATTATGCTAAGCTAAATAAGGCCGCAGTGAAAGACAATTACCATATAGTCTCGCCTTTAACAGGAACCTAAACAACAAAACAAAGAAACAAGCAAAATATAGCCAAAGACATTGAAATAGAGGACAGGCTGACAGTGATCAGATGGGAGAGGGGAGGGAATTTCAGGGGAACTTCAGAGGAGAATGGGAAAGGGTTTATAGGAACAAATATAAAGGACATATGGACAAAAACTAGAGGGGTTGAAAATGGGAGGGAGGGGGAGAGGGACAGGTGGGTTGACTGGAATGGGAGTAAAGGATAGAAACTGTTCTTGAATAATGATTAAAAATAAATTAAAAAATAAAGTGAAAAAAATTATCAGGGCGCTCATCCTCTTGCATTCTCTGCTGCTGGTTCCCAGCAGCTTCCTGTTCCAGTTCTTGTTTAAACTTTGGCTGCAGCAGCTCATCACCGGGCTCTAGCCGGGAAGCAGTGGCCTTCAAAGTAGTAAATCCCTCCACCCTAGTAGTGAAGGTTTCCTCTTTTACAGGATCTAGAGCTTCCCTAATCAGGGTCCACAAAGTGAAAGCAAAGATTGGAATTCGAGCGCGCCCTTTTGTTGTATATCTCTCCCTTATTTTCTGGCCTACCTGAGTCCAAGTATGTTCATTTAACGTGCCCTTTTCAGGACACTAAGGACAAGTTTGCTGTACAAAGGTTAAGAATTGCTCCAGCTGTGTGGCGGGGACTTTAGTGCCCCGTGCCAGTAACATGGAGCGCAGCATTTTTATATACAGCTGCTGCTCAGCGGGCCCAGAATTCCCCATTTTATACCTGATTGCTATAAATCCTTTTCACTCCCGCTTACTGTATCATGGCCACTCGGGAGTGTCCCCTCGTCTTCTGGCTGAGGCGTGCCTTCAAGCTCGGGTCCCTGTTCCAGGCGCCACGTGCCGCAACCAGCGCGGCTTGGTCGGTCAGGTCCCCTCTGAGGGAAGGCGATGGAGGATTGAGAAATAGAGAGACATAGTCAAAGCAGGATCAGGTGGAGTCCCTTCTCTGGGATGCAGAGGAGGGAACTGTTTATTGGTGAAGTCAGGCTGTATATATTGAGTACGTTTTAAAGCATAGCGTGAGAAAGACAAACCACAAGGCTAGGTACATTGTATTTTTTAAGAACATTTGCTGCTCCTTCTTGGTACAGTGATTTAGCAAGCAGCCAAGTCATTCTTTCCTTACAACCATCTATCAGGCAGTCCTAGGGCAGCCGTGCTGAACCTGAGGCCTGCTTCCAACTCCCTTGGTGCACATTATCCTTCTTGGTTCTCCACAAAGAAAAATACATAGACATTTACTAGCATATAAATATTATTTTTAAAACAGAAAGACTTACTCAGTGAAATAATAGTTTTTTAATTAAAAAATCAACAATTTCTTTAATGTAGTTATATTGAATTTCAAGTGATAACCATATTAAACTATGTATAGAAGAAGGGAATCCTGTTCCTGGTATACCTCAAATTTTCTATCTCTAAAATGTACTTTCAAATGTATTTTTCCAGTTTCTGATGACTGAACATTCCCCACCAGGACTGAGACACTTGTCTAGGACACAAAATTTAAGGATCGAAAAGGTCAACTATCATGATTCTCCCCTGTGTCTTGGGCTCCAATATGATGCTGCATCATACTGTTTAAGTCTTTATTTAAACACATTTACATATTTTTATTGTGATTGTTTTTTATTAATTTCTATTAAGTTATTTATAAGAAATTTATTCAAATATAAAGATACTGATTGAAAGCAAATATTTGGATAAATATGTGTGCATCATTCTAACACTAAAAAATAGATAGTTGGCATAGCCATATTACTTTCAGGCAAAGCAGGCTTTGGAAGAAATAAAATTTATCAGGGGAAAAGAGATAGATTATATAAGGATGAAAAGGTCAGTTTTCTAAGAAAACAACACTCCCTAATATGTGTACATCTAACAAGAGGAAGTCAAAATATGTGAGGCAAAATCTGATAGAACTGCAAGGAAAAATAGACAAGTCCACCATTATAGGTGGAGAATACAACACTCTTCTTTGATTGATATATTAAATAGGAATAAAATCAATAAGGGTATGATTGACCTGAATAGTACTATAACTAATCTAATCTAATCAACATTTATAGAATCCTCCATCTAACATCAGCGCAACATATTTCTGTTCAAACCCCACATAGAACACCCACTATTTTGGGTCTAAGACCACATTCTAGGCCATAAACACACCTTAACTAATTTAAAAGAATAGAAGTCATGTAAAGCATGTTCTCTGAACACATTGGAATTAAATTATAAATAAATAACAGAAAAATAGTTTAAAAATTCCAAATATTGTATTTGGATATTAAACAACTCATTTTTAAAATTTATTGCCCAGCTGCAGTTTTCCTGCCTTTTTCCCCATTGATCTCCCCATCCCTTTGCCCCCACTCCTACTGTCATCCCCCGCCATTGACCATCCCATGATTTCTCTGTTTGAGTTCTTTTGCTTGCCTTTTCCTCTGCTTTCCCTCATTATCCCCCTCCCTTCTCCCCTCTGGTCATTGTCAGTTTGTTCTTTATTTCCAAGTCTCTGGTTCTATTTTGTTCATTTGTTTGTTTTGTTGATTATGTTCCACTTATAGGTGAGATCATACGGTATTTGTTTTTCACCACCTGTCTCATTTCACTTAGGATAATGTAAATAACACATTTTTAAATAATACATGGGTAGAAGAATTCTCAAAGGAAAAAATTTAAGATTTTAATTATTTATTTTAGACAGAGTGGAAGGGAGGGAGAAAAAGAGGGAAACATCAAAGTGTGGTTGCCTCTTGTGCACCCCCTCCTGGGAACTTGACCTGACCCACAACCCTGGCATCTGCCCTAACTGGGAAATGAACCGGTGACCCTTTGGTTCACAGGCCAGTGCTAACTCCACTGAGACACACTGACCAGGGCTCAAGGAATTTTTTAAAAAAGTATTTGAACTAAATAAAATTTTAAATGCAACTTGTCAGGGAGTGTAGAGTGCCAGAAGAGTATATACAGGAAAATTTACAGCATTTAAGTACATATATTGGAAAAGAAAAATATATCTGAAACTACTAATCTAGTCTTCTGCCTTAAGAAATTGGAGAAAGAAGAATAATTTATAACTAGAGCAAATATAAATCATAAATAATAAAAATTAGAGCAGAAAACTAGAATGTAGAAGATCAATATAGGAAATCTCAAAGGACTAAGAAAAAAATTATCTGGGAACTAATATGTCAGCCATATTCTGGCTTCCATTACAGATCACCACAGTAAAGCCAATATTGCAATATAACCAGTCACAGAGAATTGTTTTCACAGTACAGTTTATACTATACTTTAGTCAATTAAGTGTGCAATAGCATTATATCTATAAAAACAATGTACATGCCTTAATTTGAAAATATTTTATTGCTAAAAATTGCTCACCATCATCTGAGCCTTCATAATCCTTGTGCTGCTGGAGGGTTTTGCTCAATGTTGATGGCTGCTGACTGATAAGGGTGGTTGTTGCTGAAGGTGGTGGTGGTTGTAGTAGTTTCTTGAAATGAGCCAACAATGAAGTTTGCTCCATTGAGTAACTCTTCATTTAATGAATTATTTCTCTATAGCATTAAAAATGGATAGCAATTTAACCCAGAATGCTCTTAAAAATTAAACTCAATCCTCTCAAACCCTAGCCCAGCTTTAGCAATTAATTTATATAATAGTCTAAATCCATTATTGCCATTTCAACAATCTTCCCAAATTCTTCATCACCAGTAGATTCTGTCACAAGAAACCAATTTCTTTTCTTTGCTTTTTTAAAAAACTTTATTTTATTTTAATTGTTGTTCAAGTACAGTTTTCTGTCTTTTACTCCCATCCCACACCACCTCTCAGCCCTCCCCACCTCCCTCCCATTTCCTCCCCCCACTTATTTTTGTCCATGTGCCCTTTATACTTGTTCCTGCAAACCCTTCCCCTTTTCCACTGAAATTCCTTGCCCTCTGCCCCCTGGTCACTGTCAGTCTGTTCTCAATTTCAGTGTCTTTGGTTCTTTTGCTTGTTTCTTTGTTTTGTTGTTTAGGTTCCTGTTAAAGGTGAGGTCATATGGTATTTGTCTTTCACCGCCTGGCTTATTTCACTCAGCATAATGCTTTCCAGTTTCATCCATGTTGTCACAAAGGGTAGAAGCTCCTTCTTTCTTTTTGCTGCATATAAGTTGATTGTGTAAATGTAGCATAGCTTTTTAATCCATTCATTTACTGATGGGAACCTAAGTTGCTTCCAACACTTGGCTATTGTAAATTGTGCTGCTATGAACATTGGGATGCATAGGTTCTTTTGGATTGGTGTTTCAGGGTTCTTAGGATATAATCCTAGTAGTGGAATTGCTGGGTAAAAAGGCAGTCCCATTTTTAGTTTTCTGAGAAAATTCCATACACTTTTCCATAGTGGTTGTACCAGTCTGCAATGTCACCAATAGTGTACCAGCATTCCCTTTTCTCCACAACCTTTCCAACACTTGTTGTTTGTTGCTTTGTTTCTGATGGCCATTCTGACCAGTGTGATGCAGTAACGCATTGTGATTTTAACTTGCATCTCTCTGATAGGTAATGATACTGAGCATCTTTTCATGTGTCTCAGGACCCTCTGTATGTCCTCCTTGGAGAAGTGTCTGTTCAAGTCCTTTGCCCATTTTTTAATTGGGTTCCTTGTCTTCTTAGAGTGGAGTGATGTGAGTTCTTTGTATATATTGGAGATTAAACCCTTGTCTGAGGTATCATTGGCAAATGTGTTTTCCCATACAGTTGGTTTTCTTTTTATTTTAATGCTGTTTTATTTAGCTGTGCAGAAGCTTTTTATTTTGATGAGATCCCATTTGTTTATTCTTTCCTTTATGTCCCTTGCTCTAGGGACATATCAGTGAAAATAATGCTGCATGAAATATCTGAGATTTTCCTGCCCATGTTCTCCTCTAGAACTTAAATGGGGTCACGACTTATATTTAAACCTTTTATCCACCTTGAATCTATTTTTGTGTATGGTGTAAGTTTGTGCTCAAGTTTCATTTTTTTGCGTGTAGCTGTCCACATCTCCCAACACCATTTGTTGAAGAGGCTATTTTTACTCCATTTTATGTTACTGCCTACTTTGTTAAATATTAATTGACCATAGAGAGTTGGGTTTATTTCTGGACTTTCTGTTCTGTTCCATTGGTCCATGTACCTGTTTTTATGCCAGTACCAGGCTGTTTTGATTACATTGGCCTTGTAATATAGTTTAGTATCAGGTATTGTGATCCCTCCTACTTTACTCTTCTTTCCCAAAATTGCAGCAGCTATTCAGGGTCATTTATGGTTCCATATAAATTTTTGACATGTTTGTTCTATATCTGTGAAATATGCCATTGGTACTTTAATAGGTATTGACAAGAATCTGTAAATTGCTTCGGGTAGTATGGACATTTTGATGATATTAATTCCTCTGATCTATTAACACAGCATACATTTCCATTTGTTTGTGTCTTCCTTCATTTCTTTCTTCAGTGTTGTGTAGTTTTCTGAATACAGGTCTTTTAACTCCTTGGTTAAGTTTATTCCTAGGTATTTTATTTATTATTATTTTTTACTATATAAAATGGGATTTTTTTCTTGATTTCTGCTTGTGCTGTTTCATTGTTGGTATACAAAAATGCCTTTGATTTCTGGATATTGACTTCATATCCCATAGTTTTGCTAAATTCATTTATTAGGTAGAGCAGTTTTTCTGTGGAGTGTATAGGATTTTCTATGTACACTATCATGTCATCTGCAAACAATGACACTTTTGTTTCCTCCTTTCTGAATTGGAAGCCTTTTATTTCCTTTTCTTGTCTGATTGCTGTGGCTAAACCTTCCAATACTATGTTGAATAGAAGTGGTGAACCTTGGACAACCTTGTCTTGTTCCTGATCGTAGTGGAAAATATTTTAGTTTTTGCCCATTGAGTATGATGTTGGCTGTAGGTCTCTCATATATGACCTTTATTATGTTGAGGATTACTCCCTCCATTCCCACTTTGCTGAGTGATATTATTTTATCATAAATGGGTGCTGTATCTTATCAAATGCTTTTTCTGAATTTATTGACATGATCATGTGATTTTTGTCTTTGCTTTTGTTTATGTGATGAATTACATTGACTGATTTGCGAATATTGAACCATCCTTGCATCCCTGGGATGAATCCCACTTGGTCATGGTGTATGATCTTTTGAATGCATTGTCAGATGCAGTTTGCCAATATTTTGTTGAGGTTTTTAGCGTCTATGTTCCTCAGCAATATTGGCCTGAAGTTTTCTTTCTTTGTTGTGTCTTTATCTGAATTTGGGATTAGGATGGTGCTGGCTTCATAAATAGAGTTTGGGAGTCTTCCATCACTTTGGATTTTTTGGAATAGTCTGTGAAGGATGGGGGTTAGCTTTTCCTTAAATATTTTGAAGAATTCTCCTATGAAACCTGGTCCAGGGATTTTGTGTGTCCCAAAATTTTTGATTACTGCTTCAATTTCATCTGCTGTTATTGGTCTGTTGAGGCTTTCTGCTTCTTCTTCATTCAATTTGGGAAGATTATATTTTTCTAGAGATTTGTCCATTTCACCTAGGTTTTCAAATTTCTTGGCATACAGTTCTTCATATTAATTTCTTACAATCCTTTGTATTTTTTTGGTGTCAGTTGTAATCTCTCCTCTTTCATTTTTGATTATGTTTATTTGGGTTCTCTTTCTTTTTTCTTCATGAGCCTGCTTAAAGTCTTGTTGATTTTGTTTATCTTTCAAAGAATCAGCTCCTGGATTCATTGATCCTTAGAGTTGTGTGTTTAGTCTCTATGTCATTTAATTCTGCTCTGATCTTGGTTATTTCCTTCCTTCTACTTGCTCTGGGCTGTCTTTGTTGTTGTTCCTCCAGTTCTTGTAGGTGTAGGGTTAGGTTGCTTGTTTGAAATGTTTCTGTATTTTTCTGGTAAGCCTGTATCACTATGAACTTCCCTTTTAGGTTTGCCTTCACTGTGTCCCATAAGTTTTGGGTTGTTGTGAGTTCATTTTCATTTGTTTCCAGAAACTTTTTGATTTCTTCCCTAATTTCATTCTTGATCCATTCATTGTTTAATAGCATGCTATTCAATCTCCATGATTTTGAGTGTTTTGGGTTTTTTCCTTGGGGTCGATTTCTAGTTTCAGTCCCTCATGGTCAGAGAAAATTCTTGATATGGTTTCAATTTTCTTGAATTTGATGAGGCTTTTTTGTGTCCTATCTTGTAGTTTGCCTTTGAAAATGTTCCACGTGCATTTGAAAAGAATGTGTATTTTCTTTCTTTGGGGCAAAATGTTCCACATATATCATTTAAGTCCATTTGATCTGGGGCATTCTTCAATGCAGCAATATATTTGTTGATATTTTGTTTGGAAGATTTGTCCATTTCTGACAGTGGGGTGTTAAAATCTCCTATTATAACTGTGTTGCTGTCAATATCTTTCTTGAAGTCCTCTAAGATTTTCTTTATGTATTTGGGTGCTCCTATGTTGGGTGCATATATATTTACAATGTTTATGTCTTCTTGGTGTATTCTTCCCTTGAGTATTATGAGGTGACCTTCTGGGTCTCTCTTTATGGCCCTTTTTTTTTTGAAGTCTATTTTGTCTGATATGAGTATTATTACCCCAGCTTTTTTTCCTGTCTGTTTCCTTGGAAAATTTGTTTCTGGCCCTTCATTTTCAGTCTGTGCAGGTCTTTTGCCCTTAGGTGGGTCTCTTTTAGACAGTAGAGGTATGGGTCATGCTTCCTCATCCATTCAGCTATTCTATGTCTTTTGATTGGAGCATTTAATCCATTTACATTTAAGGTTATTATTGATAGGTACTTATTCATTGTCATTTTTGTACCTGTATTTCTCTCTGTGTCTCTCTTTTCCTTCCTTTCCTTAAAGCAGTCCCTTTAGCATCTCTAGCAGAGCTGGTATGGTGGAGGTGTACTCTCTTAGAGTTCTTTTGTCTGGGAAGCTCCTTATTTGGCCTTCTATCTTGTTTGAGAGTCTTGCTGGGTAAAGTAGCCTTGGTTGCAGGCCTCTCGTTCTCATTACTTGGAATATTTCTTGCCATTCTCTTCTGGCTCAGAGTGTTTCCATTGAGAAGTCAGCTGCTAGTCTTATTGGGGCTCCATTGTAGGTTTCTTCCTGTTTCTCCCTTGCTGCCTTTAAGATTCTCTCTTTGTCTTGCATTTTTGCCATTTTAATTATGATGTGTCTTGAAGTGGGCCTCTTTAGTTTTCTCTTGATTGAGACTATCTTTGTTTCCTGGATTTGTGTGACTTTTTCTCTCATCAAATTAGGAAAGTTTTCCATCATTACTTTTTCAAATAGGTTTTCTATCCCTTGCTCTTCTTCTTCTTCTGGTATCCCTATTATATGGGTATTATTGCATTTCATGTTGTCCTACATTTCCCTTAACCCCTCTTCATTCTCTGTGAGCCTCTTTTCCTTTTCGTGCTCTTTCTGGGTGTTTTTTTCTACTCTGTCCTCCAGCTTGCAGATCCAATGTTCTGCTTCATCAGTCCTGCTTTTGATTCCTTCTACTGTGTTCTTTAGTTCACAAATTATATTCTTCCTTTCCTCTTGGCCCTTGTTGATAGTTTCTATTTCTTTTTTCATGTTGATACAGTTTCCAGTGAGTTCATTGTAGTTTCCCTGTAGTTTCTGGTAATTCATTGTGAGGTTATTGAGCTCCTGATAACCATTGCTTTGAATTCAGTATCTGATAGTTGAGTTGCCTCTATTTCATTTAGCTTTCTTTCTGAGGGTTCCTCCTTTCCTTTTATTTGGGGATCGTTTCCTTGTCTTCCCATTGTTTGTGAGACTGTTAGCCTCAGCTAACAGTTAGCCAAGAATGTTAGCCTCAGCTTCTTACATTTAACAGTTCTGACTCCCTGTGTTTATCATGTGAACTTCTATGGTTGTGTACTGTGAGATTCAGTGGTACTGTCACCTTGATCTCTTGAGCTCACTGGTCTTGGGGCTGTCATTTATGTTGTCTCTTTGTTTGTCTTTGGGTTTTGATTGTTCTTGGGTCTTTCTTTGGTGGTTTTGTCCCACTGGCTGGTTAACTGAGGGTCACTCTGTCCACCACCTCTTGTATTTTGTTGTGCTTGTGTGGGCAGGTTGTGTTAAATCTGGTTCCTCCTGTACAAGGCTTTCAGGATTCTTTGTTGCTGCTGTTCAGTTGTTTGTTCTGGGTAATTTCTCCACTATTTAGTTTTATATCCAGATCTGTCCTGGATTGAGGTTAGTGTGGCTTCCACTCCCTCCCTCACCCTCTTGTGTTGTTATCTGTTGGTGGTTCCTTTGTTGGTGGATTTCCTCCAGCAGTTATCTTGGTGTTCACAGCTTCCACCTACTCTTTTTTGTGATCAGTTGGAGGTGGAAGGCAAAATGGTTTGACACAGCAAGAATGTACTCTATGGTATTTACAGTATCAACCTGTAGAGAAGAGATAGGAGATCCCATGGCTATGTATAGTGTAACTGTCATATTCCACCCAATTAGCCACTTTTTAGAAAGAGTGGAGAGAGGATAAGACTCTTCTTGGGGAGGGAAGGATTGTGAGTTGGATCTAGAAAGCAGTAAGCTTGTGGGTGGAAAAATTCTGAAGTAAGGTGAGAGTAAAAGATAGAAAATAAGTGTAGTGTGTGAAAGAATAGAGTTAACCACAACATTAATAGAGTTCAGGACCCTGTGAAGTGGGCTAAGATCTGGAAGGGGTGCTGTGTAGTATTACATTTGTATGAAACAACTATTATTTACAGTAAGGATGGATCAATAATCATATGACAGAATCTATGTGATCTGGATAACCAGAATAGGAAGTATTGGACCTTGAGTAGTGTGCTAGTGGAACACGAGTGAAGTGAGAAACAGTAAATTAACAATACACTATGAAAGAGAGAACAAGGGATAGCAGTCAAACAATGTAATTTAACCAGCTACACAAAAAAGACTAAACAGAAAGAAGAATACAAAAATACTATTAAAATAAAAGATATGAGAATAATGAAAAATCATAATACAAGTATACAATAACTTGCAGATTCCCTTTAGTAGAAAAGTGAAATTTGTCTCACTGTCTCAGCTGTTGGGATGCCCCCTCTTTGGGTCCGACTCTGGTGTTTTCACAGTTCCAGGTTTTTTTTGTCTTACTTTTGGGAATTCAAAAAAAAAAAAAAAGTAGAAGAAGAAGAAGGAAGCAGAAGAGATAAAAAGGGAAAGAAAGGAAGAAGGAATAACACAATAAAGAAGGAAAGAGAGGAAAACAGTTGAAAGATAAAAAAAGAATTTCTTAAAAAAAAAAAGTCTCTGTCTGGCTTCAAACTGGCCAAACCAGTTTTGCTGGTCTTCCTGGATATAGCATACTGATGGGTGACTGGTTTCAATTTTCTCCCTTCCTGATCTGCACTCAGTAAGTCTCTAGCCCAGCTCTTTATTAGCCTCTTGTCCCTCAGGTTCCACAGGTTCAGGTGGCCCACTCTCCCCGGGGCTTTGGGTGTGGGCTTGGGGCCTTTGGCAGTGCACACTCTCTCCAGGTTGTGTGCCTGTGCTCTTGGCTGGGTGCCTCTGGTCCTTCAGGTTCAGGTGCTCACTCTTCCCAGGGCTATTGGAGTGCGTGCAGGGCCTTCTGTGCCACCTCGGGAGCATTGTGCAGTTGAGTGGGGAGGAGGCTGGAGTGGCTGCTGCAGGAGAATTCCCCAAACAGTGTCTTTTTTTCAGTTTTTCTTTTTGAAAAATTCCTCTTATTCAAACCTACTATTCCATAAAGGGGCCTAGCCTCTCATACAGCCCAATTCTCCAACCAGACCAGGGACTATCTGGGTCAGGGCCCATCACAGCCCAGCTCTCAACTCTCTCCAGCCAGTGTCCACAGACTCCGTGGGTGCTTAGAGCCCCTTTGTATTTGCCACTTAGTCTTACTCCCTTCTCTGCGACTTCAAGCAACCAGGTCTCTCCTGGTGCTGCTCAATCTTTGTTTGGCAGGGGAGGGAATTCTTGACCCAGCTCTCTCTCAAAAACCCTGTGGCAGAACCGGCACGTGCTGGGCCTGGGGCTGCAGCTGCCCTGGTGCCTGCACTGGTCCCAGGGACCTTTTGTCTTGAAGCAATCTCCTTACTGTCTGGTTTTTCAATGTCTTCACAATTGTTGGTCTCCTATCTTCATATATGCTGGGGTACTGTTGGCTGCTTGCTCTGTTCTGCCATAGATTGGTTAGGTTTTTCTCCTGTGTGTAGGGGGAAGTGGAATCCACTCCCTCCTACCTCGCTGCCAACTTCCTAATCAAGAAACCACTTTCTTTGCTCATCCATAAGTAGCAACTTTTCATCTGTTAAAGTTTTATAATAAGATTTCAGCAATATGATCAGACCATTGGGCTCCACTTCTAATTCTGTTCTCTTACAACTTCTACCACATATGAAGTTATTGCCTCCACTGAAGTCTTGAACTCCTCAAAGTCAAAGAAATCGGAAGTAACTTCTTCTAAACCCCTGTTAATATTTCCACTCTTCCCTTGAGTCATGAATGTTCTTCATGACATGTATGATAACAAGTCCTTTCCAGGAGGATTTTAATTTTCTTTGCCCAGATCCATCAGAAGACTCACAATCTATGGCAGCCCTAATATTACAAAATGTATTTCTTAAGTAATAATATTTGAAAGTCAATATCCCTCCTTGATTCAATGGTTGCAGAATAAATGTTGTGTTTCCAGACATGAAAATAATATTGATCTTGCTGTACATCTCTATCAGCATGACCAGCTGCATTATCAATGAGTAGTAATATTTTGAAAGAATTTTTTTCCTGAGCATTAGGTCTCAACAGTGGGCCTAAAATACTCAATAAACCATGTTGTAAACAAACATACTGTCATCCAGGCTTTGTTGTTTCTTTTTTAGATCACAAGCAAAATAGATTTAGCACAATTCTTAAGAGCACTAAAATTTTTGGAATTGTAAATGAGCATTGGCCTCAACTTAAAGGAACCAGCTGCATTAGACCCTGACAAGAGATTCAGCCTGTCCTTGGAGCTTTGAAGGAGGACATTGACCTCTCCTCTCTAACTATGAAAGTTTTAGATGACATCTTCTTCCAGTGTGAGGCTATTTCATCTACACTGAAAATCTGTTATTGAGTGTAGCCACCTTCATTAATTATCTAAGCACAATCTTCTGGATAACTTACTAGAGCCTCTACATTAGCACTTGCTGTATCACCTTGAATTTTTTGGTTATGGAGATGTTTTATTTTCCTTAAAACTTATAAACCAACCTCCACTAGCTTCAAACTTTTCCTCTGCAGCTTCCTTACCTCTTTTACCCTTCATAGAATTAAAGAGAGTTAGGGCCTTGCTCTGAATTAGGCTTTGGTTTAAGGGAATTATAGGGACTGGTTAGATCTCTCCAGAACAGTAAAACTTTCTCTGTATCAGTAATAAGGTTGTTTTACTTTCTTATCATTTGTGTGCCTGTTGGGGTCCGCCCTGCCCGGTTTCAGGAAACTGTAACCCCCCATGGCTAAGGCTGAGTGAGAGACCTCCGAAACCAGGAGACCTAAGGAGACAGAACTTATTTCCCTGGCATGAGCGCTGCCTGCTCTATGTCTGGCTCCCATTGCTTGGTTGGATAGTCAATGACGGGTAACAGTTCTCAGAGGAGAATGAACCTAAGACAGACATGATCACATGGGAATAGGCCATCAGGGAAGAGACTCAGGGGGCTGTGGAAGTGAAGGGGTGATCGACATTACCCCTGCCCCCTCAGCTTTGACAAAGCCTGAGTCCTTGCTCTGGCTGTGAGAAATCCAAGTCTCTCGGCTGCCTTTGTCTCCTCTGCCTGACTCAGACTTGCAGAAAAAGCAGGGGCAGTGCAGTCCAGACCAGAATCAGCAGACCCCCAGAGTAATCAGACCTGGGGCATAGAATATGCAAGACCCTGTGAGACCTGCTTGCTGAGGATGCTCTTGAATATGAAGGCATGGGCAGGAAACAAAACTAGCCTTTTAGCTTTTAGGTGATAAAACCCCAAACTCAGCATGAGCCCTTTCAGCTCTTTGAAAGATACCTACTTGTTTGATCTTACCTGCCAGACTGAAATCAACAAAGTGTATCTGTATTCTTAATAAAAGCCTACTCAGGCAGTGGCTCACGGAGCTCTCCACTAGAGAGAGTGGCCATGCCATTCCTATTCCTCCACAGGACTCAGTAGTCAGTGTGTATTTCTCTTGTGTCTCGAGCATCTGCAGCATTCATGGTCACTGCAGGCTGGTGGCTGCAGGAATCATGTGCCCACAGGAATAGCACTTTTAACTTCCTTCAAGAATTTATTATTTACATTCATAACTAGGATAACTGATGCAAGGGGCCTAGCTTTTGGCTTATCTCAGCTTTTGCAAACCTTCCTCATCAGGCTTACTCATTTCTAGCTTTTGATTTAAACTGAGAGATGTGTGACTCTTCCTTTCACTTAAACACTTAGAGGTCACTATAGGGTTATTAACTAGTCCAATTTCAATAATTGTGTGTCTCAGGGAATAAGAAGGCCTGAGGAGACATGGGAAAAAGGTCAGCCAGTGGAGCAATCAGAACACACACATGTATTGATTATGTTTATGGTTTTATTTGGGTGATGTTTGTGGCACCATGAAACAGTTACAGTAATAACATCAAAGATCACAGATTACATACCAAATATAATAATAATGAAAAAGTTTGAGCATTACAAAATGTTCCAGAAACATGAAAGGATTAGATGCTGTTGGAAAAACCTCACTGATTCACTTGCAGGGTAGCCACACACATTCATTTCATAAAAATGCAATATGCAAAGTGAAATAAGTCAGATGAAAAATGGCAAGAGCCATATAATTTCACTCATATGCAACATCTAAAATAAAAACCAACAGATGAAAAACAAAACAAATAAAAAAACAAATTCATAGACACATACAACAAAATAGTGGTTATGAATTTGTGAGGAGATTGGATGGTAAAGGAGGTCAAATACATAGTGATGGAAAAACACAAGACTTTGGGTGATGAGCACAAAATTGAGTATACATTATAAAATTGTATACCTGAAATTTATATAATGTTATTAATCAATGTTATGTCAATAAATTTAATTTTAAAAACATGCATAAAATAGTTTTTTAAAAGCATCAAAATCTGTGAAGTGCAATAAACTAAGGTATTTCTGTATAGGAAATTTGCAGGATAAAAGATTGATCTACAAACATAAAGTGTTTCATTATATACCAGCACTAAGTAACTGGAACTTGATATGATCAAAAACACCATTTATATTAATACCCCCAACTACTGTTCTATAAATCTACTAATATATGTAATAGATTTATATGAGTGAAAAACAAAATTCTGATAAAAGAAATTAAAGAAGATTTAGGTAAAGGGGGAGAAAACCATGTCTGTAAGTATGAAGACTCATGTAGATGTTAGTTCTTGCCTATTGACGCAGCAATTCTGTTGCTGGGACTATACCCTAAAAATCCTGAAACACCACTTCAAAAGAACCTATGCACACCAGTGTTCACAGCAGCACAATTTACAATAGCCAAGAGCCAAAAACAGCCTAAGTGCCTATCAGTAAATGAGTGGATCAAAAAACTGTGGTACATTTATACAATGGAATACAATGCACCAGTAAGAAAGAAGGAGCTCCTACCCTTTTGACAGTGTGGATGGAACTGGAGACCATTATGCTAAGTAAAAGAAGTCAGGCGGTAAAAGACAAATACCATATAATCTCACTTATAAGTGGAACCTAATCACCAAAACAAACAAGCAAGCAAAATATAACCAGTGACATTGATATTAAGAACAGACAGTAACCACAGGGGAGGTGAGATGGGATAATGTGAGGGAAAGGGGCAAGGGTTTTCAGGAACATCTATAAAGGACACATGGACAAAACTAAAGGGAGGTAGGATTGAGGGTGGAGAGTGGGGATAGCTGAGATGGGGGTTGGTTGGTGGGGGGAGAAAATGGAGACAACTGTACTTGAACAACAATAAAAAAAATTAAAAAAAATAAGTAATAAATAATAAAAAAGCTTAGTTCCAGACCCAGTGTTCAAAAAAAAAATCTAGCAGATTCTAAATATATAAATAAAAATAACAAACTTAAAAAAGAAGAAATTATATTTACACAAAAACATGCACATACATTTTACAGCAGCTTTATCCTTAATTGTTAAAAATTGGACATAACCAAGACACCTTCAATAGTGGCTGAAGATATAAGTAGTATATCCATATAATGGAATATTATTCACTACTAAAGAAAAATTGTTATGGCCCCATACATATATACTAGAAATGAACAATTGAGTAAATCAATGCAGGATGTTGAAAGCTAGATTTCTATCTTTTGTAGTGGGAATTACAGATAAGCAATGATCCATGTGGTTATGGATGAGTTGGAGGTAGCTGTAAGGACTCATGTTTGGCTATAGAAATATTTGTAAATATGTGTACATACATGGGTTAGCTATACCACATTCTATCAAGGGTACATGCTATCAACATCACTTGTCACTGTTGATATTGACCTTCACCACCTGGCTGTGAAAGTGCTTGTCAGGTTTTTCCATTGTAAAGTTACTCTTTTTCCTTTCTTTTATTTCATACACTTTAGAAGGAAAAACAAAAAAACACAGCCCAGAAAAGCCTAAGGAAACATGACACCTAAATATCATGTGGTTTTCTGGATATGATCCTGGAAAAGAAAAAGATGTTAAATTAGAACTAAGGGAATTTGAATAATCTATGCACTTTATTTAATTATTATGTATCAATATTGATTCTTTAATTATTTACAAACATATCACACTAATGTGAGATTCTTTTAAAAGTGGTTTTCAGTTGGTTGTCCCATCTTTTTCCCCCATCCCCCTCAAACCCCACATTAATAAGAGAAAAAGAATGTAGGATATGTGGGAACTGAAAACTATTTTCTCAATTTTTTCTAAATCTAAAAATATTTAAAAACAAAGTTTATTTATAAACAGTGGAAGGCAGGTTTTATAAAAAATGAATATGTAAATAAATATAAGAAACAAAAACAAAAGTGAAGAGACAACAAAGAGAAAAAAGAACATCAATGCACTATTGATTTTTGCTGAACAGAATAACCAAGAGGACTATATAACACCTTTCTTCAAAATGGAAGCAGAAACTTCAGAAGCTAATAGGAAATGTCTGGTATTTGTAAAAATGTTTGAGTATAAAAGAAGAAATGCGGTAGCTCTAAAATGCAATTCTGTACAATGCAATGTGATTGCACTTAAATATTTAATAAAAATATAAATCACAAGTTCTTTGGATCACCCAGTATATATCTATCTCCTTTTTGTAAACAGATTAATTTTTAAATATTTTTTGTGCTAAAAACACAGAATACAGCTGAAATCTAGAGGTAGCTTAATGAACTCTAGCCAAATAGCTGATAAGCATGTAAAACTAAATATAATACACCCAATTTGCAAGTTGGCACAGCTGGCATGATATTCCTTGGGCTGCATCAGTATTCAGACCTAACTTTAATCTTAACATAGCCATAAATTTAAGCTTCTTAAAATGAGTTGTGAAACTTTGTACTTTATTTGACATCATTAAACCAACTTCTTCTGAATCTCATTTTTCCTAAATAGAAGATACCAAGAACAATAAGAACAAAATACTTAACTTTTAGCTGTCTTTGAATAAGGAAGGCAAAGATTATGTTACATTTTAGTAATGAAAGTACTTACAATTTTAAACTCTCAACTAAGCTATTCAACTTGTGAACAGATGGCCACAATCAAACATAAATGAAATGGGAGGACTTGACTTAATTACTCAAACAATTTTAACTCCATTCCAATGACTGGGAACCAGTGACTGATAGGGAAAAAATGAGCAAATTATTTAAAGGTCTTCAGAAAAAAATGTATTCCATAATTTGTAGAAACCTACAAATAATAGACTTAGTACAATTTTTTAAATTTTTAATTAAATCATTTTTATTGCTATTCTATTACAGTTGTCCCAATTTTTCCCCTTTTGCTCTCCTCTGCCCATCCCACCCCAACTCTCACAGTCAATCCCCACAACATTGTCCATGTCCATGGGTCCTTTGATCCCTTCACCTTCTTTCAATCAGTCCCCACTTCCCTCTTCCCTCTTACAGCTGTCAATCTATTTCATGATTCCATGCCTCTGGTTTTATTTTGCTTATTTGTTTATTTTGTTCATTAGATTCTTCTTATAAGTGAGATTGTACGATATTTGTCTTTTACCAACTGACTTATTTTACTTAACATAAAAAAACAAAATTTTCCCCATCTCAATTTTATCTGTAGCCAGCTCTATCTTGAAAATGTATCTTTCAACAATTCAGATCAAATGCTAGTTAAACACTAAGTTTACTGTTAATCATTTTAGTCTTCACCATTTCCCTGAATTTAGATTTCAAATCTATTAATAATATGTTGTTACAATTTACCAGCAATACTTGGATTTTTAAACATTCTTTTCCTTGAAGAAAGTTTTCTATCAGAAAAAAATAATGCTTAAAACATTATGAAGTATCAATATGTATTCCACACATGATACCTTTCTTGTTGTGTTTTATTCTAGGATTTATGGTTGGTGAACTTGATTTAAGATCAGACAGATAAAAAAATCACAAAAACCTCCCCAAGAGCAATATCATATCCAATTGCTTTGGATCTTTTACACATTTTTAAAAGTTTTTAAGAAAGATTTTGTCTTTAGTTATTTTTAGAGAAAGGGGGAGGGAGGAAGAAAGAGAGAGGGAGAAACATCAATGTGTGGTTGCCTCTCATGCACCCCCTGCTAGGGATCTGGTCCACAACCTACGCATGTGCCCTGACTGGGAATCAAACCAGTGACCCTTTGGTTTAAAGGTCGGCACTCAATCCACTGAGCCACACCAGCAGGGACTCTTTTACACCTTTTTCATTGGCAATTTATTTCTTTAATTTATTGAGTTAAAATTGGTTAATAAAATTGTATGCATTTCAGGTATACAATTTTATAATATATTACTTGTATATTGCATTGTGTGTTTACCACTCCAAGTCAAGTTTCCTTCCATAATCATTTATTCCCCCTTTAGGTTCTTCTACCTCCCCTGTTCCCTATGGCTATCACCATACTGTTGTCTGCATCCATAAATCTTTGTTTTCTTCTTTGCTTCATCCCTTCACTCTTCTCAAGCAGCCCCCATCCTCTTTGCCTCAGATAGCTGTCAGTCTGTTCTCTCTATCCATGAATCTCTCTTCACATTGTTTGTGGGTTTATTTTGTTTATTAGATTCCACATATAAGTGAAGTCATGTGGTACTTGTATTTTTCTGAAAGGCTTTAACTTAGCATAGTACTTTTTTTTATAACCTAGTACTCCTTAGGTACACCCAGGCTGTCACAAATGGTAAGATTTCCTTTTTTTTAAGGGTAAAATTCCATTGTGTAAAAATACCACACGTTTTTATCCAGTCATCCACTAATGGCCACTGGGTCTCCTTCCAAATTTGCCTATTGTAAATAATGCTTCAATGAACATAGGGGTGCATGTATCCTCTCAAATTAGTGTTTTGGGTTTCTTCAGACATATATTCCAAGAAGTGGAATTGCTGGGTCAAAGACAGTTCCATGTTTAATTTTTGAGGTAACACCATACTAATTTAAAATAGTTGTCATACCAATCTTCTGGTCTTTGAAAGGATAAACAAAATTGGCAAACTTTCAAGCAAACTCATAAAAAAAGAGGGAGAAAGGACCCAAATTAATAAAATAAAAAAATAGAAGTAACAATGACACTAAAGAAATACAAAGGATTGCAACAAAATATTATGAACAACTATATGCCAACAAATTAGACAAACTGAAAGAAATGGATAAATGCCTAAAAACATACAATCTTCCAAACTGAATCATGAAGAATAAGAGAATCTGAATAAACAGATTAAAATGAGTGAAATTTTAGCAGCAATCAAAAAACTCCCAACACTTGAAGCAAAATATATCCAGAGACTTTGAAATAAAGGACTAACTGACAGTAACCAGAGGAGAAGGGGATAATAGCAGAAAGAAGGGGAAGGGTCATCAAGAAACATGTATAAAGGACCTGTGGGCAAAGCCCAAAGTGGGTAAGATTGAGGGTTGGAGGTGGCAGGTAGGTGGGGAGAGGGAAAGTTGTGGTGGGGAAATAGAGACAGCTGTACTTGAACAACAATAAAAAAATAAAAAATTAAACTCCCAACAAAAATAGTCCTGGACAAGATGGCTTCAAAGGTGAATTTCACCAAACATTCAAGAAGTAACAACTTTTCTTCTCAAACTATTCCATAAAAATTCAAGAGGAATGATGACTTCTAAACTCATTTTACAAGGCCAGAATTATCTTAATTCCAAATCCAGATAAAGACACTGCAAAGACAGAATATTATAGGCCAATATTTGTTTTTTTCCATCCAATATTTCATTTTTAAACTATTTTTATTGTTCAAGTACAGCTGTCTCAGTTTTCCACCCACCATTCCTCCCACATCAGCCATCCTCACTTCCCACCCTTGATCTCACCATCTCTTGACTCTCCTTCTTTCTTTCTGCTGCATAGTATTTCATTGTGTCAATGTATCATAGCTTTCTTAAGTTTTTTATTGTTTTTCAAGTACAGTTGTCTCCATTTTGCCTGCACCCCTCCCACTCCCCCAGTATTCTCCACTTTCCACCCTTGATCCCACCACCCCTTGGCTCTGTCCATGAGTCCTTTATAGATGTTCCTGAAAACACTTTCCGCCTTTTTCCTCCACCACTATCTCCTCCCACCTCCCCACTGGTTACTGTCAGTTTGTTCCCAATTTCAATGTCTCTGGTTATATTTTGCTTGCTTGTTTGTTTTTTGATTAGGTTCCACTTAAGGTGAGATCATATGGTATTTGTCTCTCACTGCCTGGCTTATTTCAATTAGCATAATGCTCTCCATTTCCACCCATGCTGTTGCAAAAGGTAGGATTCCTTCTTTGTTAGTACTGCATAGTATTCCATTGGGTAAATGTACAAGTTTTTTGACCCACTCATTTACTGATGGCCACTTAGTTTGCTTTCAGCACCTGGTTGTTGTAAATTGTGCTGCTATGAATATTGGGATGCATAAATTCTTTTGGATTGATGTTTCAGTGTTCTTAGCATATAATCCCAGCAGTGGAATTGCCAGGTGAAAAGGCAGTTTCATTTTGAGTTTTCTGAGGAAGTTCCATACTGTTTTCCACAGTAGCTGCACCAGTCTGCATTGCCACCAGCAGTGCACTAGGGTTCCCTTTTCTTCACATCCTCTCCAACACTTGCTGTTTGTTGATTTGTTTATGATGACCATTCTAACCAGCATGAAGTGGTATCTCATTGTGATTTTAATTTGCACCTCCCTGATGGCTAGTGATGCCAAACATCTTTTCACATATCTCTGGGCCCTCTGTATGTCCTCCTTGGAGAAGTGTCTGTTCAGATCATTTGTCCATTTTTAATTGGATTGTTTGTCTTCCTGGATGCAAAAAGAAATGAACAATACCCAAAAGGAAATAAAGCAAACTATTCAGGGAATCAACCATTACAGGAAGGAATCCAGGACTCAAAGCAACTATTTGGAACAAAAGGAAGAAATAAACATCCAACCAAAACAAAATGAAGAAACAAGAATTCAAAAATGAAGAGAGGCTGAGGAATCTCTGGGACAACCTGAAATGTTCCAATGTCTGAATTATAGGGCTGCCAGAAGGAGAAGAAAAACAGGAAGAAATCGAAAACTTAATTTAACAAATAATAAATGAAAATGTTCCCAATCTAGTGAAAGAAATAGACTTCTAGGAAGTCCAGGAAGCCCAGAGAGTCCCAAAGAAGTTGGACCCCAAGAGGAACACACCAAGGCACACCATCATTAAGGTACCCAAGAGTAAAGATAAAGAGAGAATCTTAAAAACAGCAAGAGGAAAGGAGAGAGTTACCTACAAAGGAGTGCCCATAATGCTATCCAGTGATTTCTCAAAAGAGCCTTACAGGCAAGAAGAGGCTGGAAAGAAGTATTTGAAGTCATGACCTACATTCAAGATTGCTCCATCCAGCAAAGCTTTCATTTAGAATAGAAGGGCACATAAAGTGCTCCCCAGAGAAGGTCAAGTTAAAGGAGTTCATCATCACCAAGCCATTAGTATATGAAATGTTAAAGAGAATTACCTAAGAATAAGAAGATAAAAAATATGAACAGTAAAATGACAACAAACTCACAACTATCAACAAATGAACCTAAAGAAAAAGACAAACAATGAAAACAAAAACTAAACAAACAATGGGAACAGGAACAGAATCAGAGAAATGGACATGGCATGGAGAGATTTCAATGGGGAGGGGGAAGGGAGGAATAGGTGGGAAAATGTACAGGGAAGAAGAAGCAAAATTGACAGGGAGAGGTAAAAAAATGGTATAGGAAACAGAGAACTCAAAGAATTTATATGTACAACCCAGGGACATGAACTGAAAGGGGGAATGCTGGAAGGTTGGGGAGTGCAGGGTGCAGGTGGGAGAAAGAGGGAGAAATTGGGAAAACTGTAATAGCATAATCAATAAAATGTACTTAAAAATAATTCAGGTAGAAAAAAGAAGACAACAATCAACATTATACCACATGGGAGATAACCAACATACTCAAAATATCCAGATCAATAAAGTTATTTGTGAAAGTGAAAAAAATGTAATTTTTTTCCTTTCGTTCTATTCAAGGAAGTTATGAACCATAGGAAGTAGTTGATGTTTCAAAGATTACAAAACACTCATCTCAGGGCATTTAGAAAACAAGTACAGAAACAGGTTTTTAGAGAGGGTATTAGCCATAAGCACTTGATCCTCTTTAGTAGTATAATGACAACTTGTCTGTCACCTTCCCTTAGGTTTCTGTTGACTTTGGTGACCCATGGGTTAATTAAAACACTCTAAAGACATCTTTGGATTTCATTTATGCATGGATTGTAAATGAAACACTTACTACCCTGGCTGGTGTGGCTCAGTGGATTGAGCGTTGGCCTGCAAACCAAAGTATCACCTGTTTGATTCCCAGTGAGGCCACATGCCTGGGTTGCAGGCCAGGTGGGGCTCCTAGTAGTGGGCAGGTGACTGCCCACACATTGATGTTTCTCTCCCTCTCTTTCTCCTTCTCTTCCTCTCTCTCTAAAAATAAATAAATATTAAAAAACTCGATATTTAATTTCTTTAAAAAACACATTACTCTGAATAATTTAAACATGTATATATATGCATATTTTCTGTATAATAAATTTTCTATTTTTGTGAACTACATGCATAAAAATCAAGGAAAATGAAACTAAGATTTTTGATGTATCACAGAAACTAGTAGCTTCCCGGCTACTTGGGTAAATTTGTGTGGCTCTCCCATTGGACTGATTGTTATGACATGGATCAAACATTTACTGATGGGCACCTAGGTTGCTTCCAGCACTTGGCTATTGTAAATTGTGCTTCTATGAACATTGGGATGCGTAGGATTTTGTGGATTGGCTTTTCAGGGTTCTTAGAATATAATCATAGCAGTGGAATTGCTGGGTCAAAAGGCAGTCCCATTTTTAGTTTTCTGAGAAAATTCCATACTATTTTCCATTGTGGCTGCATCAGTGTGCAATCCCATCAACAGTGAACCAGGGTTCCCTTTTCTCCACATCCTCTCCAACACTTGTTATTTGTTGCTTTGTTTATTATGGCCATTCTGACCAGTGTGAAGTGTTATCTCATTGTGGTTTTAATTTGCATCTCTCTGATAGCTAGAGATACTGAGCATCTTTTCATGTGTCTCAGGACCCTCTGTATGTCCTCCTTGGAGAAGTGTCTGTTCAAGTCCTTTGCCCGTCCATTTTTTTAATTGGGTTCCTTGTCTTCTTAGAGTGGAGTCATGTGAGTTCTTTATATATTTTGGAGATCAAACCCTTGTCTCAGGTATCATTGGCAAATATGTTTTCCCCTGGGGATGTTTCCCTTTTGGTATTGCTGATGTTTTCCTTAACCCTGCAGAAGCCATTTATTTTAATCAAGTCTCCTTTGTTTATCCCTTCCTTTCTGTCCATTGCTCTATGGAACATATCAGTGAAAATATTGCTGGGTGGAATATCTAAGTTTTTCCTGCCTATAGCACTTTCATGGTGTTGCGACTTATATTTAAGTCTTTTATCCATCTGGAATTTATTTTTATGAGTGGTGTAAAGTGGTGGTTGGGTTTCATTTTTTGCATGTCGGTGTCCAGATTTCCCAACACTATTTGCTGAAGAGGCTATTTTTATTCAATTTTATGCTTCTGCTCCTTTGTCAAATACCAGTTGAACATCAGACTTGGGTTTATTTCTGGGCTATTTTTTCTGTTCCATTGATCAATGTATCTGTGCCTGTGCCTGTACCAGACTGTTTTAATTACCATTTCCTTGTAATACAGTTTGGTATCAGGTATCATGATCCCTCCTATCTTGTTCTTCTTTCTCAAAGTTGCTGTGGCTATTCAGGATCTTGTATGGTTCCATATAAATTTTTGAGATGTTTGTTCTATTTCTGTGACATAAGCCATCCATATCTTCATAGGGATGTCATTGAATTTATAAATTGCTTTGGGTAGTATGGACATGTTGATGATTTCAATTATTCTAGTTCCTGAACATTCTTTCCATTGTTTGTGTCTTCCTTGATTTCTTTATTCATCATTGTGTAGTTTTCTGAGTACAGTTTTTTTACCTCCTTGGTAAGATTTAATCCTAGGCACTTTATTTTTCTTGTCACTATAGCAAATGGGATTGTTTTCCTGATTTCTGTTTTGATATTTTGTTGTTGGTGTAAAAAAATGCTTTCAATTTCTGAATATTGACTTTGTATTCTGCTGTTTTGCCAAATTCACTTTTTAGATTGAGTAGTTTTTTTTTGTGGAGTCTATAGGATTTTCTATGTGCACAGTCATGTTATCTGCTAATAATGACAGTTTTGCCTCATTCTTTCCAATTTGGATACCTTTTGTTTCTTTTTATTGTCTGATCACAGTGGTGAGGACTTCCAATAATATGTAGAAAAGAAGTGGTGAAAGCAGACATGCTTGTGTTGTGGTTAATGTTAGGGAGAATACTTTTAGCTTTTGCCCATTGGATATGATGGCTGTAGGTCTCTCATATATGGCCTTTATTATGTTGAGGTAGGCTCCCTTTATTCCCACTTTCCTGAATGTTTTTTATCATAAATGGGTGCTGTACCTTATCAAACACTTTTTCTACATCTATTGATATGATCATGTGATTTTTGTATTTCTTTTGTTTATGTGATATGTTACATTTATTGATTTATGAATATTATACTATCCTTGTATTCCTGGAGTGAATCCCACTTGACCATGGTGTATGATCTTTTTAATGTTTTGCTAGATGCAGTTGCCAATATTTTGTTGAGAATTTTAGTGTCTATGTTCATAAGCAATACTGGCCTATAGTTTTCTTTCTTTGTTGTATCTTGTCTGGTTTTGGAAATAGGATGATGCTGGCTTCATAAAAAGAGTTTATGAGTCTTCCCTCTTCTTGTATTTTTTGGAATAGTCTGTGAAGGATAGGGGTTAGCTCTTCCTTAAATGTTTTGTAAAATTCTCCTGTGAAACTATCCAGTCAAGGGCGTTTTTATGCCAGGAGTTTTTTGATTACTGCTTAGATTTCATCAGCTGTTATTGGTCTGTTCAGGCTTTCTTCTTCATTTGTTATGGAAGATAATACTTTTCTAGAAATGTGTTCATTTCACCTAGGTTTTCAAATTTCTTGGCCTATAGTTTTTCCTAGTAATTTGTTACATTCCTTTGTATTTCTGTGGTATCAGTTGTAATCTCTCCTCTTTCATTTCTGATTGTATTTATTTGGGTCTTCTCTCTTCTTCATGAGTCAGCTTAAAGGCTTGTTGATTTTGTTTATGTTTTCAAAGAACCAGGTCCCTGATTTACTGATCCTTTGAATTTTTCTTTTAATCTATGTGTCATTTAATTTTTGTTTGATCTTGGTTATTTCCCTCCTCTACTGGCTCTGGGCTTTGTTTGTTGTTGTTCCTCCAATTCTTGTAGATGTAGGGTTAGGTTGCTTATTTGAAATGTTTCTATCTTTTTCAGATAGACTTTTATTGCTGTGAACTTCCCTTGCAGTACTGCCTTCTCTGTGTACTGTAAGTTTTGGAGTGTCTTATGTTCATTTTCCCTTGTTTCCAGAAAGTTTATCGTTTTTTCATGCCATTGAGCATCCTTATAATCACTCCTTTAAGCTTTTTTTCTGATATATTGCTTGCATCTGTTTTATCTAGTTCTTGTTCTGAAGAATTATCTTGTTGTTTGTCTTGAGGTCTCTTCCTTTGTCTTCCCATTTGGCTACTTCTTTGAATTTGTTTATTTGTGTTATGTAGATCTGCAAAGACTTGGTGCAGGCTTTTGTGAGACCCTGCTGTGAGTGGCCCTGGACAACCAATTTGGAGCTATCAGTGATCCATAGCATGTGGCTCCCTCTTCTGGACCTGATTTTGGGCAGAAAGAACCAGGCTACATGCCAAGGCTGGCTTTTACCAGCACTGGGCCCTGAGGGTAGTCTGTTAAAGTCCCAGAGATATGCCTTAGCTAAACCTAATCAATGTTATAGCCTCAAGGTTTACTTCTCAGCAACCTGGTTAAGTGCCACAGGGTGGGACAGAGTAATTCCTACAGGGGGGCTATTGCTTTCCCTCAAACTTTGTTACTTGGAGGGGAGTGCTCTCTCTGGAAGGATGGCTCCTGCAGTAGGGGAATGACTCAGCACAGAGATCTTGGCAATTCTCTGTCAGCTCTCTTTCCAGAACCACCACCTTCAAACTTCCCTCACAGGTCTCTAGTCCACTCTGCTTTCCCTCTGTCAGAGTCCAGGTAAGTGGTTGCAAATAAAATTTTATGCATTGGACCTTTAAGAGGCCCTCTGCTTCTCTAGCCATCTGTCTATTGTGGAGAGAAACCTTGCTACTTTTCACAGCTGGGTATTATCTGAGTTTCTTTCCCAGGTCTGGTGCTGTAGGCTTGGGAACTCAGAAATGTGGGTTTAGACCCCACACTTCTCAGAGGGAACCCCCAACCACTGAAATATCCTTCTGGAACTCCTGCCTCCTCCCATGGGGGTCCAGCCAGCCCTCTCACACCTCCTTTGCACTCTCTATCAGTCACATTGTGGCAATGTGGTTTCTTCTGTGAGTCCTTGGTTATAAGGCTTCTCTACAACTAGTGTTCAGTTTGTTATTTAGGATGATTTCTCTACAATTTAGTTGTAATTCCAGAGGAGGTTAGTGTAGCTTCCACTCCTCCTCCACCATCTTTGTCTCATAAAAGGTTTTAAATAGTTTAATCTAGGGAGCTTTCTTGAAAAATACACATTTTGGTAAAGACTGAATCAAAGTGAAGAGTTTGCCATTAGGGTGTCTGAATACAAGGCCTCTTTGTGGAGAATAAGTAGTGTAAATGCCCAAACCTCCAGAGTTTACATTTGGAGAGTTTTCTGAACTTTAGTCCATTTAGCAGAATGCCTTTAATAGGATGGAGTGTTGTGATGTTCAATGCAAGGTCAAGAAGATCAATGGTTTCTAAGATGATTATCAGGACTTGGCATTGCAATGGAGATCCAGAGTTGGGGATGCAGGCGAGCTGCAATCAGAGAGAGCTGGGCTTAGGCCAATACTCCACTCTGATAACTGGGCCACAGGGACTTATTGGATTCCAGAAGTTTGTGTCTCTTTACATCACATTCTAATAACCCACTGAAAGACAAGATATCCCCTTTCTCCAGTGCATCTGACAAATAACTGCAGATCCTCCAGAAAATGTGCCAAGAATATCTGGGGTATATGCCTTTAATTGTGCTGAAGGGCTTTACCTTTATGGGACTCAATTTCTACTCATTTGAGGTGCTCTGTGTGTAAGCTACTTGCTGTGAGCTGGATAGGATGATGCAAATGGTCTCCACAGTGAATCAGATTATTATTCTACCTATAACATCTCAAAAGTGCATATTAAGCAACAACTTACTTGGTTGCCCTCCATTTTACCACCACAGAAACCTGTATCTAAAAATTTCTAATTATGCCTTGATTCCTGGGCTTTAGTGTGGAATTGAGTGCCACCTCTCTGATGTATCCAACTCCAGGATCCACTATTCCTATAAAGACCAAAATGGGAACTCAGTTTCATCCTTCATCACCATCTACAGCCTGGAGAAGGCACCACTGTAGAGCTTTCCCAGGATTTTCATGCCCCTCTTAATGCATTTTAGTGATTGGAAGAAGAGAGTATTCTCAACACTTCTCAAAAATATGTGATAGGTGAAGTTGACAGGCATGCACGTATCCATCTAACTCAATATTCTTACTTCCCTGAGACTTCAGACACCTTCCTCTGTAGTATATCAGGGGAATTCCAGAATTATACTACACTGATTATAAGCCACCACTGAGTCTGGGCAACCATGAGCCAACTCAGCTACTCTAGTGTCTATGTCAATACATTAAATTCCAAATCCTAGCTAAGCCTACATATATATCAATAAATATATCCAGATCAAAACTTAAAATTTATCCTTCTTGGTTTGGTGCCTAAAACTTTGTTTCCATATTTGTTCCCCCAGATTCCCACTGGTAAAATTTGGAAATGTCTTCAATTTTTCCCGAGACTAGGCTGCATGCTCCCTAGGTCTGGCTTCTGGGGCAAGACTTTTTATGAAATGCAATCAGGTGAAATGATGGCAATGAATTCTAAACACATGCAATGTTCCTTAGGAGACAATTACCCCTAAGGCAGCTACTTAAGGATGCTTGCCTGGGAGAAATTTCTTCCTATAGATCAAGTGGAGGGTCTGTCTTAACCAGCAAGGGAATGGATGGATACCCTTCCCAACTGCACTGTAATGCAGTTTGCCCAGGGATCTGTGTTTGTGAGGAAACTCTAAGAACACTTACTATAATTGATGATTGTCACAAGCAGCTTGCTGAGAGGCAACAGAGTGGAAGACGTCTGCATTTTGCTGTGCATAAAAACACTGAGAAAGATTTACACTGAAAAAGCACACAAAAAAGGATGTGAGTTCCCTACATAATTGCAGATAGATCCTTCAGAAGCCAAAGCAAGCTAGGATTTATTCAACTATGAATGATGTTGATTTGTTTCTTGGTTTGCCAGCCGAATTTACTTTTGAAAATTAACTTTAATAGTTTATATGAGCCACCCTTCAGCTTCCTTCTGTTCCATCTGTTAACTGGTGCTTTAAACTCAGTGTGTTGCCACCCTAGAATGATGTGGACCCCGGTTTGTGGGGTCCGCCACATTGTGGATGAGACATGAGACATTCACATGGACTACCAACTCCTGTGGAGGAAAAGGACGACCATAGCTTTTCTCTCAAGGGCAGCAAAAGCCGTGGCCCTTGTCATGGCCTGCCTTTATTGGGTTTCTCAGCACATTACATAATGGTCCTTATTTACTATGCAAAGGTTTGCTTTAGGCAGTTACCATTTACAGAAAACAAAGGAGCCAATGCTGATAATCACATCACATAAGAGGGATATTTGCAAATGAAAAGGGAAAAGTAGTTGAACCAGTTACAGTCATCCTTGGAAGGTTTAGCATGGTTTTTAGGAAGTTGCAGTAAGCACTTGCTGTCTCAATTCAGGGTGAGGGAGTTTTAGCAAAAGCAAATCTCAAAGTGGCCTAGGTCCATTGCAGGCCTGATTTCCCATGGGAGAACCTCTCAATGGGCATGGGTCCTGTGCACCTCTGAGTGGGAGCTGGGCCCATGCCATGCAGAATGATCTCCTATACTCAAAGAGCTAAAAATGTGCCATTAGAGCTTTGCTTTAGAGGTCAATGCCTCACAGAATTATTGGTTACATGTGTTTCTCTTCTGGGCTAAGAATTTCTGAAAAAGCAGTCTAATTATACAAGCACAGTTTTCACTCATATGTGAAATCTAATGAACCAACTGAACTAACAAGCAAAATATAGACAAGAGAAACAGAGAGCAGGCTGACAGCTCTGAGTGTGAGGGTGGGGGTTAAATTGGGGGATGGAGGAATCAAGCAAAAAAGTAAAAGGACTCATGGACACGAACAACTGTGTGTTGATTGTGGGGGTAGAGGTGGAAAAGGGTATAGGGGGATAAATAATAATGTAAAATACAATAAAAATAAACTACTAAAAATAACTCATATATATGTTTGAAACATTCCTTGGGACCACCGAATTGTTAATGTGTTGGCTTGCTCTTGGGCTACAAGGTCAGTCTTTATTTCTGGCCTCAGAAATCACACTGAATAAGGATTTCTATTTGTTTTGGAATAAAATATGTGTGAACTAACTCTTGAACTAGAAGTTGGGTGTTGAATTTTATGAAATGTCTTTTAGACATCTGTATGAATGATTGATTTTTTTCATTTGCTCTGTTAATGTAGACAATAGCATTGATAGACTAATATTGAGCCAACCTTACATTCATGACAAACTTTCTTGGCCACACTTCATAATTATTTAAAGACCTTAGCAAATACCAACCCACATGAAATGAATAAATCGCTTATTTCTTATGCAATCAGGATTACTTATTTTTGGAAGTTTCATAGAAATTAACTGTAAAATCATCAGAGGCTGATCCACCCTGTGGGTCCAATCTTGATGCCTATCTCAATCTCTTCTTTGTTTATTCTACCGTTATTGAACCAATGGTGATAATTTATATTTCCCCAGAAAAAAAGTACCATTTCTCCACAGTTTAAAAAAATGTGGGTATAGAAGAGCAATGTCAGGAAAAAATAGCAGAGTTGGCAACTCCAAGTTCTCATGCCTCCACAGAAACATTGAAAAATCAGGCAGAAACAGAACCAACTTTTTCATCTTGGTTAAAAATACACTGTTGTGTTATCACAATGCTTTGTTTCTTTCATATTTTTTTTCTGGTGGATTTAGGAATATATACAGTGAAGGGTGGAAATATATTATTTTGCTTTTTCTCTTCAAACACCTATTGTGCTTTTGGATAGAACAGCAGTTATAATAGTATACTACTATCAAGAGAACATTATAGATTTGGCTGGAAGTAAAATAAAATTGATATTTTCAAACTTTTATAGTACTAGGGTCGTTTCCTAAAATCAAGCAAGTCCCCCAGAGTCCATTATGCCTTAACTGACATGCAACAGTAAACCCAGGCCAACCAGAGAATGGGCCTTTGCTCAATCCAGGTCATGAGCTTTCTCTTAATAGCAACCCTCAAAATCTACCACTGATTGCAAAAACCTCAAAATAAATTGTATTTATTCAAAACATTACATAGTGGATCTATTCTGAAAAATAGCAGTCTTATCACCTCTGGAGAAGTGTTGGTTTTCCTTTTGAAAACTCTATATTTATGAGTTAAAGAGTCAACCAGTGACACAGTCAGCTCAAGGAGTCAGAGTAACAGTTCTTTCATTCTCAGGCCAAGGTCTCTAACCATTAAAACACACTACCACTCCCTCTAATTATTCCTTTAGGTAATAAGTGCAAAAATATGTTTTTGAGATGATGAGATAAAATTAGAGTTTAGGCTATCTTAGACACTAAGACACAAATCCACAATAAAAAATTGGGGACAAAGGGTTTCTTTCTTTCTTTTTTTTTTTTTTTTTTGCAGAGCTTGTGTTTTTTATTATTATTAGAGTGATATGGGGACCTGAGATCATCTGGACTTCTGTGACAATATTTTTTTCTTTTTTAAAAATATATTTTAGTGATTATGCTATTACAGTTGTCCCATTACCCCCCACTTCATTCCCCTCCACCCTGTACACCCTCTCCCACCCACATTCCCCACTTTAGTTCATGTCCATGTGTCATAAGTTCTTTAGCTTCTACATTTCCCATACTATTCTTGCCCTCCCCCTGTCTATTTTCTACCTACCATCTTTGCTACTTATTCTCTGTACCCTTTCTCACTTTCTCCTCTTCCCACTCCCCTGTTGCTAACCCTCCATGTGATCTCCATTTCTGTGGTTCTGTTCCTGTTCTAGTTGTTTGCTTAGTTTGCTTTTGTTTTAGGTGTGGCTGTTAACAATTGTGAGTTTGCTGTTATTTTACTATACATGTTTTCTATCTTCTTTTTCTTAGATAAGTCCCTTTAACAATTCATATAATAAGGGCTTGGTGATAATGAACTCCTTTAACTTGACCTTATCTGAAAAGCACTTGATCTGCCCTTCCAGTCTAAATGAAAGCTTTGCTGGATAGAGCAATCTTGGATGTAGATCCTTGCCTTTCATGACTTGGAATATTTCTTTCCAGCCCCTTCTTTCCTGTAAGGTCTCTTTTGAGAAATCAGCTGACAGTTTGATGGGAACTCCTT
>CM052539.1:85347677-85362716 GCA_028533065.1 Trachops cirrhosus
TTTGGCTAATGTAATTATGATGTGCCTTGGTGTACTCCCCCTTGGATCCAACTTCTTTGGGACTCTCTGAGCTTCCTGGACTCCCTGGAAGTCTATTTCCTTTGCCAGATTGGGAAAGTTGTCCTTTATTATTTCTTCAAATAACTTTTCCACTTGTTGCTCTTCCTCTTCTCCTTCTGGTACCCCTATAATTAGGATGTTGGAATGTTTAAAGATGTCTTGGAGTTTCCTAAATGTCTCCTCATTTTCTTGAATTCTTATTTCTTCATTGTGTTCTGGTTGTATGTTTTTTTCTTCCTTCTGGTCCACTGCATTGATGTGAGACTCAGCTTTCATTCCATCACCATTGGTTCCCTGTGCATCTTTCTTCATTAAACTTACTGTAGCCTTTATTTTTTCATCTAGTTTGTGACCAAAATCAACCAATTCTGTGAGCTTCCTGATCACCAGTGCTTTGAACTGTGCTTTTGATAGGTTGGCTATCTCTTGCTTGCTTAAAAGAATGGGTTCTGGAGCTTTCAATTGTTCTTCTGTTTGAGCCATCTCTTTTTGTTTTTTGTTTTGTTTTGTTTTGTTTTGGTCTGGTTATGCCTGTTACATATGAGGGGCAGAGCCTTAGGTGTTCACTAGGGTGGGGCAACCCAGTAGCTGGGTTCTGATGCTGTAAGTGGGGGCGGAGTCCGAGAGGGAACAATGGTGCTTACTTCACTCTCTGTGGGACCGCAGTCCCTTCTGCCACTTCCCCCGAGCAAACTGGGCCCCTCTGGTGCCAATTCCCATGTGGGTGGGCTTGTGCACCCTGTGGGACTTTCCAACGACCTCTCCTGTGAGGTGGGGGTCTCTCCCTGTGTCTCAACCCTCACAGGTGTTTTCAGTCAGTGCCCCCAGGTTCTATTTCCCAGTGCTGGGATCCTGGGTTGGGAGCAGTGCCTTGCTTCACAATCGCTGCCTCTTTGGGTCTCCTGGTTGCCACCCCTTGGCCAGGGTCTGCCAGCCATTGCTTGTGCACCCACGGTCTGCCCGCTGTGGTCTTGTGCTCCCCGGTTGCCTTGTGTGCCCTGGTTGTCTTATGTGTCCAGTCCAAATGCTCGCTGCTCTCTGCTCCCAGACCCAAGCCCGGCTGCCCAACTCTGTCTCTCCTACCGGTCTGGATGAACGTGTCTATTTTAACTTCTCGGGTGTCCGACTTCCATACAGTTCAATTTTCTGTCAGTTCTGGTTGTTATTCTGTTTGTAAATTGTTGTTGTCTCTATCTTGGTTGTGCAAGGAGGCACAGTGTGTCTACCTATGCCTCCATCTTGGCCGGAAGTCTGGGGACAAAGGGTTTCTTACAACAGTCAACTTAATGGAGTCTCCAAACAAATTCACAAAACCAAAGCATCATTAAGAAATTTCCCCAAGATCCCCAAAGTCAGACACTTTCCAGTACTTACTGGGAAGTGATACAATTAAGAAAATGAAGGTTTTTCATAGTAAGGGAGCTTTTTTCCCAAAAATTCTTGACAATTTTATCTTCAGGGACTATAGTTATGCTATTAATTTTGTTATTTTGAACTTTAAAACTCATATAAGAAATTAAGAAGATATTTGTTTTTATTTCTCTGCAAGGATCTTAGTAAGTACTATGAAAATCACATTCTAAAAATGTTTAGAGAAGCTTTTCCCAAATGGGAAACAATAAAAATGTAGGCACAGTCTTAGTGTCTTTGTATTATTGCTTTCATGGTATAGTAAATGTTACTCTTAACACCAGACTTGTGACTTCCATCACATTATTCAGTTTTTAAAAAATTTTTGATTTGTGAGTGTAGTTTTATAAAATACACAGAGAGTTATAAATGGTATATTAATTTATTCATTTAATTAATCATATTAAAATTAAATTAGGTGAAATAATTATAAAATTTAACAAAAATATAGTTATAACTACATTTACCTGGTTATTTTCATCATTATTCTGATGTAGGGGTTGATATGATATTTTTTCAATTTTAATTTGATTTTTCAATTACAGTTTACATTTAATATTTTTTGTATTAGTTTCAGGTGTATAGCATAGTTGTTAGACAACTGATGAAGTAGGAGAAGCTATATTCAAACCTGAGCTTTTATGTTTGTAAAATAAGACTATGAATTCCTTCTACTTTGTGTAGATTATATATGTGAGAATAAAGCATTAAAATGTTTTGAAAATATGTAAAACTTTGAAAATTCTGTTATATTAATCTCTTTTTTTGAGAGTTCTCCCAGCTAAGTTTTTTTTAAATTACTTTATTGTTGTTCAATTACAGTTGTCTGCATTTTCTACCCACCCCTTCCCCCACCCCAGCCAAACCCACCTCCCTCCCTTGCTTCCACCCTCCCCCTTGGTTTTGTCCATGTGTCCTTTATAGTGACACATAATCAATAAAAGAAAAAAGCAAACAAAATAGCAATCTCTTAAATTTGAAGTAAATCTCTTAAATAAAGATAAAAGAGAAAAATTCTGCAGAATGTTTTCCTTTCATTCTTTTTTATTGTTGTTCAAATACAGTCATCTTCATTTTCCCACCACCACTTTCAAGGAACATGTATAAAAGACCCATGGACAAAGCCAAGGTGGGGTAGCATTGAGGGTGCAGAATGCTTTATTGCTTTCCTCTGCAGGAATTTCCTCTGTAGCAATTTGGTTAACTGATGTGTTTCTTGATGACATTAGAGGGTGGTCTGATTGCCTCCAAATTGGAAATTAAACATCTAGGATATAGAAAAGCATTTTGATCATAAAGCACATTTACTATACATCTTGATGTATGATTCTATTACTTGCCGACCCTGTTAGCTTTTCTAATGTGCCTTTCCCTTTGCTCCCCTGGGTTTCTGTTTTGTAATGAAATTTCTCTGTTATGTTTCTATGTGCTATGTACATACAGTAGTAAAAGTAAGTCTATGGGAATTTAATAATGCAGATTTTTAACTTTAACCTAATTCTTAGTTTCAAATGAATGTGGTAGTAAACCAGCATAATGTGTGTGTGGGGAGGTTTATAATTAACAACATGTAATGTTACTTTACTAAAGCACAGATGAAAATTTATGAATTTGTGGGTGGGTTGGAGATTGTTCTAAATTATTAAAGAAGCTAAATTATAGAATTTTTGTGGTTTTAGAATTGTAGCTTTATTACTTTAAAAAGAAATCAAACAAATTCCAGTAAAGATGAAGTAAGAGATCTTGGGTTTACCAATCCCATTCCCCTTCTCCACCATACACACCCACTCACAACTTAAATAATATAAAATCAGACAGAAAGAGAAACAAACAAGGAAAGCTCATGGCTGCATTAGCTAAAAGTTTGGAGAGAGTTCCAAGACTGCACAAAAAGAAAACAAACCCAAGCAGAGCCTAAATTCCTTCTGAGCTCAGGACAGAAATAAAGGCTCAGTGGCCAGGACAGCCGCAATGAGCAGGGCAGGAAACCATAAAGGAGGAGGCTGTAGGGCTAGCTGTAGAAGGCTCACCATGAGGCTCCAGCTGAGTACTGATTTGTGTATGCATGAGAGGAAGTGATTCAACACCAAAGAAAGAACAACTAGGAAAGATAATGTAGTAAAATCCCTAGCATCCACACAGGGCTGGGAGTAGTTTGTTGTTCCACTTGGGTGGTAAAGCCACCGCAAGTAACATGCCTTAGCAGTGTGGCTAAATTCCTTGTAGATTAAAGGCCTTTCATGTTCTGACTTAACAAAGTTTAAAAGTTTTAAAATAATATACCTGTATCACGTAATATATTATAGTCCGTTAAAATAATACAACATTATTTAAAGGAACACAACAAAATCCAGCAGCCAACTACGTAATATTCACAATATCTGCCATCCAATTGAAAACTACCAAGCATACAAAAAAAAAAAAGCATGTGATGGATAACAAGGAGACAGATATAAAAACCTATCCTGTATTATTCTCCTAAAAACTTCTAGAGCTCTGACTGGTGTGGTTCAGTGGACTGAGTGCCAGCCTGGGAACCAAAGGGTTGCCAGTTCAATTTCCAGTCTAGGGCACATGTCCTAGGGCCAAGTCCCCAGTAAAGTGCACACTAGAAGCAACCACACATTGATGTTTCTCTCCCTCTCTTTCTCCTCTCTAAAACCAAATAAATAAAATATTTTTTAAAATTCTAGAAAAGGTAAAACTACCATTTCAGTAAATGACCAGTGGTTGACAGAGTCTAAGAATCAGGAGGCAGTAGGGGGACAGGGATGGGGATTATCTGTGAATGGGCACCAGAGAATCTCGGAAATGTTCTATATCTTGAATGTAGTTGTGGTTACAGGACTATATAGTATAGCAAAACTTATGAAAATGCACTCAGAATTGTAATTTTATTTCATATTAAGTTATACTTTAGTAAAGTTGATTTAAAAACATTGAATTAAGTGTAAGCTCCAAAACAATATTTCAGTAGAAAGGTAATAATCACATATAAACAAAATAACTTATTTTATGTGTTTACTTAATGCTTATGAAATGCTTGAGTATCTTTATCTATTTTAATCCTAGTCAATAAATATGGTAAACTTTAATATAATCACTGACATCATAAATTCAAAAGTTGTTCAAGTTAAAAAGACACACTGATTGTGTTAAAGTTCACTGAGAGTGACTTATAGCCAATTTTTTAATTGGTAAAAAAATTTCAAATATCAGTTCTAATGATTGTTTACCCGACTTTTGAATAACACTAAACTCTTTTTTCAGCTCACTTATATTTCACTTTTTACAGCTTTTCTTCATTGTGTATTAGTTTGAAATAGAATAAAAAACCTACAAATTATGATCTACTAGAAACACATTTAATTAATTCTGTTCTTTCACATTAAAATCATGACTCACTATTAGTGCTTCATTTAGTCTAGTCAGTTGTGTTATTAACATACTCAGCTAGGAGTTGGAGATTATAGAAAGGAGAAAGAGTTTCTAGAATAATGGACACAATCAGAGTTACCGGGAATTTGTCCAACCAAATTGAAATTCTCCTCAACTGAAGCAAATAGATATTGAGAAATAACAACATAGGTTGTTATATGAGGAATAACAACATAGGAGCATCAGGTGATAGGTAACTCTTACTTATCTTCTACTACATAGACATACTTTAGAAATATAAGGCTTTGCTAACCAGAGTAAATTGCTCTGTTTATCCTACTTCCTATAAACTTGCAGCCCCTTCTTGTGACATGCAGCAAAGACATTATTTGTGGCACATTCAAGATTTTTTTCTCTTTGTTCTCCTCTCAGAGTTTCTCTAACATTTCCTTCTATTGGGACCTGCATTCTCTGTATTTGTTTGCAGACCGTAATCTCAAGTAATAGAAATAGGCATATGACTGTCATTTATAAACTGAGCTGAGGCCAATAGTAGGATGGATGGGGATTTTAAAAATATTCTAGTGATTGTTTTTATGGGTGTGGTATTCATGATATTCAGAATGCCCCTAGTCTCAAGTATACAAGGTATGGGTTGGTAGGGAAAAAACTTTGGGGCCATGCTAGAAGTCTGTGTACCATTGAGTTTGGAACATACTTGGCTTACAGTTTCAAATATTGTTTCAGACTTATAAGGACTGTTCAGAAGGTATCCAGCTGTGTAATATGAAAAATAGAGACATCTATTGAAGAAGATACAAAATACAAGAAACATTGTACGTAGAATAATAATCCCTCAGTCCCTTCAATGTAGGCACCTTGGGACCTCGCACAGTTCTCCCAATCACCATCAGCTGTCCCATCATATTTTCCTGAATTTCACCACCAGTTTGAAATCTCTTCCCCTTTAAAGCTGATTTTAGTTTTAGGGAAAACCAGAAGTGTTAGGGTGCCAAATTTGGGCTGTAGGGAGGCTGAATCACCTGGGTGATATGATGTTTTGCTAAAAAAACTGCATAAGACTTGATGCATGAGTGGGCACATTGTTGTGATGAAGCTGCCAATCTTCAGTTGCCCACATCTGCAGTTCTTCTGAATCATCCATATGGTTTCTGCATAGGAATGTGTAAGCTTAATACAAAATTTTATGATTTGTTGCTCTACTTTTTCAGTCTTTTTGAAAGTGACAGCCACACAATACACATGCACAGTGCATCTACCTCCCTCAGTGAAGTCATCATTGTTCACACATGTGAATTCCAGTCCACTCTCCTTAGCTGCATTGTTACATCAATGTTGTGCAAACTGTTTCTCTTATATTAACAATGGCCAGACCTTTTCTGGACAGACCTCGTACTTTTTCAATGATACCCTGTCATCCTATTTCTGAAACTTCTTATGTTAGGTTTTTCCACCATGCTCCATTTTATTTTGCCGTTTTCTATTATTCTCCATGTTTTTCATCTCTGTTCTGAAGGTCAAGTATTTTTGCTTCCATGATATGTGGAACACAATCTCTCGTTTCTAATCTACTATCAAACTCATCAATAAAATGGTTAGTTTTACTTATTTTATTTATTTTTATGTGTACAGCCCTCTTTTCTAAAATAATACAGAATATTCTAAATGTGTTTCTTGTAATGATTATGTAACTGGTGATTGGTTCTAATAAAATCTGATATGGTTGTACTTAGTGATGGCATTTCCTATTCATTTGTCATATTTCTGCTTGATTTTGTCACTCATAAACAATTTTAGCATGGATATCAAATTACTACTGATAAAAAAATGAACCTGAAAGCAGTTTTTATTACTGAATACCATCTTTAGTGCTATTTTTGTAATATGTACAATATTTACAAATATATACTTATATGTATTATGCTGCATTTTTGTTTTACACACGTCTTTCAAAAAACTAAGAAAAACTAGAGCTCTGGCTGGTGTGGCTCAGTGGACTGAGTGCCAGCCTGTGAACCAAAAGGTCAGTGGTTTGATTCTCAGTCAGGGCACATGCCTGGTTTGTGGGCCAGGGCTCCAGTTGGGGGTTGTGCAAAAGGCAACCAATTGATGTTTCTCTCCCTCTCTTTCTCCCTACCTTCCCCTTTCTCTAAAAATAAATTAAATATTAAAAAAATAAAAAGACAAAGTTAAAATAAAGAAAAATTTCAATTTTACTTATTTTTATATTAGTGTACATGCAAATTTTCATAACTTCATTTTCCTATAAAATTAACATGCTCTTTGACATAATTTCCCTTCATTTGAAAAACTTCCTTTAGCATTTCTTATAATGCAAATATGTTGCTAGGAATCTTTTAGCTCTTATTTACCTGAAAATATTTTTATTAAAACTTTGTCCATGAAGCTTACTCTCATTGAATATGAAACTCTTGGCTGTTTTTATTAACTTTAATTTTGTCATTTCAAAGTCTTCTGTCACCATAGTTACCATTATGCAGTAATTGTTTCCTTGTATGCAGCATGCCATTTCTTTTTTTGCTTTTTTCAAAATTTTGTCATTATCTTTAGGCTTTAAACAGTTTGACTATAAAAATCTTGAAGGTGATTTTTTATTGTTGTTTATATTTTGATTGGGGTCTGTTGTGTTTTTGTATCTGTAAGTTATTTTTATAACATATTTAGAAAGTCTCTTGTTATTATTTCTTCAAATACTTTATTCTTCCTTTTTCTTCTTTCTCTTCTTCTTCTAAAACCCTAATTAACTTATTTCATACAGATAATATTAGCTATATGAAATGTCTCAGATTATAGCTCTAAATTTTTACAAGAGATTTCTCATACTAACCAATTTCTATCTATAAGAATACCAAGTCTCTCTTTTGTCACCCTAACATGCCATTGATCTCATCTAGTAAATTTTTAGTTGTTATTTTTTTAGTTCTAGATTTTAATTTTTAATAGATTTCACTTAACTGTGAGGTCTTGCTGTCCTTCCATTCATTTATAATATACAGGGTGAGGCAAAGGTATGTTTACAGTTCTTTGTATGGAAAATATTACAATAATTAAAAAATAATAATATAAGAATAAACTGTTTTGCATACTCACCACTGTGAAACTACTTTTGTCCCACTCTGTATATTCTTTTTGTATTTCTTTTTTATTTTTTGAATACATACACATGTGCATTGCATAAAGCTATTTTGAAATCTGCATCTAAGGCCCACTTAAAGACAGTCTCCATTGACTTCGTTTTCCACATCTGGTGTTTTGTTTTATATTGCAGGCTTTATAATTTTGGGTTGAAAACTGGACATTGTAGAGTGAGTCGATCATATATTGTAGCAACTCAGTATTCTGTTGGGTTCTGGTTATTGTTTTAGTTATCACAGGTTTTGACTCAAATTTAAATTTTGTTTCCTTTTCCCTTCTCTAAGCTTGTAGCTGTCATACCTCAGATCTGTTTTTATGGCTCTCAGCTGCTGTTTTTGTAGCCTAATCCTCTGGGGGATCTTCATTCGGCCTGTGTTTATTTCATGGTCAGCAGTGGATGTGAGTAAACTTATGTTTGGGGGCTTACCCTCTCTGTGGTTTTCCTGCTAATTTCCAGCTGTTCTGCAATCCTACTTTTGCCCTTTGACTTATCAGGCCTATAAGGATTCAGATGTCTGCTTTCTGGACTTCATACAGTGTTAGGTGCATTCAGTTAAAAAGCAGCAAACTCACAATTATTACCAAACTATGTCTTTCAATGGTAGATTCCTCTACACTAGTAGTCTGCTTTTCTGGTGTCTTCCCTTGTGTACCACTGATTTTTGATAGTTATGGATTTAGGCAGATTTTATACTCAGATTTGGGATGTTACTTCTTTGGCAGCTCTCTTGCTGTTAGAATTCCCCCTACCAAATATTCAGCTGCTTTTCTGGTCCTGAACTCTGATATCCAACCTGACCAATTAAGGCTGATTTTTAACTGCCATTTCTGATCTCAGTCACCACAGAGGTTGCTGAGCACTCTAGGACAAGTCAGCTACAAATGCACAATTCTTATATATATATATATTATATATTATATATAATATAATATTATAATATTATATATAATATATATATAATCCATATTTATCACTATTAGCTGCATGATCACTTCACCATGCTGCTATCATTGGCAGTCTCTCTTTTTTAACCATGAGTTCTTGGTAATCACCTTTTTTACCTTATATTTTATTGAATTTATTGGGGTGACATTGGTTAATAAAATTACATATGTTTCAGGTGCACAGATATATTGTATTGTGTATTCACCATCCCAAGTCAAGTTTCCTTCCATTGCCATTTATCTCCCCTTTACCTTCTTCTACCTTTCCCCACTACCCGTCAAGGATTGAAATAAGTCAGTCACAGGAAGGCAAGTATATATGATTTCATTTACATGTGGAATATAATAAACAAAATAAAGTAACAAAGTGGAGACAGACTCATAGATGGAGAACAGACTGACAGCTGTCAGAGGAGAGGGGGTTGGAGGATAGGTAATTAGGGACTAAAGAAAGAAAAAACAGACTGTTGGCAATTGCTTTTTATTTGACTTTTCTTCCTCTTAGCTTACACTGCTTAAAACCTGATGAATTAAAGAATTAATGAAAAGAGAAAAGTGACTCAGATCATCAGATTTTTTTTCTCTGTCCTTCTATGTCTCTGGACACCCAAACTACCATTTTTTATCTCATGTCCCACACAGCTGCTGAAATATCTTCTCAGCTCTCCTTCCTTTTAGCATCTACCTTATTCTGAGATCTTTGCCTCTCTGACCATAAAACTAATGAATTTTCAAATGCTCCAAGGGAAAAAGTAGCACAATGTGTCAGGCTTACTCACTGAATCTCCTTTGTCCCTTTCATAATGACCCCTTGATGCTTACATTTTTTCTCAGTGGGAGGACAGTTCTGTTAAAAGTGAAATTCCTACCACATTGTTGTGAACTATCTTCTTGGATGCAATATCTGTTTCTTCTGTCTATTTATATTTTCTAAATCAGGAAAGCATAGAAATTTTGTCTCTTTTTCTGCTCATACCATTTTAGGTGTATAGTGATATGAGATTGTCAAATGTACACACCCAGGTAAGTTTGACCACACCAAATGTGCAGAAAACTTCCATCTTCCCGAAATGTTCCTTGATGCCTATTTGCAGTCAGTTTTACCCAAACCTTCCCCGAGAAACTAATGATATGGTCAATATCAATAAAGAGAATTTTTGCAGGAAATTCCTATAAATCAATTCATACAGTATTTGATCATTTGTGTTTGTCTTTCACTTGTCATCCATATTGGGTTATATATCATTGGTTCTTTCATGCTTTTTGACTGCTATTTTGTGAGCTGTTGAAAGGGCTCACAAATATTGTATTAAATTCATCTTTAAGTATTTAACATATTATGGTAACACTTTATTCTTCAATGCTACTATTAAAAAGCTAGGATATTGACTTACCTTCTACCCTCCTCTATCCTCCTTGCTAATCCACTTATTTAGTTCTAGTAGTTTCACTGTTAATTCCTCCCTACCTCATCATGGTTTCCCTGAATAAAGAGAATATCCTGCTAATATAGTCAGTTATGTGGATTAATTTTGAAATGTTAAATATGCAATCATATAATATATAAGCAACTTGCAAGTCACATATCATCTTTTTTAGTAATTGCTGGAGATTCTGCTTACTTAAATCCTCAACTCTTAGTAAGCACATCTATAAAAGTATTTATTGCTTTGTTTATTTTAAAAATACAGTCCCTTGCTATATCACAGTTCACTTATTGTGGCTTCACTGTATCGTGGGTTTTTAAATATATATATATATATATATATATATATATATATATATATATATAATGCTGTATTGTGGAGTTTTCACTATATCACAGGATTTTGTATACTTCACTGGTGACTACCCACATAGAATTTTATGTGTTGTTAAAATTACATAGGTTTAAGAGTACAGAAAGTGTTTAAGAGCATATGAAGTGTTTATAAGAGTATGGGAGAGGTTAATAAGAGAGTGGAAAAGGTTTACAGGAGTGTGGGAAGGGTTTATAAAGCCTTAAAATAGATATAAATAATAAAATAAATATAACACCGCTGCTTTGAGAATTTTCACCAATCGCAGGGGTCTCTGGAACGTAACTCCCGTGATAGGTGAAGGATCACTGTATACCTTAAGTATGTGCATTTTCTCAATCATTAATAGTTCTAAGTAAATAACTGGAACAATTAGTTACAAGCACAAGCAAATCTAATCTTTGATGTTTAGAAGGAAATAATGATGTGTTACATGTCCAGTTATTTACCTTAGGTGTTTGCTTCATGAGATAATGTCTAATCTGTTTTACATTTTTATGGCTTTGACAGGAAAAGCCTTTAATATTAAGCAATCTTTTATTGAAAATGCAGAAATTATCAACTATAATAATATTTTTTCTTTTTTTCATATTTTTCTGCCCTTTATTCTCTTCTGCCCTATACCCCCCTCCCACCATCATTCCCCCCACATTAGTTCATGCCCATGAGTCATATATATACATTCTTTGGCTTCTCCATTTCTCATATGATTCTTAACCTCTTCCTGTCAATTTTCTACCTACTATTTATGCTTCTTATTCCCTGTAACTTTTCCTTTATTCTCCCCCTTCCCTCCCCTGCTGATAACCCTCCATGTGATCTCTATTTCTGTGTATCTGTTTCTGTTCTAGTTGTTTGCTTAGTTTATTATTAGTATAAACTAATACATTTGTTTTATTTTTTGTTTTATTTTTGTTATTCTTGTTATTTTGCTTCTTGATAGTTGTTCGTTGTCATTTTACTGTTTGTATTTTTGACCTTCTTCTATTTCTTAGCTAAGTCCCTTTAATGTTTCATATAATAAGGGCTTGGTGATGATGAACTCCTTTAACTTGACCTTATCTGGGAAGCACTTTATCTGCCCTGCCATTCTAAATGATAGCTTTGCTGGATACAGTAATCTTGGATGTAAGTCCTTACCTTTCATGACTTGGAATATTTCTTTCCATCCCCTTCTTGCCTTCAAAATTTCTTTTGAGAAATCAGCTGATAGTGTTATGGGAACACCTTTGTAGGTAACTCTTCTTTTCTCTTGCTGATTTTAAGATTCACTCCTTATATTTGATCATGGGTAATGTAATGATGATGTGCCTTGGTGTGTACTTCCTTGGGTCCAACTTCTTTGGGTCTCTCTGAGCTTCCTGGACTTCCTGGAAGTCTATTTTCTTTGCTAGATTAGGGCAGTTCTGCTTCATTCTGTTTTCAAAAAAGTTTTCAATGTCTTGCTCTTCCTCTTCTCCTTCTGGCACCTCTATGATTTGAATGTTGGAACATTTAAAGTTGTCCCAGAGGTTCCTAAGCCTTTCCTCATTTTTTTGAATTCTTGTTTCCTTATTGTGTTCTGGTTGAATGCTTATTTCTTCCTTTTGCTCCAAACTGTCTATTTGAGTCCTGTTTTCTTTCCCTTCACTGTTGATTCCCTGTATATTTTCCTTTATTTCACTTTTCATAGCCTTCACTTTTTCCTCTATTTTGTGACCATACTCAACCATTCCTGTGAGCATCCTGATTACCAATGTTTTGAACTCTTCATTTGATAGATTAGTTATCTCTTCATGGTTTAATCATATTTTTTCTGGAGCTTTGATCTGTTATTTCATTTGGGCCTTAGTTTTTGTCTATGTGTGCTGTTACATAGTAAGGGGTGGAGCCTTAGGTGTCAACTATAATAAATTAAAATAAATTATCAACTATAATAAAATTATTGTGAATTTTCCTCTGGCTTTAGTGTAATTACAACCAAGACACTGGTTTTCATAACTCATCTGGACTCCATAAATATTTTAAAAGGTATTTTTGTCTACTTCTAAGAAAGTCTGTCATCTTTTAACATTGATCAAAATTTTGAGTCCCAGGCATCTATGTTACTAAAAGTGGATTTTTCTTTTTCTTTAACTAACCGAAGTGAAGATTGATTGTGAGACCTAGTTAGCAGTCAGAATTATGCTTAATTGTTGGGGGAAGCTGTTGGAGCTGTCTCTCACACTGTGTTCAAACATCTGGATACCACTGTTAAATAGGTTTGGGAAGAACATATGGTTCTCATTTGAAATATTGCAAATATCATGATTAAGACTGAGAAATTTTAAGAAAGACCAAAACTGTTTTTTATTATAATATGAGACAGAAAAAAATGCATCCTAAACTAAGAATTTGAGTGTCTCATTTATAGAAATTTCTATTCTGTATTGTATTTTTCTTTTGATTTTACTTTAAAAAAACAAACAGTACAGAAATACTGTTGCCTTTTTCTTTTATTTGAAAAGTAAAATCAAACAAAAGTTGAAAATAAAATATATATTGAAAACAATGATAAATTTATGAACTTTTACTTTTAATAAAATCTTCCATTTGGAATTTTAATGTTATATTCTTGTTCCATAATCCTGTTGATTAGGAATAAATGTGTACATATTTTCTAATTAGACTGTAATAAACCTGCAGTCTTCTGTCTCTGCAGATGAGATGTAAGGGGGGATTCTAATAAGAGCTGTTAGATTAATCCAGCTGCTTACAATATGTGCTGTGTTTGTCCATTTGTCAAAAAAGTATGAGGATACATGAGCCAGCTGGCATAAGATTGGAAGTTGGGCATCTCTCAATGAGGACTATGTCTATGACATCTTTATCAACTCTACTTTCAAAATGCAGAACAATGAAGAACTCTATCTTGTCTTCCCTACAGATTTTTTAATGCCTTTAAAAAAATCCTCACCTGAGGGTATGTTTATTTATTTTAGAGAGAGAGAGAGGCAGAGAGAGAAACATTGATGTGAAAGAGCAACATATATCAAGTTGCCTCCCATGCACACAATGACTGAGGATCAAACTTTCAGCCTAGTTATGTGCTCTGATCAGGAATCGAACGAACTTTCTAAAGTGTATGGCACAGCACCCTAACCAACTAGCCACTGGCCCAAGGCAGGAGTCCTACAATTTTTCCCAGGACAGTTATCTTTAACATTTTTTTCTTAAAATATCTCTTCTAATTCATATTGCTCTATTCCCTAAAACAAGTCATTTACTTGTACTTAAAAAAAATAAAATCTTAAGAGAAAGAGATAGATATTGAATCTATACTTTTACTGGTCAAGGAGCCTTAGATTATAATTTTATCATACCTTCCTATCTGAAAAACTTAACTTTAAATTAAGTAATACAATAAAGATATTCATGTCAAAAGTTAATTATTCATGACTGTGGTTCTATATTGTTCATTACTTTACTTTGTTCATTAGGTTCCTCTTTTTTTTTCTTCTTTTTTTAAAAAATTTTTTATTTTAGTTTATTTAGTACAGTTTGTATCCTTTATTCCCATTCCAGCCCACCCTCCCATACCTCCCTCCTCCCTCCCCTTTCCAACCCCCATAGTTTTGTCCATGTGTCCTCTATATTTGTTCCTGTAAACCCTTCCCTTCTCCCCTGAAATTCCCTCCCCTCTGGTCACTGACTACCTGTCTTCTATTTCAGTGTCTTTGGCTATATTTTGCTTGTTTGCTTGTTTTGTTGTTTAGGTTCCTGTTAATGGCAAGATAATATGGTATTTGTCTTTCACTGCTGGCTTGTTTCACTTAGCATAATACTTTCCAGCTCCATCCATGCTGTTGCAAAGGGTATGAGCTCTTTCTTTCTTTTGGCTGCATAGAATTCCATTGTGTAAATGTACCATAGTTTTTTGATCCATTCATTTACTGATGGGCACCAAGGTTGCTTCCAACACTTGGTTATTGTAAATTGTGCTGCTATGAACATTGGGGGGCATAGGTTCTTTTAGATTGGTGTTTCAGGGTTCTTAGGATATAGTCCCAGCAGTGGAATTGCTGGGTCAAAAGGCAGATCCATTTTTAGTTTTCTGACGAAGTTCCATACAGTTTTCCATAGTGGTTGTACCAATCTGCAATCCCATCAACAGTGTACTAGTGTCCCTTTTTCTCCACAACCTCTCCAACACTTGTTGTTTGTTGTTTTGTTTATGATGGCCATTCTGACTGGTGTGAGGTGGTATCTCATTGTGGTTTTAATTTGCATCTCTGTGATAGCTAGTGATACT
>CM052539.1:85363216-85418992 GCA_028533065.1 Trachops cirrhosus
ATTTACAATGTTTATGTCTTCTTGATGGATTCTTCCCTTCAGTATTATGAAGTGACCTTTCATCTCTCTTTATGTCCCTTTTTTTGAAGTCTATTTTGTCTGATATGAGTATTGCTACCCTGGCTTTTTTTTCCTGTCCGTTTGCTTGGAAAATTTGTTTCCAGCCCTTCACTTTCAGTCTGTGTAGGTCCTTTGTTCTGATGTGGGTCTGTTGTAGGCAGCGTATGTGTGGATCATGCTTTCTTATCCATTCAGGTATTGTATGTCTTTTGATTGGAGCAGTTAATCCATTTACATTTAAGGTTATTATTGAGAGGTACTTATTCATTGCCATTTATGTACCTGTGTTCCTCTCTCTTTTTTCTCTTCCTTTTCTTAAAGCAGTCCCTTTAGCATCTCTTGCAGAGCTGGTTTTGTTGAGGTGTATTGTTTTAGACTTCCTTTGTCTGGGAAGCTTCTTATTTGGCCTTCTGTCTTGATTGAAGGCCTTCCTGGTTAAGGTAGCCTTGGTTGCAGGCCTCTCATTCTCATTACTTGGAATATTTCTTGCCAATTTCTTCTGGCTTGGAGTGTTTCCATTGAGAAGTCAGCTGCTAGTCTTATTGGGGTTCCCTTGTATGTTACTTCCTGTTTCTCCCTTGCTGCCTTTAAGATTCTCTCTTTATATTGGAATTTTGCCATTTTCATTATGATGTGTCTAGAAATCAGCCTCTTTGTGTTCCTCCTGAATGGGAGTGTCTGTGTTTCCTGGATTGGTATGACTTTCTCTCTCATCAAATTAGGAAAGTTTTCCATCATTACTTTTTCAGATAGGTTTTCTATCCCTTGCTCTTCTTCTCGTTCTGGTATCCCTATTGTACAGATATTATTACATTTCATATTGTCTTGCATTTCTCTTAATCCCTCTTCATGCTTTCTGAGCCTCTTTTCTTTTTCTTGGTCTTTTTGGGTGTTTTTTTCTACTTTGTCCTCTAGCTCGCTGATCCGATCCTCTGCTTCCTTGAGGAAGCTTTTGATTCCTTCTACTGTGTTCTTCAGTTCAGAAATTGTACTCCTCATTTCCTCTTGGCCCTTGCTGATAGTTTCTATTTCCTTTTTCATGTTGATACAGTGTCCAGTGAGTTCATTGTAGTTTCCCTGTAGTTTTTGGTAGCTCATTGTGAGCTCATTGAGCTTCCTGATAAACATTGCTTTGAATTTAATATCTGATAGTTGAGTTGCCTTTGTTTTATTTAGCATACTTTCTGAGGCTTCCTCCTTTCCTTTCATTTGGGGATTGTTTCCTTGTCTTCCCATTTTTCTGTGAGACTCTTCTTGTTAGCCTCAGCTTCTTAAATTGATCTCTTCTGACTCCCTAGGTTTATGGTGTGAACTTCTGTGGTAGAATACCTGTGAGATTCAGTGGTGAAGTGTCCTTCATCTCCCGAGCTCACTAGTCTTGGGCTGTGGTTTAAGTAGGCTCTGTGTTTTTCTTTGAATTTTGATTGTTGTTGGGTCTTTCTTTGGTGGGTCCTTCCACCAGCAGGTTAAATGAGGGTCACTCTGTATACCACCTCTTGTATTTTGTTGTGCTGGTGTGAGCAGCTTGTGTTGAAGCTGGTTCTTTTGTGTGTAGAAGATTTTTAGGATTCTCTCTTGCTGTTGTTCAGCTGTTTGTAGTGGGTCGTATCTCCACTATTTAGTTGTATTTCCAGATAGGTCTTGGACTGAGGTTTATGTGGCTTCCACTCCCTTCTTCACCTTCTTCTGTTGTTATCTGTTGGTGGTTCCTATGTTGTTGGGTTTCCTCTTCCAGCAGTTATCCTGGTGTTCATAGCTTCCACCTACTCTTTTTCCTGATCAGTTGGATGGGCAAGTCAAAATGATTTAAAACAGGAATAGAGTACTCTATGATATTCATACTAGCAGCTGGTAGAGAAGAGGTTGGAGATCCTTTGCCTATGTATGGTGTTAACCATGATCTTCCACCCAACTAGCCACTTTTTATGAAGGATGGAAAGAAGATAAGACTCTTTTTTGGGAGGGAAGGATTGTTAGTTGGATCTAGTAAGCCTTGAGGTTTTGGGAGGTCAGATTCTGAGGTAAGGTAATAGTAAAGGATAGTAAATAGGTGTAGTGTGTGAGAACATAGAGTTAACCACTATAGTAATAGAGTTCAGGAAAGTGTGAAGTGGGCTAAGATCTTGGAGGGGTGTTGTGAGGTGTTTAGAATTGTATGGAACAGCTATTATTTACACTAATATTAGAGCAACAATCATATGACAGAATCTATGCGATCTGGATAACAAGAGTAGGGAGTATAGGATCTTGAGTAATGTACTAAAGGAACACAAGTGACGTGAAGGACAGTAAATTAGGAATACATTATAAAAGAGAGAACAGGGAAAACCTGACAAATGATACAATATAAACAGGCAAGCAAAGAAGACTATACAGAAAGAAGATGCAAATACTATTAAAATAAGAGATGTAAGAATAATGAAAAATAATAATAGAAATATGCAATAACTTGCAGGTTCTCTGTAATAGCAAAGTGAATTTTTTCTCACTGTCTCAACTGTTGGGATGCCCCTTCTTTGGGTCCAACTCTGGTCTTTTCACAGTTCCAGGTTTTTTTGTCTCACTTGTGGGTATTTAAAAAAAAAATCAGAAAAAGGGAGGAAGAAGAGATAAAATTGGAAAGAAAGGAAGATGGAATAAAACAAGAAATAAGGAAAGAGGAAAAAGGAGTTGAAAGATAAAACAATAATAAAAATTAAAAAAATAAAAGATTACTGAAAAAAAAATCCTCTTGTTGGTTTCAAACTAGGCAGACCATTTTTTCTGGTCTTGCTGGCTTCCACAGGCTGAGGGACAATTAGTATGGCTTTTCTCCCTTCCTGATCTGCACTCAGCCAGTCTTGCGAGCACTCTCCCCAGAGCTAGTATGGTGCCTCCCAGGTGCTTGGGTGTGGGATTCAGTTCTTCCAGAGAGCACTGTTTCCCTGGGGTACTGCAGTGGGCTGGGGTGTGGGCACCCATGTGCTCAGCCAGGCTGCCTTGGTCACGCGGGTTTGAGTGCTCACTATTCCCAGTGGTATGGGGTGTGCAGGGCATTCTGCGCAAACTTCTCTACAACCTTGGGATCTCTGCCTGGCTGGGTGGGGAGGAGTCTGGAGTGGCTATTGCAGGAGAATTCTCCAAACAGGTTTTCTTTTTGAGGAAGTGCTTCTACTCAAGCCTGCCTCTCCATACAGCCCAATTCTCCAGCCAGACTAGTGACTATCAGGGTCTGTGCCCGTCACTGAGCAACTCTCAACTCTCCCAAGCCCATGCCCAGAGACTCTGCAGGTGATCACAGCCCCTGTGGGTGATCACAGCCCCTGTGTATTTGCCACTTTGTCCTTATTCCCCTCTCTGTGACTTCAAGCTACCAGGTCTCTCCCAGTGCTGTTTAAACCTTGATTGGCAAGGGAGGGAGGGAGCAGTTGACCCACTCTCTCCCAAGAACTCTGTGGCAGAGCAGCGGTGGGCGCCAGGCCTGGGGCTGCAGCTGCCCTGGTCCCCACGGTGGTCCCTAGGACCTTATTGTCCTGAAGCACTCTCCTTACTGTTTGGTTTTTCAGTGTCTGCTACAATTTTTGGTCTCTTATTTACATACATGCTGGGGTACTGTTGGCTGTTTGCTTTGCTCCTCCATAGATCAGCTAGATTTTTCTTGTATGTGTATGGGGAAGTGGAATCTGCTCCCTCCTATCCTGTCACCATCTTCCCTCCACTCTTTTCCTAGTATTCTTAAAATGATTGCAAATGCTCATGGCCCAAGAATTTCCACATTTTCCAAATGAGGAAAAGATAGTGGGTATTATATTACTAAGAATCACAGTAAGAGCATTTTCCCCAGAACTCTACTTTGATTAGCTGTGTATCATGGTCCCAAGGAAGCTACAGAACAAATCCATTTTTAAGAAATATTTAAATATTAACAAACATCATACAATACATCAAAGTATAGTATTACACTCAGGAAAAGAGTGGAGTTGTTTTTACCTTACTTTTCAGGTTATTTACAATGCACATATTATAATGTCTCATATTCCTCCAGATACTACTAACACTGTGAACAATATATTCTATTTTTGGCTTATGTAGAATTCTGTTCTTTATTCGTTTCTTATTAATTTAATAAAAATGGCTAAGACAGCTGTATTTCAGGAACCAGAGTGAGAGTTTTAGGCATACTCTCCATGACTTTATATAGTAACTTCCATTTTGTATAGTTCTTCAAGATCATAGATCTATATAGTTATATGATTTATACATATGATATAATCACATATATATTTATCCATCTATATTTATACCTATATATTTATATACATTTATATGTTTGTATATATTTATCTCTATTATCTACCCACTTACCCAAGAACATTTCATCCCTGTTCCTATAATAATCTTTTATCTAAATGTTTAGCTAGCCTTGGAAATAACCACTCAACTATATAGATACATGAGAAGCCAAGAAACCAAATAAAAAGAAAATTAATCTGGCCTAATTAATATGTTTAGGAGCTCTTCTACTTAGCTAATAATGAATTATTTGCAAAGTTTGCTTTATCATAAACTAATAGTTTTTTCATTACTTTTAATTTTTCAAAAGTTGTTTCTTCTGGGTAAGTTCCCACATCACAGTTGAAAAACATGTTCTGTTAGGACTTGTTCAAAGCTTGCAGTCTCCAAAGCTAATGTGCTTCTCCTCATACAACCCTAAGTTTGTAATTCTGAAACCTGTAGATTCCACCAATAAAACATAGGAGAAAAGGAAACTGAGGTTGTGACATTTCCTTTTTCCCTGTAAGAGCTCCTGCATGGAGGACATAGCTGAATGACACAGCAGAAAATTTTAAGCCATTATGTAATACTTAGCTCTGACATTCAGTCCTTGAACATGCCCCATAACATCAAAGTTAAGTCTATACATCTCCCCTGGTAAACAGTTTCTGAAATGTTTTCAAAGTAGCCAATCATCAGATTTGTCTAATTACAAACATTTCTGCTATTTCTGTAAGGCAGTTGGTTTAGCCTCAGGACAATAAAGAGGTCAGTGGAAGTAGTAATAGCAGGAAGAGTCTGAAATAACAAGTACTCAGGGAAGGGGTGGTCCTCAAACAGCTGTGGTATTAGGTATACTGTATGCTTAATCTTGTTAACAGTGATAATCACCAAAAGTAAGCAGAGAGATAACAAACATGCCCAACATTATGACCAACAGGATGGAGTTTCTCTGTGTGATTCATGTATAAAACTACCTTATCATTATTTTATGATTACATTAAAATGAATTTTCTATTACTTATTCCCTTCATCAAGTCATATTCTCTTTGGGTCCTATGAATCTTCGTTTTAGTGAGCTCACCAGGTGAATCTTATACACTAAATTAAAAAAAAACAACTGACACAGATTAAAAAAATCACAGTGACCTCTAACATCTGTTGATAGTGAATGTTGTTGACTCATTCTTCCTCTGTTCAAACTTAAATTGAATTTTTGTAAATACAGTTGCTTTTATTTATATTATATCTTTTAGTTTTTGCTTGGTGATCTGAGAATCTGTCTTCAGGAAAACCATTGGATATACTGCAGATGTATTTTGGAAGAAAATGTTTGGCTATGTTTATCTTGGTGAAATGAGAAAGATGTGAAAATTGAGATACCAGGGAATATAGAAGAATTAACACTAACATTTATATTTAAGACCAAAACATAGGCTAGAAAACTAGAAACATTTTAGTAGTGTTTAATATGCAGATGAACATAATAGGAGTGGTTCTAAAATATTTGTTCAATTGGAATACCATGACTGTGAGGTAGTAATCATCATTATCATCATCAATATTGATATTGTGCAACACATTTTATTAGGACCCGTTGCAAGCAGTATCTTGTTAAATTCTCAAAACAGTCTTAGTGGCTTCTGGATAGACTTTTCTTCTCATAATATGACTTTCTGTGTCCTCTCAGTGTTCCAATTCCAGTAAATGTCACATTTATCCACTCAATTTTTTATGCCAACACTGTTGGTGTTATTCGTGATGGCTTGCTATCTCATGCCCCTTTCCCTCCCTACCCTCCAAATGAACATGCCTGACTGGTTAGGTTTATTGACTCAGATGACCATTCAGTTACTCCTAAAAATACCTGAGGATGAAGACAAAAAGCCCAATGCAATAACTCATTGTTATTACAGACCTGTTAGCACCTCAATAATCAAATTCAAACACCTCACATTCATTCACATAAAACAAGAAACAAATGATAGAAAAGTAATTTCTCTTTCTGACCAGAAAAAAAAATCGTTTCAAGTAACTTAGTAATGACATCATACTGCTGCCCCTGCTGCTCCTACTAAGACAGTTATTAGGATGCTGGCTACTATTCACCATTACAAATACTGTCTGGTAGCCCACATTCCATTGATTCTTCTAGGTGCAATCACTGTATGTAAACTACCTCAATAAACATCCCTTCCGACCGACCTTCACTGCTGTCAACACAAATATATTACATTTACATGAAAATCAATGGTGGTGGTGAGATTTATTATATATTATTATCAGGGATTGAATGATTGTGTCCCTCCAAATTCATACTCTAAAGATCTAATTCCCAATGCAATGGTATTAGAAGATGGGTTTTTTTGGAAGTAATTAAGTTTTGATGTGGTAATGAAGGTGGATCCCTTGTGATGAAATGAATACCCTAAGAAAAGAGGATCAGAGAGCACAGAATGGAACCTACCTTACTCGGACATTGATCTTGCACTTTCCAAACTCCAAAATTATGAGAAATGAATTTCTGTTGTTTAAGCCACCACATCTAGGATATTTTGTTATGGTAGCCTGTGCTAAAATGATTATCAACTTGAAGGTGACAGGATCTTATAAACAATTGGAGGTACATGGGAGAGAAAAGGTTGAAGTAAAAAGTGATTCTAAGGCATTTGGCTGGAACAACTGAGTAAATTGTTATTTACTAAACAACAGAAAAATGGGAGAAACAGGTTTGAGGAGGAAAATCAAGAGTTAATATTGGATATATTAAATTTGAAACATTTAAGTGGAGACATCAAAAATTTGGTATTTGAGAGTGGAATCCAGTTTCAAGGTAATGGGTAAAGAAATAAATGTGAACATTACCAGTGAATAGATGTAATTTAACGCATCAGTTGTATGAAATCATCTGGAAAATAAAAAATAGCGAGATTAAATAGGGTCTGAAGGCTGAGCCCTAGAGCACACAAGATCTGGAGGTCAATATGACAAACAGCAAAGGGGACTTACAAAGGAGTCACCAGGAGAAGTAAGAAAAAAATGACAGAATGCTGTCCTGTAAACTGAGTCATCACATTTTTATTTATTTATGTTTAATTTTTTTATTGTTGGTGCTATTAAAGATGTCCCAATTTTCCTCCCCTCTTGCCCCCTTCCACCTAGCCTCTGCCCCTTCCACCCTCACTCCCACCCCATACTCTGGCTCCATCCCATTATTGGGCTATACATATACACATATATGTTCTTTGGCTAATCTCTTCCAGTCCCTGCCAACCTACACCCCTGTCTCTCCTCTGAGATCTGTCAGTCTGTTCCATGTCTCCATTACTCTGGTTTTATTTTATTCATCAGTTTATTTAGTTCACTAGATTCCATGTGTGAGTGAGATCATATGGTATTTGTCTTTCTCTGACTGGCTTAATTTGCTTATTATAATATTTTTCAGGTCTGTTTTCCATGCTGTTGCAAAGGGTATGAGTTCCTTCATTTTTAGAGCTACATGGAATTCCATTGAGTAAATGTACCACAGATTTTTTATCCACTCATGTACTTGTTGGGCACTTGGGCTGCTTCCAGATCTTAGCTATTGTAAGTTATGGGGCTGTGAACATAGGGCTGTGTATGTTCCTTTGAACTTGTGTTTCATATTCTTAGGATATGTTTCCAGATCTCTAGGTCAAAAGTCAGTTTAATTTTTAAATTTTTGCAGAATCTCCATACTATTTTCCACAATGGCTGTACCAGTCTGCATTCCCACCAACAGTGCACTAGGGTCTCCTTTTCTTCACATCCTCATCAATACTTATTGTTTGTTGGTTTATTGATTATAGCCATTCTGGCAAGTGTGAGGTGATATCTCATTGTGGTTTTAATTAACATCTCTCTGTTGATAGTGATGTTGAGCATTTTTCATGTCCATTGGCCATTTGTATGTCCTCTTCGGAGAATTGTTTATCCAGGTCCTTTAACCATTTTTTATTTGGATTCTTTGTCTTCCTGGTGTTGAGTTGTAAGAGTTCTTTATATATTTTGGAAATTAACCTCCTATCAGATGTATCATTGGCAAATATGGTTTCCCATATAGTGGGTTCCCAGGAATTCATGATCCACTTTGTCAAATGTTGCTGAGAACATAGGTAAGCAAGATTCATATTGATTATTGAATTTGACAGAGTAAAATTTGGGGAGCTTCCATAATTTCTGAGGATGGTGATGGATGGGAAACTTAACTGAAGCAGGTTCATAGGCCCACACAGAATATGTAAGTCTATAGCATCTCCTCTGTCCACTTACCACTCTGGCCTTTCCACACACCAGTCACACCTATCAGAGACACCCATTCTTTATGGTGTCCCTGAAGTTGAACTATATAGAAAGGATTGTAGACCAAAGGAAAACCAAAGAAAATATAATCTTTGGTTCATGGACAAAAGTGTAGCCACAGAATGTCACTTAACTTAAATAACAATTTTTGCAATACTTATATTGATATTTTTAAAAAATTTAATGTTAGAAATAAAGAGCATATTGAAGTGGAGGGCTGAAAAAGACCTGTTAAAAATAAGTTTATTAGTAGTATGTTTTCAAAGATATTTACCCAAACATCAGTGACAAGACCATGAGCAAAAAAAAAAAAATCAATTATTTTCTGCTATCCAAAATTAAGTAAAAAACCCCCAAATTTCTCAATTCAGGAAAATATGAATAACTGGTATAGGATTAATGGTGGAAGAGGTGTATTTTTATCTATATAAGTATTAGCCAATTTGTAAAAAAATTAATCAGAATATAAATTAATTACAGGAAGGGCAAACAAAATTTATCAATGACAGGAAAAAAAGGTATTGGTTAAAAGGATACTTTCAATATGAGTAAAGTTCAAGATACTTACAGATACAGGGACATTGTGGTCAGGAGGCAGAAGAGTCTTACCTATATTTTTATGTTGGAATAAAACTCCTAAATCCAGAGTTACTAAAAAAAGTTCCAAGTACCCAGAGTTCTTCCTGTGTGTCCCTTGATAGCAAATGTACTGCTCAGAGGGTGAATGACAAAGTCCTGGGTGGAGCAGCTATGTTCTTTGTGATGTAGTCTGGGCTAAGAGCTATTCTGGCTTCATGCACCCATATCAGCCTTAAGACAGGGTCCATATGGGTCTGCTCTGCTTATGTTTCCTAGAATATCAGAACCAGCAACTGCAAGTGAAATGTTATTCCAAAGAAATAAATTGACTTCAGGATATGACTGTGCAGAGGTTGGGCCAAAGACTGTCACAGAGAGGAAAGAGAAGAGTGGATGGGTAGGTACTCTGAGACCAGAATCCTCTATTCAAATACCAGCTTCTCTACTTTCTGCCATATGACATTGTATGACCAGCCTGTCTGTGCTTGGTTACCACACCTGTAAATGAGAAAGAGAGTAATATATTCCTCAAGGGATTTAGGGAGAATGGAATAAACTGAAAGAAGTGACATTCTTAGATCAGAATAAGATTCTCTCCTTATCTTTTCTTGGATAATGTAATGATGATGTGCCTTGGTGTGTGCTTCCTCGGATTCAACTTCTTTGGGACACTCAGCTTCCCAGACTTCCTGGAAGTCTATTTTCTTTGCCAGATTAGGGAAGCTCTCCTTCATTATGTTTACAAACAGGTTTTCAATTTCTTGCTCTCCCTCTTCTCCTTTTGGCACCCCTATGATTTGAATGTTGCAATGTTTAAAGTTGTCCAGAGGTTCCTCAGCAGCTCCTGTTTTTTTTTTTTTTAATACTTGCTTCTTATTGTGCTCTGGTTGAATGTTTATTTCTTCCTTTTGCTCCAAACTGTTGGTTTGAGTCCCAGTTTCCTTCCCATCGCTGTTGATTCCCTGTACATTTTCCCTTATTCCATTTTTCATAGCCTTAATTTTTTCCTCTATTTTGCAACCATGCCTAACCATTTCCGTAAGCATCCTGATTATCAGTGTTTTGAACTCTGCATCTGATGGGTTGACTATTTCCTCATTTCTTAGCTGTATTTTTTTCAGGAGCTTTGATCTGTTCTTTCATTTGGGCCATTTTTTTTGTGTGTGTGTGTGTCAGCATGCCTGTTATGTAGTAAGGGGCAGAACCTTAGGTATTTGACAGGGCAGGGCAACCCATCTCACTGCACTGTGGCACTGTACATGGTGGAGTGGTCCAAATAGGAGCAATGCTGCTTGCTGGACTCTATACTTGTTTTCAGTCAATTCCCCTGCTACCTGCAAGCAAACTGGGCCCTTCTGGTGCTGATTCCTGGGTGGGTAGTCTTTGTACATTCTAGACCCCTGTGGGTCTCCAATGAACTCTCCTGTGAGTCTGGGATTTTCTCCCACTGCCACAACCCACATAGGTTTTTTCAGCCAGAGGCTTTGAGGCTTTATTTTCCCACGCTGGAACCCTGGGTTGCATGAACTGTCTCATTCCTCAGTTGTTCTTCCTGGTTTATCTGCATGGAAATGTGGGACCACCCACTCTGCCAGTGGCCACCTTGCCCAGTCTGCAAGCCACCTCCTTGCCTGCTCCAATCCTCTAGCCATGTTTTCCAGGAGTTCTCTCTGCCAGGTTTCCCATCTCCACCCCTCCTACCAGTCTGGATGAATATTTCTTCTTTAGCTCCTTGGTTGTCGGACTTCCATATGGTTCAATTTTCTGGAAGTTCTCGTTGTTTTTTGTTTTTAAATTTGTTGTTGTCCTTCTGTTGGTTGTATGAGGAGAAAATTATACCTACCTATGTCTCCATCTTGGCCAGAAGTCTATTTATTTATCTATTGTTGTTCAAGTACAATTGTCTCCATTTTCCTCCTACCATGCCCCAACCCCACCCATTCCCACCTCCTGCCCTTGAACCTATCCCCTTTGGCTTTGTCCATGTGTCCTTCATACATGTTCCTTCATGGCCCCTCTTATTCCTTATTATCCCTCTCCCCCACTCCTGTCTAGTTACTGTCAGATTGTTCTTTATTTCAGTGTCTCTGGTTGTATTTTGTTTGCTTGTTTATTTTGTTAATTACGTGCCACTTATAGGTGAGATAATGTGGTAAATGATTATATCAAGAAACTGTGGTACATTTACACAATGGAATACTACTCAGAAGCAAATATTTTATGCTGAAAATGATAATACAATATTTAAAAGTGTAATGGTGAATACTAGACAGACTTTAAAGCTCTTATTTTTTATCTGTGGCTAATACTATAAAAGTGAAAAAAAAATAAAATTACCTTGCTGTTTTCTGAGATGGAGGAAAGGTTAAAATTATTTTATTTTCCTCATGCTTTCTTTTAAAACATACACTATAAGCCCTGACTGGCGTAGCTCAGTAGATTGAGCGTGGGCTGTGAACCAAAGCATCACAGGTTCGATTCCCAGTCAGGGCACATGCCTGGGTGCCCAGTCAGGCCACATGCCCAGTGGGGGCCACATGAGAGGCAACCACACATTGATGTTTCTCTCCTTCTCCCTCCCTTCCCCTCTCTAAAAATAAATAAATAAATAAATAAAAATAAAATTTTTAAAAATACACACTATAAATGACTATCAGATAATATTCACTTCCAGTGTCTCAAGTACTTAGGTAGAAATACCACAGGTCTGGTGTGATAACTATTAGCTCCAGGTGGCTACTGAATACTTGGTTTGCGACTAATGAGGCCAAGGACCTGTAATTTTAATTTGTTAATTTCATTTAAATTAATACTTGAAAATAAACACAAGACTTCTAGGAGGATTTTATAATAAAGTAATTTCTAATTTTTCTTTGTAGGTAGATGAAGCACCTCCAAAATACAATTCCTATACACAATTGTTACTGTATGTTTTTACTGAATGATCTATTGCCCATACCAAGACATGGGCATGAATAAAATCAGCTTAAATGTAAAAAAAATTGATACTCTATTAAGTTATTGAAAACCTTACAAACATTTGAACAACTTAAGTATATGAATCTAAATTTTCAACTATAAATTTTATAAAATATAAATGCAGATCAAGTATTTTTCAATGAAAATTTAGCATTCAATCTGAGATGTTCTGTAAGTACAAAAGACACAGATTTCCAAGAGTTTAAAAAATAAAGTGTATCTTATCATTAAAATATCTTTATATTAATTTTATGCAGATTTGCATTTTTAGTATATAGAATTAAGTAAATTATATTATTAAAATTAATTTTACCTTTTTTATTTGCTTTTTAATGTGGATACTAAAAAGTTAAAACCTATATTTGTAGCTTTTGTTATATTTGTATTGGACATTGCCCTTATTTCCAGGATAGTAAAAGTTCCTCAGATAAGAAATTGTAACTCTAAAACAAGGTACATCTTTTAATATTAATCTTTTAATGCTTCTGGTCAAGATGACAGCGCAGGCAGACATGGCTTGCCTCCGCACAGCCACTTCAAAAGTACAACTAAAATATAGAACAACCTTTATTCAGAACCATTATAAATCGAGTTGAATGGAAGTCTGACAACTACAGTATTAAAGAAACTACATCCATGCAGACTGGTAGGAGCAGGGCAGACAGGGAATGTGCTGGTCCCACACCCACGTGTGATGGATACAAATTTGGGAGGAATATCTTAGGAGTGAGGAATCCCAGTCCCCCATCAGGCTCTGCAGCCCATAGTACCAGTGCCAGGAATATAAGTCCCTACATCTGGCTGCAAAAAACAGCAGGGATTGTTGATGGAAGATACTATTAGAGCCCCAAGCAGTTCTTCTTGAAGAAACCACACAGAAACTTAATCATACTCACTCCTTCTGAGCTTCTCAGTGCTGGGGTAGCGGCTCAAAAGGCACCAGTGGCATACAGGAAGAAACTGAAGTGTTTGGCATCAAGGTGAGCAGAGGGCAATATGCTTTTTCTGAACCCTCCCTGTGTTATAACCATTCAAGGCCAGGCAAGTTCATGGTATTTGTGCAGATGGAAAAATATTCACAGAGCTGTTGGGATGTCTGGCATGCCTTTATTCATGGGTTGGTGAGCCATGCACTCTGCAAGGTGCCTATCTCCTTGCATGACACATGTAGTGGCCCTTGCTCCCCAGCATGGCACCCATCAAGGCACCTGCCCCCTTGTGTGTGTCTCTAACTAGTGAAAAGCCTCTACTTTTTCAAGTACTAGAAGGGAACAAAGCCAAAAAATGCCAGAACATCATAACATAACATTCTGTGCATGCAAGCCCACTTCATGTTATGGAAACAGATTATTGGACCCAGTTTCAAGGCTATTAGAACACTACTTATCAGGTCCATTCAAGGCTATGGGAACACTGCTTCCCTTTGTTACCCCAGCACCTGGATGAGGAAGCCATACTGCCTCTACTTACCCTACACTTCCCCACAGAGCTGGCAGGCTGGAGCCATATCTGAGACTCCATCAACCTGGCTTACACAGTTTGACATCCCCTTGGAGATCCCCAGAGACTTTGTCCCAGCCAACTTATGGGTCCACCCAAGCTGCTTTTCTATATAAATGGTCTTGGCTTATGCTTTACAACTTCCTAAATCCTCTCAAACAAGCAGCAGCTGGCTTCAGTGAGTCTCAGACCCAGAACTAGCACCTTAGATTCACAGCATGGCTATACCTGGAAATATCCAAACCCAGCCCAAGTAGCAACCGTCTCATATTGCTTTATAACTCAGACAGCGTGGCCCCAGGAAAAACACCGGTGGGGGCTGATCTTGGCCTGCACCACCCAGAAACCCCAGGGACTAACACACCCAATGGACAGCTATAGACCACATAGCAGCACCACCACAACCCTGCCCCTGCACAGCTGATCCTCCATGGAGGGTGGAGGGTGGTGGCAAGTGGTCACAGCCAATCCTTAACAACTGACTGGCCTCAGTAAATCCCTCCCATTGACCTGCCAACAGCAGCGAAGGTATAACTACAAGAGGAGGGTATACTCAGTCCACACAGAGGGTACACCTCATGTACCCACATTGGGTGATAGGTGAGGCTGTGCCACTATATTAGGCTGCATTACCAAGACACAGAGTCAAAGTAGCCCTACCTAATACATAGAAACATACACAAGTTGGCTGTCAAAATCAGGAGACAAAGAAACCTTGTCCAAATGAAAGAACAGATCAAAACTCCAGAAAAGGAACTAAAGAAAGGGGAGATAAGCAATCTCTCAGATGCAGAGGTCAAAACACTGGTTATAAGGATACTCAAAGAACTTAGTGAGGACCTTAACAGCATAAAAAAGATCCAGTTAGAAATGAAAGTTACACTAATTGAAATAAAGAACAATTTACAGGGAAACAACAGTAAAGTGGATGAAACCGAGAATCAAATCAATGATTTGGAACATAAAAAAGCAAAAAACAACCAAAGACAGAATGACAAGAAGAAAAAAGAATCCAAAAGAAATTAGGATAGTATAAGCAACCTCTGGGACAACTTCAACAGGTTCAACATTCACGGAATATGAGTTCCAGAAGGAGAAGAGAAAGAGCAAAAATTGGAAATCTATTTGAAAAAATAATGAAAGAAAACTTCCCTAATTTGGTGAAGGAAATATACATGCAAGTTCAGGAAGCACAGAGAGTCTGGAATAGAATGGATGCAAAGAGGCCTACTCCAAGACACATGATAATTAAAATGCTAGAGATGAAAGATAAAGGGAGAATCTTAAAAGTAGCAAGAGCAAAGAAGCTAGTTACCCATAGAGGAGTTCCCATTAGCCTGTCAGCTGCTTTCTCAAGAGAAACTTTGCAGGCTAGAAGGCATTGGCAAGAAATATTCAAAGTCATTAAAATCAGGGTCCTACAGCCAAGACTTCTCTGCCCTATAGGCAATCTGTACACGTGGTATGGCGAATGTAGGCCAGCCCCCTGATTCAGAAAACTGACAGGGAGAGAGGTTGGCACACAGGAAGCCAAACCCACAGATAGGTTTTCCTGTGGGTAATCAGGCTTGCATTGTACCTAGGCTGTTTTGAGGCTTGCTTTTTGCTAAAACTCCCTCACCCTGAATTGAGGCAGTAAATGTTTACTGCATATCTTTAAAGTAACTTCCTAAAATCTATGCTAAACCTCCCAAGGACAAGTGTAACCAGTTCAACCACTTTTCCCTTTACATTTGCAAATATCCTTTTTCTTTGTAGTAATTAGCAACTTCCTCTTTGTTATCTATAAAAGGTAACCACCTAAAACAAACCTGTGCATAGTAAATGAGGGCCATCCTTGATGTAATGTGCCCAGAAAAGCAATAAAAGCTTGTCCAGGCAGGGGTCAGAGCCCTCCCTCCCTCAGAGTGGCCATGCCATCCTTTTTCTCCACAGGACTTCTGCATTCTGTGTGAATTTGTTGCATCCACAACAGGGACCCCACAAGACAGGGTCTGTATCACTGCCCAATGAAGCTATCACTTAGAATTGAAGGGCCAATAAAGGGATTCCCAAAATATTTTTCCCAAGAAAAAATTGAAAGGAGTGTATCATCACCAAACCATTATTATATGAAATGCTAAAAGGACTTTTTGAGAAAAAGATCAAAACTATGAATGATAAAATGGCAAAAATGCATATCTACCAACAATTGAATCTAAAAAACAAACTAAGCAGACAAGAAGAACAGAGACAGAATCATGGATATGAAGAGAGAGCATTTGAATGGTTGCCAAATGGGAGGGGAGTGTGGGGAATGGATGAAGAGATGAGAAGATTTAGAAGTACCAATAGGTAGTTACAGAATAGCCATGGGGATATAAAATACAGTATAGGAAATGGAGTAGCCAAAGAACTTATAAGCATGACCCATGGACATGAACAATGGTGTGGGGATTGCCTGAGAGAGGGGAGGTGCTACATGGAGGGGAGAAATGGGTAAAAATCAGGACAACTGTAATAGTATAAGTAATAAAATATAATTAATAAAATAAAATGTAGGCTTAAAAAATTTTAATCCTTTGAGTAAAAATAATTGATAATGCATATCTCAGAAATTCATTTCACATAACAATTTACACTGGGAATTTAATTTGTTTTCCCACCATATTCAGAATTTACATGAGCATCATAAAAATATAATGGTAAACTTGTCTGCTTTATGATTGCATCAATAAATGGCTAGTCTGTGACTATCCAAGACATGATTTAGCCCTAGATAGGCTTTATGAATATTTTTCATGGATCATTTGAGAAACCATAAGTATTATGTAGTTACTATTGCTGAATGAAAGTTCAGTGGCATATTATTTAAATTTCATTTGAAATCTGTTTTACTTAATATGTCAAAATCCTTTTGTAACTAAACAAAATATCAAACTCAGTTCAAAAAATTACATCATGTTAAGCATTTGGTCTTCCTTATCTCTATTCTTAGTGCATATACACCATATTGAACAATGTTTGGCTAACCTAATTTCTTATATAAATAGGCATTTGTGTTCCTTTTAAAACTACTAACTGCTGAGTGGAAACTCAGCTATTTATTCTTAAGTATATATCTGAAATCATATTTATACTGAATATAAGGAGAAAACAGTTAATTAGTACATTATTTTTTCTTGCATTATTTTTGTTGTAGTTTTTATTATAGGAATTTTCAAACATACAAGAAAATATTTTAATAAAGTGAATTCTCTTGTTTTCATCACCAAGATTCAACACCTCTCAATATTTTGCTAATCTTTGCCAATATTTTGCTAATTTTATCTCTGTCCCTAAACATTTTTCCAAAGTATTGTAAAGCATCATTTTGTTCACTTGTAAATGTGCTGATAAGGTCATTTAAATTTTGTTTAACAGTTACCCTTCCATTATAACACCTAATAAAATGTCACTTGCTATAGACTAAATATGCAAGAATCATTTTAAAATTTGAGTGTTTGAATCAGGATGCAAACAAGATCTGTTTTATGGCTTTGAAGTTTATCCTCAAAACTGACCATCTCCCATACTGTACCCACAAAGGTACAGGACGTGATCTGCAGTGTCCCTCAGCTCATTAGTGTGGTAGGTAGGTGTGGGCAAAATCTGATTTCTCTTGATAGTTGAGATTGTGTATGAAGACTGTAGTCCACAAGGTTTTGTAGAATAAATATTTAGCTTTGAAACTGGTTAAAATAAAAATTCTATTACTTAACAGGAAATAAAGGATAGAGATTGGGAAGAAGAACTGGAAAGTAAAAACTGAGTTTAGTTTGAGAATTTTTTAAAAAATTATATATATTTGTGTATGAATGTACATGGTGGGGCAAAGTACATTTAAAGTATTGAGTATGCAAATGAGTTCTTGTATTATTATTTATAGATTGTTATTTTCCATACAAATCACTATAAACCTACTTTTGCCCCACCCTATATTTATACATGTATTTATCTATTTTGCTATAAAGGGGAGGAGGCAAATACAATTTTATCTGGAAGACTAAACAGGTTTCAAGGAATTTTTAAAAATTGTATACTGTGGGAAATGAGCTAATAAAGAGTCAACACCTGATGTTCCAAGAAAGAGAGGGCCACAAGCAAGTTGAGTTCTTCTATCACTCCTCACATGTTCCCTTCCTCCTCCACAGATAACACCCTCCCCATTCCATTACAGAGATTCTCACCCCAGTATATTGATTTGGTCTACATTCTGGGAAGGGTTTATAAAGATGTTATTTCTTCTGATATTCCTACATCTTTTTTTAAAGGTTTTTAAGTTTATTTTTAGAGAGAGGGGAAGGGAGTAAGAAAGAGAGGGAGAGAAACCTCAATGTGTGGTTGCCTCTCACATGGCCCCCACTGGGGACCTGGCCTGCAACCCAGGCATGTGCCTTGACTGGAAACCAAACTGGCAACACTTTGGTTCACAGCCTGCACTCAATGCACTGAGCTACTCCAGCCAGGGCTGGCATTTCTACATCTTGATGGAAATGCTGATATTAAGACTGTTCCAAGGTACCTAATTACCAGCCTCATATGTAGCAATTCAGCCTAAGGACAGGCAATATCTCCTCAAAGCCTGATGACTTGCCACCTTGATTTTTGCCATACCTTGAGTTGCCCATGGAACATAAAAATACCATGGGTGCAGAGGCCCTACTAGCTTCAGCTGTTCAATTCCTTTCTAGGCTACACATTCTCTTCTGTTGAGCCAAGTATGATGTGGTCTGTGTGTAAACTCTGCCCACACATTGGCACCATGATACACAGTAGTGATGCTAATGTTTTCTGAGACTAGATAATTCCAAGATGTTGGAAGTTGAAAAATGACTTCTTTTTTATCCCCCAAAATAATTTAAAACATAGGCTTTTCCCCAAACATGAAGCAGTGAAGGATGTCACTCCATAAGAAAGTTAAATTGATAATGATTTAAAAAAATTATTAGGGACTTCCGGCCAAGACGGAGGTGTAGGTAGACACACTGTGCCTCCTTGCACAACCAAAATAAGGACAAAATATTTAGAAACAAAAAACAACAAGTACTGACAGAAAATTGAACTGTATGGAAGTCCGACAACCAAGGAGTTAAAGAAGAAATATTCATCCAGAGCAGTAGAAGGGGCAGAGTCAGGTGGAGAGGACTCATGGCAAAGTGGTGGCTGGCACACCCTGGGCACACAAGGCAACAGTGAGTGAACCCAGTGAGGTGGTGGATTGTGGAGGGGTGCAGTGCACAAGGCGGCTGGCAGACTGGGTGGTCCCACATTCGCACACAGATTAACTAGGTGAAACTGGGGAGCAAGACAGACCGCACAACCCAGGGTCCCAGTGTGGGGAAATAAAGCCTCAAAACACCAATCCAAAACACCTGTGGGCATTGAGGTTTTCAGAGAGACTCCCAGCCTCACAGGAGAGTTCATTGGAGAGACCCACAGGTTTCTAGAACGTACACAAACCCACCCACACAGTAATCAGCACCAGAGGGGCCCAGTTTGCTTGGGGGAAGTGGCGGAAGTGACTGAAATCTGGCAGAGAGTGGAGCAAGAGCCATTGTTCCCTCTCTGAACACTCCCCCATACACTGCGTCACAACCCAGCAACATAGATTGCCCTGCCCTCGTGAACAGCTAAGCTCTGCCCCTCACTATGTAATAGGCACGTCAAGACAAAAAAAATGGCCCCAATGAAAGAAAAGATTAAAGCTCCAGAAGTAATACAACTAAGTGATGAAGAGATAGCCAACCTATCAGATGCACAGTTCAAAACACTGGTAATCAGGATGCTCACAGAATTGGTTGAATTTGTTCACAAATTAGATGAACAAATGAATGCTATGCTAAGTGAAATAAAGGGAAATGTACAGGGAACCAATAGTGATGGGAAGGAAACTGGGACTCCAATCAATGGAGTGGACCAGAAGGAAGAAACAATCAAACAGAAAAGAAGGAAGAAACAAGAATTCAAAGAAATGAGGAGAGGCTTAGGAACCTCCAGGACATCTTTAAACATTCCAACATCCAAATTATAGGGGTACCAGAAGGAAAAGAGGAAGAGCAAGTGGAAAAGTTATTTGAACAAGTAATAAAGGAGAACTTCCCCAATCTGGCAAAGGAAATAGACTTCCAGTAAGTCCAGGAAACTCAGAGAGTCCCAAAGAAGTTGAACCAAAGGAGGAATGCACCAACGCGCATCATAATTACATTAGCCAAAGTAAAAATGAAGGAGAGAATCCTAGAAGCAGCAAGAGATAAGGAGACAGTCACCTACAAAGGAGTTCCCATCAGACTGTCAGCTGATTTCTCAAAAGAGACTTTACAGGCAAGAAGGGACTGGAAAGAAGTATTCCAAGTCATGAAAGGCAATGACCTACATCCAAGATTGCTCTATCCAGCAAAGCTTTCATTTAGACTGGAAGGGCAGGTCAAGTGCTTCTCAGATAAGGTCAAGTTAAAGGAATTCATCATCACTAAGCCCTTATTATATGCAATGTTACAGGGACTGATCTAAGAAAAAGAAGATAAAAAACATGTATAGTAAAATGACAGCAAACTCACAATTATGAACAACACACCTAAAACAAAAACAAAAAATAAGTAAACAACTAGAACAGGAACAGACCACAGAAATGGAGGTCACATGGAGGGTTAGCAACAGGGGAATAGGAGGAAGAGAGAGGGGGAAAAGGTACAGAGAATAAATAGCATAGATGGTAATTAGAAAATAGACAGGGGGAGGGCAAGAATAGTATGGGAAATGTAGAAGCTAAAGAACTTATAAGTATGACACATGGACCTGAATTAAAGCGAGGGAATGTGGGTGGGAGAGAGTGTGCAGGGTGGGGGGGAATGAAGGTGAGAAAATGGGACAACTGTAATAGCATAATCAATAAACTATATTCAAGAATGATTAGACTGCAAAGGAAACCCTTTCCTGGAAATTCAGGGGAGCTCCATATTTTGTCATGAGTGAACTCCCTTTAAAAATTCATTCTGGAGAATTCTATAAGCTACAAAGGCCCTATTAAAATAAGGTGTGGCTGTAATTTTCTCATGAAAGATGCTGTTTCTCAGGAAATCTTCCCTGTATCACTCTCTTCTCACCCCATTCAATATTTCTGTTCCCTTTTAAATTCAAGCATCTAGTTTTACATTTTAGGTCTTAAAAACGTTTCAGTTTCCCTCTATACACCATCTTTTTCTGTTCTTTAATTTTAAAGAAGTCATAAATTGAAAAACTTCACATATTTTATATATTGCATGTTTCTATAATACACAGAAAGGTCATTGTAGAAAACAGAGTCCCAGATGCCCTTTCTCTGAAAGTTTGCTAATCCCAGTTAATCTGCATCTGATGAAAGATGGCTGTTTGCAAATTCAAAGGAAGTTTGCTAAATCTAATATAAGGATCAAAGTTCTACAGAATCAGAGCTATGGTGAAAGACAATGACAGAATTATTAAACATGACTACATTTCATCATAAAAGATTATTTATCATAGAATTAAAGGGCTAAAGTGAAATTAAAATTCATCAATCATTTTCATTTACTAAGAGAAAAATTTGACTGTCATTGTAATAAAGAAAACTTGGCTTTTTACTCAGTTTTCTTTTGTCTTTAGATTAAAATTATTGATGATAATTGCATTCTTACTGCACAGAAGTTAGGCAAACTCCTAAAGTTTTTGTCAGAAGAAGCCATTGTTATTGAATTATTTGCTGAAGTTCAAATAGTATCAAAATATGGATGGGAAATATTTTGTACTTTAATATTAAGACATAATGGAAAAGTTATTTGAACAAATAATAAAGGAGAACTTCCCCAATCTGGCAAAGGAAATAGACTTCTAGGAAGTCCAAGAAGCTCAGAGAGTCCCAAAGAAGTTGGACCCAAGGAGGAATGCACCAAGACACATCATAATTACATTAGCCAAGGTTAAAATGAAGGAGAGAATTCTAGAAGCAGCGAGAGATAAGGGGACAGTCACCTACAAAGGAATTCCCATCATACTGTCAGCTGATTTCTCAAAAGAGACTTTACAGGCAAGAAGGGGCTGGAAAGAAGTATTCCAAGTCATGAAAGGAAAGGACCTACATCCAAGATTGCTCTATCCAGCAAAGCTTTCATTTAGACTGGAAGGGCAGATAAAGTGCTTCTCAGATAAGGTCAAGTTAAAGGAGTTCATCATCACCAAGCCCTTATTATATGAAATGTTAAAGGGACTTATCTAAGAAAAAGAAGATAAAAAAACATGTACAGTAAAGTGACAGCAAACTCTCAATTATTAACAACCACACCTGAAACAAAAACAAACTAACCAAACAACTAGAACAGGAACAGAACCACAGAAATGGAGATCACATGGAGGATTATCAACAGGGGAGTGGGAGGAGGAGAGAGGGGGAAAAGGTACAGAGAATAAATAGCATAGGTGATAGGTAGAAAATAAACAGGGGGAGGGTAAGAATATTATGGGAAATGTAGAAGCTAAAGAACTTATGACTCATGGATATGAAGTAAATTGGGGTAATGTGGGTGGAGGGGGTGTGCAGGGGGAGGGGAGTGAAGGGGGTAATGGGACACCTGTAATAGCATAATCAATAAAATATATTTTAAAAAACATAATGGTGACATACTTACAAGTGTAAGGAACTTGAATTTTGCACACATATACATATTATTTCTTGTATAAGTTGCTAACCAAAACATATTCTCAAAAATCTATAGTTAGTGATTTATATTAAGAACTATAAAGAAAAAGCTAAATGTATGTTTTTAGAAGTTAGATTTCTTGAGTTGTAGTAGTAAAATTAGGCCTCTAAAAACATTTAAAATAAAGTTTGCCCCCCAAAAATGCTTTAGTCTTTATGTCATATATAATATATGTGATCCTGAATATCTCATTATACATTGTCCTTTGAGATTACTTATATTTATATATAATTTACCTATAATATAATACAGTCACTTGAAATATATAATAGAGTCAGTTTTGGCAAATGTGTATGTCCATATAACTACTACTTCAGTCAAGGTATAGACCATTTCTATCACTGTCAAAAGATTCTTCATATCTCCAAAATCAGACAATGACTAATCTATTTTTATCACCATAAATTAAATGTTTTCCTAGAGTTTCATATTTAAAAAAGTCTCATAGAATGTGATACTCTTTTCTCTGTAGCCTTGTTTGCTCAACATATTTTTGATAACCATGATAAGTATATCAGTAGTTTATTTCTTTTACTTGCTGAGTAGCACTCCCTTCCAAACATATGGCACATTTATCTATTTTGTGGCTGATGGACAATATATATTTCTCTTTGCACTAGTATGGGATTGTTGTGTCATGTGGTATGTGTACATTTAATTTTAACTTTATAGAACTTCAAAAAAGCAATTCAAAGTCATTGTTCCCTTTACATTCCCAGCAGTAGTGGGTGAGGAGCTTCAGCTTCTCTGCACCCCCATCAGCACTTGTACTGACAATCTTTTGTAGATTAACTATTGTCATCAAGGTGTAGTGATACACATCAGTGTAATTTTAACTTGCAATTCCCTATGGTAAATAATTGTGAGCATTTTTCATGTACATTGGTCATTTGCCTGTTTTTTCCAGAAGGACCTGTTCAAACTTTTTTGCCATCTTATTATTTATGTTATTTATTTATTCTATATAAAAGTACTCCGTTAGGTATTTGAATTGATATTTCCTATGCCATTGATTTTTTCTTGTCTCTTTTGAGAAGAAAAAGGTTCCATTTAATGAAATCTACTCTATACAATGTTTTTGTTATGATTTTCTCTGATTATGCTCTAAGAAATTTTTTGCCAATATCATTCAAATATTCTGTTATTTGCTAGAATTTTTCTAGTTTTTTCTTTTGTATTTAGGTCTTTGATATTTTTTAGCTTAATTCATGGTGGAATTTAATGATTAAGGTTTTTTTTTCTATGTGTATATCTAGTTGTTTTAGTAATTTTTTTGCTGAAAAGAGTATTCTTTATTGAATTACATGTACAAAGCTTATCCTAAATGAATCAGCCCTATATGCATTGATCTATGTCTGGAACCTATTTTCTGTTCCTATATACTTACACAAATACCATTATGTCATAATATTATAGTTATATAACACCTCCTGAAATAATGTAGTCTAAGTACTGTAATTTTCTTACTTTTTTAAAAGATCATTTGGCTATCCTGTATTCTTTTAATTTTTATAATTTCTGTATAATTAGTCAATTTCTTTTTTAAAAACCTCGCTGAGATTTGTGTTAAGATTGTATAAAATTCATAAGTTAGTGATTCTCAAACAATGGTCCCTGGACACAGCATTAGAATCACAGAAAATTTGTGAAAAATGTAAATTTTTAATTCCCACCCCATGTCTACTGAATCAGAAAATCTGGAGATGACCCTTCTTCTTTGCTTTATTTGTTAGGGTGGTCAATGTTGCTGGCTGTGAAAGAATTCATAAAAAAAAGAAAACACAGAAAGTAAAGTTTTTATTCACTTTCCAAGAGTAAAAGGGGTTAGACATGGAGAAATGCACCAGCAGTGAAATGTAGGGTCTTTGAGTTGTTATTGGATTATAATTGGAACATAAAAGGGTTGGGGGGTGCTGTTGTGTTGCCCACTGGCTGTTTGGGGCATTGAAACACAGGAAGTTTTGGTTGGTTTTTTATAAGCTGCAATTTGCTCCAATGTTATCTTTTGCCTGAGGCTGTGGGAGTGATTAGTCACATTTTGTTCTTGCTTTCCAGTCCTGGGGACATAAGCTTGGAAGAGTAGGTAAAATTGCAGCCATATTTAACAAGGTCATAGGCCTGCTGGGCAAATAGTGTCACAGTAGCAAATGGTGTTGGCTTTATACTTTCATTCCCCCTCTGGTTTTAAAATTATTTCATTCTTAATGACCTGGCCTGGTTCTGGTTCTGTACAGTAGGGACAAAGATTTCATCTTCTTATGGCTCTTCTTGCTCATTAGGGATGTAGAGTTTTCCCTACTGGTAGGCCTGGATATGGGTCATTAGAAGGAAGAGGGTGGAATTGGATGGCCCAAAAAGCAAGGGTTGTAGCCAGAGGCTATTTGTGGAGGGACTTTCCCAGAGCTTGGATGCTCCATTGAATGAAGGATATGAGATATTTGAGGAACCATATAGCCCAAAAATGAGAATAAAGAAAAAGGCTGCTATAGGTCCTAGAAAGGGAGTTAGCCAGGAAAACTAGGACCAGATATTGGCCTTAAAATTCCAAAAAGGGAAAGGTGGAATAGTAGGTAAATTCTGTATGGCTGACACTGCATCTGTAATTCTTATTTATTCCAAGTCAAAAGATAAAAGAAAAAATGAAACATTTAGCTTGGAAGAAAACTAGAAAAATTAAGATTTGATTTAGTTTGTAGATGATGATTGGAAATTGTGATTTCCATTGAAATAAAGTTTCTCTCCCTGAAATCACCCTCATTTATCAAAGACACTGCGTTAAGTCCAGTTATGATTTGGCCTGATTATTTGCATGAACACAACAAGAATAGTAATTGACCATATAGGCTCTTTCAAATCTGCTTTGCTGGAATTTCAAAAGGAACCTTCAGATTGATCTTTAGTCAGCCCTTCAGGGCACAGAAGCTTAGTCACACCATTGCCATATGGCTTTGCCTGCAATACCTATAAGTGTGGGTGGATTTTTTAAGTTCTTAAGGTCCACAAAATGTCTTCGAATTTCTTCTCTGTCACCTTTCAGAGAGGCAACCTTCATTCCTTACCTGGAAAGACTGCCATGACTACATGGCAAAGTGAGGTACAAGACCATTTCTTCAAGGAACTCTTATTGGCTTCAAAAGTCCATCCTAATTCCTTAACGCATTCTGGTGACATCCAGAATCCAGACATGACTAATTTGATCATGACATTCCAGAGAAAGACTTGGTTAATAAAACCACATTTGGACACTGGTGCTATTATAAAAAAGAAGAAAAAAATCAGATTCTTATTGAATTTATGCAAACAAACATATTGCTGTGAAAATACTCATTAAGAGTTGCTGAAATTGAAAGGGATTCGGTAGGGAGAAAAATATAAATGTTTCAATATTGCTCATGAGGGTAAAATACATCAAATTGTTTTAGGGAGAAAACAAGTTTTCTTATATCTGGAAAACAAAAAGAAATAAAATTAACAATGTTTTGAACACAGGTGATAAGAATAATATTTATCTTTAGTTCATTTGGTCACATATAACCAATTTTGTTTTTCTTGATCATTTGCCAGTATTTCCATGAATCCAGTAATTTCTAAGGGTATTATAAATCTTAACTTTGAAGATATGATCTGCTTAGATACATGAAACTTAGAGTAAGTCAGGGTCCTTTTCATGAACCTATCCAAAGATACATTTACAAATGCATTAGAGTAAAACAGTGGCTGTTTATATATGACAAAATTTAAAATGGCATGGTAGTAGGTTCAATTAAAATGCAATTGATAGAGGCATTTACTTATTTGTAGGATATAATATTTCCAGATTCAGCACACAATCTCTCTCTCTCTCATATATATATGTGTATGTGTATATATATACACATACATATATACATATATACACATATGTGTATGTGTATATACGTGTGTGTGTGTATACACAGTATGCAAGGTATTTTTTACTGTTTTTAAATTTTTGTTGAAGAACAGTTGTCTCCATTTTCCACCACCACTCCCCCAACCCCTGCCATTCCCACCTCCTACTTTCAAACCTACATCCTTTATCTTTGTCCATGTGTCCCTTATACGTGTTCCTTGATGATACTTCCCACTTTCTTCCCCATTATCCCCTCCCACTTCTCCTCTGGTTACTGTCAGTTTGTTCTTTATTTCTATGTCTCTGGTTCTATTTTGCTTGCTTGTTTCTTTTGTTGAGTAGGTTCCACTTATAGGTGAGATCATATGGTGTTTGTCTTTCACTGCTGGGCTTATTTCACTTAACATAATGCTCTCCAGATCCATCCATGGTGTCAGAAAAAGTAAGAGCTCCTTAATTCTTTCTGCTTGTGTAGTATTCCCTTGTGAAAATGTACCATAGTTTTATGATCCACTGATTACTGATGGGCACTTAGGTTGCTTGCAGCACTTGGCTATTGTAAATTGTTCTGCTATGAACATTGGGGTGCATAGGTTCTTTTGAATTGCTGTTTTGGGAATCTTAGGGTATAAGCCCAGCAGCGTAATTCCTGGGTCAAAAGGCAGTTCAATTGTTAGTTTTCTAAGGAAATTTCATACTGTTTTCATAGTGGCTTCACCAGTCTGCATTCTCACCAACAGGGTACTAGCATTCAGTTTTCTCCACAACCTTGCCAGCACTTGTTTGTTGATTTGTTTATGATGGCCGTTCTGACCAGTATGAAGTGGTATCTCATTGTGGTTTTAATTTGCCTCTCTCTGGGACTTCTGGCCAAGATGGAGGCAAGGTAGATACATTTTGCTCCCTGCACAACCAAAAGAAGGACAGCAACATATTAAAAAAACAAAAAATAATCATAACTGCCAACAAATTAAACTGTATTAAAGTCTGACAACTAAGGAACTAAAGAAGAAATATTCATGCACACTGGTAGGAGGGGCAAATGTGGGCATACAGGGTGGAGAGGACTCACAGCAAAGTGGTGGCTGGAGGACCAGGTGAAGCAGTGGCTGGCAGAGTGGGTGGTACTATATTTGCATGCCAATAAATCAGGAGGAACAACTAGGGAGAGAGACAGACTACACAATCCAGGATTCCAATGCAAGGAAATAAAGCCTCAAAACCTCTAACTAAAAGATCCTGTGGGGGTTGCCATGGCAGAAGAAACTCCCAGACTCACAAGAAAGTTTGTTGGAGACACCCACAGGGTACTAGAATGTACACAAGCCCACCCACCTAGGAATAAGCACCAGAAGGGCCCAATTTGGTTGTGTGTAGTGGGGGAAGTGACTGAAAGCTAGCTTAGAGAGCTAAGCAAGCAGCATTGTTCCCTCTATGACCCCACTCCCACAAACTGCTCTAAAAGCAGCAATACCTAAGACTCCATTTACTACATAAAAGGTGTGCTGAGAAAAAAATGTGGCCCAAATGAAAGAACAGGTCAAAGCTCCTCAAAAAGTACAGCTAAGCAATAGCCAACCTATCAGATGCAGAGTTCAAAACACTGATAATCAGGATGCTTACAGAAATGGTTGAGCATGGTTGCAAAATAGAGGAAAAAATTAAGGCTATGAAAAGTGAATTAAAGGAAAATGCACAGGGAAACAACAGTGATGGGAAGGAAACTGGGACTCAAACCAATAGATTGTAGCAGAAGGAAGAAATAAACATTCAACCAGAACACAATGAAGAAGAAAGTATTAAAAAAAACAGGAGAGGTTGAGGAACCTCTGGACAACTTTAAACATTGCAACATTCAGATCATAGGGGTGCCAGAAGGAGAAGAAGAAGAGCAAGAAATTGAAAACTTTTTTGAAAACATAATGAAGGAGAACTTCCCTAATCTGGGAAAGGAAATAGACTTCCAGGAAGTCCAGAAAACTCAGAGAGCCCCAAAGAAATTGGACCCAAGGAAGCACACACCAGAGCACATCATAATTACATTACCCAACATTAAAGATAAGGAGATAATCTTAAAACAGCAAGAGAAAAGGGGAGAGTTACGTACAAAGGAGTTCCCATCAGACTGTCAGCTGATTTCTCCAAAGAGACCTTACAGGAAGGAAGGGCTGGAAAGAAATACTCCAAGTCATGAAAGGCAAGGACCTACATCCAAGATTGCTCTATCCAGCAAAGCTTTCATTTAGACTGGAAGGGCAGATAAAGTGCTTCTCAGATAAGGTCAAGTTAAAGGAGTTCATCATCACCAAGCCCTTATTATATGAAATGTTAAAGGGACTTGTCTAAGGAAAAGAAGATAAAAAATAAGAGGAGTAAAATGACAGCAACCTCACAGCTATCAACAACCAAACCTAAAAAACAAAAACAAAAAGAAAAACAAAAAAGAACTAAGCTAACAACTAGAACAGGAACATTCACAGAAATAGAGATCACACGGAGTGCTAATAGTGGGAGTGGGAAGGGAAAGGAAGGAAGAAAAGGTACAGGGAATAAGAAACATAAATGGCAGGTAAAAACTAGACAAGGGGGAGTTAAGAATAGTATGGGGAGTGGAGAAGGCAAACATCTTATATGTATGTCCAATGAAAATGAAATAATGTAGGAGAATGATGGTGGGAGGGGGTGCAGGGCAGAGAGGAATAAAGGGGAAAAATGGGACAATTGTACTGGTATAATCAATAAAACATATTTTAAGGAATTTGCTTCTCTCTAATGGCTAGTGATGTTGAGCATTTACTCCTGTGTCTTTGGGCCCTGTGTATGTCCTTCTTGGAGAAGTGTGTTTGCCCATTTTTTAATTGGGTTATTTGTCTTCCTGGAGTAGTCATGTTAGTTCTTTATATATTTTGGAGGCCAAACCCATGTCCAAGGTATCATTTGAAAATACATTTTGCCATATGATTGGTTACCTTTTCATTTTGCCATTGTTTTCTTTAGCCACCCAGTAGCTTTTAATTTTAATGAAGTCCTATTTGTTTATTCTTTCCAGTATGCCCCTTGTTCTAGGGGATATATCAGTGAAAATATTGTTGCTTGAATATCTGAGATTTTCCTCTGTATGTTCTCCTCCAGGACTTCTATGGCATCGCAACTTATATTTAAATCTTTTATCCATCTTGAATTTATTTTTGTATATGATGTATATTGGTGGTCAACTTTCATTTTTTTGTATGTAGCTGTCTAGATGTCCTGAAACCATTTGTTGAAGAGGCTATTTTCACTCCATTTTATGCTGCTGCCCTCTTTGTTGAATATTAATTGACCATAGAGACTAGGGTATGATTTATTTCTGGGCTCTCTATTCTGTTCTATTGTACTATGTTCGTCTTCTTATGACAGTACAAGACTGTTTTGGTTAAGTGGCCTTGTAATATAGTTTTGTATCAGGTATTATAATGCCTCCTACTTTGTTCTTCTTTCTGAAAATTGCTTAGGGTATTTGGGTCATTTATGGTTCCATATAAATTTTTGAAATGTTTGTTCTATATCTGTGAATTATGTCATTGGTATTTCAATAGGCATTGCATTGAATCCATAAATTGCTTTGGGTACTATGGACATTTTGATGATGTAAATTCTTCCAATCCATGAACACATTATCTGCTTCCATGTGTTTGTGTCTTCCTTAATTTCTTTCTTCAGTGTTGTGTAGTTTTCTGAGTAGAGGTCTTTTACCTCCTTGGTTAGGTTTGTTCCTAAGTACTTTATTTTACTTGTTGGTATATCAAGTGGGATTTTTTTCCTGATTTCTGTTTCTGATATTTAACTGTTGGTGTACAAAAATGCCTTCAATTTCTTAATATTAACTTTGTCTCCTGCTGTTTTGCCACATTCACTTATTAGGTTGAGTATTTTTTTGGTGGAGTCTATAGGATTTTTCTATGTACAGAATCATGTCATCTCCAAACAATGACAGCTTTGTTTCCTATTTTCCAATTTGGGTGTCTTTTATTTCTTTTTCTTGTCTGATTTCTGTGGCTAGGACTCCCAATACTATGTTGAAAGAAGTGGTGAAAGCAGATATCCTTGTATTGCTCCTGATTTTTGTGTGGAAGATTTTAGTTTTTGCCCATTAAGTATGAAGATGGTTGTAGGTTTTCTACATAAGGCATTTATTATTTTGAGGTGTGCTCCCTTTACTCCCACTTTTCTGAGTGTTTTTATCATAAGTGTGTGCTGTACTTTATTAGATGGTTGTTCCCCCATCTATTGATATTATATGATTTTTGTCTTTCCTTTTGTTTATGTAATGTATTACTTTTATTGATTTGCAGATATTGTATCATCCTTGCATACCTGGGATGAATCCCATTGGTCATGTTATATGATCTTTTTAATGTATTGCTGGATGGGTTTGCCAATATTTTGTTGAGGATTTTAGCTTCTAAGTTCATCAGCAATATTGGCCTGAAGTTTTCTTTCTTTGTTGCATCTTTACCTGTTTTGGGGATTACGATGATGCTGGCTTCATGAAAGAATTTCAGAGTCTTCTGTATTCTTGGATTTTTGGAATAACTTGTGAAGAATAGGGGTTAGCTCTTCCTTAAATGTTTTGTAAAATTCTCCTGGGAATACGTGTAGTCCAGGGATTTTGTGTGCCAGGAGTGTTTTGATTCTGCTTTGACATCACCAGCTGTTACCAGTGTGTTCAGGATTTCTGCTTTTTCTTCATTCAGTTTTGGAAAATTATATTTTTCTAGAAAGTTGTCCATTTCACCCAGGTTTTCATTTTTTTTGACATATAGTTGTTCATAACGATTTCTTACAATCCTTTGTATTTCTTTGGTAACAGATGTAATTGCTCCTCTTTTTATTTTTTTATTTTGTTTATTTGGGTGCTCTCTCTTTTTTTCTTGATGATTCTGCCTAAATGCTTGTCGATTTGTTTTTTGTGTTTTCAAATAAGCAGCTCCAGATTTATCGATCTTTTGGATTGTTCTTTTAGTCTCTATGTTGTTTAATTCTTCTCAGATATTAGTTATTTTCTTTTTTCTGCTTGCTCTTGGCCTTGTTTGTTTTGCTCCCCCTGTTCTAGTAGATGTAGGTTTAAGTCATTTGTTTGAAATATTCCTATTTTTTAAGTAGGCCTGTATCACTATGAACTTCCCTATCAGGCCTGCCTTCACTGTATCCCATAATTTTGAACTGTTGTGTGCTGATTTTCATTTGTTTCCAGAAACTTTTTGATTATTCTGATGTCATTATTAACCCATTCATTGTTTAATAGCAGGCTATTCAATCTCCGTGAATTTGGGTGTTTTTGACTTTTTTTTCTGGAGGTTGGTTACTAGTTTCTGCTTCTTGTGGTCTAAGAAAATGCTTGATATGATTTCAATATTCTTGAATTTGTTGAGGCTTTTTTGTGTCCTATCATGTGGTCTGTCTTTGTAAATATTCCATGTGCATTTGAAAAGAATGTGTATTTTGCTTCTTTGGGATGTATAGTTCTATATATATATCAGTTAAATCCATTTGTTCTAGGGCATTGTTCAATGCTACAATATCCTTGTTGATATTTTGTTTGGAAGATCTATCCATTTTTTAAAGTGGGCTGTTAAAATACCCTAGTGTAAGTGTGTTGCTCTTTATATCTTTCTTGAATTCCTCCAAGATTTTCCTTTTATATTTGGGTGCTCCTGTTTTGGGGGCATATATTTTTATAGTGTTTACATCTTCTTGATGGATTCTTCCCTTGATTATTATGAAGTGTCTTTCTTGGGCCTTTTTGTGGCCTTTGTTTTCAGTCTATTTTGTCTTATATAAATATCACTACTCCAGTGTTTTTTTTCCAACCCTTCACTTTCAGTCTTTATTGGTCTGTTGTTCTGAGGTGGGTCTCTTGTAGGCAGCATATGTGTGGGTCATCTTTTCTTATCCATTCAGCTACCTTGTGTCTTTTTATTGGAACATTTAATCCATTTATATTTAAGGTTATTATTGATATGTACTTATTTATTGCCATTTTACTCCCTTTATGCCTGTGTTTCTCTCTCCCTCACTGTTTTTCTTCCTTTTTTTAAAAAAAGCAGTCCCTTTAGCATATCTTGCAGAGCTAGTTTGGTGAAGGTGTATTCCTTCAGCATTCTTTTGTTGGGAAACTCCTTATTTTGTCTTCTATTTTAATTGAGAGCCTTGCTGAGTAGAGTTATCTTGGTTGCAGGCCTTTTTTTTTTCATTACTTGGAATACTTCTAGCCATTCCCTTCTGGCTTGTAATGTTTATGTTGAGAAGTCAGCTGCTAGGCTTTCAGGGCTTCCTTGTATGTTATTTCCTGTTTCTGCCTTGGTTCCTTTAAGATTCTCTCTTTGTCTTTGAATTTTGCCATTTTAATTATGATGTGTCTTGCAGTGGGCCTCTTTAAGTTCTTGATTTGAAGTCTCTCTGCTGCCTGGATCTGTGTGACTTTTTGTTTTTTTCAAATTAGAGAAGGTTTCCATCATTAGTTTTTCAAAAATGTTTGTGTCCCTTGCTCCTCTTCTTCTCTGTCTGGTGTCCCTATTATACAGATATGTTAAATTTCATGTTAGCCTGCATTTCTCTTAACATCGGTTCATTCTCTTTGCGTGTTTTTTCCTTTTCTTGCTCTTTCTATGAGTTCTTGTCCTTCAGCTCACTGATTGGATCCTCTGCTTTGTCTACTAGATTCCTTCTACTGTGCTCTTCAATTAAGAAATTATATTATTTATGTCCTCTTGGCTCTTTTGATCATTTATATTGTTTTTCATGTGGGTGTAATTTTCAGTAAGTTTCTTGTAGTTTCCCAGTAGTTTTTGGTAATTATCACTGAGCTCATTGAGTTTCCTTGTAGCCATTCTTTTTTAACTCAATATCTGATAGTTGACTTGCTTCTATTTTATTTAAGGTTTTTGTTTTTTTGTGTGTGAGGATTATGCCTTTCCTTTCACTTAGGAGTTGTTTCTTTGTCTCTCCATTTTTTCATGATACTCTTCTGGTTTGCTTCTGTTTCTTAAAATGATCTGTTTTGACATCCTGAGTTTGTGGTGTGAACTTCTATGGTAGGAGACTTGTGAGATTCAGTGGTGTAGTCTTCTTGATCTCCTGAACTTGGTGCTCTTGGGATGCCCACTATGTCATTTATGTTGGCTTTCTGAATGTAATTGGGTGTAGATTGTTGTTGGGTCATTCTTTTGTGGGTCCTTTCTCCAGCTGGTTGACTGAGGGCCACTCCACCCATCATGTCTTGTATGCTGTTGTACAGGTGCTGCCAGAACAAAACCACAAAATCCAGGGAACAAACCCACATCAACATAAATCACTACACCCTTTAATCCCACTATCAACAGCAAATAAACCAGTATTAATGAGGTTGTAAATAGATTAAGAGTACTATAAGAAAGGAGGGAAATAAACTATAGTATAAAATCTAGTGACTTAATACACACAAATTTGATGGACAAGAGATGAATGTTAAAAAGCTATGCAGAAAAGAAAGTATCACAAATCGTGGACACTACAGTGGATTTCCTCTCAGCAGCCTCTGCTATTTACCACTGTTTTCTTCTGGATCTGTCTCTGGTGATGTCAGATGTTGACCCCATCTGACCTTAGGCAGCCTGCTCTGAGTTGCCAGGGATCTACCGTCTATGGCTGTCTCCTTCAATTGTTAATTTGGTCACTTTGCACTCAGCAGTCAGGCTTAAACCCCATTGGTTGGGTCAGAATCCCTCCTGGTTTGGGGGCTATTGTTTCTCTTTAGGCTGCTGCTGCTCAGAGGGGAGTAGTCTGCCTGAGCAGGATGGCTGTTGCTGTAGGGGTGATGACTCAGCACTGGGAGCCTAGTGGCTACTCTTTCAGTTCTCTCCCCAAAGCCTCTGTACCCAGTCTCTCCTCAAGTGTCTCTAGTCCACTCCATTCCCCTCCACTTTGCCAGGGATATACTGTCTGTGGCTGTCTCCTTTGGTTATTAATCTAGTCACTCTGCACTCATTAGTCAGGCTTAAGCACCAGAGAGCCAGGGTAGAGTCTGTCTTGGGATCCAGGTTGTTTTTTTCCCATCAGGTTGTTCCTGCTCAGAGGGCAGTGGTCTACCTGAGCAGGGTGGCTGCTGTTGTATGAGGGAAGACTCAGCACCGGGATCCCAGGAGCTACTCTCTCAGTTCTCTCCCCAAAGCTTCTGTCCCCAGTCTCTCCTCAGGCTCTTAGTCCACTTTGCCTGAGCCTTGGCCAGAACTCCAGGTAAGTGGCCACAAATGAAAATTTGTGCATTGGCCCTTTAAATGCCTCTTTGAGTCTCTAGCCTTCCATCTCTGACAGAGAGCAACCCTGTGGTTTTTTACAACTACCAGTTGTTATCTGTGTACTTTTGGGCTCTGGTCCTCTAGGCTGGGGATCCCAGCTTAGGGTTTGGACCCCACACTTTTCAGAGGGATCCAACCAGTTGCTAATTATCTCTGCAGTGCTGCTGCCTATGAACACCTCTCCAGCCTTCTCAAGTCTCCACCTCACTCCTTACCAGTCAGTTAGTTTTAAAGATGATTCTTCAGTCCATCTAAGGTTATAAGTCTTCTCTCTCACTATTGTTTTTTCTGGGTGATTTCTCCACAATTTAGTTGTCATTCCAGATTGGTCCTGGGAGGAGGTTAGTGTGGCTTCCATTCACTTATCTGCCATCTTGCCTTCCCAGTATGCAAGGTTTTAAAGTGATGTACTGCAGTGGTCTCCAACCTTTTTGACATCAGGAACCAGTATCATGGAAGATAATTTTTCCATGGACTGGGAAGGTGGGGTGGAGACAAGAGGCATAGCTCAGGTGGTAATGCAAGCAAAGCTTGCTTGTTTTCCCAATGCTCACCTCTTGCTGTACAGCCCAGTTCCTAACTGCAGACCAGTATTGGTCCATGGCATGGGGGTTGGGGATCCCTGCTGTACAGGGCTTATCAGAACTGTGCATTGGGCATGGGAAACAATTCATAAATTCCCAATGTGTAAGTTACAAATACCCAGAATAACTTCTCAATATCTCCACAGGGAACCAACACTCCTGGCTTTTCCAGTGTAACTGACAGAATACCTGCCACCCCTGAGAGTTTACTATTTGAACTTAGCTTTGAATTTTTGCAAAGTTTCTTCCTAGGGCAGGTTGAAATTTCTAGAATATCTATTTTGATTAAAATATATGTATAAAATTAAACATAGTTATCATTATTCTGTTTGGAAAATCTCCCTATGTAACATATGTAGATATGTAACATATTTAATATGCTCCTTTTGATCATATTAAATAGGCCTAATTAGTTCAAAAACTTCTCTTTTATAAGGAGAGAGAATAAATCCTTGAGGTATTCCAGGGGCCCATTAGAATAACAAAGTTATCTCTGTTTTTAAAATTTAAACTTTGGGAAGGTTGTCAAATATACTTACCAAAAGTTTGTAACAAAACCTTTTTGTGAAACAACACATTTTTATTACTATTTTTGGTAATAACTTTAATATTGCTTAATTTACATCAGTGCTTAATATCTTTAGACCAATGAAATATACCCTAGTTATGCCATCCCAAGGCAGAAAATGCACCACATGTAATACACAGATGAATGCATATTACATGAAGACCATACATATGAAGACTAAACACATAAAGAACACACATATATTTTGAATTACTAATTTTTATAGAGAAAGCATAAGATTTTTTATTTGCTTTTGACAATTTTTAAGAAGGCTGGAAAAGGTGATGGAAGATTATAAATAACAAGCAAGACCAGTTGAGACTCTCAATAAAAGCTTCAAGGTCTGTTAATTAGTGGTGGAAATAAAGAAAGTCTTGGCTTCAACAGAAAGAATTTTGCATCGGGTAAGAGTTAGGAAGGGCTGCTGTGGCCCACTGGAAGGTCAGAAACCTGGTCACAGAAGATAAATGCTCCAGAGGACTGGGAGTTATTGTCCACACCAGCAGAGAAATACTAAGAGATGGATATGTTTACCCTGTGTCTGAGGTTGACTTTACCAATGATGTGGGCACCAGCCAGATGTCTTGGGAATGGATTCACTCCCCTCAGACAGGGGACTCAACTCCACACCTGCCCATGGAAGTGTGTACCCTGTGCCCTGAGGGTGGCCTTACCAATGACCAGAGCACCAAACAAAAAGGAAGGAATGGGTCCCTTTGGACATCAGAGGTGATCAGTTCCAACCTCACTGGACACTGTGTCCCAAGTGATACCTGGGAATAGTTGTGTAGGGTGACCCTGTGTCTAGAGGACAGCCTTAACTTCTATCTCAGCATTGACAAGATGTGTGTTGGTGAAGGATTTATTCTGAAGCTGACAGATAGGTTTCCCTACACCAATGAGGGCAGGATAAAGTGTAATAAAAATGACTCCAGGTACCACCAGAGTCATCAAAGAATGTCACCAGAAAGAAATTAGGTAGAGGAAGGGGTACTGGAGCCTGACTGAGGTTTCTTCTTATAACCACCTATAAACCTTTTTATAACTTTTGCATATTTTCTTATCCATTCAGAAATAACTGTCTTTAAAATAACTCACTTTCAATCCCTGTCCTTCAAAACTGTATGTTCATGCCTTATGACTTCTATTACTACAACCATACAATTTCTTTTCAAATTAATTTGAACTTTTAACTTTTAGAAACCTCAATTTCCAATGATGAAAGTAAGCAGCCTGTATTCCCTAGATTGACTTTTATAAACACATTTCAAGACCTTTAGAAACATAGGTTCTCCTATTGGTAAACACACTCTCACTTTCAAGAAATACACCTACAAAGCATGCGACATTTATCAATGTATTCAAATCCACTTACAGCCTCTTTGTAATACAAAGCCAAAAGCAGGTAAACTTAAATTGTTGATTTCCTTAGATATAGCTAAGGTTTTCCCTCTTTTGATAAGAATTATCCCCCCAAAATTTGTATTTCAAAAGATGGCCTAGACAAGGGTTCTTGAAGAAGTCCAGGTGTTTGCATTTTTAAAATGTAGGTAAATAAAAGCAAGCTTCTCCTAGAAGGACTTTGGTTTCCTAAAGCCAATTATCTATAGTCTTTCTGAGATGAATAGAAAAGGTTTTGGTAAGGTAAATGATTTGGTGGGCTTTGATAGTCTAAAGACACACTTCTGGCACTATAGAAATTTCATTATAAAATGAAGACAGTTATTCTTAATACCTCAACAGTTGGGTAGCTACTTAAATGTTTGTAAAGGACTGACAAATTCATTCACCAGTTTTGAAATAGTTTTTATATCTGAGTACATTTTTCCAGTTTACAGACAGCATATAGCTTAGGATCGGCTCTGAGAACCATAAAGGCTTAGGACTTCTGTCTACTTCCCTTGGGAATAGTAAAATAGGTATAGCTGCAAGATACTATTAAAATGAATAATGCCATTGAATGGTCAAACTTTCCCACTGTCCACTTAATACTGTGACCAGACAGTGTTATGAAGGAAAATTAGCCTTTTCCTTGAAGAACTCAGGATCAAGTATCTTACCAACTGGCAAGTATGTACCTCAAAAGGGGACTCTCAAGGCACTGTGGACTTGTTCTCCACATATATAGAGATGGATATGTAGTAAGCTGAGAGTTAGATGCATCCCTGTAAGTCTCTGAGCTACTTTGGGCCATTCTGAGTAGAATGGGTACCATGTTAAGCTGTCCCTAAGGCTTTCATGGAAGTTAATAATGAAGAAAAGATGGTTAGCAAACATTCAGTCAGTCTCAAGATTAGTTTCCTCTTGGGAGTGTTACAGAGAAATCCAATCAGATCATTGGGGAGAAGTAAGGAGGGGCCATAGAAGGAGTTTGCAGAGGCAATGGTAAGCAGTGTAGGATGGGATTGGTTGAGAAGATGAATGCTTCCAGAACACATAGAATTATGAGCTAGATGACTTGAAATAAAAGAGGGGGGCTCTTTTGCTGGCTTGGGCTCTCTGGCTAGGGGGCTTATGGACTGGTTTGGTTTGGACTCTGTGGCTCCAGCATGGGCTCCTTCTGGTTGTCAGGCTCTTCTCCCTCCAGGATGGCTGGATGATTATGCTGCAGCTGCCTGGATTTCCCAATGGACAATATTTTGGATGGGAAGGAACTCAGGCTGGTGTGGCAGAGGGTGGAAGGTTTATTCTTTGGGTGTTCTGGAGGGAATAGGCTCTGAGGTGGAAGTCTGTAATTCTTCCAAAATTGTGTAGATTTTGCATCTTATGTTGTTTTAGATTGTAACCTAATCCTGTAGAAATAAGATAATTAAAACTAAATTGATAGAATGATAAAACTCAGGTGTTAAGAGTTCAGCTTTAATTGACAGGTTATATGATTAAAGCTATGACTTTGGTAGGCTTAAGTGACTGCTTTTGAATAAAGTCTCCTTTTTATTTTTTAACACCAAACCTTTGCCTCTGGAATTTTGCCTAGAAGGTGGCAGCAGACAATAGGACCCCAAATACTGTTTGATAACAGGAGGTTCCTTTAAAATCATCATTTTTCCATTTGGTCCACTCTCTGGTTTACTTAGTTCTAAACACATCTGGCTTTGCTGCTGAATCAGGGTCCTTGGGTAAGTCTGTCCCTGAAGAGCCCCCTTAATTGCTGAGGCTACCATTTGGAACATCTCTTTTTGTTCCTGGGATCATTGTCAGACCTGCTTTCTTTTCTTTCTTTTTAAAAACATTTTATTAATTTTATTTATTTATTTACTAATTGTTCTTCAGTTGCTGTTGTCCCAATTTTTCCCTCATTGCTCTCCCCTGCCCCAGTCACCCTCTACTCCCACTGTCAACCCTCACCCTGTTGTCCATGTTCATGGGTCCTTTGTACATGTTACTTCACTAGACCCTTCCCCTCCTTTCCCCTAATACCCCCCTACTGCCACTCCTGTGGTCACTGTCAGTTTGTTGTTATTTCCATGTCTCTAGTTCCTTTTAGCTCATTTGTTTGCTTTGTTCATTAGCTTCCATTTATAGGTGAGTTCACATGGTATTTCTCTTTCACTGCCTGGCTTATTTTACTTAGCATTGTACTCTCTAGTCAGAACCATGCTGTCATGAAGCGTAGGGATTCCTTCTTTATTTCTGCTGCATAGTATGCCATTGTGTAAATGTTCCACAGTTTTTTGATCCACTCATTTACTGATGTGTGCTTAGGCTGTTTACAACACTTGGTATTGTAAATTGTGCTGCCATGAACATTGGGGTGCGTAGATTCTTTTGAATTGGTGTTTCAGGATTCTTAGGCTATAATCCCAGCATTGGAAACAGTGGTTCAAAATGCAATTCCACTTTTAGTTTTCTGAGGAAATTCCATACTGTTTTCCACAGTGGCTACACCAGTATGCATTTCCACCAACAGTGCATGAGGGTTTCCTTTTCTCCACATCCTTGCCAGCGCTTGTCACTTGTTGATTTGTTAATGATGGCCACTGACCAGTGTGAAGTGGTATGTCATTGTAGTTTTAATGTGCATCTCTCTGATAGCTAATTTTTCTCCTCTCATCTATCCTAATCATAATTGTTAAAGACTTTTCTGTTTTTTGGAGTATATGTTGAGTGTCAGGGGCTGACTAGGAGATAAAGCGCATTGCTAGGATAGACTGACCCTCCCTACAATCAGGGCCTAGTTAGTGTAGAGGAAAAAGCCTCTGAGAGCCTAGAGAGGAAATGAAAAGGATTCTCATCTGACCCATAAGTGATCTCCTTAAACTTGTCATAGTTAACAGGCTTAGTAGTGGCCTCTTCATCCCCTCTATGAGGCAGGAAAGCATGTGATCCCATGAACTGTTGTCAGGGGAATTAACTTGGTAGTTCAAATTGGGGTCCTTGTCACAGATGGCTGTGGAGCTAAGGACAGAAATATTAGGTGGCCTCCTATTCAGGTCATCCCCATACCTCTGTGCCTTGGCCCAAATATGGCTTCTCTTTCCTTAACTGGTACATGTAGAAAAGATAATGTGAACATCTCTCCAAGAGAGGTCATGTGAGAGGGTGATTTATTCAAACTCCTTTGTAATTCTAGCTGGATTTGCCAGAAAACTACCAAGTTTTACCTCAATTTGCAAGAGGTCTGACATTAAAAATGGAGCCTGGACCTGAATAATGTCTTTCAATCCAGCAACCTGATATAGAGGGAGTTGGCTCGCAAGCTTAGGGCATTCCTGAAAAGAAAGGTTGTAATGAGAATGGCTGGGAGAAACCCATCTGAAAAAAGGCAGCAGGAGAGGTCTGGAGAGGAGAAGTAGTAAGAGGAGATGGAGAGAGTGTTAAAGAGTTAGGCAAAGGGAAAGAAAAGTGGCTTGAGTTTAAAAATGACTTTTTTCTCTGCATTGAGAGGCAGGCACAATTTTCCCCAGCATTTAGCAACTCCCAGGTCTCCAGGAGAATTTAGATTGTTCTACAGTCTGGGGTGAGTGAGATTTTCTTCTCTTTGTACACTTGTTTTTATTTAATATAGATACAGTGGGGCCAAGCCTAATTTGAAATGGAAGTTGAGGACAACACTGAGGTAAGAAGAAAAATGGATGAGAAACCAAATATGGTGGTGAGGTAGGTGGGAGAAGAAGCCACTTGCTCACACACCCAACTGGGAAATCTAGCAGATCTTCTGAAGAAGAGTGAACAACCAACAAAATCTCAGCCTATATGAAGTTTGGAAGCCAAAGATTGCAGAAGACATTGAAAAACAGATGGTAAGAAGATCATGTAGGGACAGTAAGGTCCCTGGGACCTGCACAGGGACCAAGGCTGCTGTGGTCCCTGGCCTGGTGCCTAGAGCTGTGGTAGGCAGCTGCTGCAGGAGCTTTGGAGGAGAACCAGATAAGTGATTGTAACTTAGCAGCTCCCTCACCTTCCAGAGCAGGGAAGACAGTCCTATACCAGGAAAGACCTGGATGCTTGAAGTCACTCGTGGATAAAGACACAGTGGGAGATGCACAGAGGCAGTGTTCCCTGCTAGGATTGGGGTCACTGGCTAGGATATTATCAGAGAAATTAAGGAGGCGGGTGACACCTGGAGTTGGGAGAAGAGTTGGGCCATGATGGACTGTGACCCAGATACTCTCCAAACTGGTCAAAGGGTTAGGCTGTGTGAAAAGCCAGAGGACACCTTTTAGGAACGGCAGGCACAAACAAGAGGAATTTACTCCCCCACCCCCCAAAAGGGCCCTCAGCCTCTGTTTAAGGAACTCTTGCTCTGTGGCAGGGCCAACAAAGAGGGGTGAGGGGGGCATGATTTGCTACAAATCAGGGTGCCTCATGGACTGATCATAGTAGGGCAGCGGGATCTCAAAGGGTAGTAGTCCTTAGAGAGACTTAATTTAATAGGGAACCTAAACTGCCCTGAAGGGACTTTGTGAATATGCAACACCCAGACCAGCAAGGAGGATAGAGGGGTGTGAGTTGCTCCCACTTGGTGTACCTCATAGACTAATCAAAGGGTGGCACATCAATGTGGATTAAAGGTGCTGGTCTGGCTCATATGGACACTAGGGTTTGCACAGAGCTTGGAGGGCTTGGGCTGGAGGTTGGACTGAGCCCCCAATGCAGAACCACATGAAAGGAAAAGAAGTGGAGCCTGGCTCCCTCTGCCTGCAGTATCTAGGAAGACCAACAGAACATGTTTGGTGGGTTTAAAGTCAGCAGGAGGTGTTGTTTCTTTCTTTCTTTTTATTCTCTCTCCTTTTTTTCCTTTTTCTTCCAAATGTAAGACAATAAGACCTAGATCTGTGAAAGAATCAAATACAGATCCAGAGAGAGATCAGAAGGCTAATGCCAACAACTGAGACAAAAATTCACTTTGCTATCCTATATAACTAGCATTTTATGTTTTACTTTTGATTTTTATTGTTATTTTTGTTCTTATTTATTTCATTATAATTATTTATTTATCTTTCTCCCTATGTAGCTTTCTTTGTTTTATATGTTTTGATTCATTGTTTGACTGGTTTTCTTTGTTCTCCCTTTCATATTGCATTTTAATTTCTCTTCCTTCACTTGTATTCCTATAACACCGCACTCTTTGTCTTTTACTTTTGATTCATTTTATTCAGATTACATATATGTTTTCATATTATTGTTGTTTCCATTCTCACACAGCACACTTCGTTGGTCTGAGTCCATTTTACTATCTTCCTGAGCTTTATTACTGTTGTGGTTAACTTCATTCTCTCACATACTATGCCAAGTTTCTATTCCTTACTTTCACTGTATCACACCATCAACCTAGCATAAGCACTCCACTTCCTGGAGTCAGCTCATATTCTTTTTGCCCTCTAACAAAAGTCTCATTTCTTTTTCTCCTTTTAAAAAATGTGGCTAATTGAATGAAATATTACAGTGTACTTCTCCAAAGGATTTCCTATCTGTTCTCCACTTGTTGGTACTTTAACTCACATAAAATACTCTCATACTGTCATAATCCACTTGGCCTTCTCCCTGCCCCAGATCACATACAAGATAAGGTGAGAATTGTGAATACTAGTAAGTCCACTAGAGGAGAGAACCCACCAACAAAGGAAGAACCAATGGGTAAAACCCAAGTACAACAAGAAAGCCCACACACACAGAACAAAAGGGCAACCTTAGAGCATCCAGACAAGGAGATCAAAAAGATGACATTATTGAGTCCTATAGAACTCATACCATAGAAGTTCACCAAAAGAACACAGCTAGCAAAACAGAATCACAGAAACAACAAAAAAGAGTCACCTAAAATGGGGAGACAAAGAAAGAACCTGAAATCAAAAGGAATGGAAGACTTTGCACTGAAAGAGCTAAATGAAATGGAGGAAAGCAAACTATCAAAGATAAAATTCTAAAGAATGTTTAAAAGGATGCTGAAAGAACTCACAGACAAACTACAAATAACTGAGTGAGAACTACAACAGTATGAAAAAGGAAATAGAAGCTATAAACAAGAGCCAGGAAGAAATCAATACAATTTCTGAAATAAAAAACACACTAGAAGGAGTTACAAGCAGGCTGGATGAAACATGGGGCCAAATTAGTGAGCCAGAGGACAAATTAGAAAGACATACCCAGGTAGAGTAGACACACAAAAAAGACAAACAAAAAAAGACTAAGAAAATATAAAGAGAGCTTAAGGGAACTCCAAGAAAACAAGAAATGCAACAACATTCGAATCACAGGAGTACCTCAAGAAGAAGAAAAGGAGCAAGGGCTAGGATACTGTTTGAAAAAATAATGACAGAAAAATTTCCAAACTTGAAAAATAATGCAAGTTCAGGAAGCACAGAGGGTCCAAATAAAGATGAACCCAGGCAATGTACTCCCAAGATACATTACAAGTAAAATTCCAAGTTTTAAAGACAAAGAAAGAATCTTTCTTTAAAATATATTTTATTGATTATGCTATTACAGTTGTCCCATTTTCCCACCTTCATTTCCCTACACCCTGCACACCCTCTCCCACCCACCTTCCCCACCTGTAGTTCATGTCCATATGTTATACTTATAAGTTCTTTAGCTTCTACATTTCCCATACTATTCTTACCCTCCCCCTATTTATTTTCTACCTACTACCTATGCTACTTATTCTCTGTACCTTTTCCCCCCTCCCTCCTCCTCCCACTCCCCTGTTGCTAACCCTCCATGTGATCTCTATTTATGTGGTTCTGTTCCTGTTTCTGTTGTTTGGTTAGTTTTTGTTTTTGTTTTAGGTGTGGTTGTTAATAATTGAGAGTTTGCTGTCACTTTACTGTACATGTTTTTTTATCCTCTTTTTCTTAGATAAGTCCCTTTAGCATTTCATATAATAAGGGCTTGGTGATGATGAACTCCTTTAACTTGACCTTATCTGAGAAGCACTTTATCTACCCTCCCATTCTAAATGAAAGCTTTGCTGGATAGAGCAATCTTGGATGTAGGTCCTTGCCTTTCATGACTTAGAATACTTCTTTCCAGCCCCTTCTTGCCTGTAAAGTCTCTTTGGAGAAATCAGCTGACAGTCTGATGGGAACTCCTTTGTAGGTGACTGTCTCCCTATCTCTTGCTGCTTCTAGAATTCTCTCCTTCATTTTAACCTTGGCTAATGTAATTATGATGTGCCTTGGTGCGTTCCTCCTTGGGTCCAACTTCTTTGGGACTCTCAGCTTCTTGGACTTCCTAGAAGTCTATTTCCTTTGCCAGATTGGGAAAGTTCTCCTTCATTATTTGTTCAAATAACTTTTCCATTTGTTGCTGTTCCTCTTCTTCTGGTACTCCTGTAGTTCAGATGTTGGAATGTTTAAACATGTCCTGGAGATTCCTAAGCTTCTTCTCATTTTTTTTTTGAATTCTTGTTTCTTCCTTCTTTTCTGTTTGGTTGTTTCTTTCTTCCTTCTGGTCCACTCCATTGATTTGAGTCCCAGTTTCCTTCCCATCACTATTTTCCCTATACATTTTCCTTTATTTCACTTAGCATAGCCTTCATTTGTTCATCTAATTTGTGAACAAATTCAACCAATTCTGTGAGCATCCTGATCACCAGTGTTTTGAACTGTGTATCTGATAGGTTGACTATCTCTTTGTCTCTTAGTTGTATTTTTTTTGAGCTTTGATCTTTTCTTTCATTGGGGCCACTTTTTTTTTGTCTTGACATGCCTGTTATGTAGTGAGGGGCATTGCCTTAGGTGTTCACCTGGCAAGGCAGCCCACATGGCTGGATTGGGATGCTGTATGTGGGGCATGGGTCCAAGAGGAAACAATGGCTCTTGCTCCACTCTCTGCCAGATTTCAGTCACTTGCACCACTTCCCCCAAGCAAACTGGATCCTTCTGGTGCTGATTCCCATGTGGGTGGCCTTGTGTATGTTCTAGAACCCTGTGGATCTCTCCAACGAGCTCTCCTGTGAGGCTGGGAGTTTCTCCCAACACCTCAACCCCCACAGGTATTTTCAATCAGTGTTTTTAGGCTTCATTTCCCCATGCCGGAACCCCGGGTTGTACAGTCTGTCTTGCTCCCTAGTTTCACCTGGTTTATGTGTGTATGAATGTGGGACCACCTGGTTCTGCAAGCCCCCTTGCACGTCAAGCCCCTCCATAATCCGCTGCCTTGCTGCTGCTTTGCATGCCCAGGGTCTTCCAGCCACCACTTTTTTTTTTCCTGCACCCCATCTCTGCCCGGCCACCCTACTCTGCCTCTCCTACAGGTCTGGATGAATGTGTCTACTTTAACTCCTTGGTTGTCAGACTTCCATACAGTTCAATTTTCTCAGTTCTGGTTGTTAGTTTGTTTCTAAATTTTCGTTGTCCTTATTTTGGTTGTGCGAGGAGGCACATTATATCTACCTATGCCTCCATCTTGACCAAAAGTCCTAAAGAAAGAATCTTAAAAGCAGCGAGGGAAAAACAAGAAGTTAGATATAAAGGAGCTCCGATAAAGCTAGCGGCTGATTTCTCAACAGAAACAATCCAAGCCAAGAGAGAATGGCAAGAAATATTCCAAGTAATGAAAAGCAAAGAGCTGCACTCAAGACTTCTCTGCCCAGTGAGGCTCTCAATTAAAATGAAAGGTGAAATAAGGAGTTTCTCAGTCAAAAGAAGGCTCAAAGAATACATCTCCATAAAACCAGCACTGTAAGATTTGCTAAAGGGACTTCTGTAAAAAAAGGGAAAAAAAGAGTGAGAGAGAATGGAAAACTGGTACAAAAGGGGAAAAAATGAATAAGTACTGATTAATAATAACCTTAAATGTTAATGGTTTAAATACTCCAATAAAAAGACATAGGGCAGCTCAATGGATAAGAAAGCATAACTCACACATATGCTGCCTTCAAGAGACCCACCTCAGAACAAAAGACCTACACAGACTGAAAGTGAAGGATTGGAAAAAAATATTCCAAGCAAGTGGGCAGGAAAAAAAGCTGGGATAGAAATACTCATATCAGAAAAATACACTTTAAAACAAAAGCCATAGAAAGAGACAAAAAAGAAATCAAAAAGTTTCTGGAAACAAATGAAAATAAACAGTCCAAAATTTATGGGAGACAGCAAAGGCAGTCCTGAGAGGGGAGTTCATAGTGATATAGGCCTGCATAAAAAAAGATAGAAACATTTCAAATAAACTAACCCTATATGTACAAGAGCTGGAGGAACAACAACAAACAAAACCCAGAGTAAGTAGAAGGAAGGAAATAACCAGGATCAGAGCTGAATTAAATGACATAGAAACTAAAAGAACCATTCTGATGATTAACAAATCCTTGAGCTGGTTCCTTGAAAAGATAAACAAAATCGACTATCCTTTAAACAAACTTATCCAGAAAAAAAGAGAGGACACCCAAATAAATGAAATCAAAAGTGAAAAAGGAGATATTACAACTGAAACCACAAAAAGGCAAAGGATTGTAAGAAATTACTACAAAGAACTATAACCCAAGAAACTTGAAAACCTGGGTGAAATGGACAAATTTCTATAAAATATAATCTCCTAAAACTGAATGAGGAAGAAGCAGAAAGCCTGAACAGACCTATAACTGCTAGTGAAATCCATCAGTAATCAAAAACTCCTGGTGCACTAAAGCCCTGGATGGGACAGTTTCACAGGAGAATTTTAAAAAACATTTAAGAGTTAACCCTGAAACACTAACTTAAAAGAACCTATGCACCACAATGTTCATAGAAGCATAGTTTACAATAGCCAAGTGTTGAAAGCCACCTAAGTTCCCATTAGTAAATGAGTTGATTGAAAAACTGGTATATTTACATGATGGAATACTATGCAGGAGAAAGAAAGAAGGAATTACTACCATTTGTGACAGCTTGGATAGATGTGAAGACCACTATGCTAAGTGAATTAAACCAGGCAGTGAGAGATAAATATGTTATGAACACACCTATAAGTGGAACCTTATCAACAAAACAAAGAAGAAAACAAAATATAGACCTGGGTTCATCCCAGGGATGCAAGGATGGTACAATATTCAAAAATCAATAAGTGTAATAAATCACATAAACAGAAGGAAAGTAAACAATCACATGATCATATCAATGGATGTGGAAGAAACATTTGATAAGGTACAGCACCCATTTATGACAAAAACACTCAGTAAAGTGAGAGTAGAAGGAGCACACCATAATATAATAAAGGCTACATATGAGATAGCTATAACCAACATCATGCTCGATAGGCAAAAACTAAAAGCTTTCCCACCAAGATCAGGAACAAGAAAAGTTATCCACTTTCAACACTTGTATTCAACATAGTGTTGAAAGTGCTAGCTGCAGTGATCAGACAAAAAAAAAAAGGCATCCAAATTGGAAGGGAGAAAGCAAAACTCTCATTGTTTGCAGATGACATCATAATGTATATAGAAAATCCTATAGACTCCACCAGTACACCACTTGATCTAATAAGTGAATGTGGCAAAACAGCAGGAGACAAAGTTAATATTCAGAAATTGAAGACATTTCTATTTACCAACAATGAAATACCAGAAACAAAAATCAAGGAAAACATCCCATTTGACACAGCAACAAGAAAAATAAACTACCTAGGAATAATCCTAACCAAGGAGGTAAAACACCTGTACTCAGGAGACTACACAATGCTAAAGAAAGATATTAAGGAAGACACCAACAAATGGAAGCATGTACCATGTTCACAGATTGGAAGAATTAACATCATCCAAATGTCCATACTATTGAAAGCAATTTATAGATTCAACACAATCCCTATTAAAATCACATAGACATATTTCACAGATATAGAACAAACATTTGAAAATTAACATGGAACCCAAAACAAACCTGAATAGCTGCAGAAATGTTGAGAAAGAACAACAAAGTAAGGGATCACAATACCTGTTATAAAGCTATATTACAAGGCCACAGTAATCAAAACAGCCTGGTACTGGCATAAGAACAAACACATAGACTGATGGAACAGAAAAGAGAGCCCAGAAATAAACCCAAATCTCTATGGTCAATTAATATTCAACAAACAGTGCAGAAGCATAAAGTGGAGTAAAAATAGCCTCTTCAATTAATGGTGTTGGGAGATCTGGAAAGCTACATGCAAAAAAATGAAACTGAATCACCAGCTTACATGATACACAAAAATAAATTTAAGGTGGATAAAGTCTTATATATAAGTCACAACACCATAAAAGTGCTAAAGGAGAACATAGGTAGGAAAATCTCAGATACTTTACACATCAATATTTTCATGGATGTGTCCACTAGAACAAAGGACACAAAGGATAGAATAAACAAATGGGACCTCATCAAAATAAAAAGCTTCTGCATAGATAAAAAAAAAGTAAAATTAAAAGAGAACCCACTGTATGGGAAAATATGTTTGCTAATGATACCTCGGACAATGGTTTGATCTCCAAAATATATAAGGAACTCACATGACTCTTCTGCAGGAAGACAAACAATCCAATTAAAAAAATGGGCAAAGGACCTGGACACACTTCTCCAAGGAGGACATACAGAGGGCTCAGGGACATATGGATGGATGCTCAGCATTACTACCCATCAGAAAGATGCAAATTAAAACCACAATGAGATAACACTTCACACCAGTGACAATGGCCATCATAAACAAATCAATAAACGACAAGTGCTTGGTGAGGTTGTGGAGAAAAGGGAAACTTAGTACACTGTGGGGTAATGCAGATTGGTGTAGCCACTGTGGAAAACAGTATGGAATTTCCTCAGAAAACTAAAAATGGATCTGCCCCAACAACACCACTGTTGGAATTATGCCCTAAGAATCCTGAAACACCAATTCAAATGAGCCTATGCACCCCAATGTTCATAGCAACACAATTACAATAGCCAAGTGCTGGCAGCAACCTAAGTGCCCAGAGCTAAATGAATGGATCAAAAAACTATACTACATTTACACAATGGAATACCATGGAGCAGAAAGGAAGAAGCTCCAGTATGGATGGAACTGGAGAGCTTTATGCTAAGTGAAATAAGTCAGGCAGTGAAAGAGAAATACCACATGATCTCACCTATACATGGAACCTAATCAACAAAAACAAACAAGGAAGCAAAATACAACCAGAGACATTAAAATAAAAAACATTGTGACAGTAACCAGAAGAGAGGAGGGAGAGAAATAATGGGGGGAAATAGGGGAAAGTCCATCAAGGACCATGTATAAAGGACACATGGAGAAACCAAATGGGGTAGATCTGAGGGTTGGTGGTGGGGTTGGGTGGGGCAAGGGGTTGTGGTGGGGTGAAAATGGAAACAAGTATACTTGAACAACAATAAATAAATAAATAAATAAATAAATAAATAAATAATAAAAAGGAAGGAAGGAAAGAAAAAGAGGAAGGAAGGAAGGGAGCAAGGAAGGAAGGAAGCAAGAAAAAAATGGGAGTTGAATGCTGGACTTTGTTTAGCAGTAAGGAATACCTTCACTCCTTCTGGGTAATATTGATTAAAAGATAATGGCCTTGTGGGATTAGTGTGCCTAAGAGTAATTTCTACAGAGTAGTTACAGGAAAACAAATACAGCAATTGCTCTGTAGCAAGACAGACACAAGGGGTAGGTGGTAGAGATGGAAATAGAATGGTCAGAGAAAGGAGGAAAAAAGTTATGAGTGAGGCATGTTTGAATGAAAAGGCATAATTAAGAGAAGGAGGCCTGGAATCCCCACTGAGGTTAAAAATCTTGTCTCTTCCTCTTGAGAAGTAAAATTAAGTTGGGTATTGAGATGGTGTCGGTAAAGTTTGAGTTGGAGGATAGTATTAGAGTTAGGAGATCCATTCATGGGCCAGAGTTCCTGGTCACAGTTTGTACTGGGGTCAGACCATGTTGCAGTAGAAAATTAAACACTTGGATTTGAGGTTGGTAAGTCCCAGAGCCTTTGAGTTCTTTAGATATCCCAATGGGGAGTCCTTGGGCAGGGTCTAGTGAATGATGCCCATGGTAAATGTGAAGACTACCTCAAAGATGAGAGCAAACAGAGGGAGGAGAAGGTTTGAGAAAGGAATCCCCATCTCGAATGACCCAGAGATCTGCCTCTGGAGTCAAGCATCTGCAAACCTGAAGGCAAACCAACTACAAATATCTGTCTCAGAGTCAGGTGTTGATGAGCCCAAGAGCAATTGAACACAGGAAGAAAACAGTCAGGAAGCACTCTTCATGGCTGAATCTTTGGGAAAGTGATAGTCCTGGCTTCAGAGTTTATGACAACAAGACTGGGGGCTAAGCTATCACTTTTAACAAAGCAAGTGTTTTAGTTCCAAGATTCAGGGAGACTTACCAATCATTGGCCATGTAGCGGGTGAGAAGAGGCTATCCAGAGCATGAAGAAATGGAAAAGGATTAGAATCCTTTCTCAAAACCTGACAGAAACAAGGTTAGTGAGGTAAGCCTGGGATGAGCTTCCACTATCCACTGCTTCCCTAGTCACTAGGCTCAGGATGTGCAGGAGAGGGAGGAATAGAGAATGTTCCTGTTTAGGCCATGAAAATGTTAGAGTGGTTGATGATGTGGGCTGTGAAAAAATTCACAAGGAGAAGAAAATGCAGAGCAAAGTTTTTATTCACTTTCCAAGAGTGAAAGGGGCCAAGCATGGAGAAATATACCAGCAGTGAAATGTATGCACTTTGAGTTTTTATTGAATTGTAGTTGAATTATAAAACAGTGGGAAGAGGTTGCTCTTGTGTGCCTCCTGGGTTGTTAGGGGCATTTCAACACAGGAGGTTTTGGTTGGTTTTGCATAAGCTGCAGTCTGCTCCAACGTTATTTTTTGTCTGTGGCTTGTGGGGCAGGGAGGTTGGGTAGTCACATTCTGTTCCTCCTTCCAATAATTTCCAGTCCTGAGGACATAAACTCAGAAGAGTAAAATGGCAGTCATGTTTAACAAGGTCATAGGCCTGCTGGACAAATGGCATCATGATAGCAAATGACCCTGGCTTTATATTTCATGATTGTCATACACTTTATTCCACAAAAATTAATCACAGAGGGAATTGCTATTTCTACTTAAAGAGTTGATTGCCTTTTTTAAAAATTAAAAAAAAAACAGAAAAAAGTCTTTCATATTTTCTCACATATATCCCATTTCCAGTTTTCTTTATTCCCTTGTACAAATTTGAGATCTAATTTTAATTAAGTCTGTCAGTGTAAGAAATGTTCAAACCTGTTGAGAATTTTTATGAGTTTATTTGTGACAAACTTATAACAATTTCCAGGAAGCAAAACCTCAAAGAGTGAAGGAAATATGGCAATTTTGCACCTTATTTAATACATTTACAATCAAAAGAGGAGGCATGAGTTACATGGAATCCATTGGTGATAGATTAAGGAGGCAGAAGAAAGAAAAGCAGAGAAAGTACTGGAATTGGATAAAAAGTAATATGATAGACACATACTTCTTTTACATAGGTGGGTACAGGTTAACAGTCAACAATTAACATGATAACAATAATAATGAAAGGATTTGTGGTGTCTGCTCTGGTGTGTGGTTGTTGTGCCCAGAGGGGTCCAGAGAAAGGAAAGTTACCTTGGCACTCCAAAGGTATGTTATCATAGATACAAAAAGGACAATAGAGGAGTTTAAGGTAAAAACTGACTTTTGTCATGGAAGATTCAAGCCTAGGACTTGATTTCCTGTTAAAAACTGCTTTTAGTTAAAAAGTTTTAATTTCAGACAATCCTATGTGGCTACTTTAGGCCTATGCTTTTGGAAGGCCACAATGTAGGCCTCTTCCGAGCTTATCAGGATACTATATGGCCTCTTGTTGTCCACACATCCCCCTCTTGGTCGTAAATCAATACAAAGGATACATGATGACCAACTTTTTCTTTGTGTAAGGAGGTCCCACAGAGCTAGGAAGGCTCATTCCTAGGAATTCTCAATGTCAGCAATTGTCTTGCTGAACAACGAACCACTGGGGATGGGACAAAATTGTAACTTAAATAGAAGTTAAGACTGAATTTTTCTCCAGAGTGAAAGACAAGTAAATGGGAGACATTCAGGTCTAATAGGCCTTTCTTGGGAAAAACACTCTGGATCATGTCTAATCTATAAGCAGTCATGATCCAGGTTTTGTGGTCTCACTTCTCCATATTTTACATCCTAGTATAACATTAATAGTTTGAGGGCACACCATACATATTTTCAGTTTTCATAATCTGACCAGAAGATGAGTTCCTATTTTCTATGGCCCATTTATTTCCCATCAGAAGCACTCGGGTGTTGTTATTAATCTGATTCCCACTAGTTGTACAATTAGAAGCTATAACCTTGAGTTTTAATCAGAGCCAAGGCCATAAGAACACAATGATGTAAATTACAATTATTGTTTAAAATTCCAGAGGTCAGAAAGACAGAGTTTCATAAGTAAATTTTCTGTCCTTCAGCAGCAGTTATAATGGGCCATGTTTTTATAGCCACTTCAGCTCCCATCTGAATTAATATAGTTAGTAGCATTTGCTGGGTTAGAGGATAAACACATTCCCATGATTAAGTTGTTGCATTTATACATAAAATATCTTTCTTAATATTCTTTTTTTACTAACTTTCTATGATGGTCTTTGTTTTTCTTAGTTTCTCTCTTTCTATTCATTCAGAAATAAGGAACTTATTAAGACAAATGACTTCTTTTTACCTTCTCTTAAAGATATACATATCCTTTTTTTCTAAGATGGTGGTGTGGTAGGAGGGAGCAGATTCTACTTCTCCCACAGCTAGGGAAAAATCCTAGCCATTCTGGTTAGAACAGAGCAAAGAGCCAACATTATCACGACACAAATGAAAATAGGAGATCACAAATTGTAGTGGACATTGAAAAGCCCAATGGTAAGGAGACTATGTGGATCAACGCGGGGACCAGGGAGGTTGCAGCTCCAGGCCCAGTGCACCAGGGTCGGCCGTGGGGCACCCGGGAGAGAGCTGAGTCATCCACTCCCTCCCTGGCCAAACAAGGACTGAGCAGCACTGGGGGAGACCAGTTTACCAGAGGACACAGAGAGAGTAGTGAGAGAGGAGTGGGAATAAGAGGCACCCACACACGGGCTGTAAGCACCCATGCAAAGCCCTGGTGAAAGTGTGCACCCCACCCAGTGCATCCAAAGGCACCTGCTTCTACTCCCGCGCCCGCAACTCGGAGAGAGCATGGTTTGGTGAAATTCTCGGAAACCACAGCATTGAAAAAGGAAAAGGCATGGACACTCACCGGGACCTATGATGCCCAGGCTGTGAATTTGGGGGAAGTGGGCACCCCTTGGGACCCAGAAAGTATGCACCCGTGAACCCGGAAAAGGCACAGGTGCTCCCCGGGACCTGTGAGGCCCAGGCCCTGAAGGTAGGAGAAGTGGGCGCCCCTCAGGATCTAGAGAGTGTGCACACATGAACCCGGAAAAGGCCCGGGCGCTCCGCGAGACATCACAACACACAGTGGTGAACTCCCAAGGATGCGCATACTTGCACCCAGGCCTCACACACAGATCCCTTCCAGGAAGCACCAGATGGGCTTGGGGGAGATCGTGCACCTACACTATGAACAGTATGCCAGAGGCTGACTGAGTCCTGAACGGGAACAGAGATAAACTGTCTCCAGTAGCCCTTCAGTGGGTGTAAGCCAGCTAGAGAAACCAGTTTAGCCAGTCTGAAACCAACAATAGGTGGAAACTGTGAACACCTGGATACCTGAAAGAGACTGCACCACAGAATCTTACAGGCATTCTACCACAGAAGTTCACACCATAAACCCAGGGAGCCAGAACAGATCAATTTAAGAAGCTGAGGCTAGCAAGAAAAGTCTTACGAACAATGAGAAGACAAAGAAACAATCCCCAAATGAAGGGTAAGGAGAAAGCCTCAGAAAGAATGCTAAATGAAATACAGGCAACTCAACTACCAGATTCTGAGTTCAAAGCAATGATTATCAGGAAGTTCCATGAATTTCAATGAGTTACCAGAAACTACAGGGAAGCTACAATGAACTCACTGCAAACTATATCAACATGAAAAAGGAAATACAAACTATCAACAAGGGCCAAGAGGAAATGAAGAATACAATTGCTGAACTGAAGAACACAGTAGAAGGAATAAAAAGCAGGATCGATGAAGCAGAGGATCTGATCAGTGAGCTGGAGGACAAAGTAGAAAAAAGCACCCAGAAAGAGCAAGAACATGAAAAGAGGCTCAGAAAGAATGAAGAGGGATTAAGAGAAATGCAAGACAATATGAAACGTAATAATATCCTTATAATAGGGATACCAAAAGGAGAAGAAGAAAAGCAAGGGATAGAAAACCTATTTGAAAAAGTAATGATGGAAAACTTCCCTAATTTGATGAGAGAAAAAGTCACACAAATCTAGGAAACACAGAGAGTCCTGATCAAGAGGAACCCAAACAGGCCCACCTCAAGACACATCATAATTAAAATGGCAAAATTTCAAGACAAAGAGAGATTCTTAAAGGCAGCAAGGGAGAAACAGGAAGTAATGTACAAGGGAGCCCATTTAACACTAGGACCTGACTTGTCAACAGAAACGCTCTAAGCCAGAAGAGAATGGCAAAAAATATTCCAAGTAATGAGAACCAGAGGCCTGCAACCAAGGCTACTTTACCCAGCGAGGCTCTCAATCAAGACAGAAGGCCAAATAAGAAGCTTCCCAGACAAAAGAAGTCTAAAGGAATACACCTCCACCAAACCAGCTCTGCAAGAAATGCTAAAGGGACTGCTGTAAGGAAAGGAAGGGAAAAAAGGAGAGAGGAACACAGGTAGGAAAATGGCAATGAATAAGTACCTCTCAATAATAACCTTAAAAGTAAATGGATTAAATGCCTCAATTAAAAGACATAGAGTAGCTGATTGGATAAGAAAGGATGACCCACACACATGCTGCCTACAAGAGACCCACCTCAGGAGCAAAGACCTACACACACTGAAGGTGAAGGGCTGGATACAAATTTTCCAAGCAAATGGACAGGAAAAAAAAGCCGGGGTAGCAATACTCATATGAGACAAAATAGACTTCCAGAAAAGGACCATAAAGAGAGACCCATAAGGTCACTTCATGATACTCAAGGGAAGAATCCACCAAGAAGACATAAACATAGTAAATATATAGGCACCCAACATAGGAGCACCCAAATACGTAAAGGAAATGTTAGAGGGCTTCAAGAAAGATATTGACAGCAGCACAGTTATAATACGAGATTTTAACACCCCACTGTCAGAAATGGACAGATCTTCCAAACAAAATATCAACAAAGATATTGTAGCATTGAACAATGCCCTAGATGAAATGGACCTAACTGATATACATAGAGCCCTCCATCCCAAAGAAGCTAAGTACACATTTTTCTCAAATGCACATGGAACATTTTCCAAGATAGACCACAAGATAGGACACAAAACAAGCCTCAACAAATTCAAGAAAATTGAAATCTTACTGAGCATATTCTCAGATCACAAGGGTCTGAAACTAGAAACCAACCCCAATGAAAAAAACCCAAAACACTCAAGATCATGGA
>CM052539.1:85419492-85460663 GCA_028533065.1 Trachops cirrhosus
TTGCACTGTTGGTGGGATTGCAGACTGGTACGACCACTGTGGAAAACAGTATGGAACTTCCTCAGAAAACTAAAAATGGACCTGCCCTTTGATCCAGCAATTCCACTGCTGTGACTATATCCTAAGAACCTGTAACTCCATTCCAAAAGAAGTTATGCACCCCATTGTTCATAGCAGCACAATTTACAATAGCTAAGTGCTGGAAACAACCCAGGTGCCCATCAGTAAATGAATGGATCAAAAAACTATGGTACATTTACACAGTGGAATTCTATGCAGCAGAAAGAAAGAAGGAGCTCATACCCTTTGCAACAGCATGGATGGAGCTGGAAAGCATTATGCTAAGTGAAATAAGCCAGGCATTGAAAGACAAATACCATATGATCTCGCCTTTAACAGGAACCTAAACAACAAAACAAAGAACCACGTAAAATATAACAAAAGACACTGAAATAGAGGACAGGTTGTGAGGGCCCAGAGGGGATAGGGGAGGGAATTTCAGGGGAAAAGGGAAGGATTTACAGAAACAAATATAGAGGACACATGAACAATACTAGGGGGGTTGGAAATGGGAGAGATGGGTGGGTGGGCTGGAATGGGAATAAAGGATAGAAACTGTACTGAATAATCTAAAATAAAAAATTAAAAAATATATATATCCTTTTCTTTCCTTTTGTAATAGTGTAATGTGCATGAAACAAGGTTCAGAATGGGGTGTAGGGTGAGAAGCCCCTGGGAATATAGACAAAAATAAGGAACAAAATCCCCAAGCCTCCACAGCCGTGGCTGGAGTATGAGGAAGCAGAGAGACCATTTGAGGGGTATTTGCGTATCAATAACGATTGACCAGTATCATAGTCATATTAAATAGCTTTCTTGCCCACTCAGGGAGAGGGAAATGGGTGTGGCTTTGACTCCCAATGTAGCCAGAGGAGATTGCTGTGCCTAGTGGAGATGCTTAGAGGTGGTTCCTCAGTGTCACAGGACTACACTTGCCCAGACTAACAATGTCAGTCAGGGAAAGGCAGAAGATACTGAATGACTGGCAGATGTATGCCTTTGTAGGAGGAGTCAGATATGGGGTTATGGAGGAGGTGGCAGGATTTAAACTAGGTGCAACAGCCATTTTTTCTCTGCTCTTGGCTATGCAATTTGGAAAGGAGAAGTTCTCTTGGCCATGCAGTGAGTAAAAGTGAGGAAAGAGACAGACATGTTGTCTGTAGTAAGGGGTTTTTGTTACATGGTTTGAAAGGGAACAGTGCAAAGGAAGAAATAACCAACTATGTGGTTTACAGTATAAAGGAAGTCATGTGGCCTGGACTCTTAAGAAAGAAGATGCTGCTGCTGTGATTGTGCTTGCTCTAGCTGACTCCAGAGCCACAAAAAACTTTAAGATCCTGACCTGCTAGACCTGGATTTTTCCTGGACTCTTAAGATCTGTGCCTTTCCTGGGTTTCAGCCATGATCCAGAGTTAACACAGTGCATGCTTTATTTTAGACTATTATGTGGATGCTGATGGCAACGTATTCCAGATCCTGTACAGATAAGGACATGGGAAACTTTTGGGATGCTCTTGGACAGTAGCCCGGTGGAGAACATGGGAAGTGCTGGGTCTCACGGGAAAGGAGGGTTCCAAGATGAGGTGTTCTGAATCCCTCCAAGCTTGGAACATTGTAAATAAAGATCTGCTCCTTCCAGCATTAATTATTGGGTCATTCACCAAGGTGCCACACAGATGGGGCCCTGTCTGCTTGGTAACAATAGCATCTCTTCTAAATTTCAAAAGAGAAATAATAAAAAATATTATTGGTAATACAAAAGATATCCTATATATCTTCAGCAACTATTAACAAACTATGTACATAAGGTTTTAGAAAAGCATAAAAACAAGTATAATTATCAATATCATCAGATAGGTAAAAACAATCAAATAAGTAAATAAAGTTCAACATCAATTTGTAGGTATATAGGCCTTGTTGGTCTCTTGGGATAGCTGTTTATTCCTAATGTCTGCTGCTTCTTATTCCTGAGAAGTCTTTGATTTTTGCTGTGGTTGGAGGCAAGTGACAACTTGTGGTTGGAGGACAGAGACATAGCAGATATCCATTCATGGTTATACACCTGATAAGGTCTTTTCCAACAATATTGGAGAGTCTTTAAACTAATGTTATTTTCAATGGACAACAATCTCCTACTTCTAAGTTTTGGTTTTTGAAGTCTTTGTATTCCAGGAGTACACTGTGAAATGAATGTTACTAATTAATCTGTTCCTATAAGCTGGTTATTGAGCTGTTGATAATAATGCAGAATGTCTCTTTTTAGTTTTTCTTATATTTGGAAAACAAAAAGATTTAAATCAACAATATTTTGAACAAAATTATAAGAATAATAATCTTCACTTCATTCAGTCCCATACCAACTTTTCATTTATCCTGATTATTTGCCAGTATTTTTACGAATTCAATCATTTCTTAGAGTTCTATAAATCTTCATCTAGTTCAAAGATATGACCTGCTTAGAAACCTATAATTTAGTGTAAGACAGCATCCTTTTAATGGATCTTTCTAAAGACATAACACATTTGCAAATGTATTATAGTAAAACAATGACTACATAAATGACAAAAATGACATGGTTATAAATCTGATTATAATACAATTGATAAAAAACATATTTGCCTTTCTGTAAGATATAACATTCCAGGATAACAATTTCTTGGTAAATAATAGTCATTGTAAAATTATATAAAAGAAAAATATAAGCCCACATTTTCAGATTTAGGACACAATTTCAGTATATAAACAAATACTATGTAAGATTTTAAAACATGCACATGGCTTATTGAAAGTGTGTATTGGATATTGGAAACAATTTATACACTCCCAATGTGTGGACCACAACACCCAGAGAACCACTGCTCGTAGCCTTCATCAGGAACTATCCCTCTCCGCTTGTCTGGTGTCGCTGACAGGATACCTGTAATTCCTGAGAACTTCCTGTTTGTATTTATCTCTACATCTTTGCAAGTTGCTCTCTAGGGAAGGCTGAAATTTTTAGACCATCCATTTTAATAAAAAATATATGAATATAAATACATGTCATTAATATTATAGTTATTATTATTGTTATTATTACAAAACTTCCCATGTAATTTCTAGCATATCAAATAGGCCTAATTAGTTAAAAACATTTCTTTTACAAAGAGAGAGAATAATCTTTGAAAGATACCAGGGCCCATTGGAATAACTAAAAAGTCATTTCTCAGTTAAAAAAAATCTCTTAAAATTTAAACTTTGAGAAGGTTGCCAAACAAACTTAACTAAAAAATTATAATTCTTTTTGTAAACCCAGGTAAAACAAAAAATGACTTTAAAAGATATCAATCAAACTTAAACCTGTTTTAATATTAAATACTTTGGCCAGAAAACAAGATCCTGCTTAATTTATGTAAGCATTTAATGTCTTTAGCCCATAAAATATTACACCCTAGTAATGTCACCAGTAGGCAGAAAAAACTACATAACATGTAATATACAGGAAAACAGATATTATTACATCAAGACCATACACATAATTTGAATTACTAATTTTTGTGGAGCAAGCAAGGGCAACTACAGCCACTTAAAGTTTAAGTTCAAGCTTTAAGAGTGTAACTTTTTTCTTTAGTTATCTCAACCTTGTTTACATTACTAATTATCTAGCTGGAAAGCCTGTTGAGCCTTTTTTTCCCACTTTTTTTATTGTTCAAGTACAGTTGTCTCTATTTTTCTCCCACCACTCCCCCTGACCCCAGCAATTTCCACCACCCACCCTTGATCCTACCCCCCTTTAGATTTGTCCATGTGTCCTTTGTACATGTTCTTGGCAACCCTTCCCCCTTCTCCCCCCATTATCCCTTCTTACATCCCCACTGGCTATTGTCAGTTTGTTCTTTATTTCAGTGTCTCTGGTTATATTTTGTTTACTTGATTCTTTTGTTGATTAGGTTCCACTTATGGGTGTGATCATATGAAAGGATGTCACTAGCCATCAGAGAGATGCAAATTAAAACCACAATGAGATACCACTTCACACCAGTCAGAGTAACCATCACTAATAAACAGTAAACAATGAGTGCTGGCCAGGTTGTGGAGAAAAGGGAACCCTAGTGCACTGTTGCTGGGAATGCAGACTTGTGCAGCCACTGTGAAAAACAGTATGGAACTTCCTCAGAAAACTAAAAATGGAACTGCCTTTTGACCCAGCAATTCCACTACTGAGATTATACTCATGTTATTTCAAAATATATAGATGTTCAGTAACCTTTAACAAATATACCAGTAATTGTAACAAGTTAAATTGACTTGCTCAGACAAGACTTCCAAAAATTTTGCATTTTATTTATTTATTGTTCAGTTACAGTTGTCCCACCTTTTTCCCCATTGCTCTCATCTACCCCATTACCCCCTACTCCCACAGTCAATCCCCCCATTTTCCATGCCCATGAGTCCTCTATTCTTGTTCACCATGAATAGAGGGGGAATTCCCCATTCCCCCTCTGGTTTCTGTTATCCCTCTCCCCACTCCCTCTGGTCATTGTCATTTTGTTCTTTATTTCCAGGTCTCTGTTTCTATTTTGCTCAATTGTTTGTTTTGTTGATTATGCTGCACTTATAATGAGATCATATGGTATTTGTCTTTCATTGCCTGGCTTATTTTGCTTAGCATAATCCTCTCCAGGTTCATCCATGCCGTCACAAAGGATAAGAGCTCTTCTCTTTCTACTGTGTGGTATTCTGTAAATGTAGTGGAATTTTTTGATCCACTCATCTACTGATGGGCACTTAGCCTATTTCCAGCTCTTGACTATTATAAATAATGCTGCTATGAACATTAGGACACATAGGTTCTTTTGAATTGGTGTATCAGAATTTTTAGGGTATAGTCCCAGTAGTGGAATTACTGGATTGAAAGGCAGTTCCATTTTTAGCTTTCTGAGGAAATTTCATACTGTTTATGTGTGTGTGTGATTTTTTTTATTGTTGTTTAAGTACAGTTCTCTCCATTTTCACCCCAGCATGACCCCCTGCCCCACCCATCCAGGCCTTCCACTCTTGAACCTACCCATTTGGCTTTGTCCATGTGTCCTTTATATATGTTCCTTGGTGGACCTTCCCTTATTTTCCCCCATTATCCCTCTCTCACCTCCCCTCTGGTTACTGTCAGTTTGTTCTTTATTTCAATGAATCCATGAAGAAAACATAAACGTTGTAAACATGTATGCAACCAACATAGGAGCACCCAAATATATAAGGAAAATCTTGGAGGACTTTGAGAAAGATATAGACAACAACACACTTATATTAGTGGATTTTGATACCCCGCTGTAAAAATGGATAGATCTTCCAAACAAAATATCAAGCAAGCAAAATATATCCATACTATTTTTCACAGTGGCTGTACCAGTCTGCATTCCCACCGACAGTGTACTAGGGTTCCTCTTTCTGCACCACCTCCCCAGCACTTGTTTATTCATTTGGGTATGAAGGCCATGCTGACGAGTGTGAAGTGATATCTCATTGTAATTTTAAATTACATGTCTCTGATGGCTAGTGATGCTGCGCATTTTTTCATGTGTCTCTGGTCCCTCTGTATGTCCTCATTGGAGAAGTGTCTATTTAGGTCCCTTGATCATTTTTTAATTGGGTGCTTTTCTTCCTGGTATGGAATCCTGTAAGTTCTTTATATATTTTGGAGACCAAACCCTTGTCCTAGGAAACCATTGGCAATTATGTTTTCCCATGCAGTTGGTACCCTTTGCATTTCGTTGATGTTTTCTTTAGTTGTACAGAAGCTTCTTAATTGGATGTAATCCCATTTGTTTATTCTTTCCTATATATCCCTTGCCCTAGAGGAGGTATCAGTAAAAATATTGCTGCATAGGATATTTGAAATTTTCCTGCCTATGTTTTCATCTAGGACTTTTATGATGTCACAACTCATATTTAAGTCTGTGTTATACATCTTCAGTTTATTTGGGTGTATGGTGTAAGTTGGTGGTCTAGTTTCATTTGATTTTTTTGCATATACTTGTCCAGATCTCCCAACACCATTTACTGAAGAGGCTATTTTTACTCCATTTTATTTTCCTGCCCCTTTTGTCAAATATTAACTGACCATGTTGACATGGGCTTATTTCTAGGCTCTCTATGCTGTTCTACTGGTCTATGTGTCTATTCTTATGTCAGTACCTGACTATTTTGGTTACAGTGGCCTTGTAATATAGTTTGATATCAGGTATTGTGATCTCTTTTACTTTGTTCTTTCTCAAAATTGCTGAGGCTATTTGGGGGTTTTTTATGGTTCCATATAAATTTTTAAAATATTTGTTCTACTTCTGTGAAATATGTCATTGGTATTTTCATAGGGGTTGTGTTGAATCTCTAAATTGCTTTGGGTAGTATGGACATTTTAATGGTGTTAATTCTTAAGGTCCATGAACATGGTATATGCTTCCATTTATTTGTGTCTTCCTTAATTTCTTTCTTCCATGTTGTGTAGTTTTCTGAGTACAGGTCTTTTACCTCCTTGTTTACATTTATTTCTAAGTATTTTATTTTTCTTGTTACTATAGTGAATGGGACTTTTCCCTAATTTCTGTTTCTGATATTTCATTGTTAGTGTACAAAAATGCCTTCAATTTCTGAATGTTCATTTTGTATCTTGTCATTTTACCAAATTCACTTATTAGGTTGAGTAGTTTTTGGTGGTTTCTATAGAGTTTTCTATGTACACTATCAAGTCATCTGCAAACAGTGACAGCTTTACTTCCTTCTTTCCAGCTTGGATGCCTTTTATTTCTTTTACTTGTTTGATCGCTGTGGGTAAAACTTACAGTACTTTGTTGAACAGAAGTGGTGAAAGTGGACACCCTTATCTTGTGCATGAAGTTAGGGGGAAAGTGTTTAGTTTTTGCCCATTGACAAGATATTGGCTGTAGATTTCTTGTATATGGCCTTTATTATGATGAGGTATGCTCCCTTTGTTCTCACTTTGCTGAGTGTTTTTATCATAAATAGTTGTTCTTTTAGCATCCACTGATATTTTCATGTGGGTTTTGTCTTTTGTATTGTTTATGTGGTGTATAACATTTATTGATTTATGAGTATTGTACTATCCTTGAGTCCCTGGGATGAATCCCAGTAGACTCATGATGTATAATCTTTTTAATTTATTTCTTGATCCAGTTTGCCAATATTGTGTTGAGGATTTTAGCATCTGTATTCATCAGAGATATTGGCCTATAGGTTTCTTTCTTTGTTCTGTGTCTGGTTTTGGAATTAGGATAATACTGGCCTCATAAAAAGAGTTTGGGACTCTTCCCTTTTCTTGGGTATTTATTTTGCAATAGTTTGAGAAAAATCGGCTTTAGCTCTTCTCTAAATGTTTGGTACAATTCTCCTGTGATTCCATCTGGCCCAAAGGTTTGTGTGCTGAAAATTTTTTGATTACTACTTCAATTTCACTAGCTGATATCAGTCTATTCAGGCTGTCTGCTGTCTTGGAGGATTATATGTTTCTAGAATTTTGTGCATTTTACCCAGGTTTTCCAGTTCTTGGCATATAGTTGTTCATAGTTTCTTACGATCCTTTTTATTTCTGTTATATTGGTTGTAATTTCATCTCTTTTGTTTCTGATTTTATTTATTTGAGTCAACTCTCTTTTTTTCTTGATGAGTATGCTTAAAGGCTTTGTGATCTTTTATCTTTTCAAAGAAACAGCTTCTTAATTTATTGATCCTTTGAATTGTTCTTTTAGTCTGTATGTCATATAATTCTGCTGTGATGTTGGTTATTTTCTTCCTTCTACTCACTCTGAGCTTTGTTTCTAGTTGTTCTTCTAAATTTGGTGGATGTAGAGTTAGGTTGTTTATTCAAAATGTTTTATCTTTTTGTATGTAGACCTGTATTGCTATAAACTTTCCTCTGAGTATTGCTTTTGCTGTGTCACATAGATTTTGGACTGTTGTGTGTTCATTTTCATTTGTTTCCAGAAACTTTTTGATTTCTTCCTTAGTCTCATTCTTAGTCCATTCATTGTTTAATAACATGTAATTCAGTTTCCATGGATTTTATTAATTTTTAGTTTTTTCTTTGAGGTTGGTTTCTAGTTTCAAGCAATTGTGATCCATGAAAACATTTTCTATCATTTCGATTTTCTTGAGTTTTTTGAGGCCTATTTTGTGTCCTATGATGTGTTCTATCTTTGCAAATGTTCCATGTGCATTTGAAAAGAATGTGTATTTAACTTCTTTGGTATTTTCATTTCAAAGATAGCCTTTGGTTTCAGAGCTATAGACAGGGAAGGATTGGGTGTTGGCATTTAATCGCTTCAGGAGACTTCTTTTTTAAAATGCGGTCTTTAAAATTTATAATTAACTTTCTTAAAAAAAATGTATCCGTGTTTCTTCTTGAAGTCTTTAACTTCCCAATCAAGATACACTTCCCATTTATTCAGTATAATTTTAGAGCCAGAATTTTTCAAATTTTACATCCCAAATAAAGAATGCAAGAGAGTAGTCATAAAAAATGCTCATGGAGGGGAAGAGAGCAGTGACTGGTCAGAATTTCAACTTCTGACTCTTATAAAAATATAAAAACATACAAAAAAATCACAGAACTGAAGAATAAAATGACTAAACTGAAAATTCAATATGGGAATTCAAACACAGGCTAGATCAAGGAGGCAGAAGCATCAGCTGATTCAAAGACAAGACAGTGAAATTTATCCAATCAGAGCAGCAAAAAAAATATATATATATATATATATATATATATATATATATATATATATATATTTAAAAGAAGTGAAGATAGCATAAGGGACTTATGAGACATTGATAAACAATCCAATATTCACATTTTATGAGTCCTAGAAGGAGGAGAGAGAAAGGAGCAAAAAAGCTTATTCTAAAAAATAATGGTTGAAAAATTTCCTAAACTGGGAAAAGAAACAGACATTCAGATTTAGGAAGTAAAGATATTCCAAATAATGTGAATTCAAAGAGAACGACACTAGGACACATTATCATTAAATTGTCAAAATGTTTAAGCATTTCAACCAAACTGCTACTTTTGCAGGTCAACTACAACTCTAATTTTCAAAAAATGTAAATTCATCTAAATTTAGCTTAAGCACAAAGAAAATTCATATGCTGGATACTGTACTGGGTCCTAGGAATAGAACAGTGAAACAAGTCCCTAACTTTTTATGAGGACTTTAGGAAATGAATATATGGTATAACACCAGGAAGTGATAGATAATTTTTAAAAATATGAAAAATATAGGAGGATAAGTAGATTTTAAGATGATCTTGGGTGATTAGTGAAGGACAGTCTCATGAACTGAAAAGAAGTTTAAGACCAAGACTGCAGCCAATAAACTGGACTGTGGCTCTCAAGAACATGTTGTTCTATATGACCAGTTTGACCAACAATAAGACCAGTTGGAGTACAGTGCTGTTCAGATTTTTATCATTTTATTGATTATTTATTTCTGAATAGTTTAACATTGAATTTCATTAAAAAAATGGGCTTCTCTCTATATGTCTGCTTCATTCTTGTCTTTCTTTCTGCAAACTACTTTTTTAAAATATAGGACTAAAAATGGGGAACAGAGCATGCTTCCACATTTTACACCTTAAAATTTCAGTCACCAAGAAAGATCATCCTGTTATTTCCTGACCTCTAGAATATATAGTCTGATATCTATCAATTCTGGATTTAAACCTAAAACCTCTGAGATCTCCTGATCTGATGTTTGGTTGCTCATCTAAGACAAGTAGATCAGTTCCTAGATTTCACTTGTTACTCTGGGAAACAGTCTTACAACCAGTTTTGACTTGTTTTCCTTCCTATTAACATTATTTTTTGCTCATTGTTATGAAGTGGCTATCATTCACCATACAATTCTAAGTGAGTTTCAATAACAATCTCATTTAACACTTAGATATGTTTCATGTGAAATATATCAGCTTTTTAGAACTTTGTCCAGTAGTGATTATTTTGTGGTACATGGTGCAGCTGCTATAAGTTTAACTTAAAGTAATGACATAATATAAGTTTTCAACTTAAACTCAAAATATTGATATGGAATTTACCTGGCTTGAATGCAAGGTACTATACTATAGTTGTCACAAACACAGATGCTAAAGCTGGGTTAAATTCTCTGTTTCACCAGTTACTGTCTATGCAGCTTGGGCAAGTTACTTCTAAGTGCCTTGTTCCTCATGAGTGAGGATGGCAGAGTGTCTTCCCCATGTACTCAATGAGTGGGGATGAGTATGGCACAAAGCACATTTCATGACTGATTACAAGGTCTGCAATGTTTCATGTACTACCACCAGAAGATTTCTCCCTGTCAGTGCTGATTTGTGTCAAGCTCAAGCTAGCAACTGCCCTGGCCACCACCCATTGACAGTTCATTGATATTACATTCAAAATTGTAATTGAATGAATTTTAATTCTGTCTTTTGTCCAGAAAAGATGTTAGGCATTTAAAGTTAAAAGAAAAAAGACCAATAATACCATCTTCTGTTCAGGGTAGAGATGCATGTATTCTCACACAAAGCGAAAATTCCCCCAAGCTTTAAAATTTTCCTGTAGTTGCCATACGTGAACATTTGCTAATATATATCTCATCAAGTTTTTCATTTCTTCTAACTGACATCAAAGTTTAAAAAATTCAGATTTAAAGAGGATTTTAAGGATGAAAATGAAAAAACAATTAGTGCAAGACCTCTAGAGCCTCATAGAGAACTACAGCTGGATGTCAGTTAAAAGTGTCCTGGGCAGAAAGAATACACCACTGTTAGGAGCTGATAGAAGCAAACAGACTGAGAGAAAGAAGTCTACAAATTTTTGACATTTCATACAACAGGTTGCAGATAAAATTGGCCACACCAAGCTAGTGCTTTAAGTGCAGGGTCACACATCTCAAACACCCTCAGAGGAGCCCAATGCATGTGCACCACCACCACCACCACCACCACACAATTCCACAGCAGAGTTCTAGTGTGTTTTCCCTGATTTTGCTTTTTGATATAAAGCACCTCTCAAGTACAAGCCAAGTTAGAAATGTGTATTGAATTGATTTTAGGTGTTTTGTTTTTTTTGTAATATAGGCACATCAAGCTACAAAAATTCCTGTGAGGATTGTTTTCACTGTATACCATAAATTATGATATATTACACTTTTATTTTCAATAGTTTAGAATCTTTAAAAATTTCTCTGTGCTCTCTTATTTGAACAATATATTATTTAGCAGTATATTCTTTAATTTTCAAATATTTAGACATTGTTAAGTTTACATTTACTAATTTTTAAATGTATTCTAATTGTAGTAAGAGAATATACTCCACAAGGTTTCAATTTTTTAAAGTTATTGACCTCTTATTATATTCCTGAAAATGGTTAATCTTTGTAAATATGTCATTGGCACCTGAAATGAATATGTATTCAGGTTTTGGATATAATGTTCTGTAAATAACAATGAGATCAATTTGGAATATAACACTATTTAGATTTTTTTATCATTTTATTGATTATTTATTTCTTTAATAGTTTAACATTGAATCTCTTATTTAAAAATAGGTAAGTTATTTATAATGCTTTTTATGAACCATAAGCTATAACTAATCATACCACATACCAAAGTAGAAAACTGCTACCTTTACTTTATCACCAAATAAATCCAAAATGCTGCAGATAATTTTCTTTTCTCTTTATTTCATGAGTTAAAATTGCAAAAGAGATAACTTTGTGGATAAGATAACTTTTCTAATGAATAGCTTTTATGAATGGATGCTTTATGGAATTAAAGTATGTATTACTACAAAAGTTATGTACTGAAGCCCTAACACCCCTAGTGGGGCTGTATTTGGAGCAAGAAAGTGATTGTATTAAATGAGGTCAGAAGAGTGGGCCTTAATTTGAATGTATCAGTGTCCCTACAAGAAAGAGATAGTGTTACCATAAAACAGTCAGCCAGAGCACCAGGGCTTACTGGCCAAGATAGGGTCAGGGGGAGGTTCTTACAATGAACATGCTGAAAGCTAAAGATATGAATGGATAGAACATGAGCACACTAAAAGCTAGGAAGATAAATGGATAGGGCCCGAGCATGTCAAAAGTTAGAAAAATGAGTATATAGGGCACTGAGTGCACTGAAAACTAGAAAGATGAATGGATAGAGGCCCAAGCATGCCAAAAGCTAGAAAAATAATTGGACTAGGAGAGAACCCTCCCCTTCCTATCCTTATGAGAACTGTAATTTGAGGATGGAGAGGGAGATGGTCTTTGAGATGGGAGTACATCATTCTCCTAGGTTGGGTGGCACCTGAATAAATCTCTTTCATTTTGCATCAGCACCTGGCCCTCAAGTTTGGCTTTTTGGTAGTGACAGGAAACCAAACCTCCATTTTTGTTCATGTAACAATTTTGGCGACCCAGACAGGACAATGTGAACCTCAGTAAATCCCAGAGGACTCAGGCTCAGGTCCCAGATGCCAGTGGCAGGCTGAGCCTGAGACAAGCCTGTGGGGATTCCCAGTCCAGTTAGGAGCATTTGGGCCTTTGTGCCACTAGGATCTTGTTAGGACCACTTGTGTTATCGGTTTATAAGAAATAAGCCTCTAAGACTTGCTTGTGAGCACTTCTTTGGAATAATAGAATTGTTGGTTCAAGTTTTGTTCATATATTCCCACTTTGTCTGGGGTCTTGTTATAATTATGTTTTTGGGTTTGTACTTTCATGCCATCAGGGGTTGTTCTCTTTTGACTTCAAAAGGGAGTCCACTAAACCGAATTTTAAATGATTTGTCCTTGTATAGCTGTTATCTAACATCTAAGAAGGAATTGATATTCTATTGTGATACTGCTTGGCCTATGTATACTTTAGATTATGGGAAAAAATGGCCCCTAAATGGTTTCCTAAATTACTGCACCATCATGCAAATGGAATTATTTTGCCACCAGTCAGGGAAATGGGATGAAATCCCTTATCATCAGGTGCTCATGTCTTTACTCAGTAAGGATTCGATAAGGAAAAGTAACCACTTAATGATACAGAAAAGGAAATGGTTTAAAAATCCTTCCCTGAGAGTAAGACATAAGCAGAAAATGAGTCTTCTCAATGTCCTGAAGCCAGGGGATTCAAGACTAGCTATAGGAAGACTTCTTCCATCACCACTCCTGCTGCTAGATATCCCAGAAATAGGGCCCAGAGGGACAACAGCCTCACCCATGTATGAAAAAGGAATAGTTTCCCTCTAAAAGAAATAGCAGGATACCCCATTTAGTCAGGGATCATTCCTATCTGGAGCAGAAAAATTCCCTTTGAAGCAATATTCTATGGGCAGAATAAATGAGAAAGGCCAGTCTGCTAGATACTATTAGGGCCATACTCTCTTTTCTACTTCAGATTTACTGAATTGGAAGAATTCAAACCCCTCATATAATGTGGGGCCTTAGAAAATGGCAGATCTTATCACTTCCATTTTTGCTATTCACCATCCAAACTGGGCAGATGTACAAGCTCTCGTTCACCTGCAAACGGCAGATGAAAGGTGGCTGGTTATAAATAAGGCTAATGAAGAGGCTCATTATCTCCATCAATAGAATCCTGACAAGACCCCCACCCCAGCCAGGGCAATTCCCTCAACACAGCTGAACTGGGACCCAAATAGTGGGGACCTAGCCTTCCTAGAACATTACAAAACATGCGCACTGAAAAGTTTAAGAAAGGGGTGCCTAAATAAAAGCACCTACATATGATGCAGGTCATTCAAGTAAAACCAAATGAAGATTCTTCTGAATTTTTAGAAAGAATCTATCAGGTCTATCACAAGTACAGTGATGCTGACCCACAGGCACCAGAAAATGTCCAGATGGTAAATGTGACTTTTACTGGGCAAATTGCCTTGGATTTCAGAAGGAAGCTCCAGTGTTTAGATAGGGTATTGGGAATAAAATTCTTCCAGCTTGTAGACATAGCATTTAAAATTTACCATGTCCAGGAAACAAGGAAATTAAAACATGCCATGGTTTTCTTAGAAACAATGTAGGAAAGCCAGAAGTAGAGGCAGGGCCTGAAAGAAAAATGAAAAGACCCATGAAGTGCTAATCAATGTACCTATTGCAAAGAAGAAGGCCATTGGAGAAAGGAATGACCAGAACTCAAAAAGTAAAATAAAAATGATAAATACCCTCACAGAGAAATGCTAGAAAGGAAAGGTGAGTCTGGTGATGAATGAGGAGGCCCAGTGGCTCCCCTACATAGCTCCCAATCTATTACTACTTCCCCAAAGGAACCCCAGGTATAACTGATGATGGGGAACAAACAATTGATTTCCTTGTAGATACAGGTTCTACATACTCAGTGTCAAATACAGAGTAAACCAGGAAAAGTTCAGCTGCAGTAGTGGTTACTGGAGTGACCAGGCAATTACAAAAACAGGTGTTTTTTCAACCTCTAGAATTCCAGCTTGAGGGTCCAAAACTTAAGTATAGTTTTCTGTACATATCAGACTGCCCCATCTTATTCCTACACTGATATTTACTTTGTAACTACGTGCACAAATGACTTTTACTCCTGAGCATCAACAATTATGTGTAGAAGTCCTGCTGGAACATGCTTTCCAGCTCCAGGTGCTCCTGATTTGCCCAGAAGGACTCAGAGATGAAGTCTTCATACCCAAGACCTATAAGCTGTTTGATTAAGCCATGTATGCTGATGGAACCCCAGGTAGATCAGTTAACATCCAGATCCATAAAACTTAACCTAAAAGAAGGGCTGCAGATCCCATGGAAGAAACAATACCTCCTTAAAGAGGAAGCTTTAGAGGAATTCAACCAGTATACAGAAGTTCTTAAAATCAGGATTAATTTGGCCATGCTACTCTCCATGTAACCCTTCCAGTGTGCCAGTCAAAAAGCCTCACTCTGATGAATATCGATTTGTACAGGATCTTCAGGATATAAATGACATTGTCCAGGACATTCATCTTACATTGTCCAACCCTTACACTTTGTTGACCATGGTACCCAGGGATAATAAATGGTGTTCAGTCCTAGACTTGAAGGATGCCTTTTTCTGCATCCCAATAGGTGGACAGGTTCAGCTATAATTTGCCTTTGAATGACAGGACCCCAAAAGTAAAGCTATGTTCCAATACTGTTGGACTGTGTTGCCACAAGGATATAAGAATTCCCCAACTATATCTGGGGAAATATTAGCAAAATACTTAAGGGATATTTAATTGAAATAGGGAGTTATTTTACAATATGTAGATGACTTACTGGTAACTAGCAATACTTTTGAGGATGGCTTGCTCAACACCATCAAAGTCCTGAACCACTTGGCAAAAAGAAGATATAAAGTATCACCTCACCAGGTCCAAATTTACAAACAAGAGGTGGCCTGCCTAGGATTCCCACTGAATCCTGACAAGGTATTGTTTCTTCCATGGGATCTGCAGCCCTTCTTTTAGGTTAAGTGTTACTTCAGTACACTGAAGTAGAGTACTAGAAGCTTGATGGCTGATTGAACACAAACCATTGCTACAATAAAAATCCTAGAGACCTGAAGGCAGCTTCATGGGTTTTTAGGGATTACAGGGTTCTGCTGAATTAGGATCCCAAACCATGGATTTATAGCAAAACTATTGTATAGTTCTTTGAAAGAATTAGACTCTGAACATTTTGAATGGACAAGAGACTGTCAGGTGGCATTTGATACCTTGGAGAGAAAACTAGTTTCAGCTCTTATATTAGGATTACCTAATTTATAGAAACTTTTAAAATTGTACATTCATGAAAAGCAGTGGATTGGAATTGGGGTACTAATCCAGACTCTAGGAAATAATCTTCAATTCATAGTCTATCTAGCAAAGAAAATGGCTCATATGACAAAAGGATGGTCATTATGCTTCTAGGAAGTAACAGCTACCTGTGATATCTTATAGACAACAGAGAAATTCACTCTGGGGCAGTTTACTATGGTATTTGTACCATACCAAGTCCTAACTGTATTAGAACAGAAAGGAGGGTATTGGCTGATGGCAGGGTGCATGAGAAAATATCACGCCATTTCATTAGGCAACCTAAATGTTACCTTACAGACTACCACTATATTAAAACTGGCCACCTTACTCTTGGACTCAGAGATCGGCTCAGACCTCCACCATGATTGCTTGGCAATCACCAAATTTACTGAAGAAGATGAGATCTATTGGACCCACTGCTGACAGAAACTGACTGGGAATTATATGCAGATGGGAGCGGCTTCATAGAGAATGGTCAGTGATGAGCTGGTTACACAATAGTATCCATAGACAAGACAATAGAAGCCCAAGCCCTTGCCATAGAAACCTCAGCACAAAATGCTGAACTGATAGCTCTCACCAGAGCCTTAGAATTGTCTCAGTGAATGAATGTTAACATCTACACTGACTTTAAGTATGCTTTCACTGTAGTTCATGCCCATGGGCAATATGGAAAGAAAGAGGGCTCTTAACCTCAGAATAAGGGCATCAAACATGCAAAATAGATTTTATAACCACTAGAGGCAGTGAATATACTGAACCAGATTACCAAAATGCATGGCACCGAACACCAGAAAATGGTTTCCAAATAAGCCAGGGAAACCAAACTGCTCATAAAGCAGCAAGACAAGCTGCCCAATGTCAGTCACTTTTGGGGCTTTCAATGCCCACTAGGGCTTGTCAGAATTTAAACCCCATTATACGGAATGAGATGAGGAATAGGTCTGTGAATTGGGGATTTTCTAATACTGTTCTTAATTCTATATGGAAGATCAACACTTATGGTATGAACTTACTTCCTGAAGCTCTAGTATATCCCATCCTCAAACACCTATGTGACGGGACTTATTATGGAAAGAATGTTGTAAAGGAACTTATTAGGCCACACTTGAAGGGCCTTTATTTGTAAAGGACCATCCAGAGGATTATCCAAGCCTGTCAGATATGAGCCCAAAATAATCATAAAACAGAATTTGCCCTAATGGAAAGGAGTACAATATAAAGGAATATACCCATTTTTACAAAGATGCCTAAAGCAAATGGAAACTTAAATTTTTATGGACACTTTTTCTGAATGGGTTAAGGAATACCCCACTAGAAATATGAAGGGAACTGAAGTAGCAAAACTTCTACTTACAGAAATAATCATGAGGTTTGGACTGCCTTATGGCATTCAAAGTGATAATGGGTGGGTGGGCTGGAATGGGAATAAAGGATAGAAACTGTAGTGAATAAACTAAAATAAAAAATTAAAAAAATACACAATTTGCAACAAGTCAAAAAAAAACAACAAAGTGATAGTGAACTGTTGTTCACTTTGGAAATTTCTCAGAAGATAGGAAAGGCACTACAGATTTCATGGAAACTACATGCATCTTGGAGACCTCAGTCTATGGGAAAGACTGAGAAAATAAGCCACACAATAAAGAACATCCTGGCAAAAAACATGCCAGGAAACACATTTGAAACAAGACAAGGTGTTCCTTATTGCCTTGCTCCAAATTAAGGTAGCACCCAGAGCATGCTTAAATTAAGCCCTTTTGAAATAGTATGGGAAACTCTTCCAAGTTTCTGTTTTAGAAAAACTTGCTTTAGATTTAGAGCATGAATCAAAAATTAAACAATATGTACAAAATCTAAGGCAAACACTAACACTTTTTCACAAGTTTGCTTATTGTATGTCTATCTACCTGTCTGATAAACCCTTATACCCATTTTAGCCAGGAGACTGAGTCTTACTAAAGACCTAAAAAATTCAAGGCCCTGAACAGCAGATAGTCAAGGAATGGACCAGTCCCTATAAGATCCTTCTGACACACTCTTACCTAAATCTCATGGGCATCAAGTCTTGGATCTACCACACATGGATAAGCAAACATCACCTGACAAGGATTCAGACCTTAATGCTATTGATACTGCAAGGGAAAGCTGTACCTATACTCCTGAAGGACATTTAAAATTCTCCTTTCAGAAAGGGACAGTGTTCCCCAAAACTAAGTAACAATATTACATTTTATTTTATTTTATTCTTTTTTTCTCTGCATTTCCCAGACAGTGGCCTCCTCAGCAAATGTCTTCTGCTGTGGGGGGTTGCCACCCAAAGGCCTCTTCAGGGTTAGATCATAGAGATCCTTTAATCTCTCTAGTTTCTAGCCCTCACTAAACACTTGATTGCTTGTCTGCACAACAGGTCTCAATTTGGAAGCCCCTTTGTAACACCATGTTTTGAAACATGAAGTAGTCTAGCAGCCTCACTTATTCAGTAGTGCCATCCTTGAGATACCACATATGCCACCTTTTGAAGGCAGCAATCTTTCTCCCTCACATAAAGCCTTTCCTCCATTCCTGACCCCCCTTCCTTTGTTAGGTAGTAAGAATATCTGGATCTGGAGATAGGTAAAACTATGTTCTTTGCCAGCAGGAAGTAACTACAGAAGGATGAGACATTTCTCCACTTACCCTTGTAAGATTACAAGGGTCTAGAGTTTTGGAGGGAGGAATTGTTATCATAAAACAGTCAGTCAGATGGAGTGCCAGAGAAGTCTCCACCCATTGGCCAAGATGATGGTAAGGGAAAGTTCTTAAACTGAGTGTGCCAAAAAGTAGAGATATGAATGGATAGATCCCAAGCATACTAAAAGTTAGGAAGATAAATGGATAGGGCCCAAGCCTGCCAAAAATAAGAAAGATAATTGAATTAGGAAAAAAGCACTCCCCTCCCTATCACTATAAGATCTCTGGATTTGAGCAGGGAGAAGGAGGTGGTCTTTGAGATGAGAGCCTGTCATTCTCTCAGGTTGTGCAACACCTGAATAAATCTCTCTTGTTTTGCATCAATAACTGCCTCATGGAGACAGCCAAACCTCTCTTTTTGTTTAGTAACTATAGCAGAGGGATCACTCTCCCATTTTCTTTGCACACAAAGGAAAGAACATGTGAATACACAGTGAGAAGGTGGCTGTTGCAACCCAAAAGGAAATCCCCACCAGATACCAACATGGTTGGAACCTTGATCCTGGACTTCCAGGGTCCAGAAGTATGAGAAAGTAATTTTCTGTTGTTTCAGATACCCATCTATAACCTTTTGTTATGACAGCTCAGACTAATATAAGTGCTTGTTGAACTGACTCTTAGTTCATTACTGTGTTATAAGAAGAACATAAGAGGGCATAGGTTTGTGAATAAAGTTATAAAAGTCTTCCCATGGAATAGAATAGTATGAAGTGAAATACATTCTTTGGAAATTTGCCAGATACCAGATCAAATTATTTCAAGTAGTGACAAAGTCTTTCTGTACAAAGTCTTAGTAGAGGTAAGTGTCTAGTTAGGAAGGGAGAGCAAATTCCTGGCATTTCAACAACAGAAGGTGATTAACATGGAGAACTATCCATAAAGCTATTGGAAATGCCAAAAGGATAAACAGGGGCAGTAAGACTACACTACTAGTCCTGTAGTGAGAAACAAAGAACAGGTCTTTGCGCGAGATTTCTCTCGCGGGGTTTTGAGTAACTTCCGCATTCTGCTTCTGTACTCCTAGCTTCTCCATTCCTCTTCTGCACTCTTTTGTGCCACGTAGCCTCTCCTTCCCCCACCCCACTATGACAATATATAACCAAGTATCGAACCCCTCCTCAGGGCCCAGAAGTTGGAGCTTCCTTTCTCCTCTGGGTCTGCATATGTGAATAAAGACCTTACTCCGCCACCCTAAATCGTGTTAAGAGTCTGATTTCCCACAACAGTCCAAGGACTGGAAGAGCCATAAAAGAGACTATCATTGCCAGAGCCAGGACCTCTTGGAAATAGTGGGAACACACCTATTGAAGATGGACAGAACAGGAACAAGGGGCCTATCCCCTGGCATCTCCCTTCTTCTCAACTTTCAGTTCTATACTAGTGCCTTCCATTTCACAAACCAGGTGCCATAAAGGCAAAAGAGAAGAGAAAAAAGCTTTTGCAAAGTTAAGAAGTGTGAATACAGAGAAGAACAAAGAAAAAGATGGAGATGGATCTGAGAGCAGACAGGAAAATGATCAGCACAACTTGAAAGTTAGCATCACTCAATCAATGAATATAAAATGTCTCATGTCTAAAATAACATGTCACACTGAGTGTATATAGTGGGGGCATGTGGTGAAGCCTTGGGAATGTGAGGAAATCACTAAAATAATATGTCCTGTTTAGAGATAAATGTTTGGATTCACAAACTATTATGACACCAAATTAAAGATGAGAAATTAAGAGGCTGAGTCCTATATATTTGCTTAGTCCACTTTTATTTGTCCTGATTTCCAAAATCAGAGAACTTAATACAACAATGAAAGATAATTATCGAAAAGTATTTTAATGTTATATTATTTTAATATTAAAGTAAACACATTTGTAAAGCACACATGACTTTTAATGACAGACCGTGAAAATAAAAAAGACTTTTTCTTCTTTCCAGAATGTAATTCTCACCCCTACTCTGCACACTCCATGTGAAACCCCAGACAGGAAAGAGTAAACATAGTGTCTGGTCTTACTGAATTTATTAACTTATTTGTGGGAGGGGGGAGACAATTAGTAACAAAATTTTTTTAAACATGCATATGAAAAAAGTCGCAAAACAAATATTGAACTATTTAGAGAACTTACATTTATCAGTTGCCTACTAACAACACCACTGTGCTAGACAATTTGTTTTTCTAGTCAAATATTTCTTGATTACCTAATTAGCTGGGCTTGGTAATAAATGGTATGTATTAATTGTACTAAAAATAAAGATCTGCTTATTTGTAGCCCTGTTACAGAACATACCCATGGGGAGGGCAAGATACTATTACCGAATGGACCCCTCCTCTCCTCGGGTCCACCTGTAGCAGGTTCACCTTGCTCGCCACCAGGGAATTATGGCTCTCAATGCCAAAGTTTGGTGAAAAAGAAAGGAACTATTTATTCAAAAGTTATACAGACTTAGAGTAATGACTTAATGTCTTTGTTAAAATCCAAAAGTTCCTTAAAATACCCATAAACACACACAGTCTTTCCTTCCCCTCTTTGTCCAGTCAGGGGTACCATATCTCAATAAAAAACATAGAAGTCTGTGGCTTAGCTAGCCCCCAGTTCTTCCCAGTAATCCATGATAGGCTGGCAGGCCCCTCTCAGTTCCCAGCACCATCAGCTGTGTCTCCAGGATCTCCAGTTCTTAATCCAAACTTGCCTGGTCCCTTTTCATGGCCCACTAGCAAGAGTCCTTTCACCCCTTTCCTTCCCGCACTCTCTCCTGCATTCTTCCAAACTACTAAGAGAGTTCTGCATTGCTGCTACCTCTTGCTTTTCAGCTTACTAAGCTGCATGGAGGGAGCCCCCAAACCATGGGGCTATCCCCCAAAACTGCATGGTTCTACCCCAAAACATGTGGTTCAACCCCAAAACTGCATGGTTCCTCAAACTTCAAGACTGCATGGTTCTGACCCTCATGCTGCCCTGCCTGGGTATAAATCCCATTGCTAATCTTCCTCTGCAACCCCATTTCCAAGTCCTCTCACAATTGGCTACCCCTGCTAGCATTCCCATATTTTTCCAGCTTTTCTGGGCTGCCATAGTAACTCTGGGCAGGTGTGGCCCTGTGGCGTGGAGCCAACCATCTCCAAGCTCTCTTGCAGGAGCTGTAGCCAGGGGGAGTTGCCTCACAGTTAGATCCTGGGTGATGTCACTCCCATCTTCCTGGCTCAAAGCAGGGCCACAGTCAATTAACATACCTGTGAAAGCAGTCAAAAGTTATAGATATGTTAAATGACTGTTCTTGCAGTTATCTGCAATACTGTTGATATGCAAAATAACTCCCAAAGGCCCTGCTCCATGAGTCCCATCACCCCAGTTCAGATTTGTGGGGGTGAGGACATCTATGTATTTTTAATATTTCCTGAACACCCCTTGCTCTAAATCCCGTTACAAATTCCTCTTTGGGGGAGCCCTGGCTACACCCTGTTACTGCCCTCTCCCCTTTATTAAAATCCAAGCTCACTGAAAATAGCAGTTCTACCTATTTATCTTCTGAATCCCCAGAAAAAGCAAAGAAACAAGATTTTTGAAAAATATAGCAAACAGTCTGAAAAACGTGAGATGTGTTTGAAGTCACCTAGTTGTCTTACGGCAATAATGGCACACCCATTCTCTCAATTGCATAACTGCACATTTCCCACTTTTCTTGCTGTCTCTGCATTTATGTAGGAGTCATCTTTGCTCACACCCAGTCATTACCCCATAGACACATCACATAAGCTTCTTTGTATACAGAGCAGAGTGTGTTTCTTCACTCTTGTGCTTGGGTGCAGAGACTTCCAGTGTATGCACATCTTTATTTCTTAGAGGGCTCGCATTTGGGATTGAATATTTTATGGAGACCACTTTCTTGACAGCTCTTTCAGAAAAGAAAACAGACCATCCTTTTCCAGAAACAGGAGAACTAAGGTCAGAGAGCACTGGCTGATGCACTCTGGAGGGTCAGTCCCACTTTGGTCTTGCTTTAGTTTTTAAAATAAGAAGCCGCTATGCATCTTTCAGCAATTAGAGCAAGACAGGGTAGAGAGGGCTTTGTGGGGTTGGACCTGCCTGTTTTTCTTGCTGCTTTTCTTGTGTCTACAGAAAGTCAGGAGATGCTAAATGCGGCTTGTCCGGGTAGTCTCTGCTTCGTGCCTCCCAGACAGACACTTGACTTCTTTCTGTTTCCATGGAAGGGGCAAGGAAGGAATGTTCACTGGAAAGCAACTTGTCCTATGGCTGCAGTGATCTTTCTTAACAAGCATTCAGCCTCTGTAATGGCATAGAAGCCACACCTCCCTTTTTTGCAGAACTTTTTAAAAAGCCACATTAGAAATAAAACTAGAGACAAATTTGAAAATTCATTTCGCTTATTTCCAGTGGCATTTAATAATTGGGCAACCTAAATAAGACATGCTTATATTAATTTATGGTGAAAATGAAAATGGGTTTTTATCCACATAAACACATGATGCTTTCATTTATGTAATAAAAATGTTTCTATAAAACTCTTAAGGATGAAGGGGAAAAGTGACTCATATTCATATATGTATGTGTGTTTGTACATATCTATGCATTCATAGATATGTGTACAGATATTTGTTTTAACTGCTTTTTTTTGTTTGTTTGTTTTCAATTAAAGCCACCAGTATTAGCTAGTGATGTTTACACCTGCACAGGAATGTCAGGCAGCACACCATTCACTGTTGGACAGACTTCTTGTAATTGGAGAGAGAAAAGCAAGTCTCAGATCTGCAAAGTATTTCTTGCAGGCTTGGCACTTGTATGCTCACTGGATAAATCACTTGTACCTCACTGCATTGTTATTGTGGGATTGGGCAAAAATATTTGGCAGGCATTTCAAAGTAAATGCTTCAATCGAATGACGGCAGCTAAAGAGGAAGATGCCAAGACTAAAGCAAGTGCATATTTTGCTATGAAAGAGTATTTTTCTAATGGAATATTTAATAAAATGAATTACAATAATACTTTAATTAGAGAGGTGGTAACTTTCTTTAGGAAACTAAGAGGAAAACTCAATTTTAACATGAAATATTTTTCATTAAGACATTAACTTTAAAAATAACAAATATAAACATGTGGAAAAGTTGCAGAATGGAAGAAGAGGAGGTTGTCATTTCAGTTCAGTCATGATAAATACCCACTTCTACTTTGGAATCCCTCCCTGGAAATATAAATTGATTTTCCTCACAGCAAGAATGTGGTATGAGTTTGAATATAGAAAAACCAGATGTATTATTATTGTTATTATTATTGAAGCATGTTGCCTTACCAGAGCTTAGGTGGGTCCAAATTTCCATTATAAGTCACTGTTTTCATAAGGACTTTATAACTTGGACATAACAATTGGCTGTAACCTTTAACTGGTGAATAACATCTCAGCCTGGGGCAGGCGTTTTCCCTCCTTTTAATAATACTAAAGGCGAGACAGCTGCTATTTTTTTTCAGTCTTGGAGCAAAAGTTAGGAAGGTATATACCAATGTCAAATAAAGATAAGCTTGAGATATTTTTTAAGTTTTTACCTAAAAGAGCTATTTATCAATACTACATTTTTTAATTTTGGAGAAAATAGGAAATTAAATTCCCCAAATGATTAGTTCATATGTGACATAATTTACCTTCATGACAATTTGATTTTTATTTTGACCTCTATGATAATTATTTATTCCATAAAGTACCTCAATTGTACCTTATTATTTATTACATAAAGTACCTCACTTGTGTGTATCATCTCTTTAGGGAATGCAAAATTAAATAAGTTAAAATGCCTAAAATGTCAAAATCATTCTTTAATTTGAATATTTCAATGGGATCACTTAAAACTACTTCATCTAAAAATAGAAAAATTGTTTCAGTTTTGAACCTAAATTACTTCTTCCTCTTCCATATTTATATATTTAAAATAAAACATGCTTCAATTTTGAGGAAACCAAATTGCTTTGAATGTGTTTTGTTTGAATGTGATTTTACCATTGTTTAACATCCTCCCTGGCAAGCAGAGGCAATGAGGGTCAGGGCTGGTGGTCAGTTTGACCTGCACAAGGAGAGCAGTGCTACACTGGGAGTGTCAAACTCACCCTTCCAACTCTTCACCTGGACTCACATTTCTGTGGCCACTGTCTGGGCTGAGTCTTCTTGATACTTGTCCAGGGTCTGTCTCCTCCTGATGACTCACTTTGAATATGATTCTATAACTGGACCCCAGTATTTGGGTCTGAGCCATAATTCATTTTCTTGCTTGAAATTAGGAGTCTAACATCCCAGGCAAGAGGTTCACCAGCTTTGCTGTCAGAGCCAGGCATGAGAAAAATCCTGATTTTGTGCCCTGGCAATGATCTTTCCTCAGTAGGTTAATTGTGTCTTGTTTTTTGATATTGTGTGGGTCATGAACCCATTAGATAATCTTAAGAGAGCTAAGAACTCCTTTCCAGAAAAAAATACATATTTGGAGAGAATTATCCCTACAGTTTTAGGGGATCCATTGATATTTTAAAGGCTGTCCAGAAATGATTAAATCCATGTGCCCCAACCAAAAATTCACTAACAAATCACAATGCAATATTCACAGATGATTACTCATATATTCTCTTTTCCAACTTCAGGCACCCATTATTACTCTCAGATGAAGGCCTTTTTCACTGAGAAACTACAAATAACCAGAAGAGATCCTCTACAAGCTCTTGCCACTGAGTATATCTACCTTTGAGCATCTATGTTTGTTCACTCAAGCTGCTCTCTTGTTGCTATGGATAAATTCTCTTGGCCTCTAGCAAACATGCCCCCATCCCCATCTCCACCACCATTCAAACCTTTCTCACTCACTCTAGCCATATGCTAATCTCTCTACTTCATCTTCTATTTCTCCATTTTTATTAGATCCTTTCCATCAGCATATTAATGGGTTGTTACTTCTTCCACTTAAAAAAAATTAAAAACAAACAAATAAAACTTTCTCCAGCTCCTCATCCTAACCCACCATCCTGCCCCCTATGATTGGTGCATTTTTATCTTTGCTTAACAGGAAAACTCCTGGAAAGTGATTTCTCTACTCCTTTTCAATTGCTTATTTCTTCCCATTTTCTCTTGAAACAACTAGGCTCCCCTAGCCCCCAACCAATCTACTAGACCCATCCTTTTCAGGGCCACCAGTGACTCTCATGTTCTTGAGTCTACTGACCACTGCTCAGGCTTCAAGTTGTTGGACCAAGTAGGAGTTCTGGTGTGGTGATCCCTCCATCCCCCTTGCTTCTCCCCTATTTGAACACCCAGCTCTCAGAAGAGCACAGTCTTCTGATTTTACACATACTTCTCAATTTCCTGGATTGTTTCATTTTTGTTGCCCTGACATCATGGTAGCAGAGTAGCTCAGTGCCTAAACCTTACTCACTTTTCCTCTAGGATCTGCACTGACACTCATATAATTTCAAAAATCTTTAGTTTGAAATTCTATATACTTAATCTAAAACCACAGTATTAATCTTCCCTTTATACTAACTTTTCCTAATAGTTATCATTATCTGAATGCTATAAACTTTATTTTTAATATTAATGTTCACTAGAGCATGATATTCTAGCATGATATTCAGCTTTCTGCTCACTAGAATATATACAGTAGAAGAGCCAGAACTCTGTCTTATTCACTGCTGCACCCCATAAGAGCTGATACAAAAAGAAGCAATACATGTTAAACAGTAAGTTAATAATTAAAATTATAATATCTAATTTTTTAATTAAAAAATATCGAGTTCTTACTCTGTGGCTGGAATTGAGTGAAGCAACTCACTAATTTCATTCCAGTAACATCTTATTACTTGGAGACAATTCTCATGATTTTAATTTTACATGTGAATAAACTGAAGAGAATTTAGATCAGGGCTTGGAAAACTACTACCTTAAGCCATATCTGGCCCACTGCCTATTGATTTAAGACTCAAGAGCTAAAAATGTTTATATTTTTCAATGGATGAAAAATTAAAAAATCAATATTTTGTAACACATAAAATAAAATTGAAATATCAGTGTCTTTTAATAAAATTTTATTTGCACATAGCACATACATTTCTGTATCTTCCTGGAAATACTTTTTTGCTATGATAACAGATTTGACAATTCTGGTAAATACTGTGTGGCCCCAAAGCCTAAACCATTTACTAGTTTAGGGCCCTTTACAGAAAAAGTGTGATGATGTTTGACTTAGAGGACATGTCCAAAATCAAGCAGCTGGTAGAGTGATGGAATTCTAACAAGGAATAAATCACTTCTAAGTCTGTGTTCTCTTGTGTCGCATGACTTTTGGTGTCTTCTCTAAAGCTGCAAAAAAAAAGTAAAACAATTTCTTTTTTTAAAAGATTTTATTTATTTATTTTTAGAGAGGGGAAGGGAGGAAGAGGGGGAGCGAAACATCAATGTGTGGTTGCCTCTTATGTGTCCCCCATTGGGGACCTGGTCCACAACCCAGTCATGTGCCCTGACTGGTAATCGAATCAGGGACCCTTTGGTTTGCAGGCCGGTGCTCAATCCACTGAGCTACACCAGGTAGGGCTAAAACAATTTCTTAAAGTAAGTTATGCTCTCCTTTCAAAATCACTTATATCCCACAGAGCATGCCTAGAAGAGTCAGTAGCTCATCCACACAGATGCTGGTCACCTGGCTGCACAAACAAGCAAAGCTGCTTGGAGCAGGGTCAGCAACACCAATCCCAGGCAATGCTCCCAGCTTCTGTCCAGGGCTCAGTCTCCTCTAAGACTCCCTTTTACTAGAATAAAGAAAGGTCAGCACGAACATGGAACACAGTACTGTGGTAGCAAAGAGAGAAATTGATAGTGTCAGCATATGACTCTTATAATAAAAAAGGAAATGTCACTTTCCCAAGAGCATTTTCACTTTTAATGTTGAACATAGAGCAGGAGAGGAGCTGGCCCCATTTAATTTCCTTTCCATTGAAGTAGTGAAAGCATAGACTGCTTGGCTTGAGCTAGATACTTACTCTGCCTTCATCGGCAGCATGAAGCATTCAACCTCTCTTTATTGCACAGACAACATGTATTTAATATGTCTCAGCTTATTTTAGGTTTCTATAAAATGTCAGTAAATACCATATGTAACTGATGTTTGTTATGATTAAATAGCTGCACATTTCCTGACATATTACATAACTGATTCAAAATGATAATTTTTACTTATTATTTTTCATCATTATGGATAAAACAACATTTGAGAATTTAAAATTTTTTATGAAGTAACTATGAAACTGAAAAAGACAAAAATATATAGTTCAACAAATGTTGCTGGAAAAATTGGTTATTCATGTGGAAAAAAATGGAAATTGATTTTTTATTTCTAACCATATAAAAAATCAACTCCAGATGGATTAAGAACTTAAATGTCAAATGTAAAACTTTAAAACTTTAGAACAAAACATAAAAGAACAGCTTTATCACCTCCAGGTGGAAAATATTTTTTTAAAAAATGACATAAAATGCCAAATATAATGAATAAAATTATACATTTAATTATATTAATTTTTAAAAAATCTGTTTTTCAAAAAACATCTTAAGGCAAAAGACAAACTACAAACATGGGGTAAATGTTTGCAATATATAAAGATGATGAAGGATTAGTATCAAGAATGTACAAAAAACAAGCAATACACAGTTTTTCAAAGGAATAAGGAAAAAAATTGCACCAGAGAAAACTGAACAAAACACAATAACATTGTTGGTGTACAAAAATGCCTTCAATTTCTGAATGTTGACATTGTATCTTGCCATTTTGCCAAATTCATTTATTAGATTGGGTAGTTTTTTGGTGGAGTCCATAGGGTTTTCTATGTACACTATCCTGTCATCTGCAAACAGTGACAGCTTTACTTCCTCCTTTCCAACTTAGATGAATTTTATTTCTTTTTCTTATCTGATCACTGTGGCTAAACCTTCCAGTACTATGTTGAATAGAAGTGGGGAAAGTGAATACCCTTATCTTGTGCCTGATCTTAGGGAGAAATCTTTTAGTTTTTGCCCATTGACATGATGTTGGCTGTAGGTTTCTTCTATATGGCCTATACTATGTTGAGGTGTGCTCCCTCTTCTCCCACTTTTCTGAGTGTTTTTATCATAAATGGGTGCTGCACTTTATTAAATGCTTTTTTAACATCTATTGAAATGATCATGTGGTTTTTGTCTCTCATATTGTTTATGTTGTGTAGTACATTTATTTATTTGTGGGTATTCTTTTATCTTTGCATCCCTTGAATCACAGTGTGTGATCTTTTGAATGTATTACTGGATCTGGAACCCTAGTACACTGTTGGTGGGAATGCAGACTGGTGCAACTACTATGGAAAACAGTATAGAATTTCCTCAAAAAACTATAGATGAAACTGCCTTTTGATCCAGTGATCCTACTGCTGGGATTATACCATAAGAATCCTGAAACACCAATTCAAAAGAATATGTGCACCCCAATGTTCATAGCAGTGCTATTTATAATAACCAGGTATTGGAAACAGCCTAATTGCCCCTCAGTAAATAAGTGGATCCAAAACCTATGGTACATTTACACCATGGGATACTATGCAGCAGAAAGTAGGAACTCCAACTGGAGAGTATTATGCTAAGTGATATAAGCCAGGTGGTTAAAGGCATATACAATATAATTTCACCTGTAAATGGAACCTAATCAATAAAACAAATGAGCAAAATAGAACCAGATACTTGAAAATAAAGAAAATACTGACAGTGACCAGAGGAGAAGGTGGAAGGTGAAAATGGGAGAAAAATGGGGGAAGGGAAAGCCAAGGAACATAAACAAAGTACTCATGGGAACAGACAACAGGGGCAGAGATTGACTGTGGGAGTGGGGAAGAGACAGAGCAAGGGAGAGCAATGAAGAAAAAGGCAGGATAACTATTACTGAACAATAAAAAATAAATAAATAATAAAGTATAAAGTAAGAGACCAGAAATAAAACAAAGTCTCTATGGTCCATTAATGTTTGACAAAGGGGGAAGAAGCATAAAATGGAGTAAAAATAGCCTCTTCAACAAATGGTGTTGGGAGATCTGGACAACCACATGCAAAAAAATTAAACTCGACCAACAATTTAAACCATATACAAAAATAAACTCAAGATGGATAAAAGACTTAAATATACATCATGAACCATAAATGTCCTAGAGGAAAACATAATGGAGGGAAATCTCATATATTCCATGCTTCAATATTTTCACCAATATATCCCCTAGAGCAAGAGATGTAAAGGAAAGAGTAAACAAATGGGATCTCATCAAAATAAAAAGTTTCTGCATGACTAAAGAAAACATCAGCAAAATGAAAAGGGAACCAAGCATATGGGAAAATACATTTGCCAATGATACCATGGACAAGGGTTTGATCTCCAAAATATATAAACAACTCACATGACTCCACTCCAGGAAGACAAAGAATCCAATTAAAAAATGGGAAAAGTAGCTGAACAGACATTTCTCCAAGGAGGACATACAGAGGGCACAGATATATGAAAGGATACTCAGAATCACCAGCCATCAGGGAGATGTAAATTACAACCACAATGAGATATCACCTCACACTGGTCAGAATGGCCATCAGAACCAAATCAACAAACAACAAGTGCTGGCAAGGTGTGGAGAAAAGGGAAATCTAGTTCACTGTTGGTGGGAATGCATACTGGTGCAGCCACTGTATAAAACAGTATGGAATTTCTTCATAAAACTAAAAATGGAACTGTTTTTTTAGTTCCAATTGACCTGGCAATTACACTGTTTGGATTATACTCTAAGGATCCTGAAACACTAATTCAAAAGAATATATGCATCCCAATGTTTGTAGCAGCAAAATTTACAATAACCAATTGCTGGAAGCAATGTAATTGCTCCTTAGTAAATGAACAGATCAAAAATCTGTGGTACATTTATACAATGGAATACTACACAGCAGAAAGAAGGAAGGAGCTCCTACCTTTGTGACATCATGGATGAATCTGGAAAGCATTATGCTACATGAAATAAGCCAGGAGGTAAAAGAGAAATACCATATGATCTCACCTATAGGTGGAACCTATTCAACAAAACAAACAAGCAAGCAAAATATAACCAGAGACATTGGAATAAGAACAAACTGACAGTAACCATAGGGGAGGTGAGAGGGGATAATGGAGGATAAAGGGGGAAGGGTTTTCAGGAACTACTATAAAGGACACATGGACAATGCCATAGTGGGGCAGGATCAAGGGTGGGAAATGGGGTGGCTGTGGTGGGTGGAATAGTGGGGGGAAATGGAGACAACTGTATTTGAACAACAATAAAAATGTGGAAAAATGAATAAACTATAAAGCAAGTATCCAAAAATAAATAAATAAGTAAGTAAATATAGTGTGAGATAAAAAATTACAACAACAGGTATTTCGCAGAAGAGGAACCACTACAGGTAAAAGACATGAAGGAGTCTAAAAGTCACTAATAATGAAATCCAGTTAAAGATGAAATAAAATGACATTTTGATTCCTTTATTTTGTAAAGATAAAGGTGTCTGTTCGAAAGTACATGAGTCAATGGAAGTCTTCATATTTACTAGTGGGATTGCAAATTATACAACCATGTGGAAAATATTTTGGCATTATTTTGTGAAATTGAAGATCTGCATACTCCGTGAGCCAGGAATTTCATACCCAGGAATTTACTAATATATGTGTCTATCAGGAGTTGTACTATGAATGCTCATTGAAGCCTTTATCTCAATTACCAAAGCTGTGAATAATCAAAATACCTATTAATGGAGAACTGATAAATAAATAAAGTTATAAATGAAGTGTTATATTGTAGAGTATTAAAAATGGAATACTGGGAGCTCATGCAACAACACAGATTAATCTTTGCAATGTCACTGTTTCAGCCCTAGCTGCTGTAACAAAAAGACTGGGGTAGGGACAGGAGGCTGAAACAACAGACATTTATTTCTCTGTTTCTGAAGACTGGTCAATTAAGTTGCTGGTGAGGGCTCTCTCCCTCACTTGCAGATGGCCACCTTCATTATGTGTGCTCACAGGGCCTGTTCTGAGTGGATGTTCCTGGAAGAAAAAGAAGCTCTGATCTCTTCTCCTCTTAAAGTGGCACTGATCCAATCACAAGGGCTCCACCTTTATGGTCTCATTTAAACTTAATCACCTCCCAAAGACCTCACTACCTAATACTAAAATCATATTGGGAGTTAGGGCTTCAACCTATAAGTTTGGAAGGAAAGAAACGTTCAACCCATAACAGATGCATTGAGTGAAAAAAGCAACATGTAAACCTATGTTGTTTAGGCTGTTGTGAAATGGGATGGAGAGAACATGTGGTTAGTGGGAATGTTCAAGGTCATTGATTAAGAAGGGATACAGCAGGGTTTAATCTGTTATGAAATGAATGAATGAATGAAAATAAGTAAGTAGAGAAGGTTATGCATGAACTGTAAATTATGGTGACAGAATGCTATTTCCTGTAACTACAGCTTTTAATTAATTGGAAGATTTTATTCATTTACATATTTTAGAGAGAGGAGGAGGGAAGGAGAAAGTGAGAGAAACATCTGTGTGTGAGAGAAATATCAATCAGTTATCTCTTTCATGCCCCCAACTTGGAACCTGGCCTGCAACCCACACATGTGCTCTGATCAGGAATCTGACTGGCAGCAAACTTTAGGTTTGTTCGACGACACCCAAGCCACTGAGCCACAGCAGTTGGGGCAGCTTTTGATTAATTCAATACATGAGAGTCAAAGAAACAGAGAGAATAGGCAGGAATTGGTGTAGTTCAGGAGATAAACATGAGGCAATGAAAACTAAGTTTGAGGACAAACTCCCTAGGAGTCTCCCTAGGCTGGTACAAGGATGTGCAGACACTTATATAACCACTGGAATCACCACAGAGAACCACTAAGGACAGTTACATGTTATCATGAATCTTTCCTTCTAGAGGAGGAAGGCAATCCAGGAAAAAGGAAATGAGATAATTATAAAAATAATTTTGTGAATCAAATTAAGTTCAAACTTTACTGAGAAAATGAAGGAGCAGATGATAGTGATAGGTTAGCATTTCTCCCTTAACTCCTTCCAAGTTTCATTTTTATTATAGTTCAAAAGATCTAAAAATGACACCCTTTCTGTCATTTTCCTATGGCAGCTACTAACCAGGCAGACATCTTATTCTAATAAAATATTTGTCCCCATGTTTGAACATCCTAACTTAATTTTTAAGTCATTTGAAGTCAGAACTTTTTGCACCTGAGTTGCAAATTCCTAGGAACAGAAATTCATAACAAAAACATAATAACCTTAGGGGTTCCTGGTTCATTACCCTTCAGTTGATCCATAAAAAATCCTAAATGGAGACAAAACTAAGAGATGAGCTAATATAGACTGAGCCCACTTGACAGCACTGAAAAATGACTTGTTTATTGTAAGCAACCCATTGATCCACTTCTCAGCATTATACACTTAACATGATTCTACCCACCGACCCACATCTTCCCTCAGAATGGCTGTTGTGGACTAAGCGAGGTTGAACTTTTTCCCCTCACTCCCAACCCTCTCCACATATGACTACATAGAGCAAAGTTGACTAAATGAGTCTTTTGCTTTAGGAAGAGGCGAACGTGACAATTTGGACAAAAGACCACCAACAAAACCTTGTGTAAGAGAAAATATTTCTCTCCTGGGCAAGCAAACTCAATATCCAGATTAACAGTTAATTTTCCACCCAAAGTGTGTGGATACATTAAAAGCAGACTGCACTTTCCATAGATGAACATATAATTTATCATCTCAGCTGAAGTGCCTTTGAGCATGAAACAGGGACACTAGTGGTAATTAAGCTGAGACAAGTGATGTTAACACAATCTGGGCAAGCTAACAAATACTTAGTAATTGTAACCAAACAAATGAGTTCCTTTGGCCCAGATCTCAGTGTGGGGACCCTCCTCCTAAGAAGGTAAAAGACAGCACTAGACATGTGGCTTAGAGCTTGGCAGAAATTTGTTGGTTTGTTTATATTTAGTACTTGACCACCATTCTAATATGGATTTATCTTGAAGATAACTTTTTTTGGAAATGAAATTTCTGTGTAATCAAAATGTGCAAGTAATCACATAATATCATTTTTTAAGATTGGAAAGAAATACACCTGAGTGTTAATAGTGTTTTGCTCCTGAATAGGGGGTTATGGGTCATTTTAAATTTCTTTTTTGCATTATTTCAATTTATCTAACATGTCTTATGTTTATACATTATATTTAAAGTATTCAATCTTATTCTCACATATTGTTTGCAACTGTTTTCATCAGTCAAATTGCTTGAAATTAGCAGTTAGTAAAGACATATCAAGGATATCCACATTTTTTAATTGTCTTTAAGACAATGAGGCTTTGGGATTCATCTCTGATAGGACATTTCCTTCTCAATTACTGAAAATTGTGAATTCCTCTCTAATTTGAATTTCTGTCCTGGTTCAGAAACATGGAAGATTAGAGGTAGAGGACTAGAGACTTTTTGCAAGCATTTACCACAGAATAGTTCCTGTGGCATAAATAAAAGAGCAATATATTTACATGCAAAAGATGGGGCCTTTTGAATTGCAGTTCCCTTAAGAGTTCAGTAACTGAAGTGTCAGTGACAAGTCTCTGACAAAGAAGATTTCGTAGCAGGACCCTTAAACAGCTGAATGTAAATCTTTAGCTAACTCTCCTATAAAGTATTTAAATTCATCTTTGGCTCTGTGCAAAGCTAGAGCTAAGCTAGAAAACTAGAGCAAAGCTAGAGAACTATAATGACATAACAGCTGTGAGATAAGAGGGAACATTCTAGGGCTTAAAGGGACATATTTTATATGACCATGAAATGGATGTTTTCCAGTAAAATTATTTGAGAATGCTACTTTTATGTAAGTGAACGTTAAAATGGGGCAATGGAGAATGTGATTTTCCTGTGTGCATTTGTAAAGTGTACATCTGTAGAAATGTGTCATAATAAACATGTCACTGAGGAGTGGTGGGGAGAGTGATAGTGGAAGGGTTAGGCCACTTGTGCCACAGTCCCCAAGCCTCAGAGTGGAGGACCTATTTTCTTATCCAGGTCTGCTGAGGAAGATCCGGCAGACCCACTGAGGAACCCTTCCCGAGATTAAGCTGATGGAAAGAACAATAGCTAGATTGTGGTGGAAACCAGTCTTTCTCTAGGGCTAACATAACTGGAGTTTTTGATTCATGTCAAGGCAGAAGATGCTGAACACTAAATCAAGTATTTTTAATATTCTCAAAAGATGGTAAGTTTACTTGTGCTGCCTCTATTTGAACATAGGGCCTCTTCTTGGTTTATAAAATATTGAAAGTGCTACTACAAAATTTGTTCAAAAATTCAAGTATAAGTTATAATAATAAATCTCTGCCATAATGATCAAGCTTAAGCACAATAACTAAATCACAGTTAAAACAGAAAACCAGCTGGAAAATGCATTCTCAGTAGTGGGGGTAGAGGCTACGTGCCCTAGGCCCTAGGATAGTATTTAACTATCTTTGGGTAATAATTTCCTCCCCAAACTGACAGGAACATAGTCTGAACAGTGAAAGTTTCCTGACAGAATACATATCCACTTCTTTCTCAATCCACAGGTTTTATAATGAATCTACCATTGCTTTAGCTGCTCAAGAACTGAACACACAAAAATACAGAATAAAAATTGGGTGTCAATTTTGTTATCTTTAAAATGCTGATTTGAAGCAACATCATATGTAAGGATGAAAGATGAAAAGTTAACCTTCTGTATTTAACTTCTTTTTGACCTTGTTATTATTAATGAGTCATCAAGATGTTTGTTCTCTTTTGCTATTTAGACTAGTGTTTCTCAATTATTACTGTGCATAAGAATCCCTTGGAAATCCTGTTAAAATACAGATTCTAGCTAAATACAAATGGGTCAAGACCGAGATTCTACATTTGAACAAACACCAAGTGATGCCGACTACCCAGGCTTTGACTAATGTGAGTAGTAATATTTCAGACTGTCCTCTTCAGAAAACAGCAAATATTGAAGAATTTAGTTTCACATCACAATGCGGTGTTCTAAGTCCATCTCTCATTTTTCAGAAAATAAAGATGAGATGAGGTGTTCCATGATTCTTTTTCTTCATTGTCACCAGTTGAGGATGCTGAGGACAGGTGAGGACACGGATGAGGCTGCTGTTTTTTTTCCCCTACTCACCAGTCTCTGGATTCCCCTGAATTCAGGGCTACTGATTGATGGCCCACACTACCATGGTGACAGCAAGAGCATTGCAATTGTCAGAGCTCCATTTGTGGTTTCTGAACCTATAATGTTTCATTGTGGTAAATTTGAAAGTAATGGAAAGAAATAAAACAAAAGAAAGCCACCCATAAACTACAATTTACGTTTTGTGGTATATGCTCTAGTCCTTATTTGAAGGTTATACACACAGAGACTGTTTATTGATATCTACCTGTTTGTCTATCTATCTATCCATCTATCATCCAAGAATGAGATGTTTCATTTAGCATTTGCTCTAAAATTTGGCTTTATTTCTTACCTGATATTTTTTAACTTGCTTTTAAATTTAATATCAGGCAACTACTATATGATGTCATTCTACAACTTATTTTACTGTTATGATTATTATCACAACATGATTTTCAACAAAGTATGCACATTATTTTGTCATAGGGAAATGCCACAATCCATGAAGACATTCCTCTATTACTGGACTTTTAGATCATCTATGTGGCAGACTGTTACATTAATGGGCTTCAGTGACTCACTCACAACTCCTGGATGTCCCCTCCCTTGTTGATTCTGGACTTGGATTTATAGCTTGTATTTTATTTTCCTCTTGCTGCTAGATTACCACAAATTAAGTGGCTTAAAAATAAAAATATGTTATTCTATAGTTGTCAAGGTCAGAAGTCCAAAGTTGTTCTTATAGGGCTAAAATCAAGATGTGGAAAGGAGCACAACTCTGCCCACCTCTCTCTGGTGCCTCTTGCAAGTGGCTTGTAGTTGCATTACTCCAGCCTCTGCTTTGATAATCCTGTCTTCTCTGACTCTGACCATTCCCTTTCTCCTTCCTATTATGAGGACCCCTGTGATTAAGCCCATCCAGATAGTCTAGGATAACTTTACAAGTACAAGATACTTAACCTAATCACAGAAAGTCCCTTCTGCTATGTAAGGTAACATATTCACAGGCTTGGGTATTTAAGATGTAAACATTGTTGGGGGCCATTATTTGTCACTACAAATTTTTTTAGTCAACAGGACATTGACAATGCAATGGCAACTAAGACTGGATAAGCACTCAAGCACTGGGGTTTGTCTTTGGAGAATCGTGTGTTGCTGTGTGTAAAATCTGTGTTATCCCAATAGACACACATTAAATGGTAGCCAGAGTGCCCAGGGCCTTAGCAAACAGCCAGACCTAGGAGTGAGGATATCTTGAATCATACAGCCCTACACAATGTCAAACATGGACATATGAGTCACTCAGTTGAGACCAGCAACAGAACTGCCCTGCCCAATTAAACCAAACTCAGACTGAAGGATCTTGAATAAATAAATCATGATAGTTTTGAGACACCATGTATATATATATATATATATATATATATATATATATATATATATGGCAATGTATAACTTGACATTTTAAACAGAATTTGGTAATCATGATAGTTTTGAGACACCATGTGTGTATATATATATATATATATATATATATATATATATATATATATATAAAACAATGTACAACTTGACATTTTAAACAGAATTTGGTAAATGACAAATCATGTACATCTTTGGGGGACATATGCCAGTAAATTAGATGAGAACACTCTTTGAAGTTAGAGGGACCCAGAAGGACAGTCTCCAGTGATAAAATTCCAAGCAGCTCAACAGGTAGAATCATTTTCTTCTTTTAAGAAGTCCCTTTGAGTAACTTTCAAGCCTGATCAAATTGGTAACAATGCACTCTGGTGAAAAAAAATACACTGACCTTGGCACAACTAAACGAGCTACTTAACAACCATGTATAAGCCTTCATTTATAAACTGGATTTCAACAGTAAAATGAGGAGGAAAAATAAAGACTCTGTTGTTTCCCTCCTTCAGTATTCTTACTATCATCCAGTAAAATTGTGTATATTCAATGTGTTTTACAAAGTACATAGTGCTGTAATCATAGAAGCTCTTACCTGGGTTACCATGGGGCAAAAGGATGAATGTATCAGGGAACTCACAGTACCTTTGTGACTTTTGCCAATGCCTTCAATTTTCTGAATCTTGCTCTTCTCTCCTTGGCTTTCCCTTCTATAAAACCTCTTGTTTTTTCTACCTCAAAGAGTTGCATTGAGCATTGAATAAAATGATGTATGTTGAGCCCCTAGAAAAATGGCATTGCGTAAATTTCTCCTTCTCTCCTGTTACTTCTCCATCAAGCCACTGCTGACCATTTCTATTAAGCCTACTATTTTTCATGGCCTTTATAAAAGGGGTATGACTAGTAGGCATACTTATTATTTAATATTTGACAGGAACATGATAAATAGTTTATATTTCTTGTACTATTCTTCCTTGAAAGAAGAGAAACTGGATAAGGGTCAGAGAATAGATAGCAAAGTATTTTGAGATGGAAAATGAGCCCAAAGATGATGACAAAGAATGGTGGAGTCAGCCAGCCAGGAATTTCTGGTTATTAGTAAAAAGCAAGTAATTCAATATATCAAATATTAACACTGTCAAACATACTTATGATTATAGATGAGTTAAATAACATAAACAAAATTCTCATTGCCCAGTATAAGGGTAGTTAGGAACTCATTCACAGATTTAAGTCATTTTAATTATTTGAGATTTACATTTATGTGCAATGAATACATTCAAGAGTTAAAATGGAATACATGGCTTCTCCAGCCCCACATCCTATAAGAAGTTTTCCTAAATGCCCAGCTTTTAGTGATTATTATTCATTGTCCTGCATTGTGAGCTCAAGGTATGATGTAGCTTCTTTTAGGAAAGTTAACAAGAACTTCTATTTTAGTACTTAATTATACTTGCTATTGTAAATTATTTATGATTGTGACTCTTATCTCACTTACCAGTAGATTATATAATCCCCCAGAAAAGATTTTGTGCCTTGAATTTCTTATATTTTTGATAAGCTCTCCACCCACAGTTCAGGAGAGTAAAATATTCTAGAAATTAATTAATTGGCATCCCAGTAATGGAGGGGCCATATCACATAGTCATTCTGACAACCAGCTCTATAATTTTTACTGGTAAGTCAGATTTGGTGAGTTGTTTTTTATCAGCCTTTACCCCAACCAAAAGTTTACTACAAAATAAAGTTGAAGAACTAGCAATCATTATTTAAACTCAGACATACATAATCTTAATCTCTTTAAGTTCTTATCTAAAAACATGAATTTGACCACTGAAATAATGATTTAAAAATTAGTGAGAGAATCAGAATGCATAAACATAAAATCCAGGAGAACACTATTTTGTGGTCTATGTTATAATAATAGTTTACCTGTGGGCAATATTTTAGTGGGTTGCAAGGCATTTCTTAAATGCAGCAAAAAATTAACCCAAATAAGGAGAAAAATCTTTTTTGTAGAGTTATATTCTGAATGTAGATATAGTCCTCCTCTGACAGTTTGAAAACCCAGAGACTGCCTAGATCAGGTTTTTGTTTTGTTTTGTTTTAAATATCAGGTTAGTGTTGAGCCACTTGCATTAGAATCAGCTGGGACACACTTTAAAAATCAGATTCCTGACTCAGTACCAAATCTATCTGTGGAAGTGTGGCTAACATTTAGTCTTAAAAAATCTTCCCAGGGTGTCTTGGCCAGTGTGGTTTGGTTGGTGCATTGTCCTGTCAGTTGAAAGGTCATAGGTGTGATTCTTACAGCAATGGAAAAAAAATGTCCTCAAGTGAAGATAAAACAAAAATCTTCCCAGGAATTTTGTGGATCCAAATGTTTGGAAATCACAATTTTATTTTTAATCATAGCTTGATATTCTCCCTTTCTCCTTGTTGATCGATTGTGTAACTTCAATCCATTCACTAAAGCTTTTGTTGTTGTTGTTTGTTTGTTTTAATGTACCTCAGGTGCTCTTAAGACTATGTCTAGGGCAGGAATTCTAAAACTTGACTTGCACCAGAAGTGCCACTCAGACTTAATGAGTAATCCCCTGGTGTGAGCCCACAAACATGAGGACTGATGCCAGAACATTCATTTGCCTCAAAAACTTAGCTCAGTAGTTAGAATGTAGAAACACTAACTTAAAAAGGAGCCAGGACCTCCATTTGGGAGACTGTCATTATCTTCCAGTCCCCAGTGTCCTGGGTGGTAATGGCCCTCTGACCTTGCTGTCAAACCCATCTGGTCCTGACTTTTCCAGATATGTCAGCTATAGAGCACATGTGTCTGGCCCCTCTATGCCCCTCCATGCCCCTCCATAAGTGGACCATCTTCCTTCTGTGGGCAAGTCAGTATCTCTGAAATCTTCCCCTTAAGCTGATGGCTACTCTTCCTGGAGCTTCTAGTGGCAAGTTTAGGAGCAATGCTAAACTTCCTGAGGCAAGTATAAAATGTTCTGGCTCTCTCAGGAGATAATTATTTCTTTTTTTTTTTTTCTTTTTTTTAAATCTATTTTACTGATTATGCTATTACAGTTGTCCTATTATACCCCCTTCATTCCCCTCCACCCTGAACACCCTCTCCCACCCACATTTCCCCCCTTTAGTTCATGTCCATGGGTCATAAGTTCTTTAGTTTCTACATTTCCCATACTATTCTTGCCCTCCCCCTGTCTATTTTCTACCTACCATCCATGCTAGTTATTCTTCGTACCTTTCTCCCCTCTCTCCTCCTCCCACTCCCCGGTTGCTAACCCTCCATGTGTTCTCCATTTCTGTGGTTCTGTTCCTGTTCTAGTTGTTTGCTTAGTTTCTTCTTGTTTTTGTTTCAGGTGTGGTTGTTAATAATTGTGAGTTTGCTGTCATTTTATTAGACATGTTTTTTATCTTATTTTTCTTAAATAAGTCTCTTTAACATTTCATACAATAAGGGCTTGGTGATCATGATCTCCTTTAACTTGACCTTATCTGAGAAGCACTTTATCTGCCCTTCCATTCTAAATGAAAGCTTTGCTAGATAGAGCAATCTGGGATGTAGGTCCTTGCCTTTCATGACTTGGAATACTTCTTGCCAGCCCCTCCTTGCCTGCAAGGTCTCTTTTGAGAAATCAGCTGACAGTCTGATGGGAACTCCTTTGTAGGTTACTGTCTCCTTATCTCTTGCTGCTTCTAGGATTCTCTCCTTCATTTTTACCTTGGCTAATGTAATTATGATGTGCCTTGGTGTGTTCCTCCTTGGGTCCAACTTCTTTGGGACCCTCTGGGCTTCCTGGACTTCCTGGAATTCTATTTCCTTTGCCAGACTTGGGTAGTTCTCCTTTATTATTTGTTCAAATATCTTTTCC
>CM052539.1:85460763-85484528 GCA_028533065.1 Trachops cirrhosus
TCTTCTCCTTCTGGTACCCCTATAATTCGAATGTTGGAACGTTTAAAGATGTCCCGGAGGTTCCTAAGCCTCTCCTCATTTTTTTGAATTCTTATTTCTTTATTCTTTTCTGGTTGTATATTTTTTTCTTCCTTCTGGTCCACTCCAATGATGTGAGACCCATCTTTCATTCCATCTCTATTGGTTCCCTGTGCATTTTTCTTCATTAAACTTATTGTAGCCTGTATTTTTTCATCTAATTTGTGACCAAAATCAACCAATTCTGTGAGTATCCTGATCACCAGTGCTTTGAACTGTGCATCTGATAGGTTGGCTATCTCTTGATCGCTTAAAAGGATGGGTTCTGGGGCTTTCAATTCTTCTATTTGAGCCATCTTTTTGCTGTTTTTTTGTTTGTTTGTTTGTTTTTGTTTTTTGGTCTCATCGAGCTCCTGTAGTGAGGGGTGGGACCTTAGGAGTTCACCTGGGTGGGGCACCCCAGTTGCTGGGTTGTGATGCTGTATGTGGGGGCGGGGTCCAAGAAGGAACAATGGTGCTTGCTCTGCTGTCTGTAGGACCTGAGACCCTTCTGCCGCTTTCTGCGAGCCAACTGGGCCCCTCTGTCACCAATTCCTGTGTGGGTAGGCCTGTGCACCTGGTGGGACCTTCCTTTTCAGTCAGTGCCCCAAAGCTCTATTTCCCGGCGCTGGGACCCTGAGTTGGGCGCAGTGCCTTGCTTCACAATGGCCATCTCGCTGGGTCTGCAGGTCACCACACCCTGGCTGGGGCCCACCAGTCACCACCACTTGTGCACCCAGGGTCTGCCTGCTGCGGACTTGCGTGCTGCCCCGGTGGGAAATTGCGTGCCTTGCCCGGCCTGACTCTGCCCCTCGTACTGGTCTGGATGAATGTGTCTATTTTTAAATCCTTGGGTGTCCAACTTCTATACACTTCAATTTTCTGTCAGTTCTGGTTGTTATTTTGTTTCTATATTGTTGTTGTCCCTATCTTGGTTGTGCAAGGAGGCACAGTGCATCTACCTATGCCTCCATCTTGGCTGGAGGTCAGATAATTATTTCTGAGAATTTTCACAGAAAACTCCAGATTTACCTTAGCATCATATTCCCAGTTCCATTCCTCTGCTGAGATGAGGGACAGGGCAGAGGCCTGTCAACATCCCTCTGCTTAAAGGAATCCTTTATATCCCAAATTTACCCTCCTGGATGGAGAAGAACAAACCCATCCCTTCTTATTGAAGTTGTCCAAATGCCCATATGAAAGGGACTCAGCATATTCTCTAAATCTCTTTTTATTATTTTAATTATTGTTCAAGTACAGTTGTCTCTATTATCTCCTCTCCACTCCCCCCTGCCTCACCCATCCCTACCTCCCATCCTCAATCTTACCCTCTTCAGTTTCATCCATGTGCCCTTTATACATGTTCCTTGAGATCTCTAGCAGATAACCTTCCTTAGTATGTCAGAAGGACCCAGTTTTAGGAAGAGATATATAAATATGATAGAATTCTTTGGTAAATATGCAAGTTAAATGTCAGCAGTAAACCCAGGTTTCAGTAATGAGGTTCTAATGTAAATATTTCCAAACCCAAACAAGCCAAGGACAGAAAAAGGTGGTCTGGGTCTACATGTGCATTACAACCACTTTGGTGTGTCAAACACCACTATTCTCTATTTTGAGTTTTGGGGCTGGTGAATAATTTAGCTAAAAGTTTTAGGGAGAACAAAAGGCATGGCCCTCATTCAGGGATCTTTTGTATTTTGAATTTTTGGTGGCTTAGGTCATTCCATAAACTATAGTGCTGTTTTAAAATGTGATCATAACTATAAAGGTACATTCTGGAATTCTTATGGTGTTTGGCATTTAGTGATTAAAGCTGTCATTTGTTGGGCTGAACTGGAGTTTCAGAATTGATAGAGTTCTACTAATCCCAGCAATAAAAATAGCCACAGATGAATGCTGTGACAGATTTTGAAACAAGAAAAATCATCACTGAGCTCACCAGAAAAGATTAAGAGACTGTCAAGTTAAAAAAAATTGGCTCCATTTATATTTGCACTGGGTAGTGAACACTGTTTTATCCATTTGCACTTGCCCAGGCGCCTCTTTTATGTGTCTTATTATAAAAATTTTCGAAGTCATAAACAAAAAAGTAAAACATTGTCTCAGATAAAATGGTGCGAGATTTAGTATAAACATTAGCTATGGCACAACATGGCCTCAAAGAACAAAGGAGGTCAAAATTCATCCTACTTTACAGTATTAGAATGCTTCACATTAAATATTGATTTTTTTCTTCTGATTATATTGTTACACATTCTACTGTTACCATGCCATTAGCCTCAAGGACTTTATTATTTATATAATCCCAAGATCTAATGCAAGTAAATGCATCAATGAATGGCAGAAGATAAAAAAATTATCAGTAAATTTCAGGGGAGAGAAAAAGGCAATTTGAATTCTTTTGCAAGACTATAGATTAATAACAGATGTTGCTTTTCTGATTGAATTATTTTTGATTCATTTTAAAATAAAAATATAGATATGTCAAAGTATTTTAAGTCATTCAGAGATATTAGTTATTTAAACAAGATTCTTCCATTCCTCTTTTTGGGGAGAGATTCCACTTTCAAATGCTCTAGGTCACATTGTGATGTAATTTAGAGTGACATATACTTGAATATAATACATGGTAGTGCTAGCTTTATTGTTGGGGGGATCCTAGTATAAAGAAAAAACTGTTGCTTCTATTCTGCACACTGCATTTAGTGCCCATGACCCCAAGTGAAATCTCTTTCCATTCCCACTTCCCCTCATTTGTCCACCTCTACTCAGCCCCCACCCCCTTTCCCTCTGGCTATAACCACACTGTTGTCTGTGTCTATGTGTTATGTGTAAGTTTTTGGCTAATCCCTTCACCTTCTTTCATCCAGTGCCCCTTCCGTCCTCCTCTCTGACAGCAGTCAGTCTTTTGCATGTGTTCATACCTCTGTTTCTATTCTGTTTGTCATTTTAATTTGTTCATTAGATTCCATATATAAGTGAGATCATATGATATTTGTCTTTCTCTGGCTGGTGTCAGAGAAATTGATATTTCTCTGAAATATCACTTAGCACAGTACTCTCCAGGTCCATCCATGCTGTTGTGAAGGAAAGGTGAGATTTTTTATGGCTGTGTAGTATTCCACTGTGTAAATTTACCATACTGTTTTTATCCATTCATCTACTTATGGACACTCTGGTTGTTTCCAGGTCTTGGATATAGTAAATAACTTTGAAATGTACATGGGAGGTGCACGTGTTCTTTCAAATTAGTGTTTTGGGTTTCTTTTGATATATTCCCAGAAGTAAAATCACTGACTGCATAATAAGGTATTTCAATTTTTAAGTTTTTTTTAAGGAAACTCCATACTGTTTTCCATAATAGCCATACCAATCTACATTCCCACCAGCAGTGCATGAAGGTTCCCTTTTCTCAGCTTCCTAGCTAGCACTTGTTTTTTGATTTATTGATATTGATGATAGCCATTCTGACAGGTGTGAGGTGATACTCATTGTGGTTTTAATTTTCGTTTATCTGATGAATAGTGACATTGCACATCTTTTTATATACGTATTAGCCATCTGTATGTCCTCTTTGGAGAAGTGTCTATTTAGATCCTTTGCCCATTGTTGAATTGGGGTGTTTGTTTTCTTGGTGTTCAGTTGTATAAGTTCTTTTTATATTTTGAATATTAACCCCTTATTAGATGTATCATTAGCTAATATGTTCTCCCATTCAGTGAGTTGCCTTTTCATTTTGTTAATGGCTTATTTTGATTTGTAGAAGCTTCTTAGATGGATGCATTCCCATTTGTTTTTTCCTTTGTCTCCCTCACCTGAGGAGATATAGTGGCAAAAATATTGTTACAAGAGATTTCTGAGATTTTACTGTCTATGATTTCTTCTAGAGTTTTTATGATTTTGTACTTATATTTAAGTCTTTTATCCTTTTTGAGTTTATTGTTGTGTGTGGTGTATGACAGTGGTATAGTTTTATTTTTTGTATGCATTGATCTAATTTTCCCAATACCATTAATTGAAGAGATCATCTTTGCCCCATTCTATGCTCTGGTCTTCTTTTTCAAATATTAATTGACCATAAATGTATGGGTTTATTTCTGGGCTCTGTGTTCTATTCAATTGATCTATATGTCTGTTCTTATGCCAGGACTAGGCTGTTTTGACTGGCTTTATACAGTTTGACATAAGATACCATGATACCTCCAACTTTGTTCTACTTTTTCAACATTTCTGAGGCTATTTGGGGTCTTTTGTGGTTCCATAAATGTTTTCAGAATATTTGATCTAGATCTGTGAAATATGCCATTGGCATTTTAATAGCAATTGCATGGAACTATATATTGCTTTGGGTAGCATGAACATTTTAATTGTTAATTCTTCCTATCCATGAACATGGTATCTGCTTCCACTTATTTGTATGTTCTGCAACTTTTTCAGTATCCTATAATTTTCTTTTCTTTTTTGACTTTCTTCAAACTTTATTTTAGAGCTTTCAAACATGCATATACTTCTAGCTATAGTCAACATTTTTTAACAGTTTGCCACATTAGTTTTTTCTCTCCTCACACACATTGTATTTGATATCGTTGAGCCATTTGAAAATATGTTGAAGAGATCATAACCCTAGAAAGATGTAGATGTCTTTATTCCTTGGAGTTTCCTATAATTTTAAAAGTACAGGTCTTTTATCTCCTTGGTTAAGTTTATTCCTATGTACCTATTGTTGTTGTTTTTGCAATGGTAAATGAAATTGTTTCCTTAGTTTCTCTTTCTGAGAGTTCACTATTAGTGTATAAATGTGCCACCCATTTCTGGATATTAACATTGTATTCAGTTACTTTGCTGAATTTACTTACTAAATTTAGTAGTTTTTTTTTTTGTGGAATCTATAGGGTTTTCATGTACAAATATGTCATTTGTGATTAGTGACAGTTTTAATTTCTCTTTCCTAATTGGATGCCTTTTATTTCATCCTCTTTTCTGATCCCTGTGATTAGGAATAAGAGTGGTGAGAGTGGAAATTCCTGTCTTGTTCCTGATATTAAGGAAAACACTTGTAGTTTTTCCCCATTGAGTATGATGTTGGCTGTAGGTTTTTCATATATGACCTTTATTGTGTTGAAAGTATGATCCTTCTAGTCCCACTTTGTTAAGAGTGTTTATCACAAATGTGTGATGGATTTTATCAAATGCTTTTTCTGCACCTATTGATATGATCATGTCATTTTAGGCTTCATTTTATTTATGTGATAAATCACATTTATTGATTAATAATACTGTACCTATTTTGCATATCCAGAATAAATCCCACTTGATCATGGTGTCTGATCATTTTAATGTACTGCTGGATCCAATTTGCTAATATTTTGTTATGAATCTTAGCATCTATGCTCATCTGTAATATTGTTTTCATCATAGTGTATTTATCTTGTTTTGGAATTAAGATAATGCTAGCCTCATAAAAAGAGATTGGGAGTCCTCCCTCCTCTTGAATTTATTGGAATAGTTTGAGGAGGATAGGTGTAAGATAAACTATCTTTGAATGTTTGGCAAAATTTGCCTGTGAAGCCATATTCACAGTACTGATCCCGTACTTTTTTGCTGGGAGTTTTTTATTATTGTTCCAATTTCAGTAGTTGTTATCAGTCTATTCAGGTTTTCTGATTCTTCCTGATTGAGTTTTCCAAGATTAGATATTTCTAGGAGTTTGGCCTTTTCACCCAGGCTGTCAGTTTTTTGGTATATAGTTGTTCATAGTATTTTCTTATAATCCTTTGTATTTCTGTGATGCCCATTATTACTTTGCCTCTTTAATTTCTGATTTTATTTATTTGTGTCTTCTGCCTTTGTTTCTTGATCAGTCTGACTAAATTTTCATTCATCTTCTTTTATCTTTTCAAAGAACCAACTTTTGGTTTCATTGATCTTTTGTGTGTGTGTGTTAATCCATATGCCATTTGTTTCTGTTCTGTTCTTTATTATTTCTTTCTATTTACTCTTGGCTTTTCTTGGTGCTCTTTTTCTAATTCTTTCAGGTGTAGTGTTATATTGTTTATTGATATTTTTCTTGCTTCTTGAGATAGGCCTGTAATGCTGTGAACTTCCCTCTCAGGACTGTTTTTGCTGTGCCCTGTAGATTTTGGGTTGTTCTAGTTTCACTTTCATTTGTCTCCAGGTAGCTTTTGATTTCTTCCTCAAGCTCATTGTTAACCTATTCATTGTTTATTAACGTGTTATTTAGCTTCCATGTGTTTGAGTGTTTTTCAGTTTTTTCCTTGTGATTGATTTCTAGTTTTATACTATTATGGTCAGAGAAGATGCTTGATATATTTCAATCTTCTTAAATTTATTGAGACCTATTTTATGCCCTAACATGTGATTTATCTTAGTAAATGTTCCATGTGCACTTGAAAAGTATGTATTCTCTCCTGCTTTAGGGTGAAATGCTCTAATAATATCAATAAAATTCATTTCATCTAGTGCGTCATTTAAAGCCACTGTTTCCTTGTTGGTTTACTCTCTGGGAGTTCTATCCATTAATCTCAACTGGGTGTTAAAATCTTGTAATTTGACTGTATTTCTGTCAAACTTTCCATTTATGTTCATCAGGATTTTCTTCCTTTTTTTAAAAATAAGATTCTATTTATTTATTTTTAGAGAAGACAAGGGAAGGAGAAAGAAAGGGAGAGAAACATCAATGTGTGGTTGCTTCTTGCGCACCCTCCACTGGGGACCTGGCCTGTAACCCAGGCATGTGTACTGACTGGGAGTCGAACTGGCAATCCTTTGGTCTTCAGGCCAGCACTCAATCCACTGAGCCACACCAGCCATGGCAGGATTTTCTTTATATATTTAGGTGCTCCTATGTTGGGTTAATAAATGTTATAAAGATGAATGTTATTAAAATGGTCACATATACTTGTTGCATTGCTCCCTTTATCAGTTTTAGTGACCTTCTTTGTCTTTTTCTATAAGCCTTTGTTTTAGAGTCCATTTTGTCTGATATAAGTATTATTACCCCAGCTTTTTTTCATTTCCATTTGTATGGAGTATTTTTTCATCCCTTCACTTTCAGGCTGTGTACATCTTGTGTTCTGAAGTGGCCCTCTTATAGACAACATATATATAGGTCATGTTGTCGTATCCATTTAGATACCCTATGCCTTTTGATTAGAGCATTTAAGCCATTTATGCTTGAAGTTCTTATTGACAGGTACTTATTTATTACCATTTTATTCTTTATGCCTATGTTCCTCTCTATATATATTTATTTTTTCTCCTTCATAAATCAGACACTTTAACATGTTTTTTGGTGATAATGAACTCCTTTAGTAGTTTTGTTTGTTTGTTTGTTTTTAATGATAGCCTTGCTGGACAGAGTGGTCTTGGTTATGGATTCTTGTTTTACATCACTTTGAATATTTTATGCCAATCCCTTCTGACTTGACATGTTTCTGTTCAGAAATCAGCTGACAGTTTTTAGGAAGCCCCCTTGTACTTAATTTTCTATTGTTGCCTTTAATATTCTCTCTTTGCTTTTATCTTTATCATTTTAATTATGATGTGTCTTGGTGTGGGCTTCTTTGGGTTCATTATGATTGGCATTTTCTGTACTTCCTAAACTTGTGTAGCTTTTTCCTTCACCAAGTTAAGGACTTTTCAACCATTATTTTTTCAAACAGGTTTTCAATCCCTTACTCCCTATCTTCTCTTTCTGGGACCCCTATGTTGCAGATATTATTACACTTGATGTTCCAGAAGTTTATTATACTTTCCTCTTTTTTTTAATCCTCTCTTCTTTTTGTTCTCTGCTTGGGTGCTTACTGTTATCTGGTTCTCTGAATCACTGATTTGTGTCTTTGCTTCATCTAATCTGCTTTTAATTTTTTCTAGAGTATCCTTCATTTCTGATATTGTGTTCTTCATTTCTGACTGCTTTTTTTTTGTGGTTTCTGAATCCATTTTGAAATTTACTATCTTTTTTTAGTTCTATGTAATGATAATTCATTCTTCCCCTAAGGACATTGAGCATCCTTATAAACATTGTTTTAAACTCTGCATCTGGTATCTTGGTTGCTTCCATTTCATTTAATTCTTTTTCTGGTGCTTTCTCTTGTTCTTTCACTTGGGGCATATTTATTGTCTCCTCATTTTGTTTGTCTTTTTGTGTTTGTTTTCATGTATTTGGTTTATCTGTTATGATGCCCAGGCTTGTTATGAGGACTTATTGATGTAGTTGCTTTGTGGGTCTTAGTGTCATATTCTTCTAGATTATCTGAGCTAGCTGCTCCAGAAATCATTTTTATGTCAGTTATGTGCTACCTGCTGTTGTAGTTGAGTTTTGAATGCTGTTGGCCCATTAATGGGTATCGTTAACCCTCAGGCTGGTTGAATGTAAAGATATACCTCATTCACCATGTGTGAGTCACTGTTGTGGTGTTAACCCTCAAGGTGACCCCTCCTGTTGTTCTCAGCAGGGTTGGGTTCCAGCTAGAATCACCCTCAGTCTCTACCATTTGTGTAGCAAGTTGGGTCGAACTTCATGTGGTTTGAAACCTACCATTGGTTATATTGATACTTCACCCACTTGACCTGGGCTCTGGTGCAGGTAGATGTCAGACATTGTGTGTATCCAGCCTTTGGCTTCCTGTCTGGAGCTACCAAGCTGTTGTCTGTTTGTGGTTATATCTACTGGGCCTGGATATGCATGGTAGGGGCCAGTCTGTGTATAAGGATTGGCTTCCTTCAGCTCTGAGTTGGAGATAGATTAGTAAAATTCTGAGGCTCCCTGATATAGTGTCCACCTGTTGGCTACTCTGCCACCCTTGGAGCTTCCTGGACTTCCTCCAGAGTCTCATGAACAAAGCTTGTAGTGTAGGCCTAAGATGGTTGTACCCCAATGATTCTTCTACATTTCTCAAGCTTGGTAGGGAGGGTTACCTGTCAGGATGACTGGGACATTGGTCCCCTACTTGGCGGCAATGTTGTCAGGTACTCAGTGGCCCCTAATCCAGAGCCAGACCACTCAGTGTCTGCCAAAATCTTGAGCTCTGGCTCCCCCAGGAGGATTACACCATAGGTTCAGTTTGGGTGCAGCCAGCTGTCCTCACTGCAGGAGCAATCTCAGTAGGAGGGTCACCAAGACATGGATAAACAGATCAAAAAAGACTTGTTGGGCCATGGGAGGAGAGTGAGCTTCACTTTACCCCTTAGCTATGTATTCACTCATGCTCAAGCCACAGACTGGAGCCTCTGAGAGAGATGCACTGTGAAATCCCAGCTATGAATGGCATTGTCCCTTCCTCCTGTAGAACTAAGCCCAACAGAACTTGGGAAAACATGAATACAGTCTTTTGTTGGGTGTGGTTCTGGCCTGTGGTAAGGGAGAAAACTGTATGCCTCCCCTTAACTCTATAGACACACCACCAGAAACCCTGACAATAAAGTCATCCATTGGAGTGGTGCCTACCAAACCCACAAGACAGGGAAAGCTTGGACCCCATTCCAAAGCCCACACTACAATGATTTTTTTGAGTGTCTTTTTATATTTTTGCTATAAAACAAGCACACCACAAGTTCCTGTTGGGTGCAGCCAATAGCTCTTTCTGATAGACTTTAGCTTGGCAGGGTAGTGTAGCTAGCCAGTATTTGGAAGACTGAGTTAGTGCAATCCCCCAGCTGATGCTGTATGGACAGGAGTGTTTGACCCTTAGAGATGGCACCTGAGGGAAGTGTGGGATGTTGACTCAAGACTGGAAATTCAGTGGCTGATCCTCCAGATCTCTCTCCAGAGTCATGCCACCCAGATCTTTTCTTTATGACTCCCGTATACTTTAAATCACCTTCCTTCTACCAGAGTCTGAGTGTTTACCCTAGAGCAAGCTCCTGTGCATTGGCCCTTTAGGAAAGCACTTGGTATTCTATCAGACTACCTCCTTTTCCAGGCAGACAAAGTCTGCTGATTTTTACTGCCAGATGCTTTGCAAGACCCTCTTCCTTGCCCTGGTGCTCTGGGTTAGGATCCTGGAATGTGACTGAGACTACACACAATCTCACGGGGGACTTTGGCAGCCAAGATATCTCTCTGGCTTCTTAACAGCCACACTTCGGTGCAAGGGCCATCCTTTTCTGTGTCTCTGCCCTTCGTGCCAGTCTCTGTGTAGCTTCTTCTATAAATTTTTGGATATAATACTCTTGTTCAGCTGTCCTATTAGCTGATCACTCAGGTTAACTGCTTTATAATTTAGCTGTAAATATGGTTTGGTGCCAGGAGGAGGTGTGTGTAGCTTCCACCTACACTGCAGCCATCTTAGATCCTTTGAACATTTCTAATAAAATTGATTAAAATGTATCAAGTGAAACCCAGCATAGAAACTGGAAAGGGATGCAAGTAACCCCTCTGTCCAGAAATGCCCTAGGTGAACCACATCTCTAGGTTAGCTTCTGTGGCTGTCTCTCAGACCAGCTCATGACTCTTGATGTGTGTTCAATAGTTCTCTCTAAGATTTTTGGCTAACACTTTTTCTGCTTAAAAGTAATAATTTAGCCAAAATGAAATTATGACACATTCCTCAAAGGTCACATTAGGTGGAAAAACAGAAGAGAAAGTATATATGTATAATGTATCAGTCGACATAAATTGCCTGAGCTGGTGCTCAGGCTGGGTAAGCAGAAAAGAATTTTCAAGTTGACTTACACAAGCATAGAGCTGTCATTGTAATCAGAGCATGTAATGGAGGGCAATTGTCTTTGGTGTCATGGAAATTGTACCAATGTGGATAGCACACAAATTCTAATATGGATAAGAAATGGCTGATTGTATTTCTCATCTCTAGGTAAGATCAGACACTGCAGAGAGCCGAAGGTTGATCCTGGGCAGAAAAATGTAAGGTGAATTGTCAACTTGGACAGCTTCTAGTGGATCTGTGGAGGCTTGGCATTCATTCTCTGTTGACTCTAATCAGACTCCTGGTGTAGTTTAGGCACATGTGTTTCTCCACAGTCACACTGATCCAAGTCTGACTTGAGATAATTGGATGTTGGCCTTCAATGCAGGGCACCTAGTGCAGACTGACAGCCTGGAAAGAGTCCTTATGGCCACCTTTTTATAGTTAATAGTGCTGACAAGTGAAACTTTCTCCCCTTCTCAACTACATTCATATAATATCATCTCAAGCTATTAATTTATTTGGATTCTCTCCTGAAGCAAGAATACCCATTGGTTTGAATGTCTGGAATTTGAAGAATGCTGAAACAATCACCACTTTGGTTTAATAGCAAACTTCAGAAAACCAGTCTACAGAGGGTGAGGCCATTAACATTTATCTTGAAGTTTAATGCAAAAGAAAAAACCTTGCAAGTGTGAGCCACACCCCAGATAGCATAATCATGGGACTGAAGGCAATTATTTTTAAAAACTGAGAGTGTGCACAAGGAAAAAGACACAAGCATGAAAGAGAGAGGGGCATGGATTATGAACATAAACTTGTACTAAAAGATGTACAAGCAAGTGAGACCAACTCAACCTCAAGTACAAAGAAACTAGACTGCTATGGAAGCTCTGGGGCTATACAGAGTTCTGAAATAACAGCAAAATTTTGAAACACATTTGTCTCAGAAACAATATTCCTTAACGATACTCTCTAAATGGCATGATTGAAGGGTTTGACAGCTGGTTGTGGGATTAGCAGGTGAGGTTGATGCAGACCCTGGCTCATGGGGTCTGCAACATTGTGGTTGGGGGAGAGACATTCACACGGACTACCAAGGCCTGTGGAGGAAAAGGGTGAGCAGCTTCACTTTCAAGGGGAGCAAAAAGCTGTGGCCTCCGTCATGACAGGCCTTTATTTCTATCTCTGGGCACATTACATGATGGTCCTCATTTACTATGCACAGGTTGGCTTTAGGTGGTTACCTTTTACAGAAAACAAAGGAGCCAATGCCACTAATCATATCACAGAAGAGGGATATTGGCAAATGAAAAGGGAAAAGTAGTTGAACCAATTACACTTATCCTTGGAAAGTTAAGCATGGATTTTAGGAAGTTACTTTGCAGTAAATTTCTTCAATTCAGGGTAAGGGAGTTTTTTGAGTCTAGCAAAAGCAAGACTCAAAGTGGCCTAGGTCCACTGCAGGCCTGATTCCCCACAGGAGAACCTATCCATGGGCCTGGGTCCTGTGCATCTCTGAGTGGGAGCTGGACCCACACCATGCAGAACGGTCTCCTACAGAGATGATATTTGAACTTTACTTCTTCTGTTTCTGAGGGATGATATTATAGAAGAGAAATAGTGGGGTGGTGGTATATTTAAAACCCAAATGTATAGAGTCACTGCTAAAAAATAACTGTTTAGGAAAGATTCTTACCTTCTCAAAACAATAAAGGTGAATGACTATTGTTACAGTCCACTCCTGGATGGAAGATATATATACATTTACAGCATGTTTAAAACCATTTAAGAATAAAAATTCCACAACTGAAAATGACTTAGAACAAAGATGCCACAGATAAAAGACTTAATTTCAGTCAGATGATGTGATTAGAGCCCTGGCCAGGCCTTCACTTGTGTGTGTGGCTTCCCACCTGATACTTAACCTCCTGAGTTTGTTTTTTCTGAATCAAGCTGTCATTTCTACCTCACAAGTTGAGAGGGTCAAATGAGGGAACAGTGTGTGAAAATAAATACACTCAAAAATGCTAAGCAAATGGAAAGTACTATTTTAATGATTTACAATCATCATCATAATTCTGAAAAACGAACATCATTTTCTTTGTTATCACTTCTCCTCAGTGATGAGACAGACCTGTCTGAGCACAGTAGGCAGAATAGATGAGTTCCTGAGAGTCTCTTTTCTCTTGATTAACTCATATTCTCTCTTTCCTTAGAGCACTAGTCACTCACTTTGTGACTCTGGGCATCCTCTTTAGCAAAAAGGGGATTGGCAACTACAAAAGAAAAATGATGGAGTAAACAGAAGTAAATTAACACATACAGGGTGGGGCAAAAGTAGATCTACAGTTGTGAGTATGCAAAATAGTTTATTCTTGCATTATTATTTATTCTTCATTGTATTATTTTCCATACAAACAACTGGAAACCTACTTTTGCTCCAACTGTAATTAGAGTTAGCAAAGGAGAAAGTTGAGACAGAAGTTAGGACCTAGCATTGAAAAACTAAAATGTGAGCATTCTTTTCTAACAAGGCACACATATGGTTTATTTACTCTGAAATCTATGATTTCCAGGGTACTCCTTTAGAAGTTCTAGATTAAAATTAAGTGCTAGCTATCCCTAAACATTATACATTATACTATGTCAGTTTATTACTCACATTAAAGATTAAAAAGCAGTTTATTTTGCAAAAATGATGATACACCTGTTATTTTGATGTTTACTTAATTTTCAAGTGTATTAACTTATTTTGTTAATTAAACATCATCTGTTTTCACTTAATTATGCATTTTCATTAGTTACATACTTTGTATATAAATCTCCACAAATATATACAGAATGTCTTGATGCAATTACTGCACACAAATTTTATTATTACCTATGGACAGATAGTGTCTTTTTCCTGAAAAAAAAAAGTATAGATATTTTGCTAATTTATTTTCTTTTTAATTGTTTATTTTGAAATAACTATAGATTAAAATGAAGTTGCAAAAGGTAGTACAGTATCATAACCAGGAAATTGGCATGGGTACAATCCACAGATTTGATTTAAACATCATTTATACATATACTGTGTATGTGTGTGAGTATAGCTAAATTTCATAAATAGACTCATAGAGTATGTATAACCTTTGAGGTTGACTTTTTCAATCATCATGATTTTTTTGAGATTTATCTGGGTTTTTCTGTGTATTAATAGTTTATTTTTATTGATATTTGTTCTACAATATGAGTGTACCACAGATGCTCATTCACCTAATGAAGGATACTTGTTGTTTTTTAGGTTTAGACTATTAGGAATAGAACTTCTATGAATGCTGTGGATTGGCATATTGTATGAATGTAAGTTTTCAATTCTCTAGGATAAATGCCCAGGAATGCAATTCCTGGGTCTTATGGTGAGTACATGGTTACTTAGTATTGCAATGTGCTAACTGCTTTCCAGAAAACCTATACCACTTCACTATCCTACTGGCAACATATGAGACACCAAGCTCTCCCCATCTTTTCCAACATTTCAATAATATCACTATTTTTAATTTAGCCCCTTTTGGTAGGTAATTGATAGCAATAATGGTATCTATTTGTGTTTTTTCTCTTCATGTGCTTGTCACCTATATATATTATCTGCAGTAAAATGTATCATTTGCCCATTTTCTACTTGAATTGTTTCCTTTTTTAAAAGATTTTATTTATTTATTTTTACAGAGAGGGGAAGGGAGAAAGAAGAGAGGGAGAACTTCATCAATGCATGAGAGAAACATTGATTGTTTGCCTCTGACACAAGCCCAAACCAGGGAATAGGCCTACAACCCAGGCATGTGCCCTGACCAGAATCAAATCTGTAATGTTTTGCTTTGCAGGCTGTTGCCCAATCAACTTAGCTACACCAGTCAAGGAGGATTGTTTCTTTTTTTAAGGTTGAGTTTTGAGAGCTCTTTGTATATTCTATATGAAGTCTTTTGTTGGCTATATGTGGTTTATAAATATTGCCTCCTATGCTGTAGTTTATCTTTTCATCTACTAATAAGGTATTTCATAGACCATATATTTTTAATTTTCTGGAAGTCCTATTTATCATTTTCTTCTGTTATGGTCATGCTTTGGTGTCATTAGATTTTTCAAAAATTAAACTTATTGGTGTGACATTCGTGAATAATAGATATATTTATAATAGATATATTCATATTGGAAAAATCAGGTTTTTTAACACTGGCAATACTCAAGATACTACCCATATTCATTTGCACTTTTTTTCTTCTTCCAATGAAAACGAAGCAAGTAGGAATTGTGAATGTGTTCCGAAGCTTTCCAGTCAGGGACCCAAACCAAGGTCCTCCTGCCCAGTAGTGTTTGAGCCAATAGAAAGAGATTAAGTTTTGTAAAGCAGAGCAAAAAGTTTATTCTTTGATTAAGGAATGGAGAATGGTGATCTCATGCACTAATGGCACCTGGGAAGAAGCCTTCTGTACTTATAGGCTGTGGAATGGCGTGGTTAATTTTTTAAGCATGTATAATTATTTTGTAGCACTCAGCCCTTTTGTGAATAGTTCTTTTTGCACACAATGTCCTGTCGCCATCTTGGTTTTTGTTCGCCACATGGCACCTTGGTCTTTGCAGTCTGGACTCCTTTTCAGTTCCTGTAAGCAAACAGAGCTTGTGACATAATTTATATATTGAGAGACATTAGGACCTTTTGGATGATAACCAAGTGAAAACTCTGTGGTTTTTGCTATTTAGTTAAATAGAAAGTACTCTGGTTTCTGGTTTTATGCTAATGGTACTGCACGTAAGAGATTATATATGGCATGTGCAGTGAAATGTTGTAAATCTTTGAACTCACTCTAGAAACGTTTTGATTCTAGATTAGGTTTATTATTCACAGCAAAAGTATAGCAACTGGAGTTATTCTGAATAGTAATTAATAATTCTTAAGAAGCCTAAATTATCTCATTGTACAAATATGTGTTTTTTTAAAACAAATTCTTGCTCTAATTTTTCACTGATCTAAATATACTAATACAATGTCTTAATAATTGCTCTACTGTTTTATTTGAGTGTAGATTTAATGTTGCTTAAAATATGATCCAAAGAAATATAACAGTGCATTCCTAGTCATCCCCATGAGGTTTGTTAGACCATGGAAGGTTAAGGCATCATCACATGTCTGACCACACTGAGTTCTAATCACATGTAAGCAAGCAACTGTGAGAAGACAACTTCCTAAACTCACCTGAAATGAAAGTAAACATCATTATTTGGCTCAAGACTTTTCTAACTATTTTTATTTATATAAACATTATTCTCCACTGGCTATAGCATGTTCACAAAAAAGAAAGAAAAAGCAACCTTTGCTTTTAGCATCCATCTTTTTCTAACATGAAGACAGCTTTATTTAGCAATCCTTTAAACTCTGGGATAATTTATGTTCTACTAAAAATTGCCAGTTAATCTAAAAGCAGTTAGGGATCTTGGCTGAAATCCATACCGTAAAAAGATTTATATAACATTAAAAGGAAACTCTATGATGAAATAGTAACCTGATTTCTTTATAAGTTCTCTATAAAATGTTGGTTTTATTTTTCAATTCCATATTTCCCATTCTCCTATATATATAAAAACATATAATTTTGTCAACCTATGTGATTTCCTATAGAATACTTAATCTGTGTTCTTTTATTTATTTTTTGTTATCTGTTTTTATTTTAATTGTTGTTCAAGTACAGTTTTCTGTCTTTTACTCCCATCTCAGCCCACCTCCCTCCCATTTCCACCCCACACCCAGTTTTTGTCTATGTGTCTTTTGTACTTGTTCTTGTATGTTCCTCTAAATTAATACTATTTGACAGCAGGTTTCTAAGCATCATAATTTAGTACTTAAATTAAATACTTTTAATTATAATTATTTGGGGTTTTTTTGTTTGTTTTTTGTTATCTTGACTGTGGCAACTCTCAATGATCATCATATTTCTCTTCTAGCTAAGAAAAGTTATTAAGTACACAATCAGAATTGTATTGATAACATTTTGAAATGGCAAAATAAACTTTCTCAAGGAACTCATTCATTTACATGGTTTCTACTGTATTTGTTTATAAAAAATACATTTATATTTCTTTGTAGTTTTCTTGTTAAAACTAACATATTTGGCTTATGCATATTTGGCCTTACTGGCCATATTTTAGTGATACTAGTTTCAAACCTGAAAGTTGGAAATAGTATTTTTTCCAACTTTTCAAATTTGAAAGTTGGAGTGAAAAGTCACAGAAGAAGCATAAGCCAATATTGAGAAAAATAAGAGATATGTAGGTGTTTCAGAAAGATTTCATAATGAATACAGACACACTCCTAATTCATAAAGGGAGGCAACCTATGTCAGACAGATATTAAAATTTCAGATGCTCTCAGGTAGATTTTCTGAGACTGAAAATTGCTATTGTTCCCTAATTATTAGGTTGTGTTGATGGATTTGGGGTGGTTGGGGCCTCAATCAGTGTTCCTCTCCACCTCTTTCTTTTTCATAAATTTATATAATTAATTTTTTAAAGATGACAGCCACAAAGCCCAGCCTACCAAGAAAAATTAAGAAATATTTTTCCACACCGTTTTGTGCTCTAAACATATTGATTACAGTACCCATCATGTGTAACCATGGGCTCTGCTCTCACTGTCCTGTGTATTATACACATTAACCTTTAATTCCAGCTTATTGATACAGCAGTCTGTGATTTCACTGAATTTTTTTTCTTTTTTTAAAGATTTTATTTGTTTATTTTTAGAGAGAGGGGAAGGGAAGGAGAAAGAGAGGGAGAGAAACATCAATGTATGGTTGCCTCTTGCGTGCTTCTTACTGGGGACCAGGCTGCAACCCAGGCATGTGCCCTAACTAGGAATCAAACTAGCAATCCTTTGGTTCACAGACCTGTGCTCAATCCACTGAGCCACAACAGCCAGGCCTTTAAGTTTTTTTTTTTTTTTTTTACTTTTAACATTTTAAGTGAAATCATCATCATCAACAACAACAACAACATTTATTGAGCACTTGGAATATACCAGGTAAATACTAAGCATTATTAAGCACTTATCTTATTGAAGTCTCTAACAAAATGAGATACATTCATTCAAGTGTTATTTAGAGTTTAGAGAGTGCAAACTGCCACTTGCCAGTGGTCATCTGCTTTTAGGGACATTCAGAACCTGATCTTAGGTGTGTCTATGTCCAAAGACAAACCTCTTAACCACTGTGTAATTGAGAGTTATCATTAGGTATATATAAGGTTTTATTTACAAGGATATAAAGTCATTTCAAAACATCCTCAAATGTTGCTGGTTCCACACGCAGTGCTGCTTGTCTCTATAGACACCTATAACCACACTTACTGCTTCTGCAGGAGCTATTCTGGATGAAATGTGTACCCTACTTCCTATATTCTTCCTCTGGAACAGCAGCCATTCTGAAACCAGGTGGACCTTTAGCACTAAGTTGAAGTACTTGTATTTGCTCTGAAATTTTTATACATTCTGTATTTAATGTTAACATACAGATTTAACAATATTAACTCTTTCAGAACTGAAATGGACAAAGTGTTTTGTCTAAATATAAAGTGTCATTAACTTATTAATTATATGCTGTAAAAATATTGCTTATCCTATTTTTCTCAATAGGAAAGTTCAGTCAGTGAGTTAATGTGGCAAGCACAGACTGCAACTGCTCACAAAACAGGTGTCCTATGAAAACTAGACATGCCAAAATATTGCAGACATCACTCTAATACCATCATTCTAAAGGTCAAAGGAATTCCAAGTACAAAAACAGATTAAAAAAATAACTTTTCATCTTACTATCAAATCAAAAAGACTAAAACTTTTCCCCAAGTTAAAAGAAAGAGTAGAAAAATTGTTAATACAAGAAGCATAATTTCTTAACAGAACTCAGTGTCCAGGAAGACAACCCCATAACCAAAGCCACATTCCATAGTCACTTTTCCCCCCAGAGTTTCTCCTTTATTTTTTTTACTTTTGTGAACAACAATACTTGAAAGTACAGTTGTCTTCATTTTCACCCCACCACAGCCTGTGCCCCACCCATCCCCACCTCCCACCCTCAGTCCTACCCGTTTTGGCTTTGTCCATGTGTCCTTTACACATGTCCCTTGATGGGAACTCCCTAGAAGGCAGTGACCAACAGAACTGTCTGAGCTGATGAAAGTGTTCCATATATGCACACTACCATCATGAGAGTTGCCTCAACCACATATGATCCTTAACTGAGAAATAGAATATGTAATTTTATTTTATGTTAGTTCATTTTAACTTTTATGGTCACATACAGCTACTGGCTACTGTACCTGATAGCACAACTCTAAAATATAAACATTTGCCTGATGAAATCCTGGGAAGCTTTAGTTATCACACCTGCTCCATTCAAGTTAACATGCATTTCTCTCCTAGGTGCTTCTTGTACTACCTCCTCTCTGAGTCGTGGGATTGTGGACTGCACTCAAGAGCAACAGGGGCTCAGAACCTACCTCCTAGTTCTCAATCCCAGAGAAAGACACCAGGTCATAAAATCCCCAATGACCCAGGGAGTTTGAGTAAGAACAGTTGCCTCCAGAGTGTAATCAGGGTGTAATCGACTTGTGACTTCTGGACACCACTAAAAAGCAGACCTAGGCTTTATGTCTAAAGGAGACTTCATATTTGGGAACACACTGAAAGATAAAAATCTCTAAAATGGAAAAACGACAGGCCAGGACCTCAGAGGAACAAAACGGGTCCATCAAGGAGCACCTTAGAGAAGCAGGAAGTGCAGGGATGGCCTCACTATTTGTTCTGTTTTCCTTACCAGAGATTCTCTGAGGCTGACAAAGTGAGAGATGGGGGATATCAGGCAAAGAGGGGCCTGTCAAGAACTGTAGGGCTGATGTGTCTCCCAGTGTTCTTGACTCACAAGATGAGCACAAATTAGGCACCACAGGAAACACAGTAGATTCTTAGCACTCTGCCCAGCCTCCAATATTACTATCCCTCCTCAATGCCTGGTATTCCCATTTCCTCCCTCGATTTCTCTCTCTCTCTCTCTCTCTCTCTCTCTCTCTCTCTCTCTCCCCCTCCCTCTCAAATACACTCACTCACTCACTCACTCACTCACACAAACATAAGTTTGGCATCATAATTGGGCTCTAGCCTTAAGGCATACACCTTCCATCACCCTTACTATGTGCCATCTTATGGTGACAGCAGCACATCTAAGTTAGCTTGTTCCTTCTCTTTGCAAATGATGACCTAGCCAAGACCGTGGGCCTGGGGATAAAAGAACACAGACTCCCTGGGGTGGGGGTACTACTCTAGCTATTCTGATCATGACTGTGAATGCAATGCTGTGGAGATGCATTTTAATATTATCAGCACAAATTCTTACTTCCTTTTCCTTGTCACACTCTACTTCCAATGATTTACAGTGTCAGCACTCTTGCCTTTAGACAAACCAAAATGCATTCTGAGTTATGTGGAGTAGAAGTAGAATCCAACTTAGAATAGATCCCAAAGAAAGATGAGGGAAAGGAAACCCAGGGAAAATATTGAGGTCTTATTGAGGTAATATTTCAGGGCCCAGCAAGTGGTATAGCCTGGACAGTGGAGTGGTAGTGGGAGCCAGGGGAAAGAAATGTTTATGGGTTTCAATGATACTTCCTCTGGAATGACTTGTATGACCACCTCCTGCTGCCAAGGAGGGCTCTTATCTCTGCCCATGGCTGTTAAGGTCCCATGAGTGCCTTGAGTCACTTACACTTGGTGTTCTCCTAGGTCTGCTGACTGCAAGTCTCCATAACAACACTGATGCCCCTCACTCCCTGATTCTCTTGGGTTCCTCACAGTGCAGACACATTTGGTGGAGAAGTAATGAGCCAGAGCCTATAAATCTATTAAATTATCATAAACCACATCTGCTTTTATCTTCTTTCATCCCTCTACATGAACCTCAGCTTCTCACTGACAAACTAGATGAACATTAGAAATAAAGGCTGACTGAGGTTTGGGGATGGAATGTCTTACCTAAATTAGATTGCTCTGAGAATTGTTCTTACCAGATAGGTAATAACAATTGGAGTCAGTTCAATATGTTTCCAAGCAAGAAAGGTTTATTTTCTTAAAATAGATAAAGAACATACCCAAATTTTCTTGATTGTTTTACATTTTTAAAAAAATCCACCTCATGGGTCTTTTTAAGGAATTTATTTGAAATAATGTATATAAGCAAACATAAAGATAATTTCATCTTAATTCTTCCAGATAAGTTGAGATTTTTGAGTAAGTAATGAATTAAAACCATTGCCAGACATAGAGACTCCAGAGACTGTTGCCTTTTTATCTGAAGTGAGGAGCAACAGTGCCCTGCCCCAGGTGGCAGCAGATTTCAATTTTGCCTCATAGACCTGGAACCTGCACACCATTGCTTTGATCTCTAGGACCTAGTCCCCATAATACTCAGAACTTGTGTTGGCCAGTAAAGAGTGGCTGCCACAAATTTTTAAAAAAATCTTTAAAACAGAATGAGAAGAAAAAGAAAAAGGAAGATGATGAAATACAGAAACCATCTGTGCTTCTACTGCACGCAGGCTTATTTTCCTAATACCTCACATATCTCACATACTTCATATGGCTCCTACATTTAAGGAGAAGGGAAGAAAAATAACAAAGTTCAGTATTTTATTAAAAAGATTATCTATATTGACATGAAAATTGGATTCTCTTTTTTAATTAAAAAAACAAATATAAGTTTGGTTTGTTTTTCGAAGCTCCAGATGTTCTCTTACACACATCATTCTTCCTCTCAGGGGAAGTGGTGGGTGTGGTCTGACCTCAGGTGCTCCTCTGGGATTCTGCTACTGGTCTGTGTCATGAAAAACACCACAAAAGAGAATAAGAGGTCAAAGAAACAAGATTGCAAATAGACCTTTAAAAAGTTATTTTGCAGCACATGTAAATTATAGTGCTGACAGCACGATTTAAATATGTGCCAGATATCTTTTTTTCTCTTTAAAAAGAAATTCTGATTCTGTAAATGCCTCATTTATGTGTACATTTTTATTAATCTAAACTTTTTCAGACCTATTTTTTCAATTTTTTTGCAGGGTTTGGACATATGGAATTGAATGGGTCCACATTGGTCAAACTAATCAAAACAAAGACAAACCATGTGTCCTTATATAAACTACTGCCATCAACATTTTTCACAGAGTGTGATTATAGAGCATTGGACTTGATTTTGTTATTATGAGTTTATTCCATGGTATGTGAGGTTTTGTGAAATTTTCACAAAACTTTTTCACACCCTTGTCCTTAATCAAAGTTACTTTTTTCTAGGAAATTTTATTTGAAAACATGTGGTTCTACATAAGTAGAGGTTTGTGTTGTGTGAACAATTGTGACCTCCATTCAAAAGCAATCCTTGACCTTCTATAATTACCAAATAGAATAAAATAAACATTGCAGTGCACTAGGAAATGGGCATTTATCTAGAAGCCAATGGAACAAAGTGATCATATGTTTCAAGTTTACTGCTACAGTTTCAAAATCCCTGATCTTTAAGTCACCTTGCATCACTTCCCCAGGAAGCCCTGAGTCATGATAGTGAACATAATACTGTTCTATTTACACATGAACCTTTCCAAACAGCCATGGTAGAATAAGATACTGGGTCTCCTTAGATGGATTTCCTCCTCCTTACCCAAGAGAGGGTTCACAATGTCATCCACTTCTGTGTTATGCATTTGTTTACATGGGAAGATACTGTTGATAATTAAAGATGCCCACATGCTTATATCATATGCTAGTAGCACCTTCCTTCTTTGGTTTCAAGATAGAAGCTGTCACCACTGCTTACCTACCATGGTGGCTTCTCTATTTCTCTCATGAACTACTTGAAAACTTCACAAGAACCATGTCTCTGGCTACTAGGGAATTAATTGTTAATATGTTGATTCCTCAAATTCCATACCCATACTAACCTATGGTTATAAAATGTGGCTTCTGTGTGTCTTAATGACTTTTTTTCTAAGAATAGTTTTCATGATTCATCTTATTAAAACAAACAAACAGAGAGCTAACAGAAAATAGCTTCTTAAGCCAGAGATAACATTTCTTCATGGCTCTTTGCATCATGGCCAGATCTGACACAGAGAATAGCTCAGGTATCAGAAATCTATAACTACTTCAGATAAACCTGAATAAAACATAAGCCAGTGATATTATTTAGCAAACCTATGTTCTCTGCAAACACTGTTGTTTTCAGATCTTGTTCTGAGGACTTCTGCAAAAAATATACTTGAATGTTTAATGACTTCTAAATGACAAAAAGTTTAACTCCCTTATTTGACTGTTGTATGCTAGCTGCCAAGGTTAATTTAAATTATTGATTTATTCTGACCTATAGCAATAAGAAACAAAGTAAAGAGGAGTAGTGCCTTCTGTGTCTCAAAATATTAGGTTTCTATATAAATGTTTCCCCAAAGACTAGTTATAATTTGAATTTGTGTTTCATCCATAGATGTTACTGTTGTTTACAACAAGAGCTAATTTGCATGCAAAAGTTATAGCCACATATAAAAGAAACAATCCAACATCATCAGGCCTATGGAGGGAGTAGCAAGTGGCTGTGAATTTACAAATATCCAAGTCATTAATTATGACAAGATGCTAGGCTTTTTGCTAAGTTTAGAATCCCTGTATGTGTATTTAGGTTCAAATACCATTAACTCTTGGCAAATTCTCCTTCCTAATTCAAAGAACAAAGGATTACTAAAGCTCATAAAAAGGCTTCTCAAATTTTAAATAGCTTTTTAAAAACATTTAATGAGTTAAGACTAATTGAATCAGAAACATATGGATTAAATTTTCAATGAAATTTGTAGGAGTTTAATATTAAGGGAGAAGTCTTTCAGCAGAACTTCCAAAGACTAGTCAATCCCATTTTTTAAGACTAACTAGTGATAATCTGCAACATTTCATCTTCACCCATTTTTCCTTGTTTA
>CM052539.1:85485028-85513268 GCA_028533065.1 Trachops cirrhosus
TAGCTTTTTAAAAACATTTAATGAGTTAAGACTAATTGAATCAGAAACATATGGATTAAATTTTCAATGAAATTTGTAGGAGTTTAATATTAAGGGAGAAGTCTTTCAGCAGAACTTCCAAAGACTAGTCAATCCCATTTTTTAAGACTAACTAGTGATAATCTGCAACATTTCATCTTCACCCATTTTTCCTTGTTTAAAGGGTTTTGTGGTTTTGGTGGTATTGTTTAGATTATAATTTGTCCCAATAGATAATACATCTGTCAATGGAAGAATTCAACACGTATGTTCTTCATATCTTCATGGACTTGACCTACTCACTTACCTATATGAAATTTAACTGTGAAATAACTTTCATCCATTTAAAACTGTGTTTTCAAACCATTTAGCCAACATGAACTTTTGGAGGGCAGGAAGAAACCCAGGGTCTAGTTCCATCTAGTTCTTCAGCACCTCTATGGAATAGTGGAACATAACTTGCAAATTTTTGACCTAGCATCTTGCCAAGAATGGGAAAATTACAAAATGAATGGGAGGGAGGATTCCAAGAAAGCCAAAATGGACATTTCAGAGTCCATTAGAAACTTTCTTGATCAGAACCTTTATGTTCTTACTTTATTAATAACAGGCAAAATTTGATAGTCCCATCTATTGTTTCTATATCCACAGGAGGAGGTTGAGAGTAAAAAAATGAGAGACCTAAAATTGTAGGAACAATAGATGGGATGGAAAAGACAAAATCTAGAGAATTTTCAAAAGGTTTAGCACGTGTCCTTTTGGTTTGAGAAAAACAGCCTAAAACAGCTTACTATTTCAAAAGACTTTCAGAGTCTCAATGCATCAAACACATTGTAATAATTTGTATGTGTATAATTAAGACCTCAAAGAAAATGTTACCTTCAGAAATAGTCTAGAGCAAGAGAAAATGGTGTTGCTAGTGTTGCATCATTACCTTTACTCAAGGTGTATAGAATGTGGCAAAAACGGTTTTGGGGCTCATAGAAAACAGTAAATATGTAATGATACAATCTATGCTATTGCTGTGGGTGCATCCCACCCACTCATTGCCATCCTTGACCTCCTATGAAAATTCCTTCTAATATAAAACATAAAATAGCTGGGAGGTCAAATCAATAGGGTATCTATGATTGATCAGGCTTCAAAGTTAGTGCTGCTGGGGACAGCATTCATTCCAACAATGGGAGAATCCACATACAGGATGCAGAAGTTGACAACCTCTATGTTTTCAGGCACAGTGAGTCCTTTTTAGAAATGTGGCAGCAATGTGTTAGGAGTAGTCCTAGGTGGAGGCAGATGTAAGAGTCAGAGTAAAATAGAAAATGTGAATCCAGAAAGAAATAGCAAATTACTTTAGGGAAAAATGGGTTGTATTATCTTGGCTCAGAATCACATCTAGGAGGATCCTTCAAAGACCTGTGGAAATTACTAACAGTAACATTTTGGACTCAGACAGATTAAACCTCAGAATATAAAAATACAGCCCATGCCTTTCTTCATAACTCCGTAAGATAAGATTCCCATTGGCAAGAAAACATACTAAAAATGATATTTGGGATTTCTTTATTTATAGATGTGTGGAAATGAAATTCCCAGAGTTTAGATGTAATATTATTGTTGATGAATGTTACAAAGAAAAGCCCTGCATACTCAGTAGAATTAAACCTTTTACAACCATCTAAAATTAAACCCAAACAAAAAGTAGAAACCTAGCTGGGAGAAAAAAAATGAAAAAAAAATACAAGTGCACAAATATAAAAGCAATGTGAAGGTAATACACTACTTATCCAAAAGTCATTTTATGGCAGAAATAGACCTATTTGTATAGATTTAAAGGTTTTTCAAAATAACTGTTGCAAATATAATGTCACTATCTCATTCCTTTAAAATCCTAACACCTATCAAAGAACCCTGCCAGTTCACCAACGACCGCACTCTCCTTGAAGCTAAGCCAAGACTTGGTCTTCTGACTTGAATGAATATCTGCAGTGGTGATACTGCCAAGTGTCTTTAAGCCCTGGCACCCATCAGATGAGTCCTGCCTGTGTCTGGGGTGCTCTTAAGTCCAATTCCATGGAACAACCACATTCTGGAGCTAGAAGCTCAGAGATCTTGGTGCAAAAAACATGCTATTTTTCTACCCTGTACCTTCAGTTCAGAAATAATAAGAGAAAAGCTGGGATTCTGAGGTTTAAAAAAAGTTTGACTTGTAACTCATGTAATATAAAAGAAATGCTTAAGAAAATGGTTTTGAGGACATGTATACTGATGTGTTTAACTACCATGTGTAAGGTGAGCAAAAGGTCTTGTAGAGTTAAAGGTGAAAGTTATTTATTTTTCTGTGGTTTTCACTTTTAACAAAATTTAGAGGAAAACTCCAGATATTCATAGTAGGAGGTTTTCACATGAGCTGTTAGCAGTACATTCTCCTATGGTCTAATGCTGTTATTAATTAGGGTTTTGTCTTGTTTTAACATCCAACAAGCTAAATCTTTCAGAGCAAATTGCCATACAAAAATAAAATTTTCAAATAAAACAATACATGTCCTTTTAAAAATTGTGTCCAGCTAAATCTTTACATATCAGAAGAAATCATGTTCTAGTGTTTTGAAAGCTCCAATAACCTTTTAAAAGGATATAAGAGAGTAGAATGCTAAGTAAAGCACTTGGGTATGAGTCAGAGCAAGAGCTGGATTAAGCAGGAGTCCCTCCTCTCCTGTGACAAACAGATGAAATGGGTCAAAGACAGCACAGTTTCCTGACTATTATATATAGTCTAGCCTCTGGGTAGAAACCCATTCTGTATATATTGGAGCTTCATCTAAATAGTGATTTGCAAACTCTGCCTACATTGGAAAATCATTTAGCTTCACTCAGAAACAGAGCCTCAGCCATGTGTGTGTGTGTGTGCATTTTTATAAAAGTATGCTCGTATTTAAAAGTAAAATTAGACTTCAGGCCAAGATGGAGGCATAAGTAGATAAGCTTTGCCTCCATGCACAACCAGAAGAACAACATATTTAAAAACAAAAAATAACCAGAACTGCCAGAAAATTCAACTGTATGGAAGTCCGACAACCAAGGATTTAGAGAAGAAACATTCATTCAGACTGGTAGGAGGGACAAAGATGGGCAGCTGGCGTAGAGAGGATGCATTGAAAGGCTGTGCCTGGAGGACTGGTTAGGTGAGGCAATGTCTGGTGGACCTTAAGGCTATGCAAAGTGAAATCACAAAAATAATAAAGTTCTTAACTGGTTTAATGGGGAAAAAAGAAAAATATGCAGGGAATCACCAGTGAAGGGAAGGAATCTGGGACTTAATTCAATAACTTGGAGTAGAAGGAAGAAATAAACATTCAACCAAAACAGAATGAAGAAACAAAAATTCAAAAAAATGAAGAGAAGCTTAGGAACCTCCAGGACATCTTTAAACATTCCAACATCTGAATCATAGGGGTGCCAGAAGGAGAGGAGGGAGATCGAGAAATTGAAAATGAACAAATAATGAAGGGGAACTTCCCTAATCTGGCAAAGGAAATAGACTTCCAGGAAGTCCAGGAAGTTCAGAGAATCCCAAAGAACTTGGACCCAAGGAGGAACACACCAAGGTACATCATAATCACATTACCCAAGATTAAAGATAAGGAGAGAATCTTAAAAGCAAAAAGAGACAGCAAGACAATTACCTAGAAAGGAGTTCCCATAAGATGATCAGCTGGTTTCTCATAAGAAACCTTGCCAGCAAGAAGGGGCTGGAAAGAAGTATTCAGAATCATGAAAGGCAAGGACCTACATCCAAAATTACTCTCTATCCAGCAAAGCTTTCATTTAGAATGGAAGGGCAGATAAAGTGCTTCCCAGATAAGGTCAAGTTAAAGGAGTTCATCATCACTAAGCCTTTATTATATGAAATGTTAAAAGGACCTAAGAAAAGAGAAAGATAAAAGAAATATGAGCAGTAAAATGACAACCAACTCACTACTATCAACAACTGAACCTAAAAACAAAACAAAAACAAAAACAAAGTAAGCAAATAGTAGAATAGGTACAGAATCACAGAAATGGAGATCACATCGAGGGAGGGTTATCAGTGGAGATGGGGAGACAATTGGTGAAAAGGCACAGGGAATAAGAAGCATAAATGGTAGGTAGAAAATAGACAGGGGAACATTAAGAATAGTATAAGAAATGGAGAAGCCAAAGAACTTATATGTACAACCCCATGGACATGAACTAAGGTGAGGGGGATGCTGGTGGGAGTAAGGTGTAGGGCAGAGGCGAATAAAGAGGAGAAAACAATGGGACATTGTAATAGCATAATCAATAAAATTTATTTAAAAATAAAAATAAAATTATACAGACTGCTTAAAATTAAAAGCAAGAATGCCCTGCATTCTGCACAGCCCACCTAACACCACTACTAAAGAGGCAACGGTCACTATTAATTTTGTTGACAACCTCTTTCAGTAGTGACCTCCATATCTGTAATCATATGGTTTTTCGAATCTCTTATTTTTGATGAAGTAATATGAACCATTACCTATTCACTTGTATGATGGCAGATAAAGGTTTCATGTACCTAAACTCCCAACAAAGTGCTACTTCTATTTTAATTCCTCCATCTGTCACCATTGGGTTACTCACACTTGCCTTTTTTTGTTGTTTTTCCTAAGTCTCTCTGTGATGAGGTTCAGGAATCAACTGAACATTAACAGCTGGATGACAAGCAATGCCATACCTCTGAGTGATAAGCAAGTTAAAATCGAAGTCCAGGTAGCCCCTCCAGGCTCCTGCTTTTCAAATTACAGACTCCCTGAAACACATGATAATTCAATTCATTATAGTTATGGTTACCTTCTCTTAGCAAGTTTGTGAAAAGAATACATTACTTTGTAAATGGAGAAGCATCAGTCTCCATTTATTGCCAGATGGCCAGGCAACATAATCTCTGTTAGGGCAACCAAGTTCTTAGCTCAATACCTGGGTGTTCCATCAATGAGAAAGGGAACAAAACATACCAGGAACAGTTATAAATCTCTGTACCTTACCTTTTTCTTGAGTCAATTTACACTTTCTTTAGTCCTAGAATATAAGTCTCTTGGGAAAAAATCACCAGTTTTCTATAGTTTGGCTCATTTAAACTAATCACAAGTGACATTCTTCCTCCTGTGACAGCTTTACTTGACAATATCATGTAATCTTGCCCTCACATGGTTTTTAAACATGAGTCCTTTGGCAATGATTATCCATGTCACTGTCCTCTAAACACAAGGCAGTCTGTCTATATCCTTTTTAAAGCATGGGTTGTAATGTATCTTCTAGACAAAAAATCTTGCGTTAATAAATTGTATGGCCTTGACAGTGTCACTTGCATTCTCTGGGCCTTGGTTTCATTATATATAAATATACATATGATGGTTTTTAAATGTCCAAGAGCAACATATAAAATTGAAGAACTCTAGAATCTTAAAACAATCTCCAAAGTCTTAAAATTTGATCTCTTTCCAAATATATAAATCCTTCCCCGTATCCCCAGTATTGCGGGAACATGTCCGTTAGTGCCTGAGCTCAGGTAGCAATAAGGAGATGAGAACAATGCTTCAAGTGTGGTTTGACCTGAGCAGAGAACAGTGTAATGATTAACATCCTTGATCACAACAGTGTTCTATTTCTAAAGAAAACCTAAGTTTGCATTATATTTATATTTATTTTTGGCTGCTACATCATCCTTATGGCTCATTTTATACTTGTAGTCACAGAAAATCATGTCAGTTACACAAATACACAGATCATTTCTATCACATTAACTTAATTTTCCCCAAAATACAACAGCCTGATTTTTTGTTTTCTAAATTGTTTGTTGCTTTTTAAAAAATATTTTCCTGATTCTTAATCAAAGTTATTCAGTTTTGAGTTATTCAGTATTGAGTTATTCAGTTTTATTGTGAAAAATAACCTGAAAGGTATGAGTATAAAGTTAAAATCAACTATGACTATGCATGATGCAAAGCTCCAGACTCCCAGACACAAAGCAGAGCTGGGGTCAAATCAGAAGAAATTAACCAACATTTCACTCAGCTCTGCTACCACTGGCTTCTACAGATCACACTTCAGTTTACTCTAGAAAGGACCCTTACTACACATTACAAATATTATCCCCAAAGGGTGAATTTATCAAGTCAAATTATGTCATTTCCATAGGATGATGATTGGATGACAAGTGCATTTGAGTTATATAATGCATTCAGTAAGTGACTGTGCCAAGTGAATGTGCTTTGTACACAGCATGATATTCTGGAACTTTTCATACAATAACACTGAATAAAATATTTTGTTGTGACTAATATACTAATTATCTGGGAGATCTATGAGGTAATTGTACTTTTCACACTGAGCAAGAACTTCTAAGTCCCTGTGAAGAACACATCATTTTTTCCCAGAATCATCCTTAAAAAAGTCTCATTTTGAAAAAGATTTCTGCGGGTGTATTTTTTCTTTTGAAAATTTACACAGTTAATTTTCCAGTGTGATTATAAAATATAAACTAATATTGTGAACTTTTGTTCTACTAAGTGTAATAATCATCACAATTTTTAGAGATTTTGAAAATATAAAGGTTTTTAAAGTTAGCAAAACTTATGTGATTTCTTCTTTTTCCTTGATTATTGAATTTATTGTTTTTTGTTGACATGCCTCATATTTCTTTAATTTTCTTTTCTTCCCAAGTTTTTAAACTAAGCAAAAATTTTTTCCATTTTTAAAAATTTTATTGTTGTTCAACTAGTTTTCTGCCTTTTCCCCTACCTCTGACCCCCAAGCCAGCCATCACCACCATTTGGTTTTCTCCACTGGTCCTTTATAGTTGTTCCTGAAAACCCTTGATCCATTTTTCCCCATTACCATTTCCCATCTCCCCTATGATTACTATCTGTTTGTTCTTAATTTCAAAGTCTCTGGTTACATTTTGCTTGTGTTTGTTTTGTTCATTAGGTTCCACTTAAAGATGAGATCATATGGTATTTGTCTTTCACCACCTGGCTTATTTCACTTAGCATAATGCTGTCCAGTTGCATCTATGCTATCACAAAGGGTAGGAGCTCCTTTTTTTCTTTCTGCCGTGTAGAATTCCATTGTGTAAATGTACCATAGTTTCTTGATCCATTCATTTACTGATGGGCACTTAGGTTGCTTCCAGCACTTGGCTATTGTAAATTGTGCTGCTATGAACATTGGGGTGCATAGATTCTTTTGGATTGGTGTCTCAGGGTTCTTAGGATATAATCCCAGCAGTGGAATTACCTGGTCTAAAGGCAGGTCCATTTTTAGATTTCTGAGGCAATTCCTTACTGTTTTCTACAGTGGCTTCATCAGTCAGCATTCCCACAAACAGGGCACAAGGGTTCCCTTTTCTACACATCCTTTCCAACACTTGTGGATTATTGCTTTCTTTATGATTATCATTCTCACCTCTGTGAAGTGGTATCCCATTGTGATTTTAATTTGCATCTCTCTTACAGCTACCAATGCTGAGCATCCTTTCATATATATCTGAACCCTTTGTATGTCCTCCTCAAAGAAGTGTCTCTTGAAGTCCTTTGCCCATTTTTTAATTGGGTTTTTGTTTCCCTGAAGTGGAGTCATGTGAATTCTTTATATATTTTAGAGATCAAACCCTTGTCCAAGGTATCATTGGCAATATGTTTTTCCATGTAGTTGGTTCTCTTTTTATTTTAATGTTGTTTTCCTTAGCTGTGCAAAGCTTTTTATTTTGATGAAATCCAATTTGTTTATTCTTTCCTTTATGTCGCTTGCTCTAGGGGACATATCAGTGAAAATATTGTTGTGTGGAATATCTGAGATTTTCCTGACTATGTTCTCCTCTAGGATGTTTATGGTGTCAGGACTTATATTTAAGTTTTAAGTCTTTTATCCACCTTGAATTTATTTTTATTTATGGTATAAATTGGTGAACGAGATTCATTTTTTTGCATGTAGCTGCCAGCCCTCCAACACCATTTGTTGAAGAGGCTATTTTTACTTCATTTTATGTTGCTGCCCATGTTGTCAAATATTAATTTATCATAGAGGTTTGGGTTTATTTCTGGGCTCTCTCTTTTGTTCCATTGGTCTATGTGTCTGTTCTTATGCCAGTGTCAGGTGTCAGGCTGTTTTGATTACAGTGGACTTGTAGCACAGTTTGATATCAGGTATTATGATCCATCCTACTTTGTTCTGTTACAAAATTGCTGCAGCTATTCAGGGTCATTTATGGTTCCATATAAACTTTTGAAGTATTTGTTCTATATCTGTGAAGTATTTCATTGGTACTTTAATAGGGATTACATTGAACTTATAAATTGCTTTGAACAATATGGACATTTTGATGATGTTAATTCTTGCAAAACATGAACACAGTATATGTTTCCATGTGTTTGTGTCCTCCTTGATTTCTTTCTTCAGTGTTAGGTAGTTTTCTGAGTATAGGACTTTTACCTCCTTGGATAGATTTATTCCTAGGTATTTTATTTTTCTTGTTGCTATGTCAAATGGGACCTTTTTGCTGATTTCTGTTTCTGATATTTCATTGTTGGCATACAAAAATGCCTTAGATTTCAGAATATTGATGGTGTCCTGCTGTTTTATCAAATTGAATTATTAGTTCAAGAAGCTTTTGGTGGAATCTATAGAATTTTCTATGTACATTATCATGTCAGCTGCAAACAGTGACAGTTTTGTTTCCTCCTTTCTAATTTGGATGCCTTTTATTTCATTTTCTTATCTGATTGCTGTGGCTAGGACTTCCAAAACTATGTTGAATGGAAGTGGTGAAAGTGAACAAGCTTGTGTTGTTCCTGATCTTAGTGGGAAAGTTTTTACTTTTTGTCTTTTGAGTATGATGTTGGCTGTCAGTCTCTCATATATGGCCTTTATTATGTTGAGGAATGCTCCCTCTATTCCCAATTTTCTGAGTGTTTTAATCATAAATAGGTACTATACCTATTCAAATGCTTTTTCTTAATCTATTGATATGATCATGTGATTTTTGTCTTTGACTTTGTTTATGTTATGTGCTACATTTATTGATTTGTGAATATTGTACCATCCTTGCATTCCTGGTATGAATCACACTTGGTCATGGTATATGATCTTTTCAATGTATTGCTGGATGTAGTTTACCAATATTTTGTTGAGGATTTTAACATCTATGTTCATCAGTGATATTGACCTAAAGTTTTCTTTCTTTGTTGTGTCTTTATTTGGTTTTTGGACTAGGATGATGCTGGCTTCCTAAAAAGAGTTAGGGAGTCTTCCATCTTCTTGTATTTTTTGGAATAGTCACTGAAGGATAGGGTTTTAATCTTTCTTAAATGCTTTGTAGAATTCTCCTGTGAAACTGTACAGTTCAGGGCTATTTGCTGTTGGAAGTATTTTGATTACTGCTTCAATTTTGTCACCTGTTATTGGTCTGTTCAGGCTTCCTGCCTCTTCATTCAGTTTTGTGAGGTTATATTTTTCTAGAAATTTATACATTTCACTTAGGTTTTCAAATTTATTGGAAAATAGTTGTTTCTAGTAATCTCTTACATTCATTTGTATTTCTATGGTACCAGTTGTAATCTCTCCTCTTTCATTTCTGATTGTGTTGATTTGGGTCCTCTCTCTTTTCTTCTTGATGAGTCTGCTTAAAGGCTTATTGATTTTGTTTATCTTTTCAAAGATCCAGCTCCTGGATTCTTTGATCCTTAAATTGTGCTTTTAGTCTCTATGTCATTTGATTCTTTTCTGAGCTTAGTTATTTCCTTCCTTCTACTTTCTCTGGGCTATCTTTTTTGTTGTTCCTCATGTTCTTGTAGGTGTAATATTAGGTTGTTTATTTGAAATGTTTCATGTTTATTTTAAATATGGCAATCATCACAGAAGCTTGGCCTAATATGGATTTAGTTGCTCCTAATCTAGTAATGACCTATTTTTCATCAAATAATAAAATATTTAAAGTAAATATTTGTTTGCTCTTTAAAGTTCAGATTATGCAAACATAGGTTTATAGAAATTCTTGTTTAATTTAATAAAAAAGATTTATTTATCCTTAAAGATAGATTGAAGATGACTTCAGGAGAATTCATTTCTGTGGGGCATTTCCTCCTTCCTGTAGATCAAGGGACATAAAGAAAAGAATAAACAAATGGGACTTCATAAAAAAAAAGTTTCTGTATAGCTAAGGAAAACAGTATTAAAATGAAAAGAGAACCAACTATATGGGAAAACATATTTGCCAATGATACCTCTCACAAAGGTTTAAACTCCAAAATATATGAAGAACACATACAGCTCCACTCCCTGAAGACAACCCAATTGAAATATAAGCAAAGGACTTGAACAGACACTTGTCCAAAGAGGACATAAAGAGGACTCAAAGAGATTTGAAAGGATGCTTAGCATCACTAGCTATCAGAAAAATGCAAAATAAAGCCACAAAGAGATATCACTTCACACTGGTCAGAATGGCCATCATAAACAAAACAACAAACAACAAGCACTGCAGAAAAAGTAGAGAAAAGAGAACCTTAGTGAACTGTTGGTGGGAATGCTGACTGGTGCAGCCACTGTAGAAAACAGTATGGAATTGCTTCAGAAAACTAAAAATGGGACTGCCTTTTCATCCAACCATTCCCCTGCTGGGATTATGTCCTAAGAATCCTGAAACACCAATCCAAAAGAACCTATGCACCCCAATGTTCATAGCAGCACAATTTACAATAGTCAAGTGCTGGAAGCAACCTAAGTGCCCATCAGTAAATGAATGGATCAAGAAACTATGGTACATTTACATGATGGAATTCTATGCAGCAGAGAGAAAGAAGGAGCTTCTACCCTTTGTGATGGCATGAATGGAACTGAAGAGCAGTATACTAAGTGAAATAAGCCAGGTGGTGAAAGACAAATACCATATGATCTCACCTATAAATGGAGCCTAATGAACACATCAAACAAGCAAGCAAAATATAATCAGAGACATTGAAATTAAGAACAATCTGACAGTAGCCAGAGGGGAGGTGGGAGTGGATAATGGGCAGAAAGCGAGGAAGGGTTTCCAGGAACAAGTATAAAGGACCCATGGACAAAACTAAGGGGAGGTGGGATTAGCAGAGGGAGGTGTGGATGGCTGGGGTGGTCAGGAATGGTGGGTGGGGGGAAGATGGAGACAATTGTACTTGAACAACAGTAAGAAAATAAATTAAAAAATGACAAAAATTTTTGTTTATCAAAAAAACAGGAAAAAAGTAATCATAACAATGGAGATATTGAAATCCAATCAGAGTCAATGAAAAAGCACAAGTTGTATATTTTTACTTAAAAATATACTTAGAAAGCATCATGAATAAAAGAATGCATGTTCATTGTATCTATATAACAGATCAAAAATTTTAAAGTCAGTGACAACTTCATTGATGACATAAGGTTAATTTGAATGTTATCATATTTCTTGATAAATAGTTTGCATATTACTTTCTTTGAAATTGTCTTATTGTAACAGTGGAAAATTGCAAAAGTACAAAGTTGTAATCCACCCCACCGTTCTTTTGACAATGTTTCTGTAAGTGCTGACTCTGCCTAATATGTGGCTTATAGATGAACAGCATGTTTGTATAAGAATTCTAGGAACTAACTTCAGAAGATATAGACCCCAACCTTCAGGCTTCTCCTCTCTGGGAGATTTGTCGACCTTCATCCTTGGAGCCAGGATGACATTTAAACCAGGATGACTTGAAGCCAAGATGACTGAACCATAATGATACACACATGACCATCACTTGCCTTATTGAAATGGACTGTGATTGTCTGCATGCAGAGAATTTTGCAACCCCCTCCCTTGAACTCTTTGTTCTATTCCCCTCTCAATCCTTATTAAAATAAAAAAAAACCTATCTCTACTGAGGTGGAGATGAGGTTTGTGACCTGAGTCCCCCATCTTCCAGTAAATGGACTTTGTGATATAAGTCCCCCATCTTCCAGATGGCCAGCACCTGAAAATAAACCTGTTTCCTTTACATCAGTGCCTGCCTCTCAAGTATTGGCTTTCATAGTGACAGGCAGCTGTACCTGAGTTCAGTTACATTATCTTGTCTTAATACTTCAGTATACCCAGGAAAAATCTACAGTTGCACACACACACACACACACACACATCTGGTGAGTCATCAAAAAATAGGCACACCAGTCCGAATATCAAAGGTTTTTCTCCAATCCACCCATAACCGCTCTCCCCCAAGGAGTGACATTCAAAATATTTAACTGGCACTGGTATATCATAGTCAAAGTGGGCATGGTGAGGCCCTGTAGTCAGGCAGCCTCTTATTAAAAATCTTGGTGAAAAAGACAGGCATCAGCTCACAGTTTCTCCCATCACAATGAAAGAACTGAGATGTCACACTATGTTGTTCTTACAAATGTGGCCTCATCACCTTTGCTCAGCACTCTGAAGCAAGAGGCCATCACCAGCAAGGTGACACATGTCAGCAGTGACTTTCTGTGGGGTTAGCTACCCTGTCAGGGAAACAATGCACATTATTTCCAGAATATGTATAGGAGGTACAAGAAGGCATTCTTGTACCCTTCTGAATTCTCTTCACTAACCCTACCTGCCCACAAATGTCTAGAGTTCAGTAAGGATCACTGGCTTCCCAAACAATTTTCCCCTGAGGACAGATGATTGCTTATGAAGCCCATGAATCCATTGAACATCCTGGAACGTGTTGAGACCATGTGTAGTTCTGCTTAGTCACAGAAGGTACAAGAATCAGGCCTAATGAGATCAATGAGCCACAACAGAAAATCAACGATGTTGGAGGGAAGATGGGCAGGGCTGGCACAAAAATGCTGTCACATTGGCAGGGTGGAGAGTTGGTGGGAGCAGAGGTAGCTGGAGACTGGGAAGTAGGTCCCAGGGTGAAATGGCACAGCGCTGCTAGCCCTGCACCAGCCAGAAGGCCAGGTACATCTTCCAGGGAAAAAGAAGCTGATGACTTAGCCACTAGCTGCTCCTTGGCCATGGCTGACCTTCACATTGGTTTGATGAGCAGAGACTCTGACTCAGAGCTTCCATCTTAGAGTTGGGACCACAGCTTCAGGTTGCCACAGCTTGTTAGAGGTGGTGGTATTGGGACTTGACAGTATTAACCTAGAATTTTCTAAATGTTCATTGTTTGTCTAAGTCAAGACAAAAGATGATGCATCTCTCCTACTTTTGCTATATTTTTATGACTATAAACATGTCATCACTGTGTATTCATACAAAACAATGGGTGATTTAAAAATAAGTCCTACTAACATCATCTTTTCTTTTGAGAGAATAGATAGATGTTAGATGATGATAGATGATAGATAGATAGATGATAGAAAGTAATTGCAGGGTAGTCATCATGATCATGATCAGTTACCAGGCATTCTGGGTTGTGACAGCTTGCTCCTTTTTTGAGGCTTCATCCCTTCAGAATACCCACTTTTCTCTCAGAGTTAGGGGCTTATAAGAAAAACTCCTCTGTTCAAGAATCCCCTCTTGCCTCTCCAGGAACAAAAGAGGGAGAAGCCCTCAGAGAGAGGGGGTGATAACTGACAATTTCTTCACTTTTGCCTCCTAGGATCTCTGCCCTACCCAACTTTGTGCTGCACAGGGAGCAACAAGTAATAACTAGAAGGGAATTATAAAATTGCATCTCTTTCTTAAATAAGTATTTTACACATACTTACAAAGATACAGAATTTCCATATGCTCCATACCTAGTTCCCCTTATTGTTAACATATACAAGGTCTGTCCAGAAGTTATCCAGCCATATAAAATGAAAAATAGAGGCACTTATTGAAGAACATACCAGGTCCAAGAAACATTGTACATAAGACAATGACACCTCAGTTCCCTTTAAAGGAGGCACCTTGGGACCTCACACAGTTCTCCCAATCGTGACCAGCTGTCCTGTCATATTTTCCTGAATCTCATAGACAGTCTGAAATCTCTTCCCTTTTGAAGGTGATTTGAGTTTGGGGAAAAGCCAGAAGTCACAAGGTGCCAAATATGGTATATAGGGGAGCTGAGTCACTTGGGTGATTTGATATATCACCAAAAAACTGCATGAGACATGATGCATGAGTGGGTACATTGTTGTGATGAAGCTGCAAATCACCAGTTACCTATAGCTAAGACCTTCTGAATCATCTGAATACTTTCCATGGAGGAATGTTCAAGCTTAATGCAAAATTTGATATAGATTCTTTGTTCTACTCACTTAGTCATTTTGAATGCCACCGCCACACAATACACATACTCACTCAATAGTGTCTACTGCCTCCAATGACTAGTACAGTGATGTCGTGTATGTGCATTCCAGTCCATTCTCCATGGCTTCCAGGTCACATTAATGCCATGCAAACTGTTCTCATTATATTAACAATGGCTGTACTTTTCCCAGACACAGATATATATATTTCTATGGCTGTGCTATATTTGTCACAGCCAATGAGTCAAAATTGATACATTATTATTAAATAAACTCATACCTTATTCAGATTTTCTTAATTTTACCTGAAGTTTTGTTTTTTATTCCAGAATTTCACCCATGAAACTATATTACATTAGTCTTTAATGTTTTCTTGGACTGTGTGGAAGTTTTTCAGACTAGTTTAATTTCAATAACCTTGACAGTTTTGAGAAGCACTTGTCAGGTGTTTGAATGACCGTGACAGTTTCTAAGGGTACTGGTGAGGACTTTCGTAGAATTCCCGTCAATTTATATTTGCCTGATGGTTTTCTCATGATGAGACTGACACTATAAGTTTTAGGGGAAAAACCACAAAGGTGATGTGTCCTTCTCTTTACATCATTCCACATGACATCAACATGTCTTGTCACTGTTGATGTGGATTTGAACAACTGGCTGAGATCATGTTTGTCAAGTTTCTCCACTATACATATACTTTCCTGAGCCTTTTCTTCACTCATTCCTTTGATGACACTACTCTGCATGGCCCATACTTAAGAGACAAGGGGATATATTTTACCTCATCAAAGCAGAATTTATTTTATTTTATTGCTTGTGAATTCTTTCTTTTTTTGCATTTTTTATTGTTGTTCAAGTACAGTTGTCTCCATTTTCCCCTCATTACTGCCCGCGCCTCCTACCCTTTATCCCAATCCCCTTTGAATTTGTCTATATGCCCTTTGTACATGTTCCTGAAAACCCTTCCCTCTCCCCCCCCCCCGTTATCCCCTCCCACCTCCCCTCTGATTACTGTTGTTTTGTTCTTAATTACAATGTCTCTGGTTATATTTTGCTTGCAAAGGCAGAATTTTTTAAATAAATTATATGAAATACTCTGCACAGTTTCAGCTATTCTCTTCATTTATTTGTTTAAGTAATTAATCATCAATCTACGAGTATCAATATGGATATTTAGTCTAAGGTTGGAGTTATAATCTGATCCTGTTAGGTGTTAGTAACTCAGATTATATTTATTTGACTGTTGGAGAACTTTTAGTTGGCATCTGTGTCCCTTGGACCTAACCCCATCTCTACCATGTGGTTTCGTAAGCACTTTCTGACTGGCACTACAGATGCCAGCTTGTATTTGACAGTTCCTGCCGTCTTCAACAGTTTTTGCCTCAGCCCTGGATTCAGCTATTTTTTGCAAACTCAGGTAGTGTTCACTGAGAATGGTGTTAGAAACCAGGATGTGGGTACCAGATGTGCTCACTGCTCCTGGAGCGTCACTACTTCTAGGCCTCTTAGCTGACAGAGCAAGAAATATATTACATTTTCAGGATGACTTTTTATTTTTTTTCCTTATATGTCCTTAATAGCTATCGAATGTCCTCCACCTTAAAGGTGGTGACATCATGTGGGTGGAAAGTAGATGGGCCAATGACTTGGTGACTAAAATATCTTTACTAATCAGAACCCCATCTGGCTTGACAAAAAATGTGTAGAGGTTTCATGAATTTGTCCTCAATGGTCTCATGAATCAAAACATTTAAGATTAAGACTTTCTCAAGTAACATGTCCTCAAGAAGGATTTACTTTATAAACCTCTTGTCACAGCTTTAGACTGAGTTATCTGGTGATTTCCATAGCTTCCTGTGTAGATTGCAGCTGTATTTGAATGATCTCTTCTTATTTTAGTGTCATAAAATGTGGAAAATATATCTCAGGCATCTGTCCTGTTTTCTGTAAAATAATGTCTGGCACACTGTAAATAACCAATAGACATTAGATGAATAAATAAATGAGCAAATTAGTAAATAAATCACTGAATTGTTATATGTCAGTGATAATAGGTCATTAATAGAGTACTATGGCAAATGACACTTAGACATGTATTTATAACTTATAAATGCCCTCAGAAACTTATTCACTACAGTTTTAGGAGGCTGGGGCAGTGACCAAATGGTTTCCCAGCCTCAGAGTTCTTAGAAACATATGAAAAACAGAGAAATAGGACTATCATAGGTATTGCATTGGGGTTAAATTAGTGCCACACTCTGAGTCTTCCCACTGCCACTCACTCAGAGCCTGGGAGTTTGAAAGGAGTGAGCAACATGGATTTGCATCCTCCCACTCTGTGTCTTCCTTCAGAACTGCTCTTCTGCCATTGTGACCATTGGCAATACAGGCAAATTATTTTTTGCTATCAAAACTCATTGTAAATTACAAATAGTAATAAACATTTACATTTTATAAGAACCAAAGTGATTTTGCCAGATTATGTCACTTTAAAATGAAAAGGAATCAGTTGTTTTTCCACTTTTTAAAATTATATCATGTGACACAATAGATGAACACAAGCAGAGTTTTTCATTGTATCTTTGAAACTCTGTGGTGTCTTCTTCACCAAGGGTTTTTTTTCAAAGATGTTGTATTTGTAAAAACATTATAAAAATTTGATTATTTCTTACCAAGTTCTGGGTTGGCATATAAATTATTTTTAAAATTTAAATATTAACCAAAGCCTTAAGTAATCTTTGTCTTAAATAATAAAAACAACAACAAAACGTTGATGGTTGGTTCACTGTAAGGCCAAGTGGAATGGGGTATTTGATTTGCATATGTATGTGATTAATTGTAAATTTTTTTAGTAGTGTCACTCTTTTCACAATTCCATTGGAGAGATGATTATTTCATTATTCATTGATGCAGAAACCAGTCCACAGTGTCCATGGCATTATGCATGAAACAAAACAAATTCACACAGACTACAGAAGTCCTGTGGAGGAAAAGGGATGACACAGACACTCTCTCAGTGAAAGAGAAAGCTGGCCCTGACCCCTTCCTGGATTGACTTTTTTTGCTTTTCTGGGCACATTATATTGAAGATGGTCCTCATTTACTATGCATAGGTTCACTTTAGGTGGCTACTTTTTACAGAAAACAAAGGGGAGGATGTTGCTAATTACATCAAAAAAGAAGGGTATTTGCAAACGTAAAGGGAAAAGTGGTTACATCTGTCCTTGGGAGGTTTAGCATAGATTTTAGGAAGTTACTTTAAAGATATGCAGTAAACATTTGCTGCTTTAGTTCAGGGTGAGGGAGTTTAGGAAAAGCAAGTCTCAAAGAGGCCTAGGTACAATGCAGGCCTTATTCCCCATGAGAGAACTTATCTGTGGGCATGAGTCCTGTGTGCCAGAACTAGCTTTCCATTGGCCTTTCCGAGTGGGAGCTGGGCTACATTTCCCATGCCACACAGAATGGTCTCCTATAATTCATGTATAGTATAGACTAGACAATTGTGGATTTATCTTCAGTGGCTGCCGTTTCACTGTTGGGTAGCTTTCATCATTCAAACTATTGGAGGAGGAAAGATTTTCTTTTTGGGACACAAAACTGTCTGAAAACTTGATAAGAATTTTAAAGACAGTCTTTTCATTGTATTTCTAAAGAATATGACTTTATATGCAGCCGCCAACTTGTCCATTAAAGAGTTTATTAGAAGGATAAAACATAAACAGCCAGATGGAAGGGTGAAGCACAGAGCTTCCATGCTCCCTCTGAGGGCACAAGTCTCCCCAAATCTCACATGTTTGCCAATCTGGAATCTCTCCTTAACCAGTGTCTTTAAATGAGTCTTTAACCTCAAGCAGCTTGGCATGCTGTAGAAAGTTCTCTGGTCTTCTCTGGATTATAGGACTTCTCTCATCCTGGCCATTGTGGCCTGTGCTCTACCTATCAGCAGGCAGACATGGAGGTGGGCCCATGATCCTAGCAGGACTGGCAGCGTGGTAGTGGCTTGTGCTCTGAGTCCCTTAAGCAGATCCTTTTCTTCCTCCCCTGTGCCCACTGGTTACCCTTCCTTCATTTCCTGCTCTCAGCAGTCAAATGTGAGGCTTTGGAGAAAAGCCACCTATGTATGTCTGTTGTACCATCCTTGTGCTCCCTGGTCAGCTGGTGTGTAAAATTGGTTGCCTCCTTCCTCACTGGAGAGCTAGATGGTGGCGTTTGTCTTCTGCCACAGGCTGAAGCCCTTTTGCGGCCAGGCGCCGCTGAGAAAGGTTTTTGCCTGCAGTGACCTTCCCTGAAAATAGTCTTTTGTTTTAAGTAAGATAATTAGATCTTCTTAGCAGTGTCTTTACATTATTGACTGATGGATCTGTAAATTATTTTTGAATCTTGGTTATTTCTATTTCTGATGCAAGATGCTAGAGGCTGTATGATTGTTCAACCCACTCATTGTGTTTGATAACCTATATTAAGAAAGGAAGTTATTTTGTTGTAAAGTCTATGATTTCTTTTTTCATAAGTATTGATGGTCAGAACCCAACACTGGGTAGTTCCCACTCTTGTTTAATTATACTGGTTGGAGGCACAATGAGTCAACATCTCTGTGTCTGGTTCTCTCAAAAATCTTTTTTTGATTCTTTAACTGTAGGACAAAAAAGCTACACCACCTCAATATTCTTTAGTAAATCACTCTGTGAGTGACCCACAGAGAGGAAGGAATGCCATGTGGCAGGGAAGATCTTACCTGGAGGGCTCTGAGTTAATGGTGACATTGAAGATAGTGAATTGGTTTTTTTCAATGACTAGAGTTTGATAAATTGGTTTATTTCCATTGCACAGAAGTTTAATTCAATGACATCTGAAAGAAAGACATGATGGTCTGAAGATGAGTGAAATCCTTTATGTCACCCATGCATTTAACACAGAAAGCAAAAATTATATCTTTCTTGGGTCTTAAGATGCCATTAGATAGGTGGGAGCACAGTCTACTTCCCCTTGCACTGGGTGAAACACCTAGCTGATCTACTGAGGAACAGAGCAAACAGCCAACAGTACCCCAGCATATACAAAGATAGGAGACCAAAAATTGTAGAAGACATTGAAAAATCAGACAGTAAGGGGAATGCTTCAGGACAATAAGGTCCCTGGGACCAGGGCAGAGACCAGGATGGCAGCAGCACCAGGACCGGTGCCCACCGGGTCTGCCACAGAATTCTTGGGAGAGAGCTGGGTCAACAGCTCCCTCCCCTGCCAAACAAGGTTTGAGCAGCACCGGGAGAGGCCTGGTTGCTTGAAGTCCCGGAGAGGGGAATAAGAACTAAGTGGCAAACACACAGGGGCTGTGAGCACCTACAGAGTCTGTGGACATTGGCTGGAGAGTGTTGAGAGTAGGGCTGTGATTGGGCCCTAACCCAGATAGTCCCTGGTCTGGTTGGAGAATTGAGCTGTGTTAGAGGCCAGGCCTCAGTATGGAGCAGCAGGCTTGAGCAGGAGGAATTTCTCAAAAAGAAAAATTGAAAAAAGAGGCACTCAGTGGCTATTTGGGGAATTCTCCTGCAGCAGCCACTCCGGCCTCCTCCCCACTCAGCCACGCAATGCTCCCGAGGTGACACAGAAGGCACTGCACACATTCCTGTAGCCCCGGGAAGAAGGTACACCCGAACCTGAAGGACGGGAGGAGTCCTGGCAAAGCATGCATGCTCTCAGCCCCAGGGAGAGTGCAACTGTGAAAGCCCCAAACCAATACCCGAAGCCCCTGGAAGAGTGCCCACTTTGGAAGGCCCACGAGTGCTCACCAGAAACCCCAGGGAGAGAGCTAGCCAAACTTGCAGGACCAGAGGCTGCTGGGGAACTGGGCTGGAGGCTGATGGAATGCCCATCAGGAAGGGAGAAAAGTGAAACCAATCCCCTCTCAGCCTGCTGCAGCCATGAAGACCAGCAAAACTGGCTTGGCTAGTTTGAAGCCAGCAGGAGGCTTTTTCTCTTTTCTAAGTAATTCTTTATTTTTTAATCACTCTTTATCTTTTAAGTTCTTCCTCTCTTTCCTTCTTTCTTGTTTTATTCCTTTTACCTTTCATTCCCTTTTTATCTATTCTTCCTTTCTTCTTTTTTTTTTAATTCCCACAAGTGAAACAAAAAAGCCTGCAACTGTGAAAAGACCAGAGTTGGACCCAAACAGGGGGCATCCCAACAGCTGAGACAGTGAGACAAATTTCACTTTGCTACTATAGAGAACCTGCAAGTTATTGCATATTTGTATTATTATTTTTTCAATATTCTTACATCTTTTATTTTATTAGTATTTTTGTATTTCTCTTCTATCTGTTCAGTCTTCTTTCCTTGGCTGGTTATATTGCATTGTTTGACTGGTTTTCCTTTTTCTTTCTTTCATAGTGTATTGTTAATTTACTGTCTTTCACTTCTCTTGTGTCCCATTAGCACACTACTCTAGGTCCTATACTTCCTATTCTGGTTATCCAGACCACATAGATTCTGCCATATGACTGTTGTTCTAATATTATTGTTAATAATAACTGTTCCATACAATTGTAAATACTACACAGCATACCTCCCAGATCTTAGCCCCCTTCACAGTTTCCTGAGCTCTATTACAGTAGTGGTTAACTATATTTACTCACAAACTACACCTATTTTCTATCCTTCACTCTCACTTTACCTCATAATCTGACCTCCCACAAGCTCACTGCTTTCTAGATCTAACTCACAATCCTTCCTCCCCCACCAAGAGTCTTATCTTATTTCTATGCTTTCTAAAAAGTGGCTGGTTGGGTAAAATATCACAGTTAACATTATCCATCTCCAAAAAATCTCCTATCTCTTCTCTATGAGTTGGTACTACAAATATTGCAGAATACACTATTGCTATCTTAAACCACTTTAACTCCCCCCTCCAAATGATCATAAAAAAGAGTAGGTGGAAGCTGTGAACACCAGGATACCCACTGGAAGAGGAACCCCAACAAACAAAGGAATCACCAACAGATAACAACACAAGAAGGTGAAGGAGGGAGTGGAAGCCACACTAACTCAACCCAGGACCTATCTGGAAATACAACTAAATAGTAGAGAAATTACCCAGAACAAACAACTGAACAAGAGCAAGAGAGAATCCTCAAAACCTTGTACATACGGAAGAACCAGCTTCAACAAAACCTGCCCACACTGGCACAATAGAATACAAGAGGTGGTGAACAGAGTGATCTTCAGTTAATTAGCTGGTGGGAAGGACCCACCAAAGAAAGACCCAGCAACAATCAAAACCAAAAGACAAACACAGAGCCAACATGAATGAAAGCCCAAGACCAGTGAGGTCGGGAGATCAAGGAGGCTGCACCACTAAATCTCACAGCTATTCTACCACAGAAGTTCACACCATAAACCTAGGAAGCCAGAACAGATCAATTTAAGAAGCTGAGGCTAACAAGAAGAGTCTCGCAAACAATGGGAAGACAAAGAAATAATCCCTAAATGAAAGGAAAGGAGGAAGCCTCAGAAAGAATGCTAAAGGAAATAGAGGCAACTCAACTATCAGATATTGAGTTCAAAGAAATGGTTATAACGAAGCTCAAAGAACTCACAATGAGCTACCAGGAACTACAGGGAAGCTACAATGAACTCACTGCAAACTATATCATCATGAAAAAGGAAATAGAAACTATTAACAAGGGCCAAGAGGAAATGAAGAATACAATTTCTGAACTGAAGAACACAGTAGAAGGAATCAAAAGCAGGATCGATGAAGCAGAAGATCAGATCAGTGAGCTGGAGGACAAGGTAGAAAAAAACACCCATAATGAGCGAGACAAGGAAAACAGGATCAGAAAGAATGAAGAGGGGTAAAGGAAAATGCAGGACAACATGAAATGTAATAATATCCATATAATATGGATACCAGAAGGAGAAGAAGAAGAGCATGGGAGAGAAAACCTGTTTGAAAAAGTCATGATGGAAAACTTCCCTAAGTTGATAAGAGAAAAAGTCACACCAATCCAGGAAACACAGAGAGTCCCAATAATAAGGAACCTAAAGGGGCTCATTTCAAGGCACATCATCACTAAAATGGTAAAATTCCAAAATAAAGAGTGAATCTTCAAAGCAGCAAGAGAAAAAGAGGAAGTAACATACAAGGGATCCTTGATAAGACTAGCAGCTGACTTCTCAATGGAAATGCTCCAAGTCAGAAGGTGATGGCAAGAAATATTCCAAGTAGTGAAAACCAGAGGCCTGCAACCAAGACTACTTTATCCAGTAAGGCTCTCAAATTAAAATGAAAGGCCAAATAAGGAGCTTCCTGGACAAAAGAAGTCTCAAAGAATATACCTCCTCCAAACCAGCTTTGCAAGAGATGCTAAAGGGTTTTCTTTAAGAACAGGAAGAAAAACAATGAAAGAAAGGAACACAGGTATGAAAAAATGGCAATGAATAAGTTCCTATCAATAATAACCTTAAACATAAATGGATTAAATGCCCCAATCAAAAGACACAGAATAGCAAAATGGATAACAAAACATGACCCACACATATGCTGCCTACAGGAGACCCACCTCAGAACAAAACACCTACACAGATTGAATGTGAAGGGCTAGAAACAAATATTCCAAGCAAATGGACAGGAAAAAAAAGCTGGGTTAGCAATACTCTTATTGGAAAAACAGACTTCAAAAAAAGAACCGTAAAAAGAGACCCAGAAGATCACTTCATAATACTCAAGGGAAGAATCCAGCAAGAAGACATAAACATAGTAAATACAGTTGTCCCTCAATGTATTATGGTTCACTTATTGCAGCTTCACTGTACTGTGGGTTTTTAAAAAAATATGTATCTAATTCTGTATCACAGAGTTTTCACTATATCATGGGATTTTGTGGTATATAGGTATTTATTTAATATTTATGATTTTAATTATTTTTGCCTAAAAATTTAAAACAATATAAAAATATTTTAAAAAGTTAATTCAAACATATTAAAAGAATACTAAATCAAAATAAAATACAATATGTATTTCATCAGCAGATGAATACCATACTGTACACAATGGAAATGCAGTATGCCACTACTGCTTATGTAAATTTGCCAACATAAGATTATACATGGCACACTATTGGTTGATGGAATGGAAGGAGACCAACCACAACACAGTGTTTTGTATCCCGGGTGCTCATTGGCTCAGTGACCATAGCAATGGTCTGCTCTCCCGCACTGTGCCCATATGTTCAGCATCTCTCTTTGTCCACTTCACATCAACGTCTGATCACTGTGCGTAGTGTTGCTCTGCAGTGTGGTGTGTTTGTGAAATTTTCATAAAAGTTTGAATTTATTTCAAGCCCTACAATGCCACCCAAATGTTCTGCACCTTCTAAGCCTTCTGGCAGTGACCCCAAGCACCAGAGGAATATGCTTACCATCAAAGAAAAGGTGGAACTTCTCAACGTGTTAAAGGCAAAAGTTATGTAGCTGTAGGCCACTATTAAGGGATCAATGAATCTACTGTTTGCTACATAAAGAAAGATGAGAAGAATATTAGGTCTATGGCAACAATGACTTTTAACAATACTGCAAAGAGGGTGGTCACTTCCTGCAATAAGGCCATTGTGAGGATGGAGTCTGCATTGGCCCTGTAGATAAATGACTGCAGGAAGAATATTTCGCTAGATATGAACACCATCCCGACAAAGGCCAAGAAACTTTATGGTAGTTTTGCAGAAAGCACGGATGTTCACGACAGTGATGAGGGTGAAGACAAGGACGACGACACAGAAGCAGGACCGTCGAGTGCTTCTCCCACCAGACCAACCCCATTCAGTGTCAGCAAGGGCTGGTTTGACAAATTTCAGAGACGTTTTGGACTCAAGAGCGTTCCTCTGCATGGAGAAGCTGCCTCTGAGGATAAAAAGCAGCACCAGCAACTCCCATAACTATGTTAATCACTTGAACGAAGAGATCAGTTATGCCTACGCCTTTAGCAGAAATAGAAGTTACGGCCCAGGGTGAAGATACTGCACCACCTGATGAAGCACCTGATGAAGCAGTGCCTTCAGAAGAGCTGTAATGCTCTTCTTGGCTGTGCAGTACATTCATCTCATCGTCATCCCCTTCATCGTCATCAGTGCTGCACAGCTACATAATACATGATCATCATTCAAGCTGCAGTATACTTCACTGGTGAGTAGAATATAGAATTTTATATGTTGTTAAAATTATGTAGGTTTAAGAGTGTAGAAAGTGTTTAAGAGCATATGAAGTGTTTATAAGAGTGTGGGAAAGGTTAATAAGAGAGTGGGAAAGGTTTATAGGAGTGCGGGAAGGATTTATAAAGCCTTAAAAATATATAAATAATAAAATAAGTGTAATGCTGCTGCTTCACAGATTTTCACCTATCACGGGGGTCTCTGGAATGTAACTCCTGTGATAGGTGAGGGATCACTGTATATATGTACCCAACATAGGAGCACCCAAATACATAAAGAAAATCTTGGAGGACTTCAAGAAAGATATTCACAACAACAAAATTATACTAGGATATTTTAACACCCCACTGTCAAAAATGGATGGATATTCCAAACAAAATATCAACAAACATATTGTGGCATTGAACGATGCCCTAGAGGAAATGGACTTAACTAACATATATAGACAGCCATTCATCCCAAAGGAGCAAAATACACAGGGTTTTCAAATGCACACAGAACATTTCCAAACACAGACAACATGATAGGACACAAAACAAGCCTCAACAAATTCAAGAAAATTGAAATCATATCAAGCATTTTTTCTGACCACAAGGGACTGAAACTAGAAACTAACCCCAATGAAAAAAACCCCAAACACTCAAGATCATGGATATTAAACATCATGCTATTAAACAATGAATGGGTCAAGAATGAAATTAGGGAAGAAATCAAAGAGTTTCTGAAAACAAACAAAAATGAACTCACAACAATCCAAAACTTATGGGACACAGAAAAGGCAGTCTTGAGAGGGAGTTCATAGTGATACAGGCCTACCTAAAATAGAAACATTTCAAATAAACAACCTAACCCGATGCCTTCAAGAGCTCAAGGAACAGCAAAGACAGCCCAGAGAAAGTAGAAGGAAGGAAATAACCAAGATCAGAGAGAATTAAATGACACAATGACTGAAAGCACAATTCTAAGGATCAATGAATCCAGAAGCTGGGACTTTGAAAAGATAAAAAAAATTGACAAGCTTTAAGCAGACTCATCAAGAAAAAAAGAGAGAGGCCCCCAAATAAATACAATCAGAGATGTAAGAGGAGAGATTACAACTGACACCACAGAAATACAAAGGATTGTAAGAAATTACTGTGAAGACTATATGCTAAGATATTTGAAAACCTAGATGAAATGGACAAATTTCTAGAAAAATATGATCTTCCAAATCTCAGTAAAGAAGAAGCAGAAAGCCTGTGCAGACCAATAAAACCTGATGAAATTGAAACACTAATCAAAAAGCCCTCAACCAGACATTTTCACAAGAGAATTTACAAAGCATTTAAGGGACAACTAACACCCATCCTCCACAGATTATTTCAAAAAATTCAAGAAGATGTAAGACTCCCAAACTCTTTTTATGAAGATAAGCATCATCCCAATCCCAAAACCAGATAAAGACATAACAAAGAAAGAAAACTTCAGGCCAATATCGCTGATGAATGTAGATGCTAAAATCCTCAACAAAATACTGTCAAACAACATGCAGTAATATGTTAAAAAGACCAAACACCATGATCAAGTGGGATTCATCACAGGGATGCAAGGATGGTACAACATTCTTAAATCAATAAACATAGTTCACCACATAAACAAAATGAAAGACAAAAATCACATGATCATATCAAAGATGCAGAAAAACATTTGATAAGGCACAGCACCCATTTATGATAAAAACACTCAGCAAAGTGGGAATAGAGGGAGCATTTCTCAACATAATAAAGGCCATATATGAGAGACCTATGGTGAAATCATACTCAATGGACAAAAATTTAGAGCTTTCCCACTAAGATCAGGAACAAGACAAGAATGTCCGCTTTCACCACTTTTATTCAACATAGTATTGGAAGTCCTAGCCACAGTGATCAGACAAGAAAAAGAAATAAAAAGCATCAAAATGTGAAAGGAAGAAATAAAGCTGTCACTGTTTGCAGATGACATAATTGCATACATATAAACCTACATAGACTCCACCAAAAACTACTCAACCTAATAAATGAATTTGGCAATATAGTGGGATAAAAGGACAACATTCAGATATCAAATGCATTTTTGTACACCAACAAAGAAATATCAGAAACAAAATTTAGGACAAATGTGGGAGGAACTCCAGGCAGCAGAATCCTCCTGTCCACTGGGGATGGTAAATAATTCATCCCAGACACAATCTTGCTGTCCCAGCAGGAAAGTGGGTTGCAATTCATTCTAGTAGAGAACCTCCAAGCCCTTCTCCCAAATGGCTGTTGTTGGGAATGGTATGTGTAGCTGTGTACATGCATAGCTCATCAAACAATGTCAAAGAGGCTATAGTCATACAAAAACAGGTATTATCTATTGATAACAATTGAAGGAACACAAAGATTTGTCATAGATCAGGGTCTGTCAGTCATACTGACACCAGAGGGTCTTTAAGGCATATTTCATGAGATAAGGAGTTTACTCCTTACACCTTGAACTTAAACATTCTGTTTATATCACTAGGCCTATATAAAACAAAGCAGAGCAAGCTTCGAAGGATACAATGTGTTTGTCAGGCCTAGTTCCTGTGGGAACCCTTGATATTAGCATTGAGTCATGCTTGCCACCTGTGTTTTTACCTGTTTTTTTTTTTTTTTAGGGAGACTTACTAGCCCCTCTCAGGGCTTGCTGTCATGGGGCTGCAATCTTTGAAACCACACACAGAGTGGTCTCCAATGGAAAAATCTCATTTACAATCACAAGAAATATAAAATACTTAGGAATAAACTTAACTAAGGAGGTAAAAGACTGTACTCAGAAAACTATACAACAGTGAAGAAAGAAATTACAGAACACAAATAAATGGAGGCATATACTGTGTTCATGGATTGGAAGAATTACCATAATTTCCTGTCCATTTGTTTATTTTTTCTTTTGTTTACCTTGCCTATGGAAATGTATCTGATAAAATATTTCTGTGAGCAATGTCCGAGATTTTCCTGCCTATGGTTTCTTCTAGGTTTTTTATGGTTTTGTGTCTAATATTTAAGTATTTGATCCATTTTGAATTTATTCTTGTGTGTGGTATAAGAAATTGGTCTAGTTTTATAATTTTGCAAGTATATATCCAATCATCCCAACATGATACATTGAATAAAATATCTTTAGCCCATGATATGTACTTGCTTTCACTGTTGAATATTGATTACAAAGGATTTATTTATTTCTGGGCTCTCCATTCAGTTCCATTGATCTATGTTACTGTTTTTATATCGTTACTGATGCTTTGATTAATATAGCTTTATATTATATTTTGATATCAGTATGATTCCTCCAACTTTGTTCTTCTTTCTCAGGATTGCAGTTTCTATTTGGTGCCTTTTGTAGTTACATATAAATTTTTGAAGTATTTGTTCTAGTTTTGTGAAATACATCATTTGAATCTTGATAGGAATTGTATTGAATCTATAGATTGCTTTGGGTAGTATGGACATTTTTTTATTTTAGTTTATTCAGTATAGATTCTATCCCTTATTCCCATTCCACCCCGCCCACCCATCCCTCCCCTCTGCCCTCCCATTTCCAAACCCCTTAGTTTTGTCCATGTGTCCTCTATATTTGTTCCTGTAAACCCTTCCCTTCTCCCCTGAAATTCCCTCCCATCTCCCCTCTGGACACTGACAACCTGTCCTCTGCTTCAGTGTCTTTTGTTATATTTTACTTGTTTCTTTGTTTTGTTGTTTAGGTTC
>CM052539.1:85519204-85571748 GCA_028533065.1 Trachops cirrhosus
CTCCCTCCCTCCCTCCCTCCCTCCCTCCCTTCCCCTCTATCTAAAACCAATGAGCATGTCCTCCAGTGAGGACAAAATAAAATGCTCCCAAAATGTAACTTCTCTGACACTCTTAAGGAAATTTTCTTGAGGAAATAGTTCTTATGGTGGCACATGAACAATCTGCTGCTCTGGCTTTGATAAGTTTAGTCCTGCATGTTTTGGCAAAAACAACTTGTTTTTATAGTTCTTAGTATTACAAACAAAATTACATATAAAATTCCTTACAAGCCAGAGAATCCATTATAATTGGTTGGCCTTAAGTAAAAATACCTCAGAACAAATTTGGGAATGCTGTGTTTTGGATATTTCATTGCTAAACTGAAGTGCTTTGGCCATCACATGCAGTAAGAGCTAAGTAAAGACCCAAAACATAGTTTACTATCCTAGAGACACAACAATGCTCTTCCAGCCTTCCCGCTAACATGGGGTGATATAATGAGTTCAACTAAGTCCAAACATATCATCTTTACAGGGTAGGTTATTCATGGAAGAGTGAGCAAATACAGAATGATATGATGTTCAGATCATGGGGTGCCACTGCAATAAGTACCTGTCAGTCTTTGGCAGTGGCTTCTAAAACCAAACTGCACTTCACATCTCACAGTATAGTAAAGATTATTTCACAGCCAACACAGCATCAAAGATCAAAACTCAGTAAAGGCTCACTTGCCAAGGTCTCTCTCAGTTTTTACTATTGCTGACAGTGAGGTGCTGTTGTGGGAACCATGTTCATCCGCCATTTCATACATGTAATGTTTTGTTCTCTGCCTGAACCTGCTCCTGAATGGCTTTAGGACTAATGTTATTTATTTCTGTTGTTATTATTAAACAAAATCTGGCAGAAATGCAGAAATTCTGCAATCATTTAGTCAGTCTCTGAAGTTCTTGTAAAATTATAGGATGGCAAGAAAAAATATTTCTGTGTAAAGATTAAAACAACTAAGTAATACCTAATTGACTTTGACAGTTTCAATTGTAGAAAAAAATTATTGGGGATAATCAAGACACATACTGTCTTGCCTAAACCCAGGAGTTTTAGCAGACAAAGAAGTGGGAGATGCTGGAGGTGAGGAAACATGCATGGAAGATCCCATTCCTCAGTAAGGATTATCTGAGCAGTCATCATGGACAAGGCTCTGTGCTTGGTTCTGTGAGGATACACAGACATGCCCATGACAGAAGGCCTTTACTGGGAAAGTACAGCAGAAATAGACAAGGCAAATTTAGACACTGTGGAAACAGGAAAGAAAAATTAAGAGGACTACAATTCACCTGGGTTCAGTCCAATCTCTGAAGCTAATTTAGGGTCTTAGATAAGTCTCTTTACTCTGTGCTTATATTCCTTACTTTTAGTGTCTTTATAAACAAACTTGGCAATAATCTCTAAATTACAGTACACTGAATAGTATGTTGAGTTTTCCCAGTGTGAAAGGATGTGGGTCAACTAAGTCCAAGATTACATCACAGTCTTCTAACCAACCCAGTTTCTTCACAATCTGTTATGAATACTCAGTGTCTACATGGAGTTTTGGTATCTGATGATGAAACTTGGGTGGTAGAGACTTTATTCAAGCACATATCATTTGCAGGATAAAATCGTTTTCAAGTATATGCAGTTTTTAAAACCTCTCCCAAAAGTGCAGTAAGTGATGTCTCTGTGTCAAAACCTTAATACCTCATAACTAATTCTTCATCTAAAATGTATTGTCATTATTCCATTTGTATTTGAGTGATTATTACTATATTTTGAAACTCAAGGTCTAGAAAAAGCACACAGTCATTCTACAGATAATATCTCACAAGTGCCTGACATGGTTGCCACTGCAGTTCTGAAGCCTCCCCTCTGTTCTGAGGTTTGGGCCAGGTAGTACAGAGAGGCATGATGTAAGAATCATATTATGATCCAGATATTATGATCCAGAATTATATTTCAGAAGTGATTAACTCCTCTTTTTACTCCCCAGAGCAGTGTAGCTGGAAAGACATATAGAATTTCTAACATCACTCTCTGGAAATGAAGGCCAAAACTCAGATTTATTCCAGAACCTAAAAGAAATTCCCAATAACCAAAAAACAGATGGTAAAAAATGCTGAACTGTTGCAAACCAGGGAATTCTGGCTGTCGGGATGTAGGCAGCCAGGCCCTGCTTCAGCAACATGAGGAAGGCACCAAGGTGGCCCCTCTGCTGCAGATGGGAGGCACCCCAACTACTCATTCTCCTACCTCTAGCAGGTCTTCTATTTGTCCATTCAAAAATTCAGCTTGCAAAATGAAACTGGGGGCAGAGGAGATGGATTCCTGCTGAGGATCTGCATTTGGGGAAGTAGAGTCTCTAACAGGAAACTGCTCTAGACAAAGTAAAGACAAGAAGGGGCTTAACAGCACTGCGCCCTTTCTTTGCCTTTAGAAACCTTGCTAGCTTTCGCTGTACATAACTGGCTGAGAATGAGAAGGCACCCTCCAGAATGGGTTAAGAAGAGAGGTCAGGGAGACAAGAAGCAGAGCAAGGACATGATGATAAGAAATTTAAAACCCCAGTGGCAGCAAAAACAAAAATGATGTGCTCTGTAACTTTGCCTCAAATCAATAAACGCAAAGCAGATTACCTGATTATCTATTTATAGTTCCTCTAATGCTTTCATATGATATAACTTCAATGAAGGTATAAAATAAACACAGTACTGTTTTAGTCTCCAAAAGCTGAAATGATTTTTTCTTTTTTTCCGCAAGTTGGGAACTTAGGCAAGGGCCTTCTTGCAAATGCCACATGTGATGCATACTCTGAAAAGTCAGTTTCATACTTCTCTCTCAATTTCATGTTATGTTTAACCCAGGAAAGTATGCAGGGCTGACATTGTAAATTAAACAGGGAAAATACTGTTTGTATGCTTGTTTTCCTCCTCAGTTGAAAGAAAGGTGACTAACAATTCTTTTCTAACATAAGTGAGATTGTCTTAAGTAAGCTAGGCATATTAAAAAATGATTTTGAGACAAATAATATATTCAAACCATAAGCTTGGAATGTAAAACAACATCACCAAGATAAAAGAAAAGCCCTGTTTATATGGAAAATAGATATTTTCAGTGAGAAAAAGATAACAGTATTCAAGAGAATTTTAATATGCCTCCAAAGGCAATGTACCCAAAAATGTGTGTTTTTATCCTTTCATGCACTCTTTGACATCCAAACACTAGGCTCCCAAAGGTCACATGTGATCTGATTAAGTGGAAACAAAGGCAAGAAAACTACCCATGTTAGCAGGGAGTTTCTGGTACAGGATGGGCCACTGGGCAGGGAGCGCTTACTGAAAGGGCTGCTCAGTTAAGGTCTTTTCTCAGAGCTTAGCCTGGAGTCTTAATATCTATTAAAATGACCATGACCTCAGCAGCAGAAGTCGCTGATACAAACTAGTCAAGAAATTATCACTATTCAGTAAAGTAATAATGAGGTGGTTTTGGGTGTCGATGCTGGTACTCAGAAATCACACTGGTCAGTTCATTGAATTCACAGCCTGAGTTTCTAGCCATCATGTAAAGGCATGCCAGAGGTAAAAGATGGCATCAAACTTTACTTTGTTTCAAATAAAGTATACTGAAGAATAGCACACATTCATTCATTCATTTATTTCAAAAAATATTTACTGGGTACCTCTTCTGCATGGAAAATAGGATGGTGTAGCCGTGGAATTTTGCTGTTTTGGAAACTTATATCCAAACAGGTAACAAGTGAGCTACTGTAAAAGAAAAAGAGGGAATCTCCATTAGACCTTGGCATACATTGTACCACACCTAGGCTTCATGTTATTCTTGACATTCTGGACTAGATCATGAAGGGCTAGACCACTGCTTCAAAAACAAACAGAGAAACAGAACCTCAAAGTGATTACTGTACCAATGATGATTGAGAAGTAGCATTTTGAGCATATAACAAAGGGAATGTGTGCTTAATATTTACTTTGCAATTAAATATATGCATTTCTGCCACACGTGCAGACCAAGATTGATGGCAAACCCAGCAGCAACGACAAGCGTAGGGGAGCCATGCACCAGCAGTGGTGCAGACATATTAGGAATTTCTCTACAGAAATGACACTTCTTTTATGTTTCACTCTGACTTAAGCTTAAATGCTGACTATGGTTTTAAAATGTTGAAGAGCCCTGGCTGGTGTAGCTTAGTGGATTAGGCGCGGGCCTGTGAACCAAGAGATCACGGTTCGATTCCCAGTCAGGGCACATGCCTGGGTTGCAGGCCAGTTCCCAGCAGGGAATGCACAGGAAGCAACCATACATTGATATTTCTCTCCCTCTCTCCTTCCCTTCCCCTCTGAAGATAAATAAAAAAAAAATCTTTAAAATGTTGAAGAAAGTCAGTGCAGGTGTTGAACTGAATTCCAATTCTAAGATTCCACTACTTTTATGATCTGCATTCCTGATTTCTATCTTCTAAGTAGAAAAAAAAGAATTTATTTGCACTTACCTGGGCAATGTGTCTGCTTTAAATTTCCATACTCTGCCCCTCCTTGTAAAATGTCTAGAATCTGTACCTAAATCTACGTGTCAGTTGTGCTTCAAGTTGAAAATGAAGGAGAGCTTCCAGCAATGAACAGAGGGTGAATTGGGTGATTTTTAAAATTAACAGGTCTTTTTTGTTCAAAACTCCTTGGGAAAGAGAAGGAGCAAAGGACATGGTAAGCAGGGGAAGGACAGACATTAAGCAAAGAGGAAGAGGAGGAGATCAAATCTATTTAAATTTCATAAGATCAGAATATATGAAGCAAACCTAGCTACCAATGGCATTGCTCAGATTCCATTCTGAGACTTACTCATTAATAGTTGCATTTTTGTGATTTTATAGATATGATGTCATTGTTTCACAGTGTTTCACTAATCACCAATGACACAGTTACCAAGAGCAAACAAAGTTACAATGCAGTGATGTTATGCATGGAAAATGTTGTAATTGTGAGGGGGAGAGAGGGGTAAATTCAGATTAAGTTCAAGGCATTTGACTTGGATTTTCTTGGTTCACCAAATCTAGACTCCAATGGGGTTTCTGTGTCTTAGGACCATATTTAAAAACTCACCATTTTATTTGTTCAAAATGTTTATAAAAATACTTATAACAATATTTAAAAATACTTGTATGTTTTGGAAATGGGAATCTTGGGGAAAGTGAATGAATTTCCAGATATTCCAACAAAAATAACCTTCTTCTTTTGGATGATTCCAGATTTAGGCATTTCTCAGGCTTATTACCACAGGGCAGATCAGGTTGGAAAAGTAGTCAGCAGCCCCTGGTCCTCTGTGCAGTGACCTGGGCACAGCTGTCCCAGCAAACATATCTCTTGGGAATGGTGAATGTGCCCTAAGCTGGGGGACCCACAGATGCAGACACTTCTCCATGAAGGTGACATGCAGTCATGATCTGAGGCTCCCAGTGGAGCTGCCAGGGCAGGTATGATGAATAGAGACAGACTCTGTGAACATTTCTGGGTGGACCATGAGAAAGGGACCTGGAGATTTGTAAACCTCAGGCCCTCAGCATGGATTTTTGCTTAACTGTGACTATTCTTCTCTCTTCCACTCCCAAAACCTCAGTTCTGCTTTCAACTTATCATCTACCCACCATATTTCATCTTCTGCCTCATCCAACATAATTATGAGCTATATTAAAAATAGATGTTTACTCCTTTCTGGGAGGAAGGAAATTCAGACTCAGTCCTCTGTGAATTCTCAAGAGAGACAAGTTTCTTTCAATTGTCCTCAGTCACAGCCTTTTAATCATGAGAATATTTCATTGTGCTGGAAATTCTCTGAATTCTTCAGCAGAAAAGGGCACAATCAATGTATGAGTACAATCAATGTATAAGTTGACAGGATAAGGGACTAATTGCTAGATCAAGTGAATATCTTCTTTACCACTTGAGTGGTTTTTAGTCACAGAAATTCTCGGAAATAAGACAAACTCCAGCTATGTAGAGATTTATACCTCAAGAAACCCTCCTTTCTGACATGTGTGATTGTGATAGCAGGTACATGGTGTTATGTTTAGTGTGATGTGTACTTGGAAATGGAATTACTTAAATAACCCTGGTAATCATAGCACCAACTAAACCCACTGTGAAGAGTTATAAAAACACAGAGTGAAAAAGTCTCTGATAACTATCTAAGCAGAATAGAGAAAAATACTATTTATTTCTCAAACATCACATAGCTAATAAGAAATAAACATTAGATAAATTACATATTTCTAAAACAAATTTGACTAAAAGAAGTTAAGATGTGATTCTGAAAATACAAGTTAATGGGAAAATGTATATAGAATGGAGATCTTATTTTGATTTAAAAAAACAACCATAAATCCCACATTTCAAAAGAATCTCTTAAATGAAAAATGGCTGGGGTAGGGGGGAGTGGTGGAGGGGAAATGGAGACAACTGTACTTGAACAACAATAAAAAAGTAAAAATAGATAAATAAATAAATAAAAGAGAAATGTTTTCATACAGTGTTAACCAAAAGGCATATAAAATTATATATGTAACATGATCAAAACTATATTTTAGAAGCATACTACATTTTTTATAGGAAACTTTAATTTGTAGATACAAAGTAAATTGCTAATTTACTTTTATTTTTCTGTATATTTCAGTTTTTTACTGGCATCTGCATAAAAAATAAAATTTCAAACAAAAAACATTAATTTGAATTAACAGTAACTTCAGAATAAATATTATTTTTCTCATTTAAGAGTCAGAAGTAGAATGGTCATAGAACTATTTAAAAGGTAACAGATGAAAGCAAATGTAATTATCTTACTGAAGAGTTAACCGCAGAGCTTCATCTTGCCAGTCCTTCTCCATGACTCTAGGTGCCTTTGTAGAATTGGGTTTTATTTTTCTTTGTCTCTTCTAGCTTCTAATAAAACCTGAGCGAGGTTTTCTTAATTTTTTTATTTACTGCATTTGTTTGTGAAGAATCCTGTGGTGAAGCAAGAGACATAGTCACCTATAGCACAAAACTTAAGGGGTGCCAATAAGCTCAGTAATCAATGAACATAATATTTTAATGCAGTATTCTTAAAAATCAAAATTAATGCAAAAATCCATAATAGACAAAATGTCTACATTTTAAATGAGGACAGACCCCAGACCTGTACTGGCAGGATGAGGCTCACCTCAACCAATTCAGGCCCTGCATGTTAGTCAGCCCCAAATCACCAATATTATTACCTAAAAAAAATGCTTCATATTTTTGCTTCCTACACAAATACCTATGAAGTGAGGAAATACAAGGAAGGAATAAATGAGAGACTGAGGGAAATAGAATGAAAGAGATTTAAGCATATTAAAAATATCTGTTTAAAGAAAAAAATCACAAAATTCTCTTTATACCATTATTTCCTAGTATCCTTTGTGCACTCATAAGAAACAGGGTTAAATAAACAACAGTCCAAAGATGATAAATTATTGGACATGAGAGTTTGATTCCATCAAGACCCTAAGATAATGCAAGAGCAAAGTCTTAAGTAAGACTGACAACTAAGGAAAGTGGATCTTTTGTTACTTAGTACTTCCCTATGTGTTTCATTTATTAGCCAGTTAGTGCTGATGGATACAGAACATCATGCATACTGCTCTGAGAGACATGAACTTGATATTTCTGACAAAATAATTTTCTTCTCAAAATCAGGACTTTCAAAAAATGTTAATGTGATGAACTCAGTGTATTCACAAATAGCTACATATAATAATTTTTTATATTTTATTTTTAAAGTATATTTTATTATTTATTCTATTATAGTTTGTTCCAATTTTTTTCTCCACTTTATCCCCCCTCTGCCCTATACAACCCTGCTCTCCGGCATTACCCCTTAGTTCATGTCCATGGGTTGTACATATAAGTTCTTTGGTTTCTCTGTTTCCTACACTATTCTTAACCTCCCCCCAGGTATTTTATGCCTACCGATTATGCTTCTTATTCCCTGTACTTTCCCTCCATTCTTCCCCTCCCCCTATCCACTGAAAACCCTCCATGTGATCTCCATTTCTCTGGTTCTGTTCCTGTTCTAGTTGTTTGCTTGGTATTTTTTGTCTTTGTTTTTTAGTTTCAGTTGTTGATAGCTGTGAGTTTGTTGTCATTTTACTGTTCATAGTTTTTGATCTTCTTTTCCTTAGATAAATCCCTTTAACATTTCATATAATAAGGGCTTGGTGATGATGAACTGCTTTAACTCGACCTTGTCTGGGAAGCACTTTTTCTGCCCTTCCATTCTGAATGATAGCTTTGCTGGATAGAGTAATCTTGGATGTATGTCCTTGCCTTTTATGACTTTAAATACTTCTTTCCAGCCCTTTCTTGCCTGCAATGCTTCTTTTGAGAAATCAACTGACAGTCTCATGGGAACTCCTTTGTAGGTAACTGTCTCCTTTTCTCTTGCTGCTTTTAAGATTCTCTCCTTATGTTTAATCTTGGGTAACTTAATTATGATGTGCCTTGGTGTGTTCCTCCTTGGGTCCCAATCCTTTGGGACTCTCTGGGCTTCCTGGGTTTCCTGGAAATCTATTTCCTTCACCAGACTGGGGGAGTTTTCCTTTATTTTATTTTTCAAGTAAGTTTTTTAATTTCTTGCTCTTGTTCTTCTCTTTCTGGCACCCCTATTATTCAGATGTTAGAGTGCTTAAAGTTGTCCCAGAGGTTCCTGAACTTCTCCTCATTTTTTTTGAATTCTCGTTTCTTCATTCCATTCTGCTTGGATGTTGACTTCTTCCCTTTTTCCAAATTGTTGATTTGAGTCCCGGTTTTCTTCCCTTTACTGTTGGTTCCCTGTATATTTTGCTTCATTTCACTTTGAGTAGCCTTCATTTCTTTCTTCATTTTGTGACTGAGCTCAATCAGTTCTGTGAACATCCTGATTACTAGTGTTTTGAAGGCTGCATTAGGTAGGTTGTGTATCTCCTCATCACTTAGTACTTTTTCTGGAGCTATGATGTGTTCTGTCATTTGGGCCATACTTCTTCTTCTTGGAGCACCTGTTATGTTGTAAGGGGGTAGAGCCTTAGGTATTCACCAGGATGGAGCAACACTTTTTGCTGCACTGTGGTGCTGTCTGTGGAGGAGGGGGTCAGAGAAGGGAAAATGCTTGCTCTCTTCTATCCCCACTTTCCAAGGGATTCTCCTGTGACAGTGAGAGTTTCTCCTGCTGTTGCAACCCCTGCAATATTTTATAGCTAGCTTTAAGTCTTTAGTTTCTTGTTCAGCTAGCTCCACCTAACACACATGGTCTACAGCCTTGCTGCATGTCCTCTCTGCTGGGCTGCCTAACTCCCATCTCACACCCTCTTACCAGTCTGGGTAAATGTTTTTTTAACTCCTTGGTTGTTGGAGTTCCATATAGTTTGATTTTCTGACACTTCAGGTTGTTTTTTTTCCATTATTTATTTTATTGTTGTTCAAGTACAGTTGTCTGTCTTTTCCCCACACTGCTCTCCCCACTCCAGCCAACCCCACTTCTCTCCCCTGATTCCATCTCCCATTGGTTTTGTCCATGTATCCTTTATAGCTGTTCCTGAAAACCCTTCACTCTTTACCCCCATTATCCCCTCCCATCTCCCATCTGGTTGTTGTCTATTTGTTCTTAATTTCAATGTCTCTGGTTATATTTTGCTTGCTTTGTTTTGTTGATCAGATTCCACTTAAGGTGAGATCATATGGTATTTGTCTTTCACTGCCTGACTTATTTCACATAGCATAATGCTTTCCAGTATCATCCATGTTGTCACAAAGGATAGAAGCTCCCCGTCTCTTTCTGCTGTGTAGTATTCCATTGTGTAAATGTACCATGTTTTGTTTTGTTTTTTTTTTTTTTTGATTCATTAATTGACTAATGGGCACTTAGGTTGCTTCCAGCATTTGGTTGTGCTATGAACACTGGGGACATAAGTTCTTGTGGATTGGTGCTTCAGAGTTCTCAGGATATAATCTTAGCAGTGGAATTGCTTAGTCAAAAGGCAGGTCCATTTTTAGTTTTCTGAGAAAATTCTGTACTGTTTTCCACAAGGCTGTACCATTCTGCAATCCCACCAACAGTGCACAAGCGTTCCATTTTCTCTACATCCTCTCCAACACTTGCTGTTCATTGCTTTGTTTGTGACGGCCATTCTCAACACTGCGAAGTGGTCTCATTGTGGTTTTAATTTGCATCTCTCTGATGGTAAGCGATGCTGAGCATCTTTTCATATGTCTCTGGACGCTTTGTATGTCCTTCTTGGAGAAGTGTCTGTTCAAGTCTTTTGCTCATATTTTAATTGAGTTTTTTGTCTTCCTAGAGTGGAGTTGTGTGAGTTCTTTATATATTTTGGAGATCAAACCCTTGTTGGAGGTATCATTGGCAAATATGTTTTACCATACGGTTGGTTCCCTTTTCATTTTAATGCTATTTTCTTTAGCCATGCAGAAGCTTTTTAATTTGATGAAGTCCCATTTGTTTATTCTTTCCTTCATGTCCCTTGCTCTAGGACACATATCAGTGAAAATATTGCTACATTGAATATGTGACATTTTCCTACCTATGTTTTTCTGAAGGACTTTTATGGTGTCAAGATTCATATTTAAGTCTTTTATCCACCTTGAACTTATTTTTGTGTAAGGTTTAAGTTGGTGATCAGGTTTCATTTTTTGGCAGGTATTTGTCCAGCTCTCCCAACACCATTTGTTGAAGAGGTTATTTGTACTCCATTTAATGCTGCCCCCTTTGTCAAATATGAATTGACCATAGATTCTTGGATTTATTTCTTGGCTCTCTATTCTGTTCCATTTGTCCATATGTCTGTTCTTATGCCAGTACCAGGCTGTTTTATTTAGTGGCCTTGCCGTGCAGTTTGATATCAGACTATGATCCCTCCTACTTTGTTTTTCTTTGTCAAAATTATTGCAGCTATTCGGGGTCATTTATGGTTCCATATAAATTTTTGAAATCTTTGTTCTATATCCATGAAATATAATATTGGTACTCTAATGGATGTTGCATTGAATCTGTAAATTGCTTTGGTTAGTATGGGCATTTTCATGATGTTAATTCCTCCAATCCATCGACATGGTAGATGCTTCCATTCATCTGTGTCTTTCTTAATTGCTTTCTTCAGTGTTGTGTAGTTTCTGAGTACAGGTCTTTTACCTCCTTCATTTGGTTTAGTCCTTGGTATTTTATCTTTCTTGTTGCTATATCAAGTGGGATTTTTTCCCCAGATTTCTGTTTCTGACATTTCATTGTTGGCATACAAAAATGCCTTTGATTTCTGAATATTGACTTTGTATCACACTGTTTTAGCAAATTCATTTATTAGGTAGAGCAGTTTTTTTGGTGCAGTTGATAGAATTTTCTATGTACATGTTCATCTCATCTGAAAACTATGACAGTTTTGTTTCCTCTTTTCCAATTTGGATGCCTTTTATTTCCTTTTCTTGTCTAATTTTTACTCTTTTACTGGTTGTCTAATTGCTGTGGCTGGAACTTCCAATACTACGTTAAATAGAAGTGGTGAAAGTAGACAACCTGGTCTTGTTCCTGATCTTAGTGGGAAAGCTTTTAGTTTTTGACCATTGAGTATGATGTTGGCTGTAGGTCTCTCATATATGGCCTTTATTATGTTGAGGAATGCTCCTTCTATTCCCACTTTGCTGAATGTTTTTATCATAAATGAGTGCTACCTTATCAAATGCTTTTTCAACATCTATTGATATGATTGTGTGATTTTTGTCTTTGCTTTTGTTTATGTGATGTTTTATCTTTATTGATTTGTGAATATTGTACCATCCTTGCATCCCTGGGATGATGCCTTTTGCTCATGGTGTATGATCTTTTTAATGTATTGCTGGATGAAGTTTGTCAATATTTTTTTTTAGGAATTTAGCATCTATGTTCATCAGCGATATTAGCCTGAAGTTTTATTTCTTTGTTGTGTCTTTATCTAGTTTTGGGATTAAGATGATGCTGGCTTCCTAAAAAGAGTTTGGAATTCCATCTTCTTGGAATTTTTGGGAGAGTCTATGATGGGTAGGGATTAGCTATTCCTTAAACACGTTGTAGAATTCTTCTGTGAAATCATCCGGTTGAGTGCTTTTGTGTATTGAGAGTTTTTTATTACAGCTTCAACGTTGTAAGCTGTTATTGGTCTGTTCAGGCTTTCTGCTTCTTTTTCACTCTGTTTTGGGAGACTATATTTTTCTAGAAATCTATCCATTTTACCTAAGTTTTCAAATTTCTTGGCATATAGTTCTTTGTAGTAATGTATTACAATCCTTTGTATTTCTGTGGTGTCAGTTGTATCTCTCCTCTTTCATCTCTGATTGTGTTTCTTTGGATCCTCTCTCTTTTTTTCTTGATGAGCCAGCTTAAAGGCTTATCAATATTGTTTGTCTTTTCAAAGTCCCAGCTCCTGGATTCATTGATCCTTAGAATTATGCTTTCAGTCTTTATGTCATTTAATTTTGCTCTGATCTTGGTTATTTCCTTCCTTCTACTTACTCTGGGCTGTCTTTGCTGTTGTTCCTCAAGTTCTTGTAGGCATAGGGTTACGTTGTTTGTTTGAAATGTTTCTATCCTTTTTAGGTAGGCCTGTATCACTATGAACTTCCCTCTCAGGACTGCCTTCACTGTGTCCCATAAGTTTTGGGTTGTTATGAGTTCATTTTCATTTGTTTCCAGAAACTTTTTGATTTCTCCCTTGATTTCTTTCCTGACCTGTTCATTCTTTAATAGCATGCTCTTAAATCCCCATGAGTTTGAGTGTTTTTGAGTTTTTTCTTGAGGTTAGTTTCTAGTTTTAGTCCATTGTGGTCAAAGAAAATGCTTGGTATGATTTCGATTTTCTTGAATTTGTTGAGGCTTATTTTGTGTCCTACCATGTGGTCTATCTTTGAAAATGGCACAATGTGCATTTGAAAAGAGCATGTGTGTGCTTCTTTCAGACAAAAGGCTCTATGTATATCAGTTAAGTCCATTTGATCTGGGACATTGTTCAATTCCATGATATATTTGATGATATTTTGTTTGGAAGATCTCTCCATTTATGACAGTGAGGTGTTGAAATCCCCTACTATAATTGTGTTGCTGTCCATATCTTTCTTGAAGTCCTCCAAGATTGTCCTTATGCATTTGGCTGCTACTATGTTGGGTGCATATATGTTTACAAGGTCTATGTCTTCTCAATGGATTCTTCCCTTGAGTATTATGAAGTGTCCTTCAGCGTTCTTTTTTATGGCTTTTGTTTTGAAGTCTATTTTGTCTGATATATGTATTGCTACCCCAGCATTTTTCCTGTCCATTTACTTGGAATATTTTTTTCCAAATCTTCACTTTCATTCTGTGTAGGTCTTTTTTTTCTGAGTTGGGTCTCTTGCAGGTAGCATATGTGCAGATCATATTTTGTTATCCATTCATCTCCCCTCTTTCTTTTGATTGGAGCATTAAATCCATTAACATTTAATGTTATTATTGATACATTCTTATTCATTTTATCTCCTTTGTACCTGTGTTCCTCTCTTTCTCACTCTTTTTCTTACTCTTCTTAAAGCTGTCCTTTTAGCATATCTTGCAGTGCTGGTTTGGTGGAGGTGTAATCTTTGAGCAACTTTTGTATAGGAGACTTCTTATTTTGCCTTCTAGTTTCAGAACCTTTCTGGATAGTTTAGTCTTGGTTGCAAGACTTTGTTTATTACTTGGAATATTTCTTGTCATTCCCTTCTGGCTTATTGTATTTCTGTTGGGAAATCAGCTGCTAGCTTTATCAGAGCTCCCTTTTATGTTACTTCTTGTTTCTCTCTTGCTGCTTTTAAGATTCTCTCTTTGTCTTTAAAACTTTACGTATGTTAAATAAAAGTTAAAGATAAAACTTTGTCTTTATTTATGATGTGTCTTGGAATTGGCCTCTTTGGGTTCATCTTGATTTGGACCCTCTGTGCTTCCTGCACTTGTGTGGTTTTTCTGTTCTCCAGGTTAGGAAAGTTTTTTGTCATTATTTATTCAAAGAGGGTTTCTATCCCTTTCTCCTTTTCTTCTCCTTCTGGTATTCCTATGATTTGAATTTTTTTATGTGTTTCATATTATCTTGAAGTTGTCTTAAGCTATCTTCATATTTTTTAGTCTTTTTTTCATGCATCTGCTCTACCTGGGTGTTTCTTTTTGACTTTGTCTTCCACCTCACTCATTTGTTCCTCTCCTTCATCTAACCTGCTTGTAATTCTAGTGTTTTGTTTTTTCCAGAAATTTTATTCTTCATTTCTTCCTGGTCCTTGTTTATAGTTTCTATTTCTTTTTTCACACTGTCATAGTTCTTACTCAGTTCCTTGTAGTTGTCTGTTAGTTCCCTGAGTGTCCTTATAACCAATCCTTTAATTCTATATCTGAGAGTGCTTGTCTTCATTTCATTTAGCTCTTTTACTGGAGAGTCTTCCATTCCTTTCAATTGCAGGTTCTTTCTTTGTCTCCCCATTTTAGGTAAGTCTTTTTGTTTGTTTCTGTGATTCCCAATGTTCTGCTTTGCTAATGACCTTCTATGGTAGGATTTATATTGGATTCAGTGTTGTGGTCTCTTTGTTCTCCTTGTCGGGATGCTCTAAGGTTGTCCTTTATTCTGTTTGCATGGGCTCTCTTGTTGCACTTGGGTTTTAGTCATTGGTGGCTCCTTTTCTGGTGGGTTTTCTCCTCCAGTGGGTTCACTGGTATTCACAACTCCCACCTTATCTTGTGTGTGATCTGGGATAGGGAGAAGGCAGAATGGATTATGACAGAAAGAGTGTTTTATGGGATTTAAAGTGCCTACAAGTAGAGAACATATAGGAGATCTTTCAGAGAAGTATAGAAATAACTGTGATATTTCACCCAACTATCCACTTTTTATAAAAGGTGAAAAAGAGATAAGACTGTTATTAGTGGGGGAAAAGAATGTGAGCTGTCTCCAGAAAGCAGAGCACTTATGCTAGGTTAGGTGGTAAGATATAGTGAGAGTAAGGGATAGAAACTTGGTGTAGTGTGAGAGAGAATTAAGTTAACCACAACAGTAATAAAGCTCAGGGAGATAGTGAAATGGACCAAGACAAGGGAGGGGCGCTGTCTGGTATTTACAATAATATCAAACAACAATAATATGAAAAGAAATATATGATCTTAATAAAAAAAATAAAAAGTCAAAGACCAAGAATACGAGTGAAGGAAATTAAAATGCAATATGGAAGGGAAAACAAAGAAAACCAGTCAAACAATGAAATCTAACAAACAAAATACAGAAAACTAAATGGAAGGAAAATAAATAAAAAATAAAATAATAACAAAAATTAATAATAACAAAAAATGAAAAGTAAAAAATAAAATTCAAGTTCTGTAGGATAACAAAGTCAATTTTGTCCCAGTTGTTGGCATTAGCCTTCTGATCTCTTTCTGTATGTCTGTGATACTTTTACAACTCCAGGTATTATTGTCTTACACTTGTTAGAAAAAAAGATGAAAAAATGAAAAGCTTCCTGCTGAATTTAAACCCACCAAGTAGGTTTTGCTGGTCTTCCTGGATGCTGCAGGAAGAGTGGGGCTGGGCTCCATTTTGTTTCCTTTTTTTGGTTCTGTGTTGGGGACTCAGTCTGGTCTGGGCTCCAATATTCACAGGGGTCCAGCCTCCATCCCAAGCCCTCAGAGTGCTCTGAGGCCCTAGGGTCCATATGTGCCAGTCCACTGCCTTCAACTCATCTTGTACCACCCTTTGATTACTCTGTGAGGTGCACTGATGGGAGCAACTCAGACCTGTCCTCCCCATTTTCTGGTCTGCGTGCTGAGCACCTGCCAAGTCCCTTCAGGGTAGTTTAGTTGTTGGTTAGTTTCCCTGTTAAATTAAGTACCTCTGGGGACTACTATCCCTCTTAGCCCATGCTGCCCCACTTCAATCAGTCCATAAGGTGCCTTGATTTGGAGCAATTCACACCCCTTCTCCTTTCTCTTTGCTGACCCAGTCCCTGGCCCACAAGAATTCCTTAAACAGTGTCTGAGCACCTCTTTCTGAGCAAATTCCCCTTGTTTGCAGTTAGCTATTCTTAACAAGCACCCAGATTTTCACACAGCCCGACTCTCTGACCAGTCCCCAGACTGTCTGGGTCAGAGTAAGTTGTAGCCCAACTCTTCTCCCTTCTCCAGGTGTCACCTGGCTTCCTAATTTCTTTGGTACTCTCCCAGCTGGTGACCACAGTTCCAGTGGGGAAATGCCACCTCTTTGTACCTCCTACTGTTTTTTATCCCCCCAGTGACTTCAAGCATCCAGGCCTCTCCTGGTGTGGGAGTGGCTTCCTTTCGCTGGAAGAGGAGGAAGGTGCAAAGTTATAATCGCTGATCCTGCTTTCCTCCAAAGCTCTGCAGCAGTCATGGTACCTATTGCCAGGCCCTGGACTGCAGCAGTCATGGTCATGGCGCAGGTCCCAGGGAACTTACTGTGGGCCTATGCAATCTCCTTACTGTTTTTAAAATGTCCTCTGAACTCTTTGGCTTCCAAACTTCATATAAGCTGGAATTCCATTGGCTGTTCACTCTGTTCTTCAGAAGATTGGCTAGGTGCCCCAATTGGATGCATGAGCAAGTGGGTTCAGCTTCCACCTACCTCACCACCATCTTCCACTTTCCCTGAAAACAAATGAAATATTCATCAATGGGGGACTTAAATAACAAATAGTACATTCATAAATAGCATGATACTCAGCCATGCAAAAGGAAGAGGCAATTTGTTTTGAATAATCTTGTAGCTCTTGGAAGGGAACAAAAGGAAGGTGCAGAACCATAGGTATAGTGCTTCACCATCTACATTGCAAAGAAACATCCATTCAAATGTGTTTGTGTATGTATAAGACATTCCTGAATGTGTCCCTGGACCCATTGGGTGCCTGGAGTTATAGGTGGGAGAAGTACTACTTCATTCTGTTCTGTTTTGTAGCCTTGAAATTTTATACGAAGTACATTTATTGCATGTCCCTAAATTAACTAATTTAAAAATAGCCCTACAAAACATTTCCATAGCTCTTTAAGAATATTATAGTCTAAACACCACAGTCTTGGTGTCTACTCTTGTAACACAGAGAAGTGTTCTCTTTGTGCTGCTAAGTATCAACTTTATTTTACAACCTCTACTGTTCTCAATCAAACTGGTCTTCCAAATTCACTTGTTATCAGAGCCCTTGAACATCCACAGATGTCTTTATTTTAGTCAAGTCTGTTCTGGGACAGTTCTTACACACATGCTATTCCAGGTTACCTCTGCTACAATCACTATGTTCCTGTAAGAGTGGTCAATGTGTGTACCTAAGTAAGAAACATGAACCTTAACCTACCAGCTTTTCTACTGCTTATTCTGCTATTTAGTTCTGTGTCCTTCAGCAAATTGTTATAAATAATATATTTTTAATATCTTTTTATTGTTGAGTTACAGTTGTTCTGCATCTTTCCCCAATGCTCACCCCCACCTTGTCCCTGCCACACTCCCACAGTCAATCCCTCCATTTTCCATGTCCATGAGTCCTCTATTTGTGTTACTTGACTTGCCCCTTCCCCTTTTTTCCCATGTTATGCCTCTCTTTCCTCTCTGGCCACTGCCCATTTTTCCTTTATTTCCAAGTCTCTGGTTCCATTTTGCTCATTTGTTTGCTTTGTTGATTAAGTTCTACGTGTAGGTGAGATCATATGGTACTTGTCTTTCACCTCCTGGCTTATTTCACCTAGCATAATGCTCTCCAATTCCATTCATGCTGTTGTGAAGGGTTGGAGTTCCTTTTTTCTTTCTGTTGCATAGTACTCCACGGGGTAAATGTACCACAGTTATTTTTATCCATTCATTTACTAATGGGCACTCAGGTTGCTTCCAACACTTGGCTATTGTAAAGAACACTGTTGAACACTATGAATACTGGAGTGCATAGATTCCTTTGAATTGGTGTTTCAGGACTCTTATGGTATAGTCTGAGCAGTGGAATTGCTGGGTCAAAAGGCAGTTCCATTTTTAGTTTTCTGAAGAAATTCCATAGTGTTTTCCACAGTGGCTGCATTCCCAACAACAGTGTTGTCCTTTTCTCCACGACCTCACCAGCACTTTTTGCTTGTTGATTTGTTTATGATTGCCATTCTTACCAGTGTGAAGTGGCATCTCACTGTGATTTTAATTTGCTTGTCTTTGCTGACTAGTGGTGCTGAGCATCCTTTCCTCTGTCTCTGGGCCCTGTGTATGTCCTCCTTGAAGAAGTGTCTGTTCAGGTCCTTTGCCTATTTTTTAATTGAGTTATTTTTGTTCTTGGAGTAGAGTTGTGTACATTCTTTATATATTTTGAAGATCAAACCCTTGTCAGAAGTATCATTTGCAAACACGTTTTCCCATATCGTTGGTTCCTTTTCCATTTGGTTGATGTTTTCTTTAAACATGCAGATGATTTTACTTTGACGTAGTCCCATTTGTTTACCCTTTCCTTTATGTCCCTTTCCCTAGGGTATGTATAGGTGAAAATATTGCTGCATGGGATATCTGAAATTTTCCTGCCTATGTTTTCCTCTAGGAGTTTTATGATGTCACAAGTTATATCCAAGTCTTTTAGTCATCTTCAGTTTATGTTTGTGTATGGTTTAAGTTGGTGGGCTAGTTCTTTTCTTTCTTTCTTTCTTTCTTTCTTTCTTCCTTTCTTTCTTTCTTTCTTTCTTTCTTTCTTTCTTTCTTTCTTTCTTTCTTTCTTTCTTTCTTTCTTTCTTCTTTTTATTTTTTCTTTCTCTCTTGTCCAGATCTCCCAACACCATTTTTTATAGAGGTTATTTTAACCCAATGTTATGTTCCTGCCCCATTTGTCAAATATTAACTGATCATATCAACATAAGTTTATTTCTGGGCTCTCTATTCTGTTCTATTGATCTGTGTGTCTGTTCTTAGGCCAGTACCAGACTGTTTTGATTTTATATTGTGGAGATAATAATAGTGACCACCTGTGGATTTTCAGATTATTAGTTCAGAATACCCCTTGGAGCTCCAACCTCCTCCATAGATCAAGGTACTTACAAAGCCCTTGACTTGGGATTGGCTCTGTATTTCTTTTTGTCATGTTTCAGACATCCAATGAATGTAGTGTCCTCTGCAGTGCTACTGATTCAAAGACCCAGCAAACCTAGAAACATCATTCGTGAATTCTACTCTGACAGCAGTATATATATACACACACATATGTATACATATATCTTCTTATGTATACACCCTCATATTCTTAAAGGGACTCTGCCAAGACAAAGGAAGATTTAGAGATGCTTCCCAACCAGCCCTCCACATGGTAAAACCCATGTATCTCTGAAAATCTGCTCATAGGACACATCACTAGCCTCCATATTATCTGAAGACAAATAAAATGAACTGGCTGGCAAGCCTGGCAATGAGGGTTGATAAGACCTGGCATGTGTTACCAAGGTCAAGGATGCAATTTCTTTCCACACTAGGTCTCAGAGACTGTTATTCTGTCATCAGAACAGCCTCCCATACTCTGCCTAACAATACAAAGGAAAGAAAACATTCAAGTCAAATTGTACTGTACAGGTGATATAACTGACCTCATGTACATGGCACATAAGTGTTTTCACTCAAAAGTTCCAAAGAAATGTTGTTCTGTCCTCAAAACACATCTGCATTTGCATCTACTTTCAGTAATATTAAAACCACTATTTTTTACACTAGATGGCAGTCAATATGCGCCATATTGTATGTTTCCTGCTGAATTTTCTGTCAAATGACTCAAAGGTACCACCAAATAAAACAAAAAACATGCTGAATTAATTCTTATTTGTTAAGTACTTCTCTCTCCTCAGTAATTACTTACCACCATACTCTATTGTTAATGAGCCAGTTGGGCTTCCGAGTCTCAATGCAGTTTTGAGTCTGACAAAGTTCTTCTGGACCTGCTGCACCTGTCAGAGAAAGGCCCTTGTTGCAATTTTGGGGCAGTGTTTGGTGTTTCTCCCCATCATTTTTTATCCAGAAGTATTTCTAAATAACTTATATAAGTGAAGCTTTCAGCTGCCTTTTCCAAGTGACTTGGATTATGAGGATTTAAGGTTATAAATTTTTATTTGAAACTAACTTATATGACAGGCATTGGATTAAAATATTATGTTTTTTATTTAAAAAGAAAAAATAAGCTTAACATTCTATCTAGTGGACATTATTTCATAGATGAATATTATATATGTATTTGCATAGTACGTGTATCTATATGTATAGTGCATGTGCATATGTATGTCTATGTGTGTATATGTATATACACACACATGCATATGTTTAGGAAGTTGAGGAAAGCACAATACTAGGGAAATATGATTCAACTCTGGGTGGAAATATAGGCAAGGGGTTGTCAATGACAGAAACTCTGGAGAAACGATCTAAGGAGAGTAAGAGGTAATAATTTATACATGAAATCTAAGACTGATAGCAATATTTTGTGATATCAAATTTAAGAATTGGAGTTCATGGCTATGCACCTAATCCATGTCTAAAGACAAAGAAAATATTGTGGTAAGTGAGGTTAATAATTGGGGTAGGGACCTGGCTGATGGGGGTGGAAGGTGTTAATATAAGAAAGACAAGCTAGGAAGAGGTTTATTTAGCACTAGAGTTTACCAAACTTGTTTATATATATATTTTCTGTGATTTTGCATTATCCCTGGGTTGCAGGGGTTATACTCTCTCTGCAGATTAGGAAATTGAATCTCAAATAAATCAAGCCAAATTTCCCCCAAAGCACACTGGTAATAAGTTGTTACTGAATCATCTATCTTAAATTGTGTTCATCCCTTCCTCCTATCAGAAAATATTGTAAGTTTCTATTGTGTTATTGTTATCTAGCATAGCACCTGCTACAGTGTGAGGGATACACACTAAAAATCACCCTTCACTCAGCACACATTTGGGAATACCAAGTGAGTCAAACAAATGGAGATTAAAATATAACCTTTATTTCTGATAAAATTTAGTAAAAGAGTATGACTTTAGGTCTGTTAGGTAAGTGAATTGGTTAATATTATTCCTCTGGATGGAATTTGTACAGCTAGTTAAAGCCCTAAATAATTACTGTATACTCCACTCCTGACCCCTACCTGAAAGGAGAAAGAGAATGCAGAGAGAAACATAATGAAAACAAATTGAGTCAGCAATCTGGTATGTCACTTCCACTGAGTAGGAGAAAGAGAGATTGTAGATTATTCACAGGGAGTCCCTCACCAGAAAACACAAAGAGTAAAAAGGGAGGTCCTCTCTACCCAAGTGAGCCTGGTTTTAAACCAGAACTTATAGTTTGAACCTAAATCAGAAGTTATAGTTTGATACTCACTGACTATGATCTCTTTACAATACAATATGTTGACCTCAAATTTTCCAGGTTTATCCTGGCAGTTTTGATGCTTTTAACCTTTTTATTGCCTGTTCCTTTGATTCAAAATTTCATTATTTTGATGGTATTTCCACATAATTAGAAATAATAAAAAAGAAATTTACAGATAATGGGTCACATTGGGTTTTAGAAGGGACAATTAAAATGGCCAATCTTTGAGGATAAGAAGTTATGTTTTGTTATTTACAAAGAATATTTTACTCTTGATATCTAAGTAAACTCTTACAATCATTTTGGAATTTGTCATTATAAAATCATCTTTACAAATAAATGAGGGAACCGAGTCACTTAGAGATCTGGTTAGGAGACCTGACAACTGATAGTTAAAGGAAAGTTGGGAACATTGAACCATGTTCTGTGATGAGTAACCTGGTGTATGATGCAACCAAGCAGCATGCACAGACACATCTATAAAAGCAACATATGAAGCACCTACCTTTCCTCTCTAACAAGATGAAATGGTTCGGGGAGGGTAACCCTGGGCTCCTTTCAATGGTGCTTTTTAGAACTTCCTGGTTAGGCTCCATGTGCCTTCTCAAACACCAGAAAAGGAAGGAAGGGTTCTGCACAGACTCTGACAAGAAAACAATAATAACAACTGAAGCAAAAGAGAAGTGTGTCCCCAGAGGACACATATGAGAAAGTGCAATGCACTGTTAAGCATAAACAGAGGAGTAAGAAGTGGATCATGGAAGAAGCTGATTTGGAAGGCACAGGTGAAAGAGCAATTGGAAGAAAAAAAAGGCCTGAATGAATGAGAGTGTATATTTTCATCCACTTTAAGAGAATTAATTTTGCACCTGACTTGAACAGACGCTTCTCCAAGGAGGATATACAGAGGGCCCAGAGACACGTGAAAATATGTTCAGCATCACTAGCCATCAAAGAGATGCAAATTAAAACCACAATGAGATACCACCTCATACCTGTAGAATGGCCAACATAAACAAATCAATAAACAATTGTTGGAGAGAATGTGGAGAAAAGGGAACCCTAGTGCACTGTTGGTGGGAATGCAGACTGGTGCAGTCACTGTGCAAAACAGTATGGAATTTCCTCAGAAAACTAAAAATGAAATTGCCTTTTGTCCCAGCAGTTTGCTGCTGGGATTATGTCCTAAGGATCCTGAAACACCAATCCAAAAGAACCTATGCCCCTCAATGTTCATAGCAGCACAATTTACAATAGCCAAGTGCTAGAAGCAACCTAAGTGCCCATCAGCAAATGAGTGGATCAATAACTATGGTACATTCAGACAATGGAATTCTGTGCAGCAGAGAGAAAAAAGGAGCTTCTACCCTTTGCAACAGCATGGATGGAACTGGAGAGCATTATGCTGAGTGAAATAAGCCAGGTGGTGAGGGACAAATACAATATGATCTCACCTTTAACTGGAACATAATCAACAAAAGAAAAAAGCAAACAAAATATAACCAGAATTATTGAAATAAAGAACAATCTAACAATAGCCAGAGGGGAGTGGGGAGGGGACAGTGGGGAGAAGGGTTTTCAGGAGCTACTATAAAGAACACATGGGTAAAACTGAGGGGGAAGGTGGAAGCAAGAAACAGAGGTGGGTTTGGAGGGGTGGGGAGATGGGTGGGGAGAAAATACAGACAACTGTAATTGAACAATAAAATAATTTTAAAAAATAGAGAATTAATTTTGCATCTGGTTATATTTTTTCTTGATTATTTGGATGAATATGTTCCAATTATAGGTGAGACCATATGGTACTTGTCTTTCAAAACCTAGCTTATTTCACTCAGCATAATGTTTTCCAGATCCATCCAAGAGATCGCAAAGGGTAGGAGCTCCTTCTTTCTTTCTGCTGCATAGAATTCCATTGTGTAAATGTACCATAGTTTTTTGATCCACCCATTTACTGACAGGCATTTAGATTGCTTCCAGCACTTGGTTATTGTAAATTTCACTGCTAGGAACATTGGGGTGCATAGGTTCTTTTGAATGGATGTTTCAGCATTCTTACTCTATAATTCCAGCAGTGGAATTGCCTGGTGAAATGGCAGGTCCATTTTTAGTTTTCTGAGGAAGTTCCATACTGTTTTCCACAGTGGTCATACCAGTCTGCATTCCCACCAACAGTGTGCTAGGGTTCCCTTTTCTCCACATCCTCTCCAACACTTGTTTGTTGATTTATTTATGATGGCCATTCTCACCAGTGTGAAGTGGTATCTCATTGTGGTTTTAATTTGCATCTTTCTGATGGTTAGAGATGCTGAGCATCCTTTCCTATTTCTCTTGGTCCTGTGCATGTCCTCCCTGGAGAAATGTCTGTTCAGGTACTTTGCCCATTTCTTAATTGGATTGTTTGTCTTCCTGGAGTGAAGTCATGTGAATTCTTTATATATTTTGAAGATCAAACCTTTATCTGAGGTATCATTGGCAAATATGTTTTCCCATACAGTTGGTTCTCTTTTCATTTTAATGCTGCTTTCCTTAGTCATGCAGAAGAGTTTTATTTTATTTTTATTTTTTTATAATCATGCAAATTTTTATTTATTTATTTATTTATTTTTAGAGAGAGGGGAAGGGAAGGAGAAAGAGAGGAAGAGAAACATCATGTGTGGTTGCCTCTCACGTGGCCCCCACTGGGGACCTGGCCTGCAACCCAGGCATGTGCCCTGACTTGGAATCGAACTGGCGACCCTTTGGTTCACAGTCCGCGCTCAATCCACTGAACTATACCAGCCAGGGCAAGATTTTTATTTTGATGAAGTCCCATTGTTTATTCTTTCCTTTATGTCCCTTCCTCTAGGGGACATATCAGTCAAAATATTACTCCATGGAATATCTGAGATTTTCTTTCCTATGTTCTCCTAAAGGACTTTTATTGTGTAAAGACTTGTATTTAACTATTTTATCCACCTTGGGTTTATTATTGTGTATGGTGTAAGTTGGTGATCAGGTTTCATTTTTTTGCATGTAGTTGTCCAGCTCTCCCAAAAACATTTGTTGAAGAGACAATTTTTGCCCCATTTTATGCTGCTGCCCACATTGTCAAATATTAATTGACTGTAGAAACTTCAGTTTATTTTGGAGCTTTCTATTCTGTTTCATTGGTCCATGTGTCTGTTCTTAGGCTAGTACCAGGCTGTTTCAATTATAGTGGCCTTGCAATAGAGTTTGATATCGGGTGCTGTGACCCCTCCCACTTTGTTCTTTTTCAAAAGGTATTGCTGAAGGTATTCGGGGTCTTTTATAGTTCCATATAAATTATTGAAATGTTTGTTCTATATCTGTGAAATATGTCATTGGTACTTTAATGGGGATTGCACTGAATCTATAAATTGCTTTGGGTAGTATGGACATTTTGATGATGTTAATTCTTCCAATCCATGAACATGGTATATGCTTCCATTTGTTTGTGTCTTCCTTAATTTCTTTCTCCAGTGTTGTGTAGTTTTCTGCATATAAGTCTTTTATCTCCCTGGTTAGGTTTGTTCCTAGGTATTTTATTTTTCTTATTGCTATATCAAATGGGATTTTCCCCCTTATTTCTGTTTCTATATTTCATTGTTGGTGTACAAAAATGCCTTTGATTTCTGAATATTACTTTGTATCTGGCTGTTTTGCCAAATTCATTTATTAGGTCGAGCAGTTTTTTGGTGGAGTCTAAAGGCTTTTCTATGTACACTATCATGTCATCTACAATAATAGTTTTGTTTCCTCTTTTCCAATTTGGTTGCCTTTTATTTCCTTTTCTTGTTTGATTTCTGTGGCTAGGACTTCCAATACGATGTTGAATAGAAGTGGCGAAAGTGAACAACCTTGTCTTGTTCCTGATCTTAGTGGGAAAGTTTTTAGTTTTTGGCCATTGAGAATGATATTGGTTGTAGGTCTCTCATATATGGCCTTATTATGTGAGGAAAGTTCCTTCTATTCCCACTCTGGTGATGGTTTTAATCATAAATGGGTACTTTACCCTATCAAATGCTTTTTCTGCATTTATTGATAGGATCATGTGATTTTTGTCTTTGCTTTTGTTTATGTAATGTACTATCTTTATTGATTTGTGAATACTGTACCATCCTTGCATCCCTGGGATGATCCCATTTGTTCATGGTGCATTTCCAGATGAGGTTTGCCAATATTTTTTTTAGGAATTTAGCATCTGTGTTCATCAGCGATATTAGCCTGAAGTTTTCTTTCTTTGTTGTGTCTTTATCTGGTTTTGGGAATAGAAGATATTGGCTTCATAAATAGAGTTTGGGAATCTTCTGTCTCCTTGGATTTTTTGGAATAGTCTGTGAAGGATAAGGGTTAGCTCTTCCTTAAATGCTTTGTAGAAATCTCCTGTGCAACCCTCTGGTCAAAGAGATTTTGTGTGTCAGGAGTTTTTTGATTACTGCTTCAATTTAATCTGCTGTTATTGGTCTGTTCAGGCTTTTTGCTTCTTTTTCATTCAGTTTTGGAAGATATACTTTTCTAGGATTTTTTCCTTTTCACCTAAGTTTCAAATTTCTTGGCATATAGTTCTTTGTAGTAATGTATTACAATCCTTTGTATTTCTGTGGTATCAGTTGTAACCTCTCCTCTTTCGTTTCTGATTGTGTTTATTTACGTCCTCTCTTTTTTTCTTGATGAGTCTGCTTAAAGGCTTGTTGATTTTGTTTATCTTTTCAAAGAGCCATGTCCTGTATTGATCCTTAGAAATGTGCTTTTAGTCTCTATGGCATTTAATTGTGCTCTGATCTTGGCATTTCCTTCCTTCTGCTTACTCTGGCCTGTCTTTGTTGTTGTTCCTTGAGTTCTTGTAGGTGTAGGGTTAGGTTGTTTGTTTGAAATGTTTCTATCTTTTTTATGTAGGCCTGTATCACTATGAACTTCCCTCTCAGGACTCTCTTCACTGTGTCCCACCAGTTTTGGATTGTTTTCACTTCATTTTCATTTGTTTCCAAAAGCTTTTTGATTTCTTCCTTGATCTCATTCTTGACCTATTCATTGTTTAGTTTCATGCTATTCAATCTCCATGAGATTGAAGAGGGGCTTCAGTTGTTGAGTTTTTTCCTTGAGGCTGGTTTCTAGTTTCAGTCCCTTGTGGTCAGAGAAAATGCCTGATATGATTTTAATTTTCTGGTATCTGTTGAGGTTTGATTTGTGTCCTATCTTATGGTCTATCTTTGAAAATGTTCCATGTGCATTTGAAAAGCATGTGTATGTTGCTTCTTTTCGATGGAAAGCTCTATACGTACATCAGTTAAATCTATTTGATCTAGGGCATTGTTCAATGCCATAATAACTTTTTTGATATTATCTCTGGAAGATCTATTTATTTTTTGACATTGCAGTGTTTAAATCCCCTATTATAATTGTGTTACCATCAATATCTTTCTTGAAGTCCTCTAAGATTTTCTTTATATATTTCGGTGTTCCTATGTTGAGTGCTTAAATATATACAATGCTTATATCTTCTTGATGGATTTTTCACTTGAATATTATGAAGTGACCTTCTGGGTCTCTATGGCCTTTTTTCTGAAGCTCATTTTGTCTGATGTGAGTATTGCTACCCTGTCTTTTTTTTACTGTCCATTTGCTTGGAATATTTTTTCCCATTCCTTCACTTTCATGTCTGTGTAGGGCTTTTTATCTGAGGTGGGACAGAAAAAGAGATGGGTGTCTCTTGCAGGCTGCATATGTGTGGGTTATGATTTCTTATCCATTTAGCTATTCTATGTCTTTTGATTGGAACATGTAATCCATTTATGTTTAAGTTTATTATTGATTGCTACTTATGCATTGCCATTTTGTCATACCTGTGTTCCTCTCTCTTCTCTCTCTCTCTCTCCCCCTCCCTCTCTTACTTCCTTTTGAAAAGCAGTTCCTTTACCATCTCTTGCAGATCCGGTTTGGTGGTGGTGCATTCTTTTAGACTTCTTTTGTCTGGGAAGCTCCTTATTTGGCCTACCATCTTAATTGAGAGCCTTGCTGGGTAAAGTAGCCTTGGTTGTACCCCTCTGGTTCTCATTACTTGCAATATTTCTTGCGATTCTCTTTTGGCTTGGAGCATTTCCATTGAGAAGTCAGCTGCTAGCCTTATTGGGGCTCCCTTGTACGTTACTTCCTGTTTTTCCTTTGCTGCCTTTAAGATTCTCTCTTTGTCTTGCAATTTTGCCATTTTAATTATGATGTGTCTTGAAATGGGCCTCTTTTGGTTCCTCTTGATTGGGACTCTCTGTGTTTCCTGGATTTATGTGACTTTTCCTCTCATCAAATTAGGGAAGTTTTCCATCATTACTTCTTCAAACAGGTTTTTGATCCCTTGCTCTTCTTCTCCTTCTGGTATACCTATTATATGGATATTATTTCATTTCATGTTGTCTTGCAGTTCCCTTACCATCTCTTTGTTCTTTCTGAGTCTCTTTTCCTTTTCCTGCTCTTTCTCTGTGTGTTTTTCTACCTTGGTATCCAGCTTGCTGATTCAATCTTCTACTTCATTGAGCCTGCTTGTAATTCCTTCTAGTGTGTTTTTACTTCCAAGATTTCATTGTTCATTCTTCCTGGTATTTGTTTATTGTTTGTATTTCCTTTGTAATGCTGATGTAGTTTTCACTCAGTTCCTTGCAGTTGTTTGTGAGTTTCTTGAGCATCTTTATAACCATTATATTGAATCCAATATCTGATAGTTTGGTTACCTCCATTTCATTTAGGTCTTTTAGTGGGGACTCTTCCATTCTTTTGATTGCATGTTCTTTTTTGTCTCCCCATTTTAGGTGACTATTTTTGTTTGTGTCTGTGCTTCCTGATGTTTTCCTTTGCTAGCTGTCTTTGTAGATTGAACTTGTATGGTAGGAATTCTATGGGGTTCAGTGGTGTGGTCTCTGATAATCTTTTCTGGATACTCTAGGTTTGCCCTTTCTTCTGTTTATTTTGGCTCTCTTGTTGTATTGTTTGTTACCTTTCTTTGGTTCCTTTTTTGGTGGTTTCTCTCCTCCAGTAGGTATACTGATGTTCACAACTCCCACCTGTTCTTGTATGTTATTAGTGATCAGAGGTAGGCAAAATGGATTAAGACAGCAAGGGAGTATTTAATAGGATTTAAAATACCAGGAAGTAGAGAAGAGATGGGAGATTCTTTGGATAACTGTGATATTTCACCCAACTAGTCACTTCGTATAAAAGATAAGAGATAAGACTCTTGTTAGAGGGGGGTGGCTTGTGAGCTGAATTCATAAAACAGAGTATTTGTGCAAATTTAGATGATGAGATATAGTGAGAGTAAAGAATAGAAAATAGGCATAGTGTGAGAGAGAAGAGTTAACCACAACAATAATAATGTTCAGGAATAAAGAGAAATGAGCTAAGATTAGGGAGTGTTGCTGTGTAGTATGTACAATTGTATGGAACAATTATTTACAATAGTACTGGAACAACAATAATATGACAAGAAATATATGATTTGGGTAACCACACTACAAAGTTCATGCTCAAGAGTAGTGTGTTATTGGAACTTCAGTTGAAAGAAGGAAAATTAAAATATAATAAAGAAAATAAGGAAAACCAAACAATGCAGTTAAACAGAAATGAAATGAGGAAAACTAAGCATAAGGAAGAGAAATTAAAAAATGCTAATAAAATAAAAGTGGTAAAAAATGAAAAAAATAATGATAATACACATAAACAATAAAGTATCAGGTCTATGGGATAGCAAGGTGACATTTGTCTCACTTTCTCAGTTTTTGTGGTTAACCTTGTGCTGCTCTCTGGATCTATCTCTGGACCTTTTGTACCTCCACACTTTATTGTCTCACTTGGGGGAAGAAATGAAAGAGAGGAAAGAAAAAATAAGCCTTCTGGTGACTTTAAACCTGTTTCAGCTAGTTCTGCTGGTCTTCCTGGATATCACAGGAAGACAGTGGCTGGGCTTCTCTTTTCTCCCTTCCTATGTATTTGAGAGGATAGCGACCAGGTCTGGGCAGTAATATTCACAGTTGCCCAGCCTCTGGCCCAGGATCTCCGTGAGCTAACAAGTTTGTGTGCGCTGTTCCCCTCAGTCACTCAGCCTCTGGGGGCACAGCTTGAGTCAAGTTCTGGAACCTGATTCCACTTAGCCACTCAGTCTCTGGGCATGAGCTGCTCAATCACCTTGGGGGTGAGCCAGCCGCTGCTCAAGAGTTCCTTACAAAGTGGCTGCCCACTGTTCTTAAAAAGTGCATGGCTATTCACACAGCCCAACTTTTCAACCAGCCCAGAGACTATCTGAGTCAGGGTCCGACATGGCCCAACTCCTCCCTTCTCTGGGTTTTGTCTGGCACCCCAATTACTCTGATGTTGACACCCACAGTCCCAGTGGATGTGTATCACCTCTGTGTGTTTCCCACTTCACTTCTATTCTCCCCAGCAACTTCCAGCATCCAAGTCCCTCTTGGTTCTGGGCTGCCTTTCCTGCTCTGGTAGGGGAGGGAGCTGGTGATCTAACTCTCCTCCCATATCCTGCGGCAGGCACTGGGCTGGGGGCCACAGTGGTTTAGGTCCCTGTGCAGATCGTAGGGACCTTACCATCCTTGTGCAATCTCCTCACTGTCTGTTTTTCAGTGTCCTGTACAATTTTTGGCCTCCACACTTCATATAAGCTGGAATTCCATTGGCTGTTCACTCTGTTCCTCAGAAGATCAGCTAGGTGTTCCAGCTGGGCACAGGGAGAACTGGGCTCTGCTCCCACCTACCTTGCTGCCACCTTGCACAATTTCCCCTCATTATTTCTTAAAAGGAGATCTATATTTTATCTGGCTACAGAACTATTTCTGCTTTTAAAATTTTGAATTAATATCACTTTGACATGGAAAGGTGAATTTAGAATATACAGTGTTTGTTAAGAAATCTGTAAATGACAGTCAATAATGTTGTAATAACTATGAATGGTGCCAGATGGGTACTAGATTTATTAGCAGGATCACTTTTTAAGGTACATAAATGTCTAATAACTATGCTGTACCTCTGAAACTATTGTATGGCAACTATAGTTTAAAAATAAAAATAAATTAATTAATTAAAAATAAATCTGTAGCCCTGCCTTGTGTGGCTCTGTTGTTTGGGCACTGGCCTGTGTACCAGGGGGTTGCCAGTTCAGTTCCTGGTTGGGGCACATGCCTGACTTATGGGCTAGGACCCCAGTGTGGGGCACATGGGAGGCAGACACACATAGATGTTTCTGTTCCTCTCTTCTCCCTCCCTTCCCCTGGCAAAAAAATAAATAAATAATCTTAAATAAGTAAATAAATCTGTAAATAGAACTGAGACATCATATTTTCATGTACACTGACAGATACTAGTCAGGAGTGATACAGTGTGCATTTTGGATATTTTTGAAATTTCTGTGAATGAACATGATAATTACCATGGAGTATAGTACTATGGAGAGAATATTGGGCTGAAGTTAACAAAAGCTCATTCTTCTTTGGGCTTCAGCTCTGATAATTGGGGTGAGCTTAGATTCACACTGCTTTTATGTTAAGGCCTCACCAGTGTTTCTCCTCACTAACTAAAAGAAGGGATAGGGACATTTATGTGAAAATAAGATAAGAAGTTTCTACTTTTTTATCAGTATAATTCATTTTGCACAGGTAATTTTCTTCCTTAATTAATATGTAATATAGAAAGATAATTTGTTTTATTTAGCTACTTGAAATATTTTTAAGAAGTGATAAGTGGTTAGTATATTAGCTTTGTTTTTAATATAATTAGTATATTTTATATTTATATAATTTAAGTTTTTAATAAGTATATTTTTTAACTGTTATTCAACTATAGTTGTCTTGATTTTCCCCTCACCATGCTCCCTGCCCCATCCCTCTGTGACTCCTACCCTCCACACTATCCCCTTAAAACTCCTGCTCTTCGTGACAGCATGGATGGAACTGGAGAGCATTATGCTAAGTGAAATAAACCAGGCAGTGAAAGATAAATACCATATGATCTCACCTATAAGTGGGACCTAATCAACAAAACAAACAAGCAAAATATAACCAGAGACAGTGAAATGAAAAACAAACTGATAGTAACCAGAGGGGAGTGGGTAAAGGGATAATGCGGTAAAACAGAGAAAGGGCCAATTAGGGAACATGAATAAAGGACCCATGGACAAAGCCACTTGAGATATTGATTATACATACATACATGCACACATACACATACCATATTTTACTGTATATAATGTGCACTTTTGCCTAAATTTTTGAGGAAAAAATAAGGATGCACATTATACATGGGTATAATGATTACATACCATGGTTATAGTAGGGGTAAAATAGTCCTGTGTATAACACACACAAAAACATGGGTGTGCATTATACAAGGCATAATATGGTACATGCACATAATATGCAATAAGATAGTAACTGAAATTTTCTGAGAAACCAAGGTGCAAAGATGTGAAAATTCAGACCAGTTTATGAACTGTCAAAGAAAATGTGGGGAAGGAACATATTGTATCATTCCAAGAAGAAGACTCTTGGGTGGGTTTCTTAGGGAAGAAGTGTTTTCCCCACTTAAGAAAGAAAGAGAAAATGAGAGGGTTGAGAAGTTGGTGGAAAAGTAGGTGGGGACTGAGTCTACTTGCTCATGCACCCAACTAGGACACTTAGCTGATCTTCTGAAGGACAAAGTGAATAGCCAACAGAATCTTTGTTGATAAGGAGTTTGGAAGCCAAAGTGGGCAGAGGACACTTCAAAAAGGGTGGTAAGGATGTTTTATAATTGGATGGAGAAAGTCCTTGGACATGGCACCAGAAACAATGGCTGCCTCAGGAAAGACCTAGGAGGAGAGCCAGGTCAGTAATAGCAGCCTTGAGGCTAACTCCCATGCCAGGGCAGGCAAATCACACACCAACACCAGGAGAGACTTGAATACGTAAAGTGGCAGGGGGAGAAACAAAAGGTGTACAGGTACATACAGTTGGTGGCCCACTCAAGCCAGGATAGCATTTGCCAGGAGGTACAGTGCCATAGAGTGCGGGGGATCCTGGTGGTACCTGGGGCTGAGAGAAGAGGTGGGCCATGACTGGCCATGTCTGAGATAGACTCTGGACTTATCAGAGAATTGGAGTATGTGGAAAGCCAGGCAGTGGCTTGGAGGGCAGCAGCACCTAAAGATACTTTTTTCAAAAGGGGAACTGAGGCACATTGAGCAGGGACCTTGCAGCCCAGCTGCCCAGCCATCAAGGAAGGAAAATGGTGAACAGGATTTGCTGTCAGTGCACCCCATGGATTGATCAAAAGAATGCAAAGCAAGGTGGTCTATCAGCACTAGCCTGGCACAATGTTCAGAATGGAGAGTGTGGACTGCACAGTGCTCTGAGGGTGTGGGCTGGAAACTGTGCACATGTGATTATTGTAGCCCAGATAGATTGAGCCCACTTCTTTGTAGAACCACGGGAAAGGAAAAACAGAGCCCAAATCCCACTGTCTGCAGGAACCCAGATGATCTGCCAAACCTGCCAGGCAGGCTTAACAACCACCAGCAGAGGGCTTCCTGCCAACCCCCATCCCCCACCCAACAAAAGAAAGACAGTAAGACCCGGAGTCTGAGACAAAACCAGAGACAGATTCAGAAAGAAGACAGAAGGTGAACACCAACAGCTGAGACAAATTTCACATTGTTCTTCATCTGAACTTGCATGTTTTTTATTTCTCTTTCTTCTTTTCATTTATTTAGGTTCTTTTGCTTGCTTTCTTTTTCTTCCTTTCATATTTCATTTTAATTTTTCTTCTTTCATTTCATTCATATTCCAAATAACTCATACTCTTGGACTTATACTTTTTTATTCTTTTTATTCAGATTATATATATATATATATTTTACATTTTTCATTTTAATAGTTATTCAAGTACAGATTATATATGTTTTATCACATTATTGGAATTCCAAATCCCACACAGCACCCTTCCAGATTTTAATTCATTTTGCCACTTACCTGAGTTTTACTACTGTTGTGAAACACTTTATTTTTTCTCAAACTACACCGTGTTTATATGACTTACTCCCACTATTTCTCCGCCATCTAACCTTGCATAAGCACTCTTAAGTCAGCTCACATTTTCATAAAAGTCTTATTTCTTTCCACCTTTTAAAAAATGGCTAATTTGCTGAAATAACCACAATCATTACTGTACTTCTCCAATGGAACACCTGTTTGTTCACTATTTGTTTGTATTTTAAATCCCATAGAATATTCTCCACTATCTTACTCCATTTCACCTTCACACTGCAGTTGATCGATTGAGTGAGGAATTATATTGCATTTTTTTCTCTTTTTCCCCCTCTCTCAAACTGGGCTTTACTCCTTACCCTTATTAGTTTGCTTTCCTCATCTTCTCAGAATCATTTTTTATGGTAGGCATCTCATATTCATTTGTCCTCTTCATACAATATTCTTATTCCTGTTCCATTCAGCTGTCATTGTCATCAACCCTTTTATGGTTTTTCTGCAGTCTTCTTGCATTGGTCCAGTACCTTTAGAGTTTTACTTCAAACTTCATAGTATACTCTTCCCTTTCTTACCCTCTTGTTCCAATCACCCTTTATGTTTTACTTACACTTTAACTTTTGTTCTCTTCTTTGCCTCTGTACTAACCTAACTCTTATCAATTCTACTCCCTCCTGCACAAAAAAAATACCCTCTAAAAGTATGATGATAACTTAAGAGAAGTAAAGGAGAACAAGAAATGCAACAACATTTGAATAATAGGAATACCAGACGAGGAAGAAAGGGGGCAACTGATAGAAAACCTGTTTGAAAAAATAATGACAGAAAACTTCCCTAAACTGGAGAGGGGAAAAGCATGCAACTTCAGGAAGCACACAGGGTCCCAATCAAGATGAAATCAAAGAGGCCTACTCCAAGACACATTATAATTAAAATGCCAAATGTTAAAGACAAAAAGAGAATCTTAAAGGCAGCAAGAGAGAAACAGGAAGAAACATATGAGAGAGTTCTGATAAGGCTAGCAGCTGATTTTTCAACAGAAACATTACAAGCCAGAAGGGAATGCCAAAAAATATTACAAGTAATGAAAAGCAAAGGCCTGTAGTCAAGACTACATATACTACCCAGCAAGGCTTTCATTAAAATGGAAGGTGAAATAAGAATTATGCCATCCAAAAGAAGGCTGAAACAATACACCTACCTCAAAACAACACTGCAAAATATGCTAAAGGGACTGCTTCTAGAAGATGAAGGGAAAAATGGAGAGAGAGAGAGAGAGGAACACAGGTACAAAGGGGAAAATGAATAAGTACCTGTGAACAATAATCTTAAATGTACATGGATAAAATGCTCCAATCAAAAGACATAAGTGAGCTGAAGGGATAAGAAAAAAGACCCTCACATATGATGCCTATAAGAGACCCACCTCAGAAAAAAGGCCTACACAGATTGAAAGTGAAGAGCTGAGGAAAAAATGTTCCAAGTAAATGGACAGGAAAAAAAAAGCTGGGGTAGCAATACTTATATCTAACAAATTAGACTTTGAAAAAAGGCCATAAAAAGAGACACAGAAGGAAACTTCATAATTCTCAAGGGAAGAATCCATCAAGAAGATGCAAACATTATAAATATATATGCACCTAACAAAGGACTACCCAAATATAAAAGGAATATCTTGGAGGACTTCAAAGAAGATATAGACAGCAACACACTTGTGCCTGGGGATTTTAACATCTCGCTGTCAACAATGGATAGATCTTCCAAACAAAATATCAACAAGAATATTGTGTATCTGAAAGATGCATTAGATCAAAGGACTTTAGCTGATATGTATATAGAACCTTTCATCCCAAAGAAGTAAAATGAACATTCTTTTCAAATGTACATGAACATTTTCAAAGATAGACCACATGATAGGACACAAAACATGCCTCAACAAATTCAAGAACATTGAAATCATATCATTCATTTTCTCAAACCACAAGGGCTTGAAACTAGGAACCAAACTCAAAGAAAAATTTCAAAAATTATCAAACTCATTAAGATTGAATAGCATGCCCTTAAAACAATGAGTGTGTTAATAATGAGACAAAGGGAGAGCTCAAAAAATTTCTGGAAACAAATGAAAATGAACACATGGTAGTCCAAAACTTATGGGACACAGCAAAGGCAGTCTTGAGAGGGAAGCTTAATGCAATATAAGCCCACCTAAAAAAGATAGAAACATTTCAAATAAACAATCTAACCCTACATCTATAAGAATTGGAGGAATAACAACAAAGAAAGCCCAAAGCAAGTAGAAGGAAGGAAATAATCATGATCAGAGCAGAATTAAATGACGTAGAGACTAAAAGAAAAATTCAAAGGATCAATAAAGTCAGGAGCTGGTTCTTTGAAAAGATAAACAAAATCAACAAGCCCTTAAAAGGATTCATCAAGAAAAAAAGAGAAGACTCAAATAAACAAAATCAGAAATGAAAGAGGAGAGATTATAGCTGATACCACAGAAATACAAAGGATTGTAAGAAATTACTATGAACAATTATATGCCAAGAATTTTGAAAACCTGGGTAAAACAGACAAATTCCTAGAAAAATATAGTCTTTGAAAATTGAACCAAGAAGAAGCAGAAAGCCTAAATAGAACAATAACAGCTGGTGAAATGAAGCAATAATTAAAAAAACTCCCATCACACAGAAGTCCTGGACCAATGGTTTCACAGGAGAATTTGACAAAACATTTAAGAAAGAGCTAACCCCTATACTTCTCAGATTATTCCAAAAACTCCAAGAAGGAGGAAGACTACCAAACAGTTCTTATGAGGCAAGCATCATCCTAATCAACAACCAGAAAAAAGACACAACAAAGAAAGGAAACTAGAAGCTAATATCACTGATGAACATAGATGCTAAAATCCTCAACAAAGTACTGGCAAACTGACTCCAGCAATACATTAAAAAGATTATACACCATAATCAAGTGGGATTCATCCCAGTGATGACAGGTTGGTACAATATTTGCAAATCAATAAACATAAAAAAACAACATAAAAAACCACATAAACAAAAAGAAAGACAAACATCTTTGATCTTATCAATAGATGCTGGAAGTATTTGATAAGGTACAGCACCCATTTATGATAAAAACACTTAATGAAGTGGGAGTAGAGGGCGCATATATCAAAATAATAAAGGCAATATATGAAAAATCTACAGCCAATATCATCTTCAAAGGACAAAAACTAAAAGCTTTCCCCTTAAAATCAGGAATTAGACAAGGACATCCACTTTTATCACTCCCCTTCAACATAGTATTGGAAGTCATAGCAACAGCAATCAGATAAGAAGGAGAAAACAGGAATAAAAATTGGAAAGGAGGAAGGAAGACTGTCATTGTTTGCAGATGACATGGTAGTGTACATAGGGAACTGTATAGATTCCACTAAAAAAACTACTTGACCTAATAAGGGAATTTGGCAAAACAGCAGGATACAAAGTCAATATTCAGAAATCAAAGGCATTTTTGTACACCAACAATGAAATATCAGAAACAGAAATCTGGAAAAATTCCCATTCTCTATAACAACAAGAAAAATAAATTACCTAGGAATAAACCTAACCAAAGAGGTAAAAGACCTGTACTCAGAAAACTATACAACACTGAAGAAAGAAATTAAAGAGGACACAAATAAATGGAAGCATATACCATGTTCATGGACTGGAAGAATCGACATCATCAAAATGGTCATACTACCCAAAGCAATTTATAGATTCAATGCAATCGCTATTAAAATACCAATGACATATTTCACAGATATAAAACAAACATTTCAAAAATTTATATGGAACCAGATATGACCCCAAAGAGCTGTGGAAATTTTGAGAAAGAAGAACAAAGTGGGAGGGATCACAATACCTAATTTCAAATTATATGGCAAGACCACAGTAACCAAAGCAGTCTGGTACTGGCATCAAACAGACATAGAGATTAATGAGGCAGAATAGAGAGCCCAGAAACAAACCCAAGTGTCTAATATGCAACAAAGGGGCAGAAACATAAAATGCAGTAAAAATAGCCTCCTCAACAAATGGTGTTGGGACATCTGCATAGTTACATGCAAAAAAAATGAAACTCTGTGACCAATTTATATCATACACAAAAATAAACTCAAGGTGGATAAAAGAGTTAAATACAAGTCTTAACACCATAAATGTACTTTAGGATAACATAGGCAGGAAAATCTCAGACATTCCATGCAGCAATATTTTCACTGATATATCCCTTAGAGCAAGGAACATAAAGGAAAGAAGAAACAAATGGGACTTCATCAAAATAAAAAGGTTTTGTATGGCTAAATAAAAACATTAGTAAAATGAAAAGGAAACCAACTGTATGGGAAAATGCATTTGCCAGTGTTTTCTAGGAAAAGGGTTTGATCTCCAAAATATATAAAATTGACAGGACGCCTCTCCAGGAAAACAAATAATCCAATTAAAAAATTGGAAAAGGACATGAATAGACACTTTTTAAAGGAGGACATGCAGAGGACCCAGAGACATATGAAAGGATGCTCAGCATCAGTAGCCATCAAAGAGATGCAAATTAAAACCACAATGAGATACCACTTCACACCATTCAGAAGGGTCATTATAACTATATCAACAAACAATAAGTGCTGATAAGGTTGTGGAGAAAAAGGAACCCTAATACATAGTTGGTGGAAATAAACACTGGTGCAGCCGCTGTGGAAAACAGTATGGAATTGCCTCAGAAAACTAAAAATGGAACTGCCTTTTGACCCAGCAATTCCACTGCTCAGACTATACTCTAAGAATCCTGAAACACCAATTCAAAAAAGAACCTTTGCAACCCAATATTCATAGCAGCACAATTTACAATAGCCAAGTGCTGGAAGCAACCTAGATGCCCATCAGTAAATGAGTGAATCAAAAAACTGGCACATTTACACAATGGAATACTATGCAGTAGAAAGAAAGAAGGAGCTCTTACCCTTCATGACAGCATGGGTTGATTTGGAGAGCATTATGTTAAGTGAAGTAAATCAGGCAGTAAAAAACAAATACCATATGATCTCACCTTTAAGTGGAACCTAATCAACAAAACAAACAAGTAAGCATTATGTAACCAGAGACATTGAAATGAATAACAAACTGACAGTCACCAGAGGGGAGGTGTGAGGGAAACAAAGGGGAAAGAAGGGAAAGGGTTGTCAAAGAACATGTATAAAGGACCCAGGGACAAAATCAAAGTGGCATAGGATTGAGAGTTGGAGGTGGGGTCAGGTGGGGCTGAGGAAAGTGGCCATGGGAAAATGGAGATAACTGTATTTGAACAACAATAAAAATTATTTAAAAATTTTAAGAAAAATATATGTCCAAGGTCCCTCATGGACACACCCTAGCTCAAAAACCTGAGAAATTTCCATATATATATATATATATATATATATATATATATATATATATATATATATATATAATTAGTCTTGGTATCTGTGCCATTTATAGAATGAAAAAAGGCCATTTGTTTGGCAGTTCCTAGTGCTGCCTTCTTTGCTTCTTGTTTGTTCTACTTCCCTCTGTGATCAGGGACATATGCTTCTGGTGGCCTTTGCAATGCATGACTAACACTTTCTCCAGGAGCTTAACTGCTTCCAACAGGTTTAGGATTTCTGGTCCGTGTTTAATATGGGAATTCTTAATAGTAAGGAGCCTCCTTTCTTTCCATATGGCATCATGAGCATGTAGAATGAGGAAGGTATATTTGGAGTCTGTATAGGTAACAATCATTCCTCCTTGTCCTAGGATGAGAACTCAGGTAAGGGCTATAACTTTAGCTTTTTGAGCCTGAGTGAAGGGTGGAAGAGATCATGCCTTGACGATATTATATAAACTAACTAACATGCCTTGCTTTTTGCTGTCCATTCTGTACAAAGCTGCTTCCATTCATGAACCATTGTTTGTCAGCATTTTCTAAGGGTTTGTCCAGCAAATCAATACTGCTCAAGTAGTTAGGACTGATTACTTTTGAACAGAACTGGGTAAATCATGACATGATTCTGTAGGCATTAAGGAAGCTGGATGTAAAGTATTAGAGCTTTGTCAGGTCTTTAATGTGAATTTCTTATAATTTTCAAATGTCACAAAATATTTCTTTGATTGTTTTTCAACCATTAAAAAATGTAAAACCCATTTTTAACTAGCAGGACTTACAAAAACAGATTTGGCTTGTGAACCATAGCTTGTTGAACCCTGAAACAAATTGTGTATGTTTCTTGTTTCATTCTGACCACCTGCCTGCCAAAAATTCACCTTCTTACAATTCTAACTCTATCCAAAACTTTAACCTAAATGCTTCCTTCCAAAAATGATTCAAAAAATAAAAAATAAAGTATTAGAGATTTTTATAGTTATTTAGGATAATCCTGAAGTAGGGCTTGACATTTAGTTAACCTGTTTCCTGCTAGCCAGAGATGTCCCTTTATTTCTAATATTCCCTGTACCTGATATGGGGTTAGAATTTCTAACTTTTGCCCAAGAGTTAATTTGGTAGCTTCTTCAGTTAACATAGCTACAGCTGTGATTGCCCTTAAACACAGAGTTCATACTGATGCTACATTGCCCAGTTTCTTAGAGAAATATGCAACTGGCCAGGGCTCTGTTCAGGGCCTAGTGACTGTACTAGAACCAAAGCTATTCTCTACTTTTCTGCTACATATAAGGAGAAATGTTTATTTAAGTCAGGGATACTTAAAGCTGGGGCCTCAACCAAAGCCTGCTTAATTTTGTTCAAGATTGACTTTTCCCATACACTGGGTTCAATGTCTGGTCCTATAGTAGCCTCATATAAAGGTTTGGCAATTAGGCCAAAGTTAAGGATCCAAATCCTGCAAACCCTGTCATCCCTAGGAAGAAATGGAGTTGTTATTTAGTGGCAGGAAGTTTTAGGTCAGTAATGGCTTTAATTCTTTCTGTGAGAGTTGACTAGATCCAGGTTTAAGATATATCCCAAATAGTTTACTTTTGGGGATGTAATCTGAACCTTCTTTTTTGATACCCAATATCTTCTTTCAACTAGAAATCCAGAGTTTAGGTGATATTTTGATCAGAAACTTCCTTGGAGGGCTGCAGATTAGTATATCTTCTACATATTGTAAAATGACTCCTCCTTGTAACTGTAGATCTCTAAGTTTCTGTTCTAATACTCTAACAAAGAGATGGGGACTGTCCCTGAATCCTTGTGGTAATACAGTTCAATTATATTGCTGGCTTACCATCATCTTTGGATCAGTACTCTCAAAAGAAAACATATACTGACAGCCAGTATGCAAAGGGATGCAAAAGAAAGCATCTTTAAATCTAGTACCAAATAACACTTGGTACCATGATGTATTTGTGAAAGCCAGGGGTGTCCAACCTTTTGGCATCTCTGGGCCACACTGGGAGAAAAGTTGTCTTGGGACACACATTAAATAAACAAACACTAACAAAAACTGATGAACCAAAAATAAGGTCTGAGCATAATTTTTGTGATATCTGCTACCACAGATAAGCAAAAAATTCTTCACATGATAACCCTAATTATGCAGCAGCCCTTTCAATAATCTTTTAAAATCATGGAGTCAGTCCCAAGTTTGTGATCACTAATATAGAAAATGTACATATCCAAGTAATAAAATGTCATTGATGTTTTTCTATTTTTTATTATAAAAGTAAAATAAAAGAGGGTAACATAAAACTAGTGGGATGTTTGACACAGTATATGAGAAACCAGTGCATCAATATATGGTTTGATAACAAGTAGTTACAATTCTCAGGACCTCAAGACCTCAGTAAGGTCTCAGGGTGCTCATCAGATATTTTGGTCCTAATTTTACCCTTTTTTTCATGATGCATTTCTTTTCTTAAAATATATTTTATTAATTATGCTAATACAGTTTTCCCTTTATCTCCTCTCTGCCCTGAGCACCCCCAATCCTCCAGCCTTCCCCCACCATAGTTCATGGCAATAGGTTGTACATATAAGTTCTTTGACTTATATGTACTCCCCCCTGTTCTTCCCATCCTCCACCACACTGAAAACCCTTCATGTGATGTCCATTTCTCTGATTCTGTTCCTGTTCTAGTTGTTTGCTTAGTTGTTGTTTTCATTTTTTTTTAGGTTCTGTTGTTGATAGTTGTCAGTTTCTTGTCATTGTACTGTTCAAAGGTTTCGATCATCTTTTTCTTAGATAAGTCCCTTTGACATTTCATATAAGGGTTTGGTGATGATGAACTCCTTTAACTTGACCTTATCTGGGAAGCACTTTATCTGCCCTTCCATTCTGAAAGATAGTTTTGCTGGATAGAGCAATCTTGGATGTAGGTCCTTGCCTTTCATGACTTTGAATACTTATTTCCAGCCCTTTCTTGCCTGCAAGCTTTCTTTTGAAAAAGCAGCCGATAGTCCTATGGGCACTCCTTTGCAGGTAACTGTCTCCTTTTCTCTTTTTGCTTTTAAGATGCTGTCTTTATCTTTACTCTTGGGTAACTTAATGGTGATGTGCCTTGGTGTGTTCCTCTTTGGGTCCAATTTCTTTGGGACTCTCTGAGCTCTCTGGACTTCCTGGAAGTCTTATTTCCTTTGCCAAACTGGGGAAGTTTTCCTTCATTTTTTTGTTCAAATAAGTTTTCAACTTCTTGCTCTTGTTCTCCTTCTGGCACCCCTATGATTCAGATATGGGAATGTTTATGGGAGGTTCTTAAGCTTCTCCTCATTTTTTTGAATTCTTGTTTCTTCATTCTGCTCTGGCTGGATATTTATTTTTTCCTTTTTTTCCAGATCATTGATTTGAGTCCTGATTTCCTTCCCTTCACTGTTGGTTCCCAGTATATTTTGTTTTATTTCACTTTGGGTAGTCTTCATGTGTGCCTTTATTTTGTGACTGAGTTCAATCAGTTCTGTGAGCATCCTGATTACCAGTGTTTTGATCTCTGCATTAGATAGATTGGCTATCTCCTCGTTGCTTAGCTTTTTTTTTTTTGGAGATTTGATCTGTTCTTTCATTTGGGCTATATTCCCTTGTCTCAGCACACCTGTTGTGTTGCAGGGAGGCAGGGCCTCAGGTATTCACTCTGGCAAGGCAACCCTCTTTGTTGCATTGTGGTGTTACCTGTGGGGGAGGGGTCAGAGAGGGAACAACGCAGCTCTCTTGCTTGGCTGTAGCCCCATTTTTCAATGAACTCTGTCATGTGAGACTGAGAGTTTCTCCAACTGTGGCAACCCCCGTGGTAGTTTACAGGTAGCTTGAGTCTTTAGTTTCCTGTTCAGCCAGGCCCACTTCGCTTGCATAGTCCACCACCTTGTTTATCCAGTCCTCCACCTTGCTGCGGGTCCTCTCAGCCAGCTTGGCTGCCCATCTCTGTCCCTCCTACCAGTCTGGTGAATGTTTCTTTAATTCCTTGGTTGTCAGAGTTCCATGCAGTTTGATTTTCTGGCACTTCTGGTTGTTTATTGCTTTTAGGTTGGTTGGTATCTTCCTTTTGGTTCTGCGAGGAAGCAAAGGGTTTTTACCTATGCCTCCATCTTGGCCAGAACGCTCTGATTTTACTCTTAATGTGTTTCATTTTTTAAAATATTTGCTTACAAATGTAGGTGCTGCCAAATAGTGATGCCATGAATAAGGCATGATTGTGAAGCAAGGATATTTGTCTCTGGGAAGATAGGACCTATAAAAGTCCAGTAAAGAGACACATCCAAATTTTTCTTTAAGTTGAATATCAGATTGCCGCTCTATGCATTCCATTTGAAAATTGGCAGATAATATATTTATGTTGACTGAAAATGAGTTGCAAATATAGAAAAATATTTTCCCAGAGATCTCTAAATCTGTTTTCAAATTCTTGTATCAAATTGAAAAACAAGACTACGTATTTTTCACTGTTCACAGGACTATTTAGCTAGCATGTTAAAATGCATAAAATTGTTTGCTTTAATTTTAAATTGGTGTAATTTCAATTTCATTTAGAACACTGTTATCATTTATTTATTTATTTATTTATTTATTTTTAATTTTTATTTATTTTTATTTTTTATTTTAGATTATTCAGTACAGTTTCTATCTTTTATTCCCAAGTGGAACACTGTTATCATTTAAAACATGGTATTGATGTTAGTTTTCACCTTGAGGATGCATGTTTAACTCAGTTAAATGAGTGATTAAATCCACTAAAAATGCTAAATCTGTAAGCCAGTTTTCATGATCCAGTTCCAGCACAAAAATGTCTTTTGATACCATAAACAACTTGATAACATAGCAAATCATAAAATCTTTTCAACGTTTGGCCTTGTCTTAGCCCTCTTACTTCTGAAAAGTAAATGATGTCACCATTGTCAGCATCAGTACTTTTAAGGAATTCCTGGAATTGGCAATGATTCAATCCCTTGGCTCTTATGAAATTCAGTCTTGATGATTATTTGCATGAAATTATCCATTTTTAAAGCTTTTGTGCATAAATTTTCTTGATGTAGTGTGCAATAATACTTCATCAAACATGAGTTTTGGGTGGCAATCGCATCATCTCCTATTAATTGTACAAGTTCCTCTCTTATCTACCATCAGTCACTATACCAGATATGTTGACAATGGACAATAAAATCACTTTAACATATCTTTTTTACTGCTTCATATATATCTCCTCATTAAGTTGTGTCTTTTAATGGCTCTAAAGAAGCCATTTCTTCAGTGACATATTGGTTATCATTTCTTCTAATAAAAAGGGCATGTTGAGCTGTGCCTGTAGCATCAGTGCTATCATCCACTGCCAAAGAGCAATTAAAAATTAACAGCTTTACTCTCCAAACTTTTTTTGATAGATTTTTTCCAATTTATTCAATTCACTTGGCTATAGTCTTGTAAGATAAACTGATTTTAGAAATATCCCCCTTGTTTCAGGGCAAATTGTATCTGCCACACTTTCTATACGTTGCTTACTAAACTCACCCTCAGTAAATGGTTTTGAGTTTTTGCTATTAAATATGCTACCACATAACTAGCTTTTACAATGGAATCTGCTTGACTTTTAATTTTTTGAAAAAATTTTTCATTGAGAACACAGACTTTTTCAGCTCTGCTATTTTGTCCTTCATACAGGACAACACAACACAGTCCTTCATACACATTGAATTTGGCAGCATGTTTTTGCATATAATGTATTTTCAAATTATAGTCTTTGAAAACTTGCACAAATTCCCTATAAATTAAGCAGAATGCCTTACTATTTGCCTCAACAACAAAAAAGTAGTCATGTATCCATTTTTCATTGAACAATCTTCTTTCATCTATAATTTTTATTTTTTGGGAGGGTCCTTTTCTCTTCTGAGATGTTGTAGAATCAATATTAGAATTAAAAATAATAATAGATAAGGGACTTTGTTTACTTTTATTATGAAAATTAAATGACAGGAAAATAGAAAGCAAGGTTTGGACCCTTCCACAGCCCTCAGAAGAAGGCTGATTGTGAAGCATGGTGGGTGATGTGTGAGGTGCTGCCAAGGTGTGGAAGTACCTTTAATAATCAAATAAGAATGCTTACCTGACTTTTCAGTAACATTAAAAACTTAATGTCACAGTGGTAGATTGAAATATTATTGAAATTGCTCCCTTGCTAAGTCACCACAAGCACATGTAATATCTGATGGTGTCAATCCTACTGTCTGCACTTAGAAGATAACACAATGGACTGCACACCACCATAAAACTGAAGCCTCTCATGTGTACAGATAGTGAGAGTGTATGCATGTTTACTTTGCATGACACTGCAACACATAACCACAAAAAAAATCTCATAATATTTTAAATAAATTTGTGATTTTTTTGTTGGGCCACATCTATAGCCATCCTGAAACAATGCAGCCCATGGGCCATGGTTGGACACCCCTGGTGAAAGCAAAGTGTAAGGTTTAGTTACTATGTGATGTAAAGGAACTACTGCTTTATTGACTAACCTAAGATCCTGGACTACCCTATACTCTCTAGTGGGTTTTATCACTGGTAAGAAGGGAGTGTTGCAAGATGGAAAAGGGACAATGAGCCCATATGTAAATTTAGTTACTGTAGGCTGAAACCCTTCCAAAACTTTCCACTTAATAGGATAATGCTTCCTTTGAGCATAGTCTGACCTAGGCTTTAATTGGATTTTAACTGGTAATGCGGTCTTTGCTCTTCCCAGAATCCCTAACTCCCAAACTAGCAGGTTTATTGCATCTGGAATGAAATTTGGAATCTCCTCCTGGTTTTAACTCCTATTGATTACCATTACCTTGTTTAACTCAAGTGGCTCTTCAGGCAACAACAAGATGACTCCCATGCAGGCCAAAAGGTCCCAGCCTAACAGAGCAATAGGGCATTCAGAAAACAGAGGATTTGAATATTTGACTCTCAAATTAACAAGTGCTAAGGTGTGTAGGGTGTGTATAGAAATAAGCACTAAAAGTTTTCTTCAACCCCCATTATCTTTGTTGATATTGAGGAAAGAGGTCCAAAGTAAGAATGAAAGACAGAGTAACTGGCCCCAGTATCAACAAGAAAGTTGATTTTCTTATCTGCCATATCTAGAGTTACCTGAGGCTCCTTGGTAGAGATGGGAATATCAGTATTCACTGGGCCCAACCTGTTCCCCATGCACCCTCAGTCCTTAAGAGTGGCCATGGCCTAGGGTGATAATCCTTCTACTTTGGGAGTTGGCACAGTCTACCTCACAGTGCCAGGTGTCTGAACTGATGTTCTTGCATGGAAGACAGGATCTCAGAGGTGGCCAAGTGCAATTCTTTTCCCAATGTCTGGGGTACTTTATAATAGGTCTGATATTTTTGTCCCTGATTCTTTGGAGGCCTCCCTGAGCTTCCCTGGTGGGAATGGTTTCTGCCAAGACCACAAGGAGCTCAGCTTACTTCTCCCTTTCCTTTTTTCCCTGCTTTTTTCCTCCAAATCCTTGTTGTTAAAGTCTAGAAAAGGCAGATCCATGAGCTAGTCTAGAGGGGTCTGTGGGCCCCTTTGTAATTTTGGAAGCTTCCTTTGAGTATCTGGGGTAGGGTAGCGTATACAATGTTGTCCTATCAAGATTCAGCCCTCTGGAGAGGATGGATCCAAGTTCTTATATTTTCAGAAGGCTTCTACTAACCTGTTTCTGAAGACAGCTGGGTTCTCTTCCTTGCCCTGCGTGGTCTCCCTGATTTTTTCATATTTTACAGGTTTCTTGATGCAGTTTCACATTGTCATTAATAGGCAATTTATCACTGCTTCCCCATACCAGATTCCTGCCTCAACATTGTTTTACCAATCAGGATCTTGGTCTGGGATGGCCTGAGCAGCAGGCTGGTTAGTGCTGGGATTTGGGGCATGCAATTGTTCTGCATGTTTATGGACCTCCTCCCAGATCCTTTACTTCTCATTTGGGGAACAGCAGGTGGTTAAGATTATATATAAATCTCTCCATGACATATGAAAGGCCACATTGTTTGGAAATTGCTAGTGAAGCGTATAGGGTTCTCCAAAAAAAATTTCTAGACTGACCTTGCACTGCTACCTCCCTCTCTTAAGGGTAGGAGTGTAGGAATGATAGGAATATACAAAGCCCCACTCCTAGTATGTCCTGCTGGGTTTTTGCTCAGCTGGTGGTTTTGGGCAGACCAGAGAGTAAGGTGATGGAGAGGTTGATCCCTCTGAAGTAGGAGCAGAGGCTTCCAGACTTTGGGGTTGACTTAATTCTCCCTGAGAAACAAGTGGGGAAGTATATCTTCTATGATCAACACTTGGGCATATAGCTTCTGTCTTAGTGGGTACAGAGAAAAATCGATCTCAGCACAGCCATAAAGGCCTCCATGTATGGAATTTCAGAACACTGCCTTCCCTCTGGCAGAATAACTATAATTGTTTTATGGTATTGCGATTATTGTCCCCATTCTCAGGCCAAATCAATCTATCTCCTAATGTATATTAAGGCCACACATTATTACAAAAGAAAATTAATATCATCTTTTTAAAAATTTTAGGATCAAATTTACCCTAGTTTCTAAAAATGTGACCCAAATGACAATTTGGGAGGGATTGGAGGTATGTTTCCCATCTCGACTGTGGCAATTCTAAAGAAAAGAAACTCCCTTTGTAATCTAGAGGTTCCCATCTTTGCCTCAGGAGATTTCCCTAGTGGTCCACGGGGGATGAAAATAGGGGTGATTATGCTCTTTCAAATTAGTGTTTTAGGTTTTTGTGGACATATTTCTAGGAGTAGGATCACTGGATCAAAAGGAATATCTATTTTTAATTTTTTTGAGGTATCTTCATTCTCTTTTCCACAGTGGTTGCACCAGTCTGCATTCCCACCAACAGTGCAAAAGTGTTCTCTTTTCTTTACATTCTCACCAGCACTTGTTGTTTGTTGATTTATTGATGATAGACATTCTGACAGGTGTGAGGTTATATCTCATTGTAGTTTTAATTTGCAATTATTTGGTGATTAGTGATATTGAGTCTCTTTTCATATGTCTATTGGCCACCTGTATATTCTCTTTTTGTTATTTACAGTTTCCAAGATATGGAAAAATCCCAAGTGTCTATCAGTAGTAGGTAAGTGGATAAAACAACTCTGGGATATTGACACAGTAGAATACTGCTAGGCTGTAAAAGAGAAGAAAATTTTACCATTTGTGAGAGCATGAATGGACCTGGAGAACATTATTCCAAGTGAAATAAACCAGTCAGAGAAAGAAAGACCATATGATTTCACTTATATACGGAATCTAATGAACAAGCTGAAGTAACAAGCAAAATACAAAGCTGGATGACAGTTATTGGTGGGAGGAGGTGAGGGGATGGAGGGATCAAGGAAAAAGGACCATGGGCATGGACAACAGTATGGTGATTGCAGGAGGGAGGGGGTACAATGGGGTTAAATAGTAATGGAAAAACACAATAAAAATAAAAAAATAAAATAAAAGGTTAGCACCATTTCTTTTCCTGTGCTCAATTAAAAAACTCTGAATTCCCTGAACATTATCTGCATAATTCATGGTCCTAGTGAGTGTCCAGCCTGTGAAGAACTGTAGGGAGGGAGCTACTCTAGTATTCTTGAGCAATTACCTATAATCCTAAAGACCCCAGACCCACTGCTCTACCCAGGTGGACTGACTATGTTTCCATTCCTATATTCATCATCTATGGAGACACTCATCTTCCTGTTAAGTCTTCAGGTATGAGGCAAAGAAGATGTCTTACTAGCAAAATAGTTTCTGGCCTTGTAAAGCACCAAGAGGAGCACATAGACAACCTTATTATATAATGACCCTTATCCAAATCACAAAGAGGACACTTGGGTATTCTTCTATCTCATTTTTCCAGAGCTTTGAGAAATTGTACCTGAGTCTGAATATTCCGCAGATAGGACCTCAAGAGGTGTCTAAAAGATGTCCCCCCTTCACACCAGAGGTGGATCTCATTGTGAATCATGGCCCAAGAGGGGAAGTTAAAATACCACTATAAAGGTGAATAAATCCATTTTAGGATACATATTTAACTAATTAGGTAAGAGTGTATTTACATGGCCATTTCTGGTAAGAAATGACCAGTGGGTGCCTATTAACCAGCTCTGACCAATGTTGCTGCTGGCATGGCAGTATATAATGCCAAATATGGGAGTGGCTCATTCCTGTAGCTATATTAGGAATTGGAATATTAATGTCACCGAAATAGATACTTTGGATACAAATACAGCATTAATAACCCTTTCTACACAACAACCATATAGGGTACAAGTACAGCTATAAAGGTGAAAAGTCAGCTGGGGAGAACAAGTATAAAAGACAGTCAGTGGTCCTGATGAGGAAACTGAAAAAAGAAGTCATAGCACAGGCAAGGTGATAATTGATATCCTGTATAAAAGTTTAAACTATGCCTATAAGGGAGTGGCCAAGGAGTGGGACAGTGTCTTGTGATTTTTCACAGTGTGCCTGACTGGTGTGCAGACATTTTCTTGTACCTGGTGGGTACTTAATGCTAACCCTGATTTGTGACCAGGTTATCCTCTCATGGGAGTCTTCAAGCAGCAGGCACCCTTATGGCTTTTAACTGCCCAAACCATGCCCACAATTTAGCAGCCAACCTTCCATCAGGGAATATCAGACTAATCAAAGCAGAATAGAAACACAGAATCAAGTAGATGTCAAAAGAAGGGGAAAGTCCCTAAGCCAGTCAGCAAAGGGGGCTTACTCCTACAGCATCTTCTTCTAGCGGTCCCACCAAAAACTGTCACAAATAAGCACAGGTAACTGGGTTAACTGGGTTCTTGGTGAGCTTGAACAAAGAATTGAACTGAACACACAGAGAGTTCATAGGAGAGAGAGAGAGAGAGAGAGAGAGAGAGAGAGAGGGATGATTAAGCAATACTACACTCCATGGTATATGGGAACAGACTATTTCTGAGCAGAGATTGGCCCTCAGTGACCAGAGGGATTCTAGTTTTATAGGGTAGATGTTTCCAGGTTAGTTTTGGTGAGGTTTTATTGTACGTATGTGAGTAGTTACATGACTTTAAGCTACTGTGCATGCAATCCCCCATGATTTTTACTGATTGCCCATTCCTGGTGGGGGGGACCACAATGCTTATTTGTTATAATGTTATTATAATGAAGCAGGGGTCATGAAGTGATCATAGAATCATCTGGACAGGGGCAGTCATGGTTTATTATAATTCAGCACTTTTCCAGGAAGCATGACAGCTGGTCTTAGAATGGGGTATCTGTTCTGTATTGATGTCCTTTGTCCTAGTTATGGGGCATTCATGACTATCTCTTGTCTCAATAGGAACATGTGTCGCTAAAATGACTCTATGATTAAACTTGTGTGTATCATAGGTTTACATTTATTTAAAAAGTGTTATTTTTTATATTAAATAATTCAGGCCACTGATAAGACAGACCATTTTCCAGACCTGAAGTGAAGTGGTTAAATATACATGCCTCTAGGTACATGCAGGAAATGCTTTAACTCCTGGGCCCTGTGTGATTTTAGTAACATGTTCCATCAACAGGCAAAGAGTAAATGAAGTATTAAAATTTAAAAAGACATTCACATTAAGGATAAAGCTCTAATATTCTCAGCTCACTAAGAATAAAAGGTCACAAACCTTTCATATTATCTTTTTAATGATTTCCCACTTTTCAAATAAATGATAAAATATTTCTGTTAAAAGTTTGTTTAGCATACTTAATGCAATTATTCTCAACCTTGGTTGCATAAGAAACCACCAGTGGTCCCACCCCAAAGTATTCTGATTAATGGGCCTGGGAAAAGACCTTGGCAGTGGAACTATTGATTTTTGTAAGGAAGGTTGAGAACCATTTATGTAATAAAGGAACTTAAATACAGTCTCACCTCTTCCTCAGGGAAATTGAGCCTTGGATTAAACCAAACTCTTTTCTCTAGAATTTTGTAAGTTCTCTGTTCAAGTTTTATGCTAAAAGTTTCATGGAATACATTAAATTTTAGCCAATATTGGTGATGTGATGATGCTTAATCAGGTGTAAATATCATTGGATCCACTTCATCTCATCCATCCCTCTTAGTGACTTGATGTATGAAACTCCAAGAATCAGAGAAGAACACCTGTTTTCCTCTTTACTACTCCAGAAATTTTTTAAAAAAAATTAATTAAAATTTTCTTTTAAACCTATTCTATCTGAATATAAATTATCACTTTATTTAATTTTTCTAACAATATCTAGCTTTGGGTTGAGCTACTCCTACCCAAAAATTTCCTGAAGGCAAGAGAGACCTAGAAATGCATTATTGGGCCATTCCTATGGTTTAAACCCAATAACTGACTTTACTTTGATAGTTTTTAAATTATACCCCAAAGAAGTTCTTACTGGATAGTATTTTCCCATAACTTTGCCAGTGTCATCACCATGCTGGTTCTCTGGTTCAGTTTCTGGGACTCCCCTAACTTAGAGGCCACAGTTCTTCAGGAGAAATTTATACTCTCTTCTGTCTGCACTTGAACCAAACTGCACTGGCTTCCCCAGACACCTCCTTAATAGAGAAGTAGAGAAAAAAGGGCTTATGAGCTGTTGGCCACTATTTTCCTGCAGGCTTTTGATGTTCCAACTCAGGGAACAGTCCCCTTACCCCTCCTGACTTAGGTATTAAAAAAAAAAACCTCACAGATGAAGGGTTTATGAGCTTTTGACCACTCTTTTCCTGATTGCCCAGTTGTTCCAACTCAGGAAACCCTCCCTCTTGACATAGATAAAAAAATACTCCCAGATTAGATTTTTTAAAAAATTATAAGTTTGACCATTATATACAATACAATGGGAAAAAATATGTAACTTCCTCTTCCTAAAAATATTTCACTTGTCAGCAAACTAAAACATAGTTTTCAAAGTTTTAATCAATGCGTAATGAAATAGCCCTGGCTGGTGTAGCTCATTGGATTGAGCGTGCACTGTGAACCAAAGGGTCGTTGGTTTGATTCGTAGTAGGGGCACATGCCTGGGCTGCTAGCTGGGTCCCCAGTGGGGGGCACATGAGAGGCAACCACACATTGGTGTTTTCTCCCTCTCTTTCTCCTTTCCTTCCCTTCTCTCTAAAAATGAATAAATAAAATCTTTAAAACAATTTTTTAAATTAAAAAATATATAATGAAATATATTTTAGTTCATAACCCCATGAATAACCCAATTCTTCAGATATAGCAACATTTATGTAAGTGAAAAATGTTTGATGATACAAACTAACTCTTGGGTGTGGGGGGGCTCTGCCCCTCCAGCTGCAATGGGTGAGAATAAGTCTACCAAGACATGATCTGCTTGGGGAGGAAAGATGGTCAGTCTCTCAAAGGAGAAGGGCCAGGAGCCTGTTCCTCAATGGGCTTTTATGGGGTTCATTTGCACAGGATTACAGATAAAGCTCATTAATCATTGTTGGGCAGTAAGGATCAAACAATAGATAACAAAGAACTCTGAAGGCCTCTTCTGAGTCAGGGTCAGATAGCTAAAGACCTGTAAAGCTTTGAGGAACAAACTCACTTCTTGCTTGGACCCTTATCATTTAATTGAGAGCATTCT
>CM052539.1:85572248-85599689 GCA_028533065.1 Trachops cirrhosus
TTCCTTCCTTCCTTCCTTTTTCTTTTTCTTCTTTTTGCTTGTACCAATCCAGTTATCCCAACACCATTTATTGAATAGACTTCTCTTTACTTTATTGTGTGTTCATGGACCCCTTATCAAATATTAATTGACCATAAAGATATGGGTTTATTTCTGAGCTCTCTATTGTCTTCCATTGACATATGTATCTATTCTTATGCCAGCACTAGACTCTATGATTACAGTGGCCTTGTAGTATAGTTTGATATCAGGTATTGTGATCTCTCCAACTTTGTTCTTCTTCCTCAAGATTGCTAAGGCTATTTGGGGTCTTTTATGGTTCCATATAAATCTTTGGAATATTTGTGCTAGATGTATGAAATATGTCATAAGTATTTTAACAGGAATTGCATAGAATCTCTAGATTCCTTTAGGAAGTATGGACATTTTAATGATCATTGTTCTAATCCATGAACATGGTATGAGTTTCCATTTATATGTATTTTCCTCAATTTCTTTATTTTTTTCAGTATTCTATAGTTTTCTGAGACTAGGTTTTTACCTCCTTAGTTAAATTTATTCCTAGGTACTTAATTTTGTTGTTGTTGCAATACTAAATGGGATTTTTTTCTTAGTTTCTCTTTCTGATAGTTCACTGTTGGTGTACAAAAATGTCATCAATTTCTGAATATTGACTTCACATCTACTATTTTGTCAATATCACTGCTTTGGTTGAGTAGGTGTTTGGCAGAGCCTACAGGGTTTCCTGAGTACACTATTGTGTTGTCCTCAAATAATGACAATTTTACTTCCTCCTTTCCAACTTGAATGGATTGTATTTCATCTTCTCTGATTGCTGTGGATAGGATTTCCAGTGCTATGTTGGAGTGTTTGAAAGTGGACACTCTTGTCTTATTCCTGATCATAAAGAAAAACTTTTTTAAAACTTATTTTTATTTTTTAAATTATTTTATTGTTGCTCAAGTAAAGTTGTCTTCATTTACCCAGCACAACTCCCCCACAATCCAGCTATCCCCACCTCCCTCCCCTGCTTCCACCCACTGTTGGTTTCATCATGTGTCCTTTATAATTGCTCCTGGAAACACTTTCCCCTCCCCCCCATTATCCACTCCTGCCTCCCCTTTGGTTACTGTCAGATTGTTCCTGATTTCAATGTCTCTGGTTATATTTTGCTTGCTTGTTTGTTATGTCGAATAGGTTCCACTTAAAGGTGAGATCATATGATATTTTTTATCCTTCACTGCCTGGCTTATTTTACTTAGCATAATGCTCTCCAGTTCCATCCATGTTGTCGCAAAGGGTAGGAGCTCCTTCTTTCTTTCTGCTGAGTAGTATTCCATTGTATAAATGTACCACAGTTTTTTGATCCATTCATTTACTGATGGGCATATAGGTTGCTTCCAGCACTTGTCTATTGTAAATTATGCTGCTATGAACAATGGGGTGCATAGGTTCTTTTGGATTGATGGTTCAGTGTTCTTAGGATACAATCCCAGCAGTGGAATTGCTGGGTCAAAAGACAGTTCCATTTTTAGTTTTCTAAGGAAATACCATACTGTTTTCCACAGTGGCTGCACCAGTCTGCATTCCTACCAACAATGCACTAGGGACCATCTTTTCCAACACTTGTTTGTTGATTTGTTTAATGGCCATTCTAACCAGTGTGAAGTGGTATCTCATGGTTTTAATTTGCATCTCTTTCATGCCTAGTGAAACTGAGCATCTTTTCATAGGTCTCTGGACCTTCTGTATGTTCTCCTTGGAAAAGTGTCTGTTCAAGTCTTTTGCCCATTTTTTAATTGTTTTTTTTTTTTTTTTTTTGTCTTCCTGGAGTGGAGTCATGTGAGTTCTTTATATATTTTGGAGATCAAACCATTGTCCGAGGTATCATTGGCAAATGTTTTCCCATACAGTTCATTCTCTTTTCATTTTAATGCTGTTTTCTTTAGCCATGCAAAAGCTTTTTAATTTGATGAGGTCCAATTTGTTTATTCTTTCCTTTATGTTCCTTGCTCTAGGGGACATAGCAGTGAAAATATTACTGTGTGGAAAGTCTAGATTTCCCTGCCTATGTTTTCCTCTAGGACTTTTATGGCGACATGGCTTATACTTAAGTCTTTTATCCACCTTGAATTTATTTTTGTGTATGGTGTAAGTTGGTGGTAAAGTTTCTTTCTTTTTTTTTTCTTTACACGTAGCTCTCCAGCTTTCCCAACGTCATTTGTTGAAGAGGGTATTTTTACTCATTTTATGCTTCTCCCCGCTTTGTCAAATATTAAATGACCATAGGGACTTGGGTTATATTTCTGGGCACTCTTCTGTTCCATTGGTCTATGTGTCTGTTCCTATGCCAGTACCAGGCTCTTTGATTACAGTGGCCTTGTAATATAGTTCGATATCAGGTATTGTGATCAGTCTTACCTTGTTTTTCTTTCTCAAAATTGCTGCAGCTATTCAGGGTCATTTATGGCTCCATATAAATTTTTGAAATGTTTGTTCTATATTTGTGAAATATGTCATTAGTACTTTAATAGGGATTGTGATGAAAAACAAAATGAAAGACAAAAATCACATCATCATACCAATACATGCTGAAAAACATTTGATAAAATCTAGCACCTATTTATAAGAAAAAACTTCCAACACAAATTTTCAGGAAACCTTTTAGGTTTTGCCCATTGAGTATTATATTGGCAGCAGGCTTTTCATATGTAGCTTTTATTATTTTGAGGTATGTTTTACTTTTCCCACACTGCTGAGTGTTTTTCTTAGAAATAGGTGCTGGATTTTATCAAATGGTTTTCCAGCATGTATTGATATGATCATATGATTTTTGTCTTTCATTTTGTTTATGTTACATATTACATTTATGGACTTGCAAATATTGTACCATTCTTGCATCCCTAGAATAAATCCCACTTGATCATGGTGTATGATCTTTTCAATATATTGCTCAATTCAGTTTGTTAATATTTTATTGAAGATTTTAGCAACTATGTTCATCAGCGATATTGGCCTGTAGTTTTCTTTCTTTGTTGTGCCTTTACCTGGTTTTGGAAGTAGGATAATACTGGCTTTTTGAAAAGAGTCTGGTAGTTTCCTTATTCTTGAATTTTTTGGAATCATTTGATAAATTTGGGTTTTAGTTCTTCTTTAAATATTGGTTAAAATTCACCTGTGAAACCATTTGGTCAAGGGCTTTTCTGTACTAGGGTTTTTTTTCATTACTGCCTCAATATTTCTAGTTGTTTTGGGTCTTTTCAGGTTTTCTCCTTTTTTCTGATTCAGTTCTGGAGGACTGTATATTTTTAGAAATGCTTCCATTTTGCCCAGATTGTCCAATATCTTGGCATATAGTTGTTCATAGTAATTTCTTATGTTACTTTGTATTTCTGTGTTATCAGTTGTTACTTCTTTCATTTCAGATTTTATTTACTTGGGTCACAACTCTTTTTTCTTGATGAATATGGTTAAAGGTTTGTCAATTTTGTTTATCTTCTCTAAAAAAACAGCTCCTTTGAATTTTTTTTAGTCTTGATGTTATTACATTCTTCTCTATTATTGTTTCCTTGTTACTGCTCACTCTGGGCTTTGTTGTTGCTCCTTTAGGTCTTTTAGGAGTAGGGTTTGGTTTCTTATTTGAGATTTTTATATCTTTTTATGTAGGCATGTGATGCTATAAACTTCTCTCAGGAATGATTTCACTGTGTCCCATAAGTTCTGGGTTGTTGTGTGTTCATTTTCATTTGTTTCCACATATATTTTGTTTCTTCTATGATCTCATTGTTAACCCACTCATTTTTGAATAACATGTTATTCATCCTCCATGTGTTTGAATATTTTTGAAAAATTTTTTTGAAGTTGGTTTCTAATTTCAAACCTTTGTGATCTGAGAAAGTGCTTGATATGGTTTCAATTTTCTTAAATTTGTTAAGGCTTGTTTTTGTGTCCTACCATGTGGTCTATCTTTGAGAATGATCCATGTGCTTTGAAGAAGAATGTGTATTTTGCTTCTTGGAGGTGAAATGTTCTATAAATATCAATTAAGTCTTTTTAATCTAGAGTGTTATTCAATTCTGCAATATTTTTATGATTATTTTGTTTGGAAAATCTATCCATTGTTGAGAGTGGGTTTTTAAAAATCTGTATAATGACAATATTCCTGTAGAGCCCTTTCTTAAAGTCCTCCAAGATTTTTTTTATATATTTAGTTGCTTCTATACTGGTTGGATGTATGTTTACAAGGGATATGTCCTCTTGTTGGACCGCTCCCTTAGGTATTATGTAGTGACCTTCTTTGTCTGTTGTTAAGGTCATTGTTTTGAAGACTATTTTGTCTGATATAAGTATTGCTACCCCACTTTTTCATGTCCATTTTCATGAAGTATTTTCCATCCCTTCACTTTCAGTCTGTGTATGTTTTCTTCTGAGGAGGGTCTCTTATAGACAGCATATATATGGGTCATATTTCCTTATCCATTCAGCTACGTTATTTTTCTAATTGAAGCATTTTATCCATTTATATTTAAGGTTCTTATTGGTAGGAATTTATTCATTGCCATTTTTCTCTTTGTACCCTTTGTGTTCCTTTTTATCTCTATTTCTTTTTATTCTTAAAGCAGTGCCTTTCATATCTCTTGCAGTGCTGGTTCAGTGGAGATACTCTTTTACTCTTTTTTTTTGTCTGAGAAACTCTTTGTTTTGCCTTCCATTTCACTTGAGAGCCTTGTGGATAGAGTAATCTTGGTGGAAGACCCTTGCTTTTCATTTCTGGGAATATTTTTGCCAGTCCATTCTGGCTTGTAGTGTTTCTTTTGATAAATCAACTGATAGCCTTATTGGTGCTTCCTTGTAACAGCTCTTCCTTATTGATAGTTCTTTCTCCCTTGCTACCTTTAAGAATCTCTCTTTGTCTTTAAATTTTGCCATTTTAATTGTGATGTGTCTTGGAGGGAACCTCTTTTGGTTCATCTTGATTGGGATTCTTTGTGTTTTCTGAACTTGCATGACTTTTTCTTTCACCAATTTGAGAAGTTTTCTGTAATTATTTTTTTTCAAAAAGGTTTTCTAGCTCCATTTATCTCTCTTTATCTCCTTCTTGTGTCCCTATGATTGGAAATATTGTTATGTTTCATGTTGTACCAAAGCTCCATTAAGCTATCCTCATTCTTTTGAAATCTTTTTCTTTTTTGTTACGTTGCTCTGACTGGGTTTTCTTCCTACCTTGTTTTCCAACTCACTGATTTGAGCCTCTGCTTCATGTCACATGTTTTTAATTCCTTCTAATGTATTCTTCATTTCAGATATTGTATTCTTCCATTTCACCTGATTCTTATTGATAGTTGCTATGTCCTTTTTCATGCTGATGTGGTTTCCACTAAGCTTCTTGTAGTTTTCACTAAGTTCTTTGAGCACCCTATAACTATGACTTTGAAATCTATGTCTGAAAAAAGCTTTCCTCAATTTTATTTATCTATTTCCCTGAAGGTTCTCCTTTTCTTCTGTTTGGAGGTTGTTTCTTTGTCTCCCCACTTTTATTATCTCTTTGTGTCTGTTCCTGTGTATTAGATTTATCTACCTAGACTCTCTGTCTTGTTGAGTGGCCTATGTGCTAGGAATCCTGTGGGACCCAGTGGTGCAGACTCTCTTTGATCTCCTGATATAGATGCTCTAAGAATGTCCTTTGTGTAGGTTATGTGGACTTTCCCATTATATTTGGGTCTTGATTTTTATTGGTCCATTTGTTGGTAGAAACTCCTTCTGACTGGCTATGAGTCTGAAGCCCCACCCTGTCTTGTATGCTGTTGTATAGGTGTTGGCAAAACAAAGCAAAACAACACCAAGAAAAACCACATCAACAATGTCAATGACAAAAGAGCAAATAATAATACAAGTGGAAAGAGAAATGAAATAGTAGAGGGAGGGCAACAAGAAAAAGAATATGAGAAGACTGGAGGGGGGAAAAGTGATTACATAGAAGAAAAAGGAAGAGAAATAATACTAGTAATGAACTGAAAGAGGAAATAGGGAAAAGGAGCACAGAAAGAGAAAAAAATAACAAAAATAAAGGAATGAAGAAAAGAAAACGGAGTAATCAAAGGTAAGAGTAAACTAAAAGTTATGAATGAAAAAAATAGAACACCAAAAATATAAGACAAAGGAAAAATACATAAAAAAAGTAAAAAGGTCCCTGGCTGTTGTGGCTCAGTGGTTGAGCACTGGCCTGCAAATTAAAGGGTTGCTAGTTCGATTCCCAGTCTAGAGGATCGAGCACATGCCTGAGTTGAGGCCCAGGTCCCAAGTACAGGGTATGTGAGAGATAACCACACATTGATGTTTCTCTTTCTCTCTCCCTTTCCATCTCTAAAAGAATAAATAAAATCTTAAAAGAAAATAAAAAGTCTGCCCTGGCTGGTGTGGCTCAGTGGATTGAGTGCTGGCCTGTGAACCAAAGGGTTACTGGTTTGATCCCCAGTCAGGGCACATGACTGGGTTGCTGGCCAAGTCCCCAGTAGCAGGCATGTGAGAGGCAATGACACATTGATGCTTTTCTCCCTCTCTTTCTCTCTCCCTTCCCCTCTGTCTAAAAATAAATAAATAAAATCTTTTAAAAAATTAAAAAGGCTATTAAAAAGAAAAATATTGAAAATAATAATAAAATAAACAAGTGGATCTGTCTCAGCAAGGTTTAGTGCTTACCTGGTTGTTTCTGCCTTTGGATATGGCTCTGATGTCTGAGTCTGGTGGAAGCCAATGTCAGGTGCTGTCCACATTGGCCTTCAGCAGCCTTTTAGAAGTTTCAAGTGATCCACAATTTGTGACTCATTACTCTGGGCTTAGCTGCTCTTAGAATGGACCAACCTGTTGTACAAAGCTGGCTTTTTGTCAGGTACAGGGGTGTGTCAGCAAACATCTCATGTCACTACAGAATCTGTCTCTGCCTGTCTCTGCCTACTGTTCTACTGGCCCACTGTCAATCTTAGATTAGTCACAGACCCAACTATTTCTGAAGAGGGCTTCTGGCACAAACAGAGGGCTGTGATTCTGGACATCTCATGGTAGGTGCCTTTCATACTTCAGGGAAGATGGTGGGTGTGTTTCTGCTCCCCTGAGCCACTAGTCTGAGTCTCTCTGGGATTGTTTTCCTGTACTTAGCAGGGCAAGGCCCCTAGTAGGCCTCCAGAGTTCAGTTTTTGGGTGTGTTAGGTGCTGGGAGGGCATTTCTATGACTCTCCCATGAGGGGGAAGCACAATTCTGTTTCCCAGGACAGTTTATGGGTTGGATGCACCCTATAGCCAATCTCTAACATCCCCTGAGTCTGTTTGTTGCTGCCTCCTCAGTAGTGGTTAAGATGCAGGATGAGAGAAAGGGGGGGGGGGGAAGAAAACAATGAAACAAAACAAAACACCAAGGCAAAGCTAAAATGAAAGAAGAACAAAAAATGTGCAGGGTTGAGGGAACAAACAGGATTCTAGAGGAGGTGGCCATCAGAATTCCAGAGGGTGAGGGGAGCAGTGTCCTACAGGGTGAGGTAGTTGATTTTCTTCTGGGAGGGACTACCTCTTCTCAAGAGAGATGGCTGCTGAGGAATCCAGTTATATCCCGGCCCTGCAAATCCCACAGCTGCTCCCTAAAGTGTCTCCCTAGCACCTACCACTCCAGACTTTCCTTGTATAATTCCAGTTTGTGCCAGCCTCCCTTTGCTTGGGCCCAAGGTGAGTAGCCACCACACAAAATCTGTGTTTTGCACATTTAAGGAAAAAACATGATGGTGGGTTTGTCTTCAGAGGTTTCTGAATCTCTCCAGTAAAGAAAGCCCCCATGGCCTTTCATCACAAGATGCTACATGGTGGGCTGACCTTGGCACTGGTTCTCTGTGCTTGGGAGCCCAGTCTGTTGTCCTGGCTTCTCTCCTCTCAAGCAGAAGCTCCCACAGCCATGCAGCCACCTCTGCCAGCCATTCATGTGAATAGGGATGGCCTCTTTAAGATGTTCTCACCCCTTCAACCAATCTAGGGGGGATTTTTTGGCCATCCTTGGTTAAAAGTCATTTTCAAGTAGTCTTTGGTTTAATGCAGGTGATTGTTAAACCAAATTAAATCAGGTGTTTAATTTTTTTTTCAGTCTAGTTCTGGGAGGAGGTGCACGATCTATCCTCTTAGTCTGCTGCCATCTTGGAACTGCCCCCCTGCTGCCATGAACTTCTGCATGCAATTCCTTGTGTGAGCATATGTTCTCATTTCTCTTGGATATAACATTTGAATGATATTCTGGATTATATGTAAAAAATGTTTGCTTTATAAACTGCCACACTTTTCCAAAATTACTATATCCTTGTATTTTTGTGGTGTAGTAGAGCTCCAGTTTCTCCACAAAATTTTTAATACTTGCTGTTGTCATACTTTTAGGTTGTAGAAATACTAGTGGGTATGTGATGCTATGAAATTTGGTTTCAATTTCTGTTTCACTAATGACTAATGATGTGGAGCATCTCTTCTTATATTTATTTAGACATAATTCTTATAATATATATTCTTTGCTGAAATGTCTATTTAAATCTTTTGCTGATTTTCTAATTGAAAAAACAAGTTGCTGAAGCTTTTTTTATTAATGGTTGCTGCAGCTTTTTATATGTCTCAATAGAAGTCTTTTAAAAATAAAATATGTGTGTCTTTGCTGGTGTGGCTCAGGGGAGTGAGCACTGACCTGCAAACCAAAGGGTTGCTGGTTCAATTCCCAGTCTAAGGCATATACCTATGTTGAGGGCCAGGTCCCCAGTACAGGGAATGTGAGACACAACCACACATTGGTATTTCCCTCTCTTTCTTCTTCCCTTCCTGTCACTCCAAAAATAAATAAATAAAATCCAAATTGGTTAAATAAATATATAATCTTTGCAACTGTTTTCCTGTCAGTGCTTTGTATTTTTATTATATTTCTGATAGATTTTGGAGAAAAAATATCCATGCAGTTTTAGGTATTATTTTTAATGGGTTATGTTTTTGGTGTCATATCTAGACAACATTTACCCAACACAAAAAGACAAACATTTTCTCCAATGGTTATCTTTTGAATTTTATAGATTTTTCACTTAAATATAAAACAATGATACATTTTAATAAAATCTTGTCTATGGTTTGGGTGCTCTAAGTTTATATTTCTACATATAAAATATCCAAGTTTTTCTTCAAAATTTACTGAATAATGTCTTTTCTTCAATAAATTAAAGTTGATAACTTTTAAAAGTCAGTTGGTCATAAAATTGAGAATTTATTTCTGGACACTAATCTGTTACATATAAGGGGGGATCCCATAAAAACCCCCACAATTCTCATCTGGAGGCAGACCTCTTGTAGTATAGGGTTCCCCTACTAGATGAGTGTTCTAGGTACCCGTCTGTATCAGTGGACAAGCTAGCATTGTGAGAGGCTGTTTTCATTTTCAGTGAAATTTTTTGAAGAATCTTTCCATATGTTTGTCCTTTTCATGATGGATGATTTATGAGTGCACCTATCCACAGTGTGCTGGGTGGGGTGTTGATTAAAAGGCATAACCCCCATACCATACTCTCACTACCTGATCTCACCCTGAGCGACTTGTTTTAGTTCATTTCCTTGGATAAAAATGTCTTCAATACCTAGCTGATGTGGAAGAGGCAAAACAAAAAACAGTAGAAGCACAAAAAGCATCACAATTGATGAGTTCAAAACTGTTTTGAGAAGTGTAAAAAATGTCTTCATATGTATATTGCATCAAAAGGAGAGTATTTTGATGGTGACTGAAGTTTAAACATGTAATTTATTAAAATTAAAAGTACACTTTAATAAATTACACATTTAAACAGAAAACTGTAATTGAACTATAAAATAATTTTTAAAAAATGGTACCATAAAAATAAATACACATTTTTTGTAAATTCCTGTTTTTTAATTACTTTATTGCTGGTCAATTACAGTTGTCTGTATTTTCCCCCACCACTCCCCCCACCCCAGCCAATCTCACCTCCCTCCTTTGGTTCCATCCTCCCAATTGGTTTTGCCCATTTGTCCTTTATAGTAGTTCCTGAAAACCCTTCTCCCCACTGTCCCCTCCCCACTCCCCTCTGGTTATTGTTAGATTATTCTTAATTTCAATGTCTGTAGATATACTTTGTTTGCTTTTTTCTTTTGCTGATTATGTTCCAGTTAAAGGTGAGATCATATTGTATTTCACCCTCACCACCTGGCTTATTTCACTTAGCACAATGCTCTGCAGTTCTATCCATGCTGTTGCAAAGGGTAGGAGCTTCCTCTTTCTCTCTGCTTCGTGGAATTCCATTGTGTAAATGAACCATAGTTTTTTGATCCACTTATTTACTGATGGGCATATAGGTTGCTTCCAGCATTTGGCTACTTTAAATTATGCCTCTATGAACATTGGGGTGCATAGCTTCTTTTGGATTGGTGTTTAAGGCTCTTAGGATATAGTCCCAGCAGTGGAATTTCAGGGTCAATAGGCAGTTCCATTTTTAGTTTTCTGAGGAAATACCATACTGTTTTCCACAGTGGCTGCACTAGTCTGCATTCCCACCAACAGTGCACTAGGATTCCCTTTTCTTCATATCCTCTCCGACACTTGTTTCTTGATTGTTTATGATGGCCATTTTGACTGGTGTGAAGTGGTATCTCATTGTGGTTTTAATTTGCATCTCTCTGATGGTTACTGATGCTGAGCATCTTTTCATATGTCTCTGGGCCCTCTGTATAACCTCCATGGAGAAATGTCTGTTGAAGTCTTTTGCCCATTTTTTTAATTGGATTTTTTGTCTTTCTGGAGTCGAGTCATGTGAGTTCTTTATATATTTTGGAGCTCAAACCCTTGTCTGAGGTATCATTGGCAAATATGTTTTCCCATACAGTTGGTTATCTTTTCATTTTAATGCTGTTTTCTTTAGCAATGCAGAAGCTTTTTAATTTGATGAGATCCCATTTGTTTATTTTTTTATTTATGTCCCTTGCTTTAGGGGACATATCAGTGAAGATGTTGCTGCATGGAATGTCTGAGATTTTCCTGCCTATATTTCCTCTAGGAATTTTATGGTGTCACAACTTATATTTATGTATTTTATCCACCTTGGTGTTCTTTTTGTGTATGGTGTCAGTTGGTGGTCAAGTTTCATTTTTTTTGCATGTAGCTGTCCAGGTCTCCCAACACCATTTGTTGAAGAGGCTACTTTTATGCCATTTTATGCTTCTTCCTCCTTTGTTAAATATTAATTGATTATAGAGACTTGGGTTTATTTCTGGGCTCTCTATTGTGTTCCATTGGTCTGTGTGTCTGTTCTTATGCCAGTACCAGGCTGCTTTGATTACAGTGGCCTTGTAATACAGTTTGATATCAGGTATTGTGATCCCTCCTGCTTTGTTCTTCATTTTCAAAATTGCTGCAGCTATTCAGGGTCATTTATGGCTCCATATAAATTTCTGAAATGTTTGTTCAATATCTGTGAAATATGTCATTGTTACTTTAACAGGGATTGTATTAAATCTATAAATTGCTTTGGGTAGTATAGCCATGTTGATGATGTTAACTCTTCTAATCCATGAGCATGGTACGTGCCTCCATTTGTTTGTGTCTTCCTTAATTTCTTTATTCAGTGTTGTGTAGTTTTCTGATTACAAGTATTTTACCTCCTTGGTAAGGTTTATCCCTAGGTACTTTATTTTTCTTGTTGCTATATCAAACAAGATTTATTTCCTGATTTTTGTTTCTGATATTTCATTGTTGGTGTACAAAAATGCCTTTGTTTTCTGAATATTGACTTTGTATCCCACTATTTTGCCAAATTCATTTATTAGGTCAAATAGTTTTTTGGTGGAGTCTATAGGATTTTCTATGTACACTATCATGTCATCTGCAAACAATGACAGGTTTGCTTCCTCCCTCCCAATTAGGATGCTTTTTATTTTCTTTTCTTGTCTGATTCCTGTTGCTAAGACCTCCAATACTATGTTGAATAGGAGTGGTGAAAGTAGACAACCTTTTCTTGTTCCTGACCTTAGTGGGAAAGCTCAAAGTTTTTGTCCCTTGAATATGATGTTGGCTGTAGGTCTCTCATATATGGCCTTTATTATGTTGAGGAATGCTCCCTCTATTCCCATTTTGCTAAGTGTTTTTATCACAAATGGGTTCTGCATCTTATCAAATGCTTTTTCTGCATCTATTGATATGATCATGTGATTTTTGCCTTTTGTTTTCTTTATGTGGTGTATCATGTTTATTGATTGGCAAATACTGTACTATTCTTGCATCTCTGGGATGAATCCCACTTGGTCATGGTGTATGATCTTTTTAATGTATTGCTGGATGCAGTTTTCTAATATTTTGTTGAAGATTTTAACATCTATGTTCATGATTGATATTGACCTGAAGTTTTCTTTCTTTCTTATGTCTTTTTCTGGTTTTGGGATGAGGATGATGCTGGTTTCAAAGAAAGAGTTTGGGTGTCTTCCATCTTGTTAAATTTTCTGGAATAATGTGTGAAGGACAGGGGTTAGCTCTCCCTTAAAGCTTTGTAAAATTCTCCTGTGAAACCATCCAGTTAAGGGTTTATGTGCATTGGAAACTTTTTGATTACTGCTTCAATTTCATCATCTGTTATTGGTATGTTCTTTCTTTCTGCTTCTTCTTCATTGAGGTTTGGAAGATTATAGTTTTCTAGAAATGTATCAATCTCCCCTACATTGTCAAGTTTCTTGGCATATACCTCTTCATAGTAATTTCTTACAATCCTTTGTATTTCTGTGGTATCAGTTGTAATCTCTCCTCTTACATCTCTGATTGTGTTTCTTTGGATCCTTTCTCTTTTTTTCTTGATGAGCCTGCTTAAAGGCTTATTCATATTGTTTATCTTTCCAAAGAATCAGCTCCTGGATTTATTGATCCTTACAAATGTGATTTTAGTCTCTATGGCATTTAATTCTCCTCTAATCTTATTTATTTCCTTCCTTGTACTTTCTCTGGGCTGTCTTTGTTGTTGTTCCTCAAGTTCTTGTAGACATAGAGTTAGGTTGTTTGTTTCAAATGTTTCTATCTTTCTTATGTAGGCCTGTATCACTATGAACTTCCCTCTCAGGACTGCCTTCACTCTGTCCCATAAGTTTTGGGTTGTTGCGAGTTCATTTTCATTTGTTTCCAGAAACTTTTTGATTTCTTCCCTAATCTCATTGTTGACCCAATCATTGTTTAATACTATGCTATTCAACCTCCTTGAGTTTGTGTGCTTTTGGTTTTTTCCTTGAGGTTGGTTTCTAGTTTCAGTCCCTTGTGGTTAGAGAAAATGCTTGATACAATTTCAATTTTCTTGGATTTTTTGAGGCTTGTTTTGTGTCTTATCACATGGTATATCTTTGAAAATGGTCCATATGCATTTGAAAATCATGTGTATTTTGCTTCTTTGGTTTGAAAGTCTCTATATATATCAGTTAAGTTCATTTCATCTAGGGCATTGTTCAATGCCATGACCTTTGTTGATATTTTGTTTGGAAGATCTATCCATTTTTGACAGTGGGGAGTTAAAATCCTCTAGTATAACTGTGTTGCTGTCAATATCTTTCTTGAAGTCCTACAAAATTTTTTTTATGTATTTGGGTGATCCTATATTGGGTGCATATATATTTACAATGTTTATGTCTTCTTGGTGGATTCTTCCCTTGAGTATGATGTAGTGACCTTCTGTGTCTCATTTTATGACTCTTTTTTTAAAGTCTATTTTGTCCAGTATGAGTATTGATACCCCAGCTATTTTTTTACCTATTTGCTTAGAAAACTTGTTTCCAGCCCTTCACTTTCAGTCTGTGTAGGATTTTGTTCTGAGGTAGCCTCTTGTAGGCAGCATATGTGTGGGTCATGTTTTCTTATCTATTCAGATATTCTGTGTCTTTTGATTGGGGCATTTAATCCATTTATGTTTAAGGTTATTATTGATAGGTATTTATGTATTTCTATTTTTTTCATACCTGTGTTCCTCTCTCTTCCACTCCTTTTCTTCCTGTTCTTAAAGCAGACACTTTAGCATCTCTTGCAGAGCTGGTTTGGTGGAGGTATATTCTTTTAGACTTCTTTTGTCTTAGAAGCTCATTATTTGGCCTTACATCTTAATTGAGAGCCTTGCTGGGTAAAGTAGTCTTGGTTGCAGGGTTCTGATTCTCATTACTTGGAATATTTTTTGCCATTCCCTTCTAACTTAGAGCATTTCCTTTGAGAAGTTAGTTACTACTCTTATCAAGGCTCCTTTTTATGTTACTTCCTGTTTTCCCCTTGCTGTTTTTAAGATTCTCTCTTTGTCTTGGAATTTTGCCATTTTCACTGTGATGTGTCATGAAGTGGGCCTCTTTGGGTTCCTCTTGATTGGGCCTCTCTGTGTTTCCTGGATTTGTGTGACTTTTTCTCACTTCACATTAGGGAATTTTTCCATCATTACTTTTTCAAACAGATTTTCTATCCCTTGCTCTTCGTCTTCTCCTTCTGGTATCCCTATTATATAGATCTTATTACATTTCATATTGTCTTGTATTTCTCTTAATCCCTCTTCATTCTTTCTGAACCTCTTTTCCTTTTCGTGCTCTTTCTGGGTGTTTTTTTTCTACTTTGTGCTCTAGCTTGCTGATCCAATCTTCTGCTTCCTTGAGCAAGCTTTTGATTCCTTCTACTGTGTCCTTCAGTTCAGAAATTGTATTCTTCATTTCCTCTCGGCCCTTGTTGATAATTTCTATTTCCTTTTTCATGTTGATATATTTTGCAGTGAGTTCATTGTAGTTTCCCTGTAGTTTTTAGTAATTCTCTGTGAGCTCATTTACCTTCCTGGTAATCATTGTTTTGAACTCAATATCTGATAGTTGAGTTGCCTCTATTTCCTTTAGCATTCTTTCTGAGGCTTCCTCCTTTCTTTTCATTTGGGGATTGTTTCTTTGTCTTCCCATTGTTTGTGAGACTCTTTTTGTTACCCTCTGCTTTTTAAATTGATCTGTTTTGACTCCCTGGGTTTATGGTATGAGCTTCTATGGTAGAATACCTGTGAGATTCAGTGGTGCAGTCTCCTTGATCTCCTGAGCTTGTTGGTCTTAGGCTGTCATTTATGTTGGTTCTTTGTATGTCTTTGGGTTTTGATTGTTGTTGGGTCTTTCTTTGGTGGGTCCTTCCCACCAGCTATTTAAGTGAGGGTCACTCCATCTACCACATCTTGTATTTTGTTGTGCAGTTGTGGGCAGGTTGTGTTGAAGCTGGTTCTTCCATGTGTACAAGGTTTTGAGTATTCTCTCTTGCTCTGTTGCTTGTTCTGAGTAATTTCTCCACCAGTTAGTTGTATTTCCAGATCAGTCATGGGTTGAGTTAGTATCGCTTCTGCTCCCTCCTTTGCCTGCTTCTGTTGTTATGTGTCGGTAGTTCTTTATTGGTAGGTTTCCTCTTCCAGCAGGTATCTTGGTGCTCACAGCTCCCAACTACTCTTTTTTGTGATCAGTTGAAGGGGGAAGGCAAAATGTTTTAAGACAACAGGAGTGTATTCTATGCTATTTAAAGTACCAACTTGTAGACAAGAGATAGGAGATCCTTTGGATACCTATAGTGTTAATGGTGATATTTCACCCAGCTAGCCACTTTTTTGAAAGGGTGGAAAGAAGATGGGGTGGTGGAAGATTGTGAGTTGGATCTAGAAAGCAGTGAGCTTGTGGGAGTTCAGGTTTTGAGGGAAAGCAAGAGTAAAGGATAGAAAATAGGTGTAGTGTGTGAAAGAATAGAGTTGACCACAACAGCAATGGAGTTCAGGAAACCGTGAAGTGGGCTAAGATCTGGGATAGGTGATATGTAGTATTTACAATTGTATGGAACAGCAATTATTTACAATAGTAATGGAGCAACACTCATGTGACAGAATCTATGTGATCTGGATAAGAAGAGTAGGAAGTATGGGACTTAGAGTAGTATGCTAATGGAACACAAGTGAAGTTAAAGATGGAAAATTAAAAATACACTATGAAAGAGAGAACAAGGAAAAGCAGTCAAACAATGCAAGTTAACAAGCCAAGCAAAGAAGAATGAACAGAAAGAAGAGAAATACAAAAATACTAATAAAATGAAAGATGTAAGAATAATGAAAAATAATAATAATACAAATATACAATAACTCGTAGTTCTCTGGAGTAGCAAAGTGAAATTTGTCTCACTGTCTCAGCTGTTGGGATGCCCTCTCTTTGGGTCCAACTGTGGTCTTTTCACAGCTCCAGGTTTTATTGTCTCACTTGTGGGAATAAAAAAAAAAAAGGAAGGAAAGAAGAAGGAATAAAAAGGGAAAGAAAGGAAGAAAGGAAGAAGGAATTCAAAGAAGAAAAATACTTAAAAAAAATAAGAGTGTCCTGCTGGCTTCAAACTGGCCTTGCCACTTCTGCTGGTCTTCCTGGCTGCAGCAGACTGAGTGGGGATTGGTTTCTCTTTTCTCCCTTCCTGAGCAGCACTGTTTGCAGTTGCCCAACCTTCAGCCCAGTTCCTCAGTTTACTGCTGGGTCCCCAGTGCCCTTCTGCACCTAGCCTACACCTTCAGTCCATCAGTTGAGCTGTCCTTGAAGTGCACCAATTAGGGGCAGTTCATACACCACCTTCTCATTCTTTGCTATCCCAGATGTTAGGACTCTCAGAGTCCCTTCAGTCTAGTTCAGTCCCACCACTGAGTTAAGTCTTTCTGGGAATTTCTGATGGGCTGAGCCCTGCACTTATACTCTGGGTGGGGGGGCGTCTCCACCTTCCTCTTACAGGCCCAGTCAGCCCTGCAGGGCAGGGGTGCTACTGTGGCTGCCAGTGCAGATGCAGGTGCAGGCCTCCTCTGCTTCTCCCTGCAGGGTGCAGGGGTCAGGTGCAAGGTGCTTTTGGGTGGCGGGGTCAGGTGCACTCTGTCCCAGGCCTGGGGGTGTGGCAGGACAGGCAGCTGCCAGTCCTGCAGGTTCAGGGTGCACACCCTCCCCAAGGCTTTGGGTGTGAGTGTGGGGCCTTTGCTACCACAGGAGCACTGTGTGGCTGGGTGGGGGTAGGAACGCAGGAGGCTGGAGCAGCTACTGCAGGAGGATTCCCCAAACAGATGCTGAGTGGCTCTTTTTTCTCTTCTTCTTTTTGAAAAATTCCTCCTGCTCAAGCCTGCTGCTCCAAACAAACGCCTGGCCTCTCACATAGCCCAACTCTCCAGCCAGACTGGGGACTATCCAGGTCAGGGTCCTTCAGGGCCCAACTCTCCCCAGTCAGGTGTCCACAGTCTCAGTGGGTGCATACACTTGTGTGTTTGCCACTTTGTCCTTATTAACCCCCCAGCAACTTCAAGCTTCCTGGTCCCTTCTGGTGCTGCCCAAACCTTGTTTGTCAGGGGAGGGAGACTTTGACATGGCTCTCTCCCAAGAATCCTGTGGCAGACCCAGTGGGTACCGGGCCTGGGGCTGCTGCCACCCTGGTCCCTGCCCTGGTCCCAGGGACCTTATTGTCCTGAAGCGCTCTCCTTACCATATGATTTTTCAATGTCCTCTACAATTTTTGGTCTCCAATCTTCATATATGCTGGGATACTGTTGGCTGTTCACTCTGTTCCTCAGAAGATCAGCTAGGTGTTTCACCCATGCAGAGGGGGGAGTGGACTCTGCCCTCACCTATCTTGCCACTATATTTGCTCCCTGTAAATTTCTGTTTTGCAGGATATATATATATATATATATATATATATATATATAATCAATACCACACTGTATTGATCACTATGATAATGTACTATGTTTATAAATCAGATACTATAAATCATATAATTTTGTTCTTCTTTTCAAAATTGTTTTGAGTCTTCCAGGTCCTTTGCAATTTGTTTTATTTACAAGTTGACACAGACCTCTCAGTTGCCCTTAATGCTTCCAGGTGCAGAAGCACCAGAACATTGGTAAAGTCTCAGTCACTACTTACACTTGAACTCACTCTTCTCACTAACCCCACCCAGTTTGTGAAGACCATTTTCTGTTTATAAAATGTGGCTATGTATTTTCATTATATACTATTTTATATTATATTTTGTATCTATTATTTTTATTATTTTAGAGTAGAATGGACGTTTTGAAAGTCTGTATATTTACCTATACAATTGTAAAATTCCATTGCTGCACTGCAATGGAATGCAATGGAACTTGTAATTGATTTTGGAAATTAACATAAAGTAGAATTGCCAGGTCAAAAGGCAGTTCCATTTCTTGTTCTTGAGGAAATTCCATATTGTTTTCCACTGTGGCTATACCAGTCTGCATCCCACCAATAGTATACTAGGGTTCCCTTTTCTCCACAATCTTACCAATATTTGTTGTTTGTTGATTTGTTTATGATGGCCGTTCTGACCAGTGTGCAGTGGTATCTCATTGTGGTTTTAATTTGCATCTCTCTGATGGCTAGTGATGCTGAGTATCCTTTCATATGTCCCTGGGCCCTTTATATGTCCTCCTTGAAGAAGTGTCTGTTTAGGTCTCTTGCCCATTTTTAATTGGGATGTTTGTCTTCCTGGAGTGGAGATTATACACTCAGAACCCTGAAACACCAACTCAAAAGAACCTATGCACCCTAATGTTCATAGCAGCATTATTTACAATAGCCAAGTGCTAGAAGCAACTTAAATGCCCATCAGTAAATGAGTGGATCAAAAACTATGGTATATTTATGCAATGGAATACTAGGAGCAGAAAGAAAGAAGGAGGTCATACCTTTCATGAGAGCATGGATGGATCTGGAGAGCATTATGCAAAGTGAAACAAGCCAGGTAGTAAGAGACAAATACCATACAATCTTAATTTTATATGTGGAACCTAATCAACGAAACAAACAAGCAAGCAAAACAAAACCAGAGACGTGAAAATAAGGAACAAACTGGCAGTAACCAGAGGGCAGGAGGGAGGGGTTAATGGGGGAAGAAGGGAAAGGGTTATTAAGGAATATGTATAAAGGACCCATGCACAAACCAAAGGAGGGTAATATTGAGGGAGGGAGGTGGGGGCGGGTGGGTCGGGGAGAGTGGTGGCTGGGGAAATGGAGATAACTATAATTGAACAAGAATTAAAATAAAAATAAATAAAAAAGGAAAACCCAGAGCTTTAAATGGGAAAACACATCATAGTCCATGGGTGCATATACCCTTCAATTCCCTAATAATTGAAAAAATATATAGAAAATAAAAGTTACTTTGATGCTTGAAAGTAATATATTTCCAAGTCTTTGCTACATGAGATTTTCAAATAACATCAAAGAATTGTTATGAAAAAAATGTAATTAAAAAAGCATTTAATATATTTTATTGATTATACTATTAAAGTTCAATTTTCCCCCCTTTGTTCCCCTCTGCCCTGCACACCCCCTCCCATCTGCATTACCCACCTTTAGTTCATGTCCATGGGCCATACATATAAGTTCTTTGGCTTCTCCACTTCCTATACTATTCTTACCCTCCCTCTGTATATTTTGTACCTACCATTTATGCTACTTATTTCCTGTACTTTTTCCACCATTCTCCCCCTCCTCCTCCTCCACTGATAACCCTCCATGAGATCTCCATTTCTGTGATTCTGTACCTGTTCTAGTTGTTTGCTCAGTTTGTTTTTGTTTTTGCTTTTAGGTTTGGTTGTTGATAGTTGTGAGTTTGTTGTCATTTTACTGTTCATAGTTTTATTTTCTTTTTCTTAGACAATCCCTTTAACATTTCATATAATAAGGGTTTGGTGATTATGAACTCCTTCAATATGACCTTACCTGGGAAGCACTTTACTTGCCCTTCCATTCTGAATGATAGCTTTGCTGGATAGAGTAATCTTGGATGTGGGTCCCTACCTTTCATGACTTTGAATACTTCTTTCCAGCCCCTTCTTGCCTGCAAGTTTTCTTTTAAGAAATCAGCTGATAGTCTTATGGGAACTCCTTGATAGGTAACTCTCTGCTTTTCTCTCACTGCTTTTAAAATTCTCTCCTTATCTTTAATCTTGTGTAATGTAATTATGATGTGTTTTGGTGTTTGCTTCCTTGGGTCCAACTTCTTTGTGACTCTCTGAGGCTCCTGGACTTCCTGGAAGTCTATTACCTCTGCAAGATTAAGGAAGTTCTCCTTCCTTATATTTTCAAATAAGTTTTCAATTTCTTGCTCTTCTTCTTCTTTTTCTGGCATCCCTATGATGTTGAAAGTTGTCCCAGAGGTTCCTAAGCCTCTCCTCATTGTTTTAAATTCTTATTCCTTCATTCTGTTCTGGTTGAATGTTTATTTCTTCTTTCCTGTCAAAACTGTTGATTTGAGCCCCAGATTCCTTCCTGTCACAGTTGTTTCTCTGTTCATTTTCCTTTTTTTCACTTTTCAGAGCCTTTACTTTCTCCTCTATTTTGTGACCGTACTCAACCAATTCTGTGAGCATCCTGATTACCAGTGTTTTGAACTGTACATCTGATAGGTTGGCTATCTCTTCATCTCTTAGTTGTATTTTTTCTGAAGCTTTGATCTGTTCTTTCATTTGGATCATTTTTTTTTATTTGTCTCAGTACACCTGTTATGTAGTAAGTGCTGGAGCCTCAGGTATTCACCAGGACAGGGCAATCCACATCACTGAATTGTGGTGTTCTATGTTGTGGAGGGGTCTGAGAGGGAACAGTGCCGCTTGCTCAGCTCTCTGTCATCTTTCAGTCACTTCCACTGCTACCCATAAGCAAATTTGGCCCTTCTGGTGCTAATTCCCAGGCAGGTGATTTTGTGTATGTTCTAGGACCCTGTGGATCTCTCCAATCAACTTTCCTGTGAAAATGGGAGTTTCTTCTGCTGCCTCAACCATTACAGGTTTTTCAATCAGAGGTTTTAAGGCTTCATTTCCCTGATTTGTGTGGTCTGTCTTGGTCCCCAGTTGTTCCTCCCAGTTTATCTGCACACAACTTTGGGATCACCTGCTCTACCAGCTGCCATCTCACCTGGTCTGCCAACCACCACCTCACCTACCCCAGTCCTCCAGATGCTGCCTTGCTTCAAGTCCTCTCCTCCCAGCTTCCTGTCGCTGCTCCTCCTACCAAGCTGGATGAATATTTCTTCTTTAACTCCTTGGTTGTCAGACATCCGTACTGTTCAATTTTCTGTCAGTTCTGGTTGTTTTTTGTTTTTAAATTTGTTGGTGTCTTTATTTTGGTCATGTGAGGAGACACAGTGTGTCTACCTATGCCTCCACCTTTGCCAGAAGTCCTAAAACTTGTAATTTTTATCACATCTTGGTTTTATTTCAACTCTTAGGTTTTAACATGGATGGCTGGTATTTTTGTCAGTATATATAACATAAAAATTGTTAAAACTGGACAACTCTGAACCCCAATTCAGATACTTGCTCAAGTGATACAAATGTCCCAAAAAGGACTTTGTAATTAATTAAATTTAAAGCGCTTACTGTATGATGTTTCTCATAACAACTTTGGTTCATATTTGCTAGGCTATTATTTGAAAAAAATTGTATTATTCTAAAAGTACTAAAACCTTCATTCTTAGTATATGTTTTTAGAAAGATTTCCACAGAACTAGATCTTCTGCATGGCATAGAATTTCCTCAGCTATTCTATTTTGGAAAGATCAATACAAATTGTATTTTCTTGGATTTTCATCACTGTTTTCAGGATTTGTGGTCCTTGTTCTGGCCAACACACTAAAAACTGTTATTTTGCCAAATTGATATTTTTATTTTTAAATGGGGGTTAATTGACTTAAATACAACCTACTTAAAACTGGATGAAATCAATAACATTGAAAATGTGGAGGAAAAACAGTCACACATTTATTTTTTTTTAATTTTCAGAAGATAATTCTAACAGTTGTATGTCAGTCATTCACTATATTTGAATATGTAGACATGCATGGCAAGAATGAGTAGTCTTCATTACTTCAAAGGAATGGAAAAATATAAAGTTGTCCAAGGAGAGTGCAAAAAAGTGTTCCAGGAGCAAATGTTTGGGATTACTTAATCTAATAGGTGATCAGAAGAAACAAACCTAGGGAAGAACATCAATAAGGAGCTAGAGGGCAGAGGAAAGATTAGAATCCAGGGTTCAGTTCCAGAAATCATGTTAGAAATTTTAGGAAGGGCTATTCAATATGGTAAAAATTCTTCATATGAATCTGATAGTATGAAAAATGACAGAAGACCATTGGAGACCTTTCACAAAACAGTGGAATAAATCATCTTTCACTCTTTTTGAATTATCTGAAAGAAACCAGAGGGCTGTAGGTTAGTATAAATAAATGTCACTAGTGGCACAGTGAATATATGATTTCAAGAGACATATCAGCAAATTAAAGAGGGTAAGGGTTTGAGGGATAAGTGAATAAGGTGAAGGAATGAATAAGTACAAATTGATAGCTGCAAAATAGTCATGGGGATGTAAAGTACAGCATAGGGAATAGAGTAAATAATATTATAATAACTATGCACAGTACCAGGTGAGTACTGGAAATATGGGGGATCACTTTGTAAAATATATGATTATTTAACTACTATACTATATGCCTGAAACTACTACAAAATAATATTGAATATAAAATGTAGCTAAAAAATAAAATAAAAAAATTATACCAAAAAAAGGAAACACATCAGCAATTTCAAAAAAAAGAAATGAAAGTCTGGCTTCAAGAACAAGTATAAATAAGAGAACCCCGTTTTAGTTTTTATTTGTCTTTCAGAACCAGGAAATCTGTTTGCTCACTGATGTAGAAAAAAGTGAAGAAAGAAAAAGCATACAAGGTCTTCCCAGAAGGTATCCAGCCATTTAATATGAGAAATAGAGGCATTTGTTGAAGAAGATACAAGATACAAGAAACATTATAAATAGGACAGTGACACCTCAGACCCCTTCAAAGTAGGTACCTTGAGACCTCATATAGTTCTTTCAATCACCATCAGCTGTCCTGTCATATTTTCCTGAATCTCAGCAACAGTCTGAAATCTTTTCCCTTTCCAAGGTGATTTTATTTTTAGGAAAAGCCAGAAGTCACAGGGCACCAAATCTGGATTGTAGGGGGGCTGAGTCACCTGGGTGATATGATGTTTCACCAAAAAACTGTTCATGAGACATGATGCATGAGTGGGCATGTTGTCATGATGAAACTTCCAATCACCAGTTGCCCATAGCTTCAGCCTTCTGAATAATCTGAATGGTTTCCATGGAAGAATGTTCAAGCTTAACATAAAATTTGATACAGAGTCATTGATCTACTTGTTGTCATTTTGAATGTGATGGACACACAGTACACATACTCACTCAATGTCATCTACTGCCCCCACTGACTAGAACAGTGAGGCTATCATTGTTCACACATGTGCATTCCAGTCCACTCTCCTTGGCTGCCAGGTTATATTAACGTTGTGCAAACAATTCTCATTATATTAACAATGACTGGACTTTTCTGGACAGACCTCAGTATATCTAAGAAATGAGATATGCTTGAGAGAAGAAATCTCTGAAAGACCTGGGAAGGAGAATTATTTTTTAGTGCCCATTATCGGCTAACCACATTTCATCCCTGGCTATCCCAGAAAGAGAAACAAAAACTCAGAAAGATGAAACATTTGGCCAGACAGGAGGCAACTAGTAAAAAACTCCAGGGTTCAAATGGAAGTCTGGATGACTTCATGTCCAACATCTTTAATGACCAATCACATACGAGAAATTTCCAATAAAAAAAAAGGAGTAGAGATATAGTTTCATTCTGAGAAGAAGGAAAATAGTTAAGTGTAGAGATATATACTAAATGTAAACTGAAAGCATGAGAATTGAGATAATTTTTACCTAATAAACTCAATTTTCTTTCTCAAGTTGAAGATAAAATAATCTTTGGGGAGTTTATTGAGGGTGTGATAACATTAGAAACTTTGGGAAGTAATGCAAGTTTGGAATACCCTTGGGAACCATTCAATTATCAGAAGTTCTGGAGGAAAGCTAGTAATGTTATTACTTCATTGGTTTTAATTGTACCACAGGTGAAATGATGTTCCCCAATAAGGAAAACTTCTAGGGATTATGTTCAGCCATCCATTTTAAAAGGGTTTTACTATACTTAATGAAAATAAAATGAAATATATATGGAAGACCTATCTCACAAGTCTTGTACCCATGGGCCACAATAACCTACAATGTAGGATTTTCATGTACAAGAAAAAAAAATTTACTTGTGAAAATTTTACTATCATTATGAGGGATATAGTTTAATTCATATCAATCTCTTTTTACTGCAGAATTCACGTTTTCCAGAAAAAATATTGTTAGAAGGACATTTCAAGTATTATTTATCTAATGTATGTTAAAACAGTAAAAGTAGAAAAATTTTCACCAACTGGATTCCAGTTTTGATTGGAAAAAGTCTAGTAGATAGTTTAACTTGCAGGGTACTCTTTACTAAATACCAGATAACATAGAGGGGAAATAAAGCTGATGTGACCATTAATGAAGGTATTGAAAAGCCATCTTCACACTGCATGAAAGAATTTGAGTGAGCAGATGTTATTGATATAGAACCCAGGGATCTTTAGCTCCCCTCCCCTCATGTTTCCATTTTTGGTTTCTAACATGGGGAGCTTCCCTGGGAGACTGAGGCAGCAGCAATGAAGCCACTTTTACAGTCTTATGCACATGCCCCTGGAATACTTTTGGCAGCTCTAACTTCCACTGGGTAAAAAGGATAAGGTAAAGGGTAAAAAGTATTCAAGTAGAATTTTAAAAATAACATAGAAATTAGAATATTAAAGCCATAGATGATACTATGGAAATGAATAGCATGTTGGTAGGGAAACAAATTCTAAAAATGTTCTCAGGTCCCTGTGCCCTCAAATAGAGAGCAATGCACAAGACAAAGTGAAGAACATCTAGCACAGTGGCCTTGAATGTGACTCCATTAGCCTGAAGAAGTAGCAAATGACATATTTGCCTGCAGTTGCTAGTATCAATTTTATTGTTTCCATGCATGGATAATTAAATGCTGACAACAACCTTGAAGTTATTCTGAATTTAGAAAACATAGCTGCTTGGATCCCTTAGGCTTATCACCTAAATAAGACAAAGACTTTTAAAAAATCAAGAAAGAAGAGATAGATAATATAAATCAAAGATCATTGCGTAGTCTGAAAGCATTTTTCTCTTATGTTTTCTATCAGTACTCCTGACTAGTGGCCTTCAGCTTGAGGGGTAAACCATCACAGCTGGTTGACTTGCTAAAGAAAATGCTCTCATGAAAAACTGGAAAGAGGAGAGCAGGTTACTTTGATGACTAAGGAGAAGAGTAACTTTTGAGAAAAATGGAAGAATATTCCCAAAGAAACAATAGAGGACTGGACACTGAGGCTGAACCAACCACAAGAAAGTTTAGTCAGGGCCAGAATTTGTAAGGAATGACCATCTACGTAGAAAGGAAGCCTCTGTGATTGTGAATCAAAAACAAAAAGATGTTTTATTAATGTGACTAACATCACTATTGGATTAAAACAGAGTATTTGCAGTACTCTGGAAAGGGAACATGAGACATGAGTTACCAGGAGAAGGCAGAGATTATGCCAAAGGGGCTGAGGGTGTGGAGCTAAAGGAAAGACTGGACATTACACAATGAGACAAGTGACATAATACTAATATAATAATAATCCCTTACTCCAGCTTCCAAAATTTCATTGGGACACGAATCATTTTTATTTCATAATTCTATATGGAAGAGTAGAGCAAATGAAAGGAGGTTAGTTCATTCAAACCTGACTCTGGCTGACTCAGAATCTGACTCTGGTTCAGAGTGAGCAGTTAACATTGGTTAAGCTACTTACCATTTTAGGATTTGTTTTTTTAGCTGTAAACAAGACACTATTAATGCAAAAGAGTAAACATACACTGATCACACATGTGTTAACCAACTATGTTAACCACGTATTATTGTATTTATTCTTTTCAAATACCCTATAAGGTAGGTAATATTATCTTCCCCATGTATAGGTGAGGTAGATTTTGGCCAAAAAATGATAACTATTGTAGACCAGTAGAGTCTAGACTTTTTTTCAACAGGCAATAACAAGTCGCAGAAAACTGTTGCTCAGATAAATATTTTTTGGCCAGAGAATTAGAGTACTAGATGTGTTAAAGAACAAATGGGACAGCAGGAAGATCAGGTAGGGTATTATTATAATAGTCCAGGCACAAAATAATAATAAAAGACATACACACGACCTGATAACTCATATGATGATTCTATAATAATGATGGAAAATAACAAATGCAGGTGAGGATGTGGAGAAGTTGAAGCCTTTTACATGACTTGTGAGAATGTAAAATGTAGCTGCTGTGACAAAAACAGTGTAGCTGTTCCTCAAAAAGATAAACATAGAATGTCATGTGACACTGAAATTCCACTCTTAAGTGTGTGGCCAAAGGAATTGAAAGCAAGAGATGGGATGGATACCTATGCAACATATTCATTGCAACATTATTCAATCAGCCAACAAATGAAGCAACCCATCACCCATCAATAGATGGAAGGATAAGTAAAACCTGTTAGATACATACAATGGAATAGTGAGCCATTTAAAAGAATGAAATTCTGACACATGCTATAATATGGATAAACCTTGAAAACACCGTGCTAAGTGTAATGTCAAATAAACAAGGCTACATCCTTTTAAAAAAAATGATACATCCTATGTTTGATTTTTAAAATTTTTTATTAATTAAAAATTTTAATTCCTAATTAATTTAAAAATTTATTATTTTTTAAAACTTCTTATACTTTAGTTTTTCAGTACAGTTTCTATCCTTTATTCCCATTCCAGCCCACCCAACCATCCTTCCCCTCCTCCCTCACCTTTCCAACCCCCCCTAGTTTTGTCCATGTGTCCTCTACATTTGTTACTGTAAACCCTTCCCTTCTCCCCTGGAATTCCCTCCCCTCTCCCCTCTGGTCACTGACTACCTGTCCTCTATTTCAGTGTCTTTGTTATATTTTACTTGTTTTTATTTTGTTGTTTAGGTTCCTGTTAATGGCAAGATCATATGGTATTTGTCTTTCACTGCCGGGCTTATTTCGCTTAGCATAATGCTTTCCAGCTCCATCCATGCTGTTGCGAAGGGTATCAGCTCCTTCTTTCTTTCTGCTGCATAGAATTCCATTGTGTAAATGTACCATAGTTTTTTGATCCATTCATTTACTGATGGGCACCTAGGTTGTTTCCAGCACTTAGCTATTGTAAATTGTGCTGCTATGAACATTGGGGTGCATAAGTTCTTTTGGAATGGAGTTACAGGGTTCTTTGGATATAGTCCCAGCAGTGGAATTGCTGGGTCAAAAGGCAGATCCGTTTTTAGTTTTCCAATGAAGTTCCATACTGTTTTCCATAGTGGTCTTACAAGTCTGCAATCCCACCAACAGTG
>CM052539.1:85600189-85617068 GCA_028533065.1 Trachops cirrhosus
TATTTACTATGTTTATGTCTTCTTGGTGGATTCTTCCCTTGAGGATTATGAAGTGACCTTATGGGTCTCTCTTTATGGCCCTTTTCTGGAAGTCTATTTTGTCTGATATGAGTATTGCTACCCCAGCTTTTTTTTCCTATCCGTTTGCTTGGAAAATTTGTTTCCAGCCCTTCATTTTCAGCCTGTGTAGGTCTTTGCTCCTGAGGTGGGTCTCTTGTAGGCAGCATATGTGTGGGTCATGCTTTCTTATCCATTCAGTTACTTTATGTCTCTTAATTGGGGCATTTAATCCATTTACGTTTAAGGTTATTATTGATAGGTACTTATTCATTGCCATTTATGTACCTGTGTTTCTCTCTCTTTTTTCCTTCCTTTCCTTAATGCAGTCCTTTTTTAAAATACAGTTGTCTATACTTTCCCTGCCGCACACAGCTCCACCTGCCACCCTCAATTCTTCCCACCTTTAGCTTTGTCCATGGATCTTTTATACATGTTCTTTGATGAGCTTTTCCCTAATTTCCCCCATTATATCCCTCCACGCATCACTCTGGTAACTGTCAGTTTGTTCTTAATTTCAATGTCTCTAGTTATATTTTGCTTCTTTCTTTGTTTTGTTAATTAGTTTCCATTTATATGTGAGATCACAGGGTATTTATTTGTCTTTCACCTTCTGGCGTACTTCGCTTTGCCTAATGCTCTCCAATTCCATCCAAGCTGTCGTGAAGGAGAGGATCTCCTTCTTTCCTCTCTGCTGCATACTGTTCCATTGTGTAAATGTTTCACAGTTTTTTGATCCACTCATTTACTGATGAGCATTAGGTTGTTTTCAGCACTTGGCTATTGTAAATTGTGCTGCTATGAATATTGGGGTGCATAGGTTCTTTGAATTAGTGTTTCAGGGTTCTTAGGGTATAATTCCAGTAATGGAATTGCTGTGTCAAAAGGCAGTTCCATTTTATATTTTTAAGGAAATTCCATATTGTTTTGCAAAGTGTCTGCACCAGTCTGCATTCCCACCAACAATGTACTAGGGTTCCCTTTCCTCCACAACCTAGCCCACACTTGTTTATTGAATTGTTTATGTTGGCCATTCTGACCAGTGTAGAGTGGTATGTCTTTGTGGTTTTAATTTTCAACTCTCTGATGGCTAGTGATGCTGAGTATCATTTTATATGTCTCTGGGCCCTCCATATGTCTCTTTGGAGAAGTGTCTGTTGGACAAAGTGTCCTGTGTCCATTTTTTATTCATTGGATTTCCTGGGATGGAGTTCTGTGAGTTCTTTACATATTTTGGAGACCAAACCATTGTCCTAGATAACACTGGCAAATATATTTTCCAATACATTTGTTTCCCATTTCATTTTGATAATGTTTCTAGAGCCATGCTGAAGGTTTTTTTTTTATTTTGATGAAGTCCCATTTGTTTCTTCCTTCCTATATGTCCCTTGCTGTAAGGAACATATTGGTGAAAATATTGCTGCATGGAACATCTGAGATTTTCTTGCCTATGTTCTCCTGTAGGACTTTTATGGTGTCAGGACTTATATTTAAGTATTTTATCCATCTCGAGTTTATTTTTGTAGTTGGTGGTTGAGTCATGTTTTTGCGTGTAGCCATCAAGATCTCCCCACACCATTTGTTAAAGAGGTTATTTTTTACTCCATTTTATGCTTCTCACCACTCTGTTGAACATTAATTGACCATAGAGACTTCAGTTTCTTTCTGGGCTCTCTATTCTTTTCCATTGGTCTATGTGTTTGTTGTAATGCCAGTACCAGACTGTTTTGATTACTGTGGCCTTGTAATATAATTTGATGTCAGGTATGGTGATCCCTCCTAGTTTGCTTTTCTTTCTCAAAATTGTTGCAGCTATTTGGGGTCATTTCTGGTTCCATATAAATTTTTTAAATGTTTGTTTTATATCTGTGAAATATGTCATTGGTATTTTAATAAAGGTTGCATTGGAACTATACATTGCTTTGGGTAGTATGGAAATCTTGATGTTAATTCTTCCAATCCATGAGCATAGTACATGCTACCATTTGTTTGTGTCTCCCTTAATTTCTTTCTTTAGTGTTGTGTAGTTTTCTGAGTACAGGTCTCTTACCTCCTTGGTTAGGTTTATTCCTAGGTACCTTATTCTTATTCTTGCTATACCAAGTGGGATTTTTTCCTGATTTCTGCTTCTGATATTTCATTGTTGGTGTAGAAAAATGCCCTCCATTTCTGAATTTTGAGTTTGTACCCAGCTTCTTTGCCAAATTCACTTATTAGGTGAAATAATTTTTTGGTGGAGTCTGTAGGGTTGTTATGCATATTATCATGTCATCTGCAAATGACAGATTTACTTCCTCCTTTCCAATTTGTGTGCCTTTTATTTCTTCTTCTTTTCTGATTGCTGTGACTAGGACTTCCAATACTATGTAGAATAGAAGTGTTGAAAGTGCACAACCTTGTCTTGTTCTTGATCTTAGTGGGAAAATTTTTAGGTTTTGTCAGTTGAGTATGATGTTGACTGTAGGATTTTCATATATGGCCTTGATTATGTTGAGGTATGCTCCCTCAGCTCCCATGATTTTGTATCATAAATAGCTGCTGTACCTCATCAAATGCTTTTTCTGCATCTATTGATATGGTCATGTGATTTTTGTCATTTCTTTTGTTTATGTGATGTATTACATTTATTGATTAGTGAATATTGTACCATCCTTACATCCCTGGGATGAACTCAACTTGATCATGGTGTATGATCTTTTTGATATATTGCTGGATGAGGTTTGTGAGTACTTTGTTGAGGATTTTAGCACCTATGTTCATCAATGATATTGGCCTGTGGTTTTCTCTGTTTGTTATGTCTTTATCTGGTTTGGGAATTAGGATGATGCTGCCCTCATAAAAGGGCTTGGGAGTCTTCCCTTTTCTTGAATATTTTACAATAGTCTGAGGAGTATAGAGGTTAGCTCTTCCTTTAATGTTTTGTAGAATTCTCCTGTGAAACCATCCGGTCCAGGGCTTTTGTGTCCCAGGCATTTTTAGATCACTGTTCAATTTCATCAGCTGTTATCAGTCTGTTCAGGCTCTCTGCTTCTTCATTTAGTTTTGGAAGATAATATTTTTCTAGAAATGTGTCCACTTCACCTAAGTTTTCAAATTACTTCACATATAGTTCTTTGTAGTAATTTCTTACAATCCTTTGTATTTCTGTGTAATTAGTTGTAATCTCTGTTTTTTTCATTTCTGATTGTACATTTTGGGGTCTTCTTTTTTTTTCTTGATGAGTCTGCTTAAAGGCTTGTCAATTTTGTTTATCTTTTCAAAGAATCATCTCCTGGATTTATTGATCTTTAGAATTGTTCTTTTAGTTCTATGTCATTTAATTCTGCTCTGATCTTGTTTTTTTTTTCTTCCTTCTACTTGCTCTGGGTCTTGTTTGTTGTTGTTTCTCCAGTTCTTATTGATGTAGGGTTAGGTTGTTTATTCAAAATGTTTCTAACTTTTTTAGGTAGGCCTGTATCACTGTGGATTTTCCTCTCTGTGCTGTCTTTTCTGCATCCCATAAGTTTTGGTTTGTTGTGAGTTCATTTTCATTTGTTTCCAGAAACATTTTGATTTCTTCCTTGATCTCATCCTTAAGCCCTTCATTGTTTAATAGCCTGCTATTCAATCTCCATGAGGTTGAGTGTTTTTGAGTTTTTTCCTTGTGGCTGGTTTCTAGTTTCAGTCCATTGGGGTCAGAGAAAATGTGTGATATGATTTCAATTTTCTGGAATCTGTTGAGGTTTGATTTGTGTCCTATCATGTAGTCTATATTTGAAAATGTTCCACGTGCATTGAAAAGAATGTGTATTTTGCTTTTTATGGATGAATTGTTCTGTATGTATCTGTTTAGTGTATTTGATATAGAACTTTGTTCAATACCACAATATCATTGCTGATATTTTGTTTGGAAGATGTATCCATTTTGAGAGTGGGGTGTTAAAACCCTCTAGTATAAGTGTATTGCTGTTTTTACCTTTCTTGAAGTCCTCCAAGATTTTTTTTATATATTTGGATGCTCCTATGTTGGGTGCATACATGTTTATAATATTTATGTCTTCTTGATGGATTCCTCCCTTGAGTATTACAAAGTGTTCTTTTGTGTATCTTTTTATAGCCTTTTGTTTTGAAGTCTAATTTGTCTGATATGAGTATTGCTATCCTGCTTATTTTCTCCTGTCCATTTGCTTGGAATATTTTTTTCCATCCTTTCACTTTCAGTCTGTGCAGGTCTTTTGTTCTGAGGTGGGTTTCCTGTAGGCAGCATATACACGAGCCATGTTTTCTTATCCATTTAGCTATTCTGTATCTTTTCATTGGAGTATTTCATCTATTTACATTTAAGGTTATTAATTATTCATTGCCATTTTATCCCCTTTGTAGCTTTGTTTTTCCCTCTCACTGTTTTTCTTCCTCTTCTTAAAGCTGTCCCTTTAGCATGTCCTGTAATGCTGGTTTGGTGGAGGTGTATTCTTTTTAGCCTTTTTCCAGGAAGCTCTTTATTTCACTTTCATTTTAATTGAGAAGACTGATGGATAGAGTATTCTCAGTTGTAGACATTTGCATTTCATTACTTGGAATATTTCTTGCCATTCTTTTCTCCTTGTGATGTTTCTGTTGAGAGGTCAGCTACTAGCCTTATCGTAGCTCCCTTGTTTGTTACTTACTTTTTGTTCCTTGCTGCCTTTAAGATTATCTCTTTGTCTTCAAATTTTACCATTTTAATTGTCTTTCAGTGGGCCTATTTGGGTTCCTCTTGATTGGGACCCTCTCTGCTTCCTGGACTTGTGTGGCTTTTTCAGTCACCAAATTAAGGAAGTTTTCCATCATTACTTTTTCCAACAGGTTTTCTATTCCTTGTTCCTCTTCTTCTCCTTCTGGTATCCCTATTATACATATTATTCTGTTTCATTTTTTCCTGCATTTCCCTTAACCTCTTCATTCTTTTTGTGTCTTTTTTCCTTTTCTTGCTGTTTTTGGGAATTTTATTTTCTACCTTGTCCTCCAGGTCACTGATTCAATCCCCTGCTTCATCTACCTGCTTTTGATTCCTTCTACTGTGTTCTTCAACCCACAAATTGTATTCTTCATCTCCTCTTGGTCCTTGTTGATTGTTTCTATGTCCTTTTTTATGCTGGTATAGTTTGCAGTAAGTTCCTTGTAGTTTCCTTGTAGTTTTTAATAATTCACACTGAGCTCATTGAGCTTTCTTGTAACCAGTGTTTTCATTTCAATATCTGATAGTTGAGTTGCCTCTACTTCATTTACCATTCTTCCTGAGGATTCTTTCTTTCCTTTCATTGAGGTGTTGACCCTTTGTCTTTCCATTATTTGTGGGTGTCTTCTTGTTTGATTCTACTGCTTAAATTTATCTGTTTTGACTTTCTGTCTTTGTGGTGTGAATTTCTATGGTAGGAGGTCTTTGAGATTCAGTGATGCATTCTCCTTGTTCACATGAACTTGATGCTCTTGGGATTCCCTTTATGCCCTTTATGCTGGTTCTGTTGTTGTAAATGGGTTTTGATTGTTGTTGGGCTTTTTTTGGGTGGATCCTTCCTTCCAGTCAGTACACTGAGGGTCACTATGCATCCCATGTCTTGTGTGCTGTTGTGCACGTGCTGCCAGAACAAAACCACAAACCTCAGGAAAAAAACCCACACCTGCAAATATAACTCTCCCCCTAAAATCCTACTACCAACAGCAAATGAACCAGTATTAATAAGGGTGTAATGAGATTAAGACTATTATAGGAAAGGAGAGTGGATATGAGATGACCTACTGAAAGAAATAGATTTTTGAGAGGGTAGAGGGAGGAGCACTTATAAGAGTTGGAGATCAGAGCAATGGAAAGAGAGAAGGTAAAAATTGCATCATAAATAAAAAAGGGAATGAAGAATGTGGAATGGAGTATGAGAAAGGGAGCATATGATATTAAGTTTAAACAGAAATTTAAGTAATATAAAATAAAATAATGTGAGAAGAGGAAGAAAAAGGAAGGAAAAATAATGAATAATTAATAAAAATATAGGAGCCAAATTGGAGGAAAAGATTCACCACCATACTACAAACAATAAATGAGCTAAAATTCATATAAGTGGTATGACAATAAGAGGAAAAAAGAAACAAATAAAAGTCTAAGAGATGTTTGGAAGAATGGGAAGTGATTGTGGAATAATAGAGAGAGAGGGAATACAAGGAATGAGGAACAAAAACTAGCCTAAGAGAGAGAAAGACAAAATTTGGGATGTAAGGAAAAAGAAAAAGAAAAAAAGGAGACTGAAGAAAAAATGAAAGGGTATGAGGAAAGAGTAATAGAAAAAAGACAAATAAGAAATAGAGGACAGGTTATCAGTGACCAGAGGGGAGAGGGGAGGGAATTTCAGGGGAATTTCAGGGTAGAAGGGAAGGGTTTACAGGAACAAATATAGAGGACACACGGACAAAACTAGGGGGGTTGGAAATGGGAGGGAGGAGGGGAGGGATGGGTGGGTGGGCTGGAATGGGAATAAAGGATAGAAACTGTAGTGAATAAACTAAAATAAAAAATAAAAAAAACTTATTGCAGTAATAGTTGCACAACTATGTGAATATACTAAAAACCATTGGGTTGTGCACTTCAGATGGGTGAATTGTATGATATGGGAATTAAATCTTAATAAAGCTGTTAAAAATGCAAATAAATAAATAAAATAAAATAAATAAAGGTATCTTTAAAAAATTTAAAAAAGACTAAGTGAGCAAAATTAAAATTTGAGATGCAAAAAAGAGTAGGACAGGGGACCAGTAAAATTTGATACTTGAAATACAGAATTAGTGAAGTTCTACACATAAAATTTTAAAAAAATAATGCAACAACAACTACCTTACCCACAACCAACTAGCAAAGATTGTTAGGAATAGAGAGAGAATGTGGGTATTTTAAGAGCAGGAAAAAAGGATGTGAGATGACCCTTGACAAGAAAATTGACTTTGAGTGTCTGGACAAGGGAGAAATAAATAGTGAGAGTGTGGAATGGAAACATATTGTAGCTAGAAAGAAATCAAAATTTGGAATAAAAATAATGTGAGGAAAGAGGAAGGTAAAATGGGCTAAGTGGAGAGAAGGGCAAAATATGTGAATTGAAATACATTATAGTATAAACTCTAGTGACTTAATATGTACAACCTTGGTGGACAAGAAATGAATGTTACAAAGCTATGCAGGAAAGAAAATACCACAAATCATGGAGAATATCACAGTGGATTTTGTTTCAGTAGCCTCTTGTATTTACCACTGTTTCTTTATTTCTGGATCTGCCTCTGGCAATGTCAGATGTTGACCTCATCTGACCTTAGAAAGCCTGTTTGATACTTTCAGTGATCTGCTGTCACTGGCTGTCTCTTTCAATTGGTAATCTGGTCACTCTGCACTCAGTAGTCAGGTTTAAGTACCATAAGGTGAGGCCAAATTCATCTTGGGGTGGAGGCTATTTTTCCCCTCAGGCTGCTTCTCATAGTCTGCCTGAGCACCTGCTGCTGCCTGGGGGATGACTCAGCATCAGATTACTGGTGTCTACTTTCTCAGTTCTCTACCCCAATCTTCAGTCCTTTGTCTCTCCTCAGGGGTCAGGAGCCTATTCTGTCCCCATCTTTGCCAGAGCCCAGGGCACTTGGCTGCAAATGAAAATTTTCATGTTGGCCTTTTATGTGGCTCTTGTGTCTCCAGCCATCCATCTCTGGAAGAGAGAAACCCTGTTGCTTGTCACTGCTGGTTATTATCTGTGTACTTTTTGGACTTTGGTGCTCTAGGGTGGGAAACCTAGCTTAGGGTTTAGATCCCTTTCTTTTCAGGGGATTCAAGCAGCTGCTTAATTGTCCCTCCAGCACTGCCACTTGTGGGCACCAAGCCTGCCCTCTTGAGTTTCTACTGCACTCCTTACCAGACAGGTTGTGCCAAAGCTGGTTCTTCTGTCTGTCAGAAGTTATATAGTTTCTCTCTGACTATTGCTTAGTTGTTTGTTCCAGGTGGTTTCTCCAGAATTGAGTTGTAGTTCCAAATTGGCCCTTGGAGGAGGGAAGTGTGACTTCCAATCACTCCTCCACCATATTCCTTTTCTACAGTTGGTTTTTTGGTAAGTCTCAATACTTAAGTGATTTTGCTTTCCTTTAACTGTAAATTCTTCCATCTCTTAATTAAATTTATGCTAATTTATGAGAATCTTATTCTTTAGAACAGCATAGGACAAATCTGGTCTGCTACTGGTCTTTCTACCTTTTCTGTAGCCTGGAAATTAATAATGGATATTTTTTACATTTTAATAGTTAAAAATCAAGAGAGGAATAATATTTCATGCTACATAAAATTATATGAAATTCAAATTTCAATGTACACAAATGAAATGTTATTGTAATACCTAAAAAAATAAACAAGGACAAATATTGGATTATTTAAGTTATATAGGTACCTGGAGTAGGAAATTCATAGAGACAGAAAATAGGTTCCAGGTCACCATTGGCTGAGAAGAAGGAAACATGGGGAGTTTTTTCCTTAATGGTTATAGAGTTTCTGTTGGGGACAGTGAAAAAGTTTTGGAAAAAATAGTGGTGATGGTTGCACAACATTACAAATGTAATTAATGCTGCAGAATTATATTTTTAAAAAATGGTTAAATTGGGAAATTGTGATAAATATTTTAAAACACTTTGAAATTTAATGATGTAAGATACCAAAAAAATCATTGAATTGTACTCTTTAAATGGGCAAAATGTATGATATGTGAATTATATTTCAAAAAAGCTATCTTGAGAGAGAGAGAAAGAGAAAGAGAGAGAAATGCAAGTAAGGGCAATGGGGATATTTTGAAAAGATACAAAATACTTTTCCAGACTAAGAATTTGTGATTAGCAGGTTTTAGCTGAATAAGGGGTATGTACAGAATTTTCCACTCTGTATTTCCTGGACTAGAGTCATTAAGAGGAGGCACTGACATGTCTTTGGAAACAAAGGGGATGGTTTGGGACTCAGTGCATTAAGCTGAAATCAAAGACTGAGGAAAAGGCAACATGAGTTTAAAATGAGAAGAAGGGGATAATTACAAATGGTGAAATGAAATTATTCACAGAGAGGTCCTAGTTAGTGATATGGGTGAATTTCTGGGCAGAAGGGACCAATTACAAAACTTTAGTGAACACATCTTAATTGGACAGTGAGAGAGAACAGAAGACTCAGATGAAGAGAAATGAATGATTTCAGAGAAAGAGAGAGAGAGAAAAAAACTAGGTATATGTCATGAGGAAATGGTTAACTGTGTGAAATGTGGTGAGAGTGTGGGAACCAAAAAGATCTGTTGAAAGTAGTCACTGATGACACAAAGTATGTCACTGATGACATTTATACATGAATCATTTCAATTGTGTTATATAGGAGAAACTAATTCTTAAGTGAAATAATTTGATTATAAAAGGTCAATTTATTTTAAAATTTTGGCTACACATCAAGAAAGTTAGATATTTGGGAGAAATAATACTTGGGAGAAAAGTTGTACAAAGAGTAATTTTTTATGCCCTTCTTTTGTTTCATTTTGTTTCAAGGGGGAAAGTTTGTTTGTTTTAGAATTTAGAAAATGAGGAGAAACTTACAGTGAAAGTCATTTGAAAGGAAGAAATGAATGAACTGATTTTGTAGTGGATGGGGAGATTACTGAAAGGATCAGTCTCTGAAAAAAAGATTTAAAAAACCCCAAGGAATAAAATGGAATCTAATCCCAATGTGGGAATCAAAGAATTGGCACTTTCTACTTACAGGCAGGAGGAAGGTGAAGTGAGGAGCTGTCTTCAGAAGTTCTGAAGTATCCTAATAATGAGCTCCTGTTGGTGTGCTGAAAATAGATAAGGAACTTTAGAGTAGAGTGTTTTCAGTCCAGAAAATTACACAGGGATCCATGAGAAAGATTATAAAATCCCTGAGCAATCCAATCTCAGCTAGATTATATATCAATATAAGACCTCCACCAACACAGTGTATCTACATGAAGAGAGTTGTGGTTGTCATAGTCTGAACTCATGGCCTGATCTTGGCTATGTTTGCCAAAGTAGTGGACAATAGCACACCTAGATAGAATAGAGCCAAAGACAAAGTGACAAACTTTACTACCTTTTAAAATCTATAATTTTAAGCTTATTTGGCCAAACCACAGTTCCCATTTTTCTCAGAGCATCATATTGTTACCAAACAAAAACATAGGTTCAGCTACCTGTTGCCACATAAAGCCAAACTTGTGAGGCAGGTGCTGATGCAAAAGGTAAAAGGTTTATTCAGATGCTGCCCAACCTGGGACAATGGTGGACTCCCTTCTCAAAGACCACCTCAATCCTCCTTCTAAAGCCCACAGTTCTTATAGGGATAAGGAGGGGATGGCTTTTTCCATGCTCCAATTATCTTTTGAGATTTTGGCGTGCTCCAGGCCCTATCCATTCACCTTTCTAGCATTCAGCTCACTCAGTCTCCATTCATTTATATCTCTAACTTTTGGTATGCTCAGATAAGAATCTCCCCCTGCCACCATCTTGGCCAATAAACAGAGAGGGCCCTGGCATTACAACAGATTATGTTATCGTAACAATATCCTTTTGCTTATCCTGTTCCTTAGGGCTGGCATGCTCTCCACTGTCCTCTATAACTGACTACACTTTACATATCCACAAGGATTGATTTCAGGACACTTCTCAACACAAATAAACCCTCTGTCAAGCTACTTCTTCTTTTCCTTGTAAACATGGTTTACCTTTTTTTTTTATCATTTTCTCTATGATAACTCCCTTTGTCTCCCCAATATTATTATAGGTATTTTGAAGACAGAAACTTTTTCATAATACAGGCCAAGTGTTAGGAGAAAGTACTTCTGCAAAGTCATAAGATGACACAGATGTCCTTGCAGGATTCTGCTCATACTGTAGCTCCTCAGTAAGCATCTTCATATTAAAACTAAACTGTTGTACTCCATATTTAATAGTTCCCATTGTCTCAAGGAAAATTTAAATCTCTTTTAATACTTTTAAAAACAATTGTGATTTATTATGCTTTAAGAACCTCTCAATTCCATGGCTTCTCAATTTCCCTATTGCACCCTGCAAAAGACCTATTGCTAACTGGCACAAAGAAAAAGAAGTAGAACAGGGAGTAAAATGAAGAAAAATGAGGATAAATGGAGGATGGAAAGAAGGAAAGAAGAAAGAAAGGTAAGGAGGAGAGAAAAAGGAAGGGGAGAAGAGGGGGAGGAGAGGGGAGAGGAAGAAAGAAAGAGAAAGAGAGAAAGGGAAAGAAAGAAAAATAAGAGAAAGAAAGGAAGGGAGAAGAAAGAAAGAAAGAAGAAGGAGGAAGAAAGGAAGGAAGAAAAAAAGAAGAGAAAGAGAAGAGAGAAGAGAAGAGAGAAGAGAAGAGAAGAGAAGAGAAGAGAAGAGAAGAGAAGAGAAGAGAAGAGAAGAGAAGAGAAGAGAAGAGAAGAGAAGAGAAAAGAAGAGAAGAAGAGATGAACATTGGCTCACTCATGTAAAATACAAGTGGTTTGATGAGCAACATGAGGCATCCCCAGAAATATCAATTACTCATCGAACCAAGACCAAAGAGCAACCAAAGAGCAAGGGTGGATCAGTTACACCCACCAACCTGTAGCATATGTGTAAACATCACAAATAGATGGAAAAATGATTTGCTGTTCAAACAGCAGCGAGCTGCACTACACTAGTGCACAGCCAAGACAAGTCTTCATGCCAGGGCCAGCTGAGTCTCAGCTTGGCCAGCAGCAGCCAGGGATATACACATGGCTCCTGCCTTCAGTCCCACTGGGTGGAGTGAAGAGGTTGCAGTGCCAAGTCTCAGGCCTCCAACTCTAGCACTGTCTCTGTCAGGTGAGGGATCAGCGAAGTAGACATCCAGCCATATCTCCAGGTACTTTCCATATTCTCAGGATCTGGAATCATACTGGCCAGAGCTGCAGCACTGACCTCATGCTACGTTTAGTGTTCAGTATTATAATGGGTCTATATCAAACCTCCTAAGGGTCCCTTATTTCATCTCCCTCCACTCAGGACAGAATTTACTCATTTGTAGATTTAACCTGGCAACTTAGTTCAATTTCTATATTGGTTCCACAAATAGGAAATGAAGAATGCTGAGAAATCTGGATATCTTTTCTGAAAAATCTTTAAATGGAAAAGAAGAACATTCTTTTTCTCATCATCTTTCAGAAATTGTATATCTTTACTGCTGTTAGAAGTGTATTATTTCTATGTATTTAAAAATGGCTCCAAGTACTTAGACATGGCCATGATATGACAGAATTTGGCAGGCCTACATCTTTGTTACTTGGGTTTCTGGAGACTCTCAAGAATTAAGTGCAAGATACTAGAGTCTGGAAATATAGTTAGTGTCTTGTATTTCCCCACATATTAGTTCTATAGGGCTGCTGTAACAAATTACAAACATGGTGGTTTAAAACAACAGAAATTTATTCTCTCACAGTTCTGGAGGCAAAGTGCTAAATCAAGGTGTTGGCTGGACCACACTCCCTCTGAAGACCCTGGGTTCGATCCTTCCAATTTCTTCCATCTTCTGGTGGCTCCAGTCTTTGCTTGACTTACAGATTCATCACTCTATTCTGCCTCAAATTCTCCCCTGTGCCTCTGTGTCTTCACCTTTTCTGTCTCTTATTAGAACATGTATCACTGGTCTTAGAACATTTATCACTGGTCTTAGACCATCCTAATTCAGGATGATCTCTTTCAGATTTGAGATCTTTACCTTGACTATATCTGCAAAGAACTTATTCTAAGTAAAGACACCTTTTAATGTTCCTGGAGGACATTTTTGGGGGGAGGACACTACTAGTACCCCCTAGTACTATGTGACCATGGAAACCATGAAATTACAATGAAATAGAGGACTTTTAGTTAAAAGCTTAATTATTTGAAATAAATGCTTCAAACATCAAGAAAATATTATAACAGACATGTATATACTCACATGCCAGGTTATGGAAATGTTAGTTTTTTCCATGTTCATTATATTTCATTTTTTAAAATGAGATATTATTGACATAAAAACTCTCCAACACATTCCCTATCAACTCTCCCAAAATATAATCACTATTCTTGGAGTATGTTTATATTTATTGCAATTTGCTTTAATTAATCATTATTTATCATTTTTGTTATATATGTTGCAAGTATGAGACCTGTCCAGAAAGTATCCAGCCAGGCACTATGAAAAATAGAGACATTCATTGAAGAAGATACAAGATACAAGAAACATTATATATATGACAATGAAAACTTATCCTCTTCAAAGTAGGCACCCTGAGACCTCACACACCTCCCAGCATCTCTTCTACTCTTCAAAACACCACAAAATCCTTTGTTGGAGCAACTAGCAGATGCCCCATCATATTTTCCTTAATGCTATCAACAGTCTGAAATATCCTCCCTTTAAAAGGTGATTTTAGTGTTGGGAAAAGCCAGAAGTCACAAGGTATGAAATCTGGGCTGTAGGGGGCTGAGCCACCTGGATGATTTGATGTTTCAACAAAAATCTCTGCACAAGATATGATGCATGAGTGGGCACATTGTCGTGATGAAGCTGCCAATCACCAGTTGCCCATAGCTGTGTCTGTTTTTATCATAGTGCATCTCTCAACTGGTGAAAAACATTGAGGTAGTACTCCTCATTAATTGTTTGGCCTGGAGTGGCATAGTCATGATGGACAACAAATTCCCATTCAAAAAACACAGTTAACATGGTCTTGGTCTTGCTGTGACTTTGCTGTATCTTCTTCAGGCATGGGGAACCTGGCAACTTTCAATGGTATGATTTGGCCCTCATTTCCAGATCATAGCCATAGACCCACAATTCATCTCCAGTTATAACCTTCTTGAGGAAATATGGTTCATTGGTAGTGGTTTGAATCAAGTCATTAGCAACTGCAACATGATGTTCCTTCTTCTCTGGTAACTGAAGCTGTGGAACAAATATTACCATGCCAAGTTTCATGCCAAGATCCTGCACCAAAATCTTGGAAACAGTAGTTGTTAGAATCTTCACATCAGCTTCTAGTTCTTGCACTGTCAGTCGCTAATCTTTGTTGATTGCAGCCTATATATGTTCAACATTTTCAGGTGTTCTACTTGCTGCAGTTCTTCCACAATGTGGCTCAATCACTTTCTACAGATTCTTGACCATCTTTGAAGCATTTGCCCCACAATTTTATTTGTGCTTCCCTCATTGCATCATCCTTGAAAGTCTCCTAAATCATTCAAATAGTTTCCATGGAGAAATGTTCAATCTTAATGCAAAATTTGATGCAGACTCCCTGCTCTACTCACTCAGTCATTTTGAACATGATGAACACATAGTACACATGCTCACTCATGAGTGCCTATTGCTCTCACAGATTAGTACAGTGATGTCATAATTTTTCATGCATGCATACTCCACTCCACTCTCTTTGGCTTCCAGGTCAGATAGATGTCATGCAAGCCATTCTAGTTATATTAACAATGTCTGGCCTTTTTTCCAGACAGACCTCATATATGATATAAACATGTACATTTGTATCATTTATAATATACAAGTATATATGATAAATATCATACATATGATACAAGTAAATCTAGTTTATTTTTTGTAACTGCTGTGTCAGAGACCTTAGAATTGAAAGTGGTTTTTCTGAACCTTAGTCTTACATAATTATTTATGCCCTTACCATCTCACAACAGTTTCATAACTAAACAAGATAATTGTGTGAATGATCTATATGCACAGTATATTCTACATGATTATAAGATAGACTCTTTATCTTTTAAAGTATTCACCCCCTTTATTGCTGAGCTAAATTGAATATTATTGCTATTGTATCAAAATCACTTAGATGTTGTTTCAACAAATCATCATCATATTTCCTTTGATATATAAATGGACCTTTATGAAAGGTGTTTACATTAATATTTACAGATCTTATTGTAGCTTAATGTGTTACAGAAACTTCAGGGACCCAGTCTACCATAAATGCAAAAACAACTTCTAATTTCTGTGTTGTTTTTACTGGACTGGAGATGATGACACAGAGTGATGGCATTTTTCATGCTATTGTCAACTTTAAGTGTCACTTTAGCAAAGTTCCTACATCCAATCCTACAGTACAATACAACTGAGGAAAACCAGCTAAGCTCTTTACAAACTATTTTCATTGTTTGGGAGTTTGAGTTGTGTAGCCTCTTAGGTAGTCTCATTTCCACCTGACTTTAAATTTCTTTAAGCCAGAACTACTTGGTGTATTTAACTACAGGCTTTAAACCTTTAAACCTACCCTGGCCTTTTGGTTGATAAAGAAAGAAGATGCTGTACTGCCTTGACACTATTTATTATATATAACCTTGTCTATGTTTAGGTCATTACATATAAATGTTTAAGACTAAATAAGACCATGTGAACAGGGTAAAATAACAGAGCGTAGATGATGAGAGGGCATCAAAACAGCATAGTATAGAGAATGGCACCAGAAATACTAGGTTCAAGAACCCCAAACACTCAAGATCATGGAGATTAAATAGCTATTAAACAACGAATGGGTCAAGAACAAAATTAGGGAAGAAATCAAAAAGTTTCTGGAAACAAAGAAAAATGAACTCACAAAAACCCAAAACTTATGGAACACAACAAAAACAGTCCTGAGAGGGAAGTTCATAGCGATACAGGCCTACCTAAAAAAGATACAAACATTTCAAAAAAACAACCTAACTCTACATCTACAAGAACTCGAGGAACAACAACAAAGATAGTCCAGAGCAAGTAGAAGGAAGGAAATAACCAAGATCAGAGCAGAATTAAATGACATAGAGACTAAAAGCACAATTCTAAGGATCAACAAATCCAGGAGATGGTTCCTTGAAAAGATAAACAAAATCAACAAGCCTTTAAGCAGACTCGTCAAGAAAAAAAGAGAGAAGGCCCAAATAAACACAATCGGAAATGAAAGAGGAGAGATTACAATGAATACCACAGACATACAAAGGATTGTAAGAAATTACTATGAAGAACTGTAGGCCAAGAAATTTGAAAACCTGGGCGAAATGGACAAATTTCTAGAAAAATATAATCTTCCAAAACTCAAAGAAGAAGAAACTGAAGCCTGAACAGACCAATAACAGCAAATGAAATTGAAGCAGTAATCAAAAAACTCCCGGCACACAAAAATCCAGGACCAGATGGTTTCACAGGAGATTTCTACAAAGCATTTAAGGAAGAGCTAACCCTTATCCTTCATAGACTCTTTGAAGAAATCCAAAAAGATGGAAGACGCCCTAACTCTTTTTATGAGGCCAACATCATACTGGTACCAAAGCGAGATAAAGACACAACAAAGAAAGGAAACTTTGGGCCAATATCACTGATGAACATAGATGCTAAAAACCTCAACAAAGTATTGGGAAATCCCATTAAACAATTCATTAGAAAGATCATACACCATAACCAAGTGGGGATTCATCCCAGGGATAAAAGGATGGTTCAATATTCACAAATCAGTAAATGTAATTCATCACATAAACAAAAGCAAAGACAAAAATCACATGATCATATCAATAGATGCAGAAAAAGCACTTGATAAGGTTCAGCACCCGTTTATGATAAAAACACTTAGCAAAGTGGGAATAGAGGGAGCATTCCTCAACATAATAAAGGCCATATATGAGAGACCTACAGCCAACATCATTCTCAACGGGCAAAAACTAAAATCTTTTCCACTAAGATCAGGAACAAGACAAGGCTATCCACTTTCACCACTTCTATTCAATATAGTACTGGAAGTTTTAG
>CM052539.1:85617568-85642849 GCA_028533065.1 Trachops cirrhosus
TGCATTTCTCTTAATCCCTCTTCATTCTTTCTGAGCCTCTTTTCATGTTCTTGCTCTTTCTGGGTGGTTTTTTTTACCTTGTCATCCAGGTCACTGATCTGATCTTCTGCTTCATCGATCCTGCTTTTGATTCCTTCTACTGTGTTCTTCAGTTCAGAAGTTGTATTTTTCATTTCCTCTTGGCCCTTGTTGATAGTTTCTATTTCCTTTTTCACGTTGATATAGTTTGCAGTGAGTTCATTGTAGCTTCCCTGTAGTTCCTGGTAGCTCATTGTGAGTTCTTTGAGCTTCGTTATAACCATTTCTTTGAACTCAATATCTGATAGTTGACTTGCCTCTATTTCATTTAGCATTCTTTCTGAGACTTCCTCCTTTCTTTTCATTTGGGAATTGTTTATTTATCTTCCCATTGTTTGTGAGACTCTTCTTGTTAGCCTCAGCTTCTTAAATTTATCTGTTCTGGCTCCCTGGGTTTATGGTGTGAAGTTCTGTGGTAGAATAGCTGTGAGATTCAGTGGTGCAGTCTCCTTGATCTCCTGACCTCACTGGTCTTGGGCTTTCATTTATGTTGGCTCTGTGTTTGTCTTTCGGTTTTTATTGTTATTGGGTCTTTCTTTGACGGGTCCTTCCCACCAGCTGGTTAACTGAGGGTCACTCTGTCCACCACCTCTTGTATTTTGTTGTGCTGGTGAGGGCAGGTTGTGTTGAAGCTGGTTCTTTCCTGTGTAGAAGGTTTTGAGGATTCTCTCTTGTTAAGTTGTTTGTTCTGGGTAATTTCTCCACTATTTAGTTGTATTTCCAGATAGGTTCTGGATTGAGGTTTGTGTGGTTTCCACTCCTTCCTTCGCCTTCTTCTGTTTTTCTTTTGGTGGTTCCTATGTTGTTGTGTTTCCTCTTCCAGTGGGTATACTGGTGTTCACAGCTTCCACCTACTCTTTTTTTGTGATCAGTTGGAGCAGGGGTAAGGCAAAATGGTTTAAGACAGCAAGAGAGTATTCTATAATATTTACAGTAGCAGCTGGTAGAGAAGAGATAGGAGACCATTTGGCCGTGTATAGTGTTAAGTGTGATCTACCCAACTAGCCACGTTTTAGAAAGGATGGAAAGAAGATAAGACTCTTGTTGGGGAGGGAAGGATTGCGAATTGGATCTAGAAAGCAGTGAGATTGTGGGAGGTCAGATTCTGAGGTAAGGTGAGACTAAACGACAGTAAATAGGTGTAGTGTGTGAGAGATCAACCACTACAGCAATAGAGTTCAGGAAACCATTAAGTGGGCAAAGATTAGGGAGGGGTATTGTGAATTATTTACAATTGTATGGAACAGCTATTATTTACAATAATATTAGAGCAACAATCATATGACAGAATCTATGTGATCTGGATAACAAGAATAGGGATATAGGACCTTGAGTAGTGTGCTAATGGAACACAAGTGATGTGAAGGACAGTAAATTAGGAATACATTATGAAAGAGAGAACAGGGGAAACCTGTCAAATGATACAATATAACCAGGGAAGCAAAGACGACTATACAGAAAAAAGAGGAATACAAAAATACTATTAAAATAAAAGATGTAAGCATAATGAAAAATAATAATAATACAAATATGCAATAACTTGCAGATTTTCTGTAATAGTAAAGTGAATTTTGTCTCACTGTTTCAACTGTTGGGATGCCCCCTCTTTGGGTCCAACTCTGGTCTTTTCACAGTTCCAGGTTCTTTGGTCTCATTTGTGGGTATTTAAAAAATAAAAAATAAAAAATAAAAATTAAAAAAAAACAGCAGAAGGGAGGAAGAAAGGATAAAATTGGAAAAAAGAAAGGAAGATGGAATAAAACAAGAAAGAAGGAAAGAAAGGAAAACGGTAATGAAAGATAAAATAATAATAAAAAAATAAAAAATAAAAGATTATGAAAAAAAAAACCCTTCTGGCTGGTTTCAAACTGGCCAAACTGATTTTTCTGGTCTTGCTGGCTGCAGCAGGCTGAGGGGTGATTGGTATGGCTTTTCTCCCTTTCTGATCTGCACTCAGCCAGTCTTGGGAGCACTCTCCCCAGAGCTAGTGTGAGGTCTCTACCCAGAGCCTTGGGTATGGGATTCTTGTCCTCCTGAGAGTGCTCTTTCCTGTGGTTACTGCTGTGGGCTGGAGTGCAGGTGCACATGCTGTGCCAGGCTGCCTTGGTCCCTCGGGTTCGGGCATGAGCTCTTCCCAGTGCTATGGGGTGTGCATGGCATTCTGAACATACTTCGGCGCAACCCCAGTATCGCTGCCCTGCTGGGTGAGGAGGAGGCAGAGGGGCTGTTGTAGGAGAATTCCCCAGTTTTTCTTTTTGAGAAATTCTTCCTACTCAAGCCTGCTGCTCCATACAGCCCAATTCTCCAGCCAGACCAGTGACTATCAGTGTCAGTGCCCATCACTGTGCAACTCTCAACTCTCGCAAGCTGTTGTCCACAGACTCTGGGGGTGATCACAGCCCCTGTGCATTTGCCACTCTGTCCTTATTTCCCTCTCTGTGACTTCAAGCAACCAGGTCTTTCCCAGTGTTGTTTAAACTTTGATTGACCAGGGAGGGAGGGAGCAGTTGATCCAGCTCTCTACCAAGAACTCTGTGGCAGACCTGGGGGTGGGTGCCAGGCCTCAGGCTGCAGCTGCCCTGGTCTCTGAGCTGGTCCCTGGGACCTTATTGTCCTGAAGCACTCTGCTTACCATCTGGTTTTTCAGTGTCTGCTACAATTCTTGGTCTCTTATTTTCATATATGCCGGGGTACTGTTGACTCTTTGCTCTGTTCCTCCATAGATCAGCTAGGTTTTTCTCCTGTGTGTAGGGGGAAGTGGAATCTGCTCTCTCCTACCCCATCGCCATCTTCCCTCTCTGGAAAAAGTTACCATTTTAAAGTGAACAATTTGTGGCATTTAGTGCATTCACAATATTGCTCAAATACCATCTTTATCTAGTTTAAAAATATTTTAACTTCTCCAAAAGAAAACCCTGTACTCATCAAGCAGTAAGTCCTCATTCTCCCAACTTTTAGCTCCTGGTACCAACCAATGTACTTTCTGTTTTTTATTAAGTTACCTATTCTGGACATTTCACATAAATGGAATAATATAATATGTGACAAACTTGTCTAGGTTCTTTTACCTATCCTAATATTTTTGAGCTTCATTCACATTGTAGCACATATCAGTAACTCATTCCTTTTCAGGGCTGAATAATATTCCATTGTACCACCATTTTGTACATGGTGGTATTTTGTACCACCATTAGTTCATCGTCTCATCTGTTGATGGACATTTAGGCTGTTTCCACCTTTTGGTTACTGTTAATAGTGCTGATATGAACATTCATGTACAACTATTTGTTTGAGTATTTGTTTCCAGTTCTTTTGGATATAGTCCTAGAAGTGGAATCACTGGGTTATATGGCAATTCTATGTTTAACTTTTTAAAGAACCACAAATTCTTCTATGCAGTAGATTAACCTTTTTACATTCCAACCAGAAATGTACAAAGAGTTCACACTGTCCACATTCTAGCCAACACTTGATGTTTCTTGATGTTTTCTTTTTTTTTTAATTCTAGATATCCTCATGCATGTGAAGTAATACCTTATTGTGGCTTTGATTTACATTTCTCTAATTACTAGTGATGTTGGCCATCTTTTCAAGTTCTTTGTTAGCCATTTGTATTTCTTTTGTGGAAAAAATAAAAAAGATCTACTATTGTCCTTTGCCCATTTCTTAATTAGGTTTTTGGGGTTTTTGCTGTTAAGTTGTAAGAGTTCTTTATATGTTCTTTATTCTAGGCCCTTTTTACACATACGATTTGCAAGTATTTTCTCCCATTCTGTAAGTTTTCTTTTTACTTTTCTGACACTGTCCTTTGATGTAAAAAAAAAGTTTGTAATGCAAAAGTATTTCAACATAAGAAAATCAATGTAATAAATGACATCAATAGAATGAAGGAAAACTTCATGTGATCATCTCATTTGATAGAAATGAAAAAACATCTTACAAAATTAAATATCTTTTCAGAAACTAGAAGTAGAGGGGAACTTCCTCAACATGATAAAAATCATTATGAGAAATGCATAGCTAACATTATACTCATGATGAAAGATGGGCAGTTTCCTCCTTATGTCAGGAATGAGACAAGGATCTCTGCCCTTATTGTTGCCATTCAACACTGTACTAGAAGAGTTAGCCAGATAAATATAGCAATAAAGATAATAAATGTACAAATTGAAAAAGTAAAGGTATCTTTATTTACAATGATGTGATCCTAAATGCAGAAAATCCCAAAGTATCCACACAGCATCCAGAACTAAGAAATGATTCAGCCAATTGTATGGCACAGGATTCACACAGCAAAATATTATTTTTATACACCAGTAATTATCATCCAGAAAGAAAATTAAGAAAATAATTCCATTTATATTTTGCTTGCATGTTTGTTTTATTGATTAGGTTCCTTTTACCATAACATTCAAAGAAAAAAAAATACCTAAAAATAAATTGAACTAAAGTGAACGACTTGTATAGTGAAACTGCAAAACATTGCAAAAAGTAGTTAAAGAAGACTCGAGTAAATTAAAAATACCCCATATTCATGGATTAAAAAATGTAATATGGTTAAGATGGCAATATTGCCCAAATTGATCTATAGATTCAATGCAACTCTTATAAAAATTCCAGTGATCTTTTTTACAGAAATGGTAAATCACATCATAGAATTCATATGGAGTTACAAAGGGTCCCAATTAGGCAAAACAATCTTGAAAAATAACAAAATAGAAAGACTCACCTTGCTCAATTTCAAAATTTGCTAGAAAGCCATAGCGATCAAAACAGTATGATACTGACATAAGGATAGACATTTAGAACAATGGAATTAAACTGAAAATATAGAAAACAGCCATCCATCACAGCCCATTGATAGTTCAAAAATTTTCATTACATATTTTTTTATTTTTCAATTACAGTTGACAGTAGATATTATTGTATGTTAGTTTCAGGTATATGATATAGTGGTCATACAATTATATAATTTGCATAATTTATGAAGTGATCCCCCCAATGTTTCCAGTACCCACCTGGCACCATACATAGTTATCACACTATTATTGACTACATTCCCTGCACTGTACTTTACTTTACATCCCCATGAATATTTTGTGATAGCCAATTGATTTTTGACATAGGTAGACCATTCCATGGGGACAGAATAGGATCTTCAAGGGTGGTGCTCAAACAACTGGATATCCATGTGCACAAGAATGAACTTGGACCCTTACTCACACAGTATACAAAATTAAGTCAAAATTGATTAAAAACTTAAATACAAGAGCTAAAACCATAAAAGTCTTAAATGAAAACCATAGAAGTCCTAGGTGAAAACAGAGGCAAACATCCATAAGCTGGATGTGACAATGGATCTTAGATATGACACTGGAAGTATGAACAGATAAAAAAGGGTAAAGATAATTTGCACTTCATACAAATATTTTTTTATTTTTAAATCATTGAAACAACTATGACTAAAATGTCATAGATACCCTTAAAACTACATCAAGAGGAATTATAATTATCAACAACTACTTTCACTTGAAAAAAATTGACTCGCACAGTTGCTATCCATGACTATAATTTCCTAGACTGCTTGGGGCTGTCATGTGGCTGGTGGACTTCCCACTGCCTCTGTCTGCACCTCTGTTTGAGGGCATGTACTTTTTGAACTGTGAAAGGCCACTATGGTCACAGCAAGGCAGGCTGGAAGCAACAGGGACCAATTACTCCAGATGACAGCTCTTAAACTACTTTCAGAACCTGATAGTTAATTACAGTGGCTCCTTTGCACCTTAGATAGATGAATTCTAAGGGATCTGTTCTACAATATGTCCCAGAATTTTTCTGGTTTCCAGCTTCAGTTGCCCACGGTGGTGATGACTGAATAATCCACATCTTACTGGCTACCTTCCCTTCTCTATATCATTTCCTCATTCCTCTTATCATGACCTTGGACCTCCTCCAAAACTATATGCATTCAAATCATTATCTCAGGGACTAATTCTGGGGGAATGTAAGCTAAGCCCCAGACTACACAAGAACTTTTTCTGAGCCACATCTAATACAAGATTATACTAAATATTAGGAACTCAGTAATGAGTTAGGCAGTCTCCTGACTGTTGAGCCCACAATATATTTTAATATTATTATAGTCATCCATGCTATTAAAACATTAAAATTTTAGTAAAACATTCTGAACTCAAACAGCTAAACTTGCAGATGTTAAATAACCAACAGAAACATAAAGTCCTAGAATTTGGAGGATGCAATAAGTCTGAGTCACACCTGGTTTATTGTTCTAAACTCACTGGATTAAACACCAGCCTAAAAACACAAACATAGTAACCAGAGGGGAGATGGGAGGGGATAATGGGGGTGAAAGGTTTTCAGGAACAACTATAAAGGAGACATGGACAGAAACCAAGGGGGGTGTGGAATCAGAAGAGGGAGGTGGGGATGGCTGGGGTGGGGAGGAGAGGTGGGGAGAAAAGGCAGACAACCGTACTTGAACAACAATAAAATAAAAAAACAAGCATAGAAACATGCAAATTAGAAACAAAGCCTTATAGAAGTGACAAGTGAGTACTACAGTTGCATGACTGAAACAAAAGTGAATATGGGCTTTATGTTTTTATGTCATGTGCTATCAGACTTTATCGCCTATCCTAAAGTAAAGAAACAACACACCTAGGCCTATAATCAGAGTTGTAGGTGTGTAAATATAGGTTGTTATTTGACAGAATTAAATCACCAACACAATGTGCAATGCAACCTTATAGCTACAGCACTCCAACTGCCTTTTGAGGGCCCAAGGTCAACCATAGGTGCGTATAGCATGAAGCTTTGGTCATACCTGCTCAAATATGATTCTCACTTCCTACAGCTTCTTTCTTTCCAACCACCCAAAGATAAATGAGACAGGGGCTTACGAGATCATAGATATCAGGGACAATCCCAGGAGCCTCTATTCTTGAAACATCTGAAGGACCAGCTCCTTCTGGCTGCCCAGAACTTTCCCCTTGTTCATATTCTTTCTCCTATGAAGAGCTCAAAAAATAAAGAGAGATGTTCTTGTTTAAGTAAGAATTGGCTAACAAAGAAAACTGCAAAATATGAAAAAAGATGTGATCTAACCAAATGGTAAGGAACTGTAGAGAGTAGAGGAAAAGTCAGAAGTTTCCTTCAAAACCGTCATTCTTACTTCATTTATTTACAGAACCAGTTTCACAAGAAACAATCTCTTTCCTTCCTGCCCCCTTTCTCCAGCAAAACCTGTGTTTTTCTTCCCCTTATAAAAGTCTGATCACTTACATGGATATATTCATCATAAAAAGATAATAAAATGTTTAAATATTCTTTGGTTTCAAGTTCTCAAAAAAGAGGTAGTCACAGACAGTTTATATAACATCCCTCACATGAATTTTTGGAGTATAAGAAAGTCATGGGCCTGGTCCAAGATAAGAATTGTGGAGCTACCCAAAATTGACTTGGCTAGCCAGGAGAGTAACAAAATCTGGAATTACATCAGTTTTCATAGCTCAGTTGGAATAGTTGTCTTCCTGTTGGCAAAGAAGTCATAAGGGTAGCAAAATGTGAAGACCCTGCTGTTCCTCCCACCCATAACTGCTTTCCTTTGACTCTTTTATTATATAAGAACAGAAGTCTCCAAATGGGAGCAAAAGAGAGTCTAGACATCATTTATTGGCCACTGATGAGTGGAAACAAGTCTGCAGTACTTTTTTCTGCTTTTGGACTTTTCTGAACCCCCACCCCCAGTTTAATACTTGTTTTACAGTGCCCACTCTGAAAAGTTAAATGACTCTGACACTTAGAATTGCTCAAAAACTAAAAAGATATTCCCAAATGTTTGGGGGATGATTGCTCTCTTTTCCTGAGAGTGTGGATTGCTCTCTTTTCCTGAGAGTGTGACTCTCTGGCTGTCGCTCTATCCAAAAGGCCTGAAATTACTGTCGTGCCTGTGATTTGTTTTCCTGGTGCTCACAGAAAGTAGTTGCTAGTGAGTTGTAAATGAATGAGCAATAGCCCCCACAGACAAAGTCACTGAAAGGCCCTTGTGGTCTTCAATTTGTTTTAACTCATCTATTTTCACAAAGCTTTAGTAAATGCTTATCAAATGCCAAGTGATAAGGTAAGTTCTAGAAACACAAAGTAGAAAACAAAACCACCTCAAAAAACTGGCATTCAGGTTAGAAGGCTGGTAAGTAAATTAATGATTTCAGGTCACTTCTGTGTGAACTGGGGCTGCTAACTTTTCTGTCTGCATTTTCCACCCCCTCTTCCCCATATTCTGGATAGTTTATATGGGCTACCCTTCCACTGGCTGCCCTGCAACTTCCTGCTTCTAGCCCCAAGAGTATACTGCTATCAATGCCCGAGGGCCCTTCCCCAGCTCTACATCTGGCAAACTTCTTCAGGTCTTACTTTCATCAAGAAAGATTTTCCAGATCTGAGATGGGGCTAGGTACTCTTCCTACCTACTCCCATAGAGTAAGTTGCCTCTCACACCTTATCAAGTATGCGTAGGCTCTAGAGAGCCCATGTTGTAATAACTGTGTCAATCAGTGTATTTGTGGGACATTATGTCATGTCTGATGCACAGTAGGTACTCAATAAATGCTTGTAGAATGAATGAATGAGGAGAGCAGAGTTATGAGGGAATTAGAATCCAATGTCTGTTCAACCTAAGTCCTTAATAAGTTGTTCCATGAAATAGCATAGAGTTCCTTTAGTGTTAGAATTCTGTAATTATAAAGGTTTCTGTGAACATTTCCCAGGTGTTACTTGGTGATATGTTTACCCCCACCAAAAGCTTCTTTGTTTAAATAAACTTATGAAACTCTGGGTTAAATAGAATGATAAATATGTTTTTATTGCAGAAACTCTCAGAACTATCAAAATACTAATATGCAATGTAAATCTTTAAATATTCTCTGTATAAAGTATTGCCCAAACTTATTTGGGCCAAAGAATTCCTTCAAACCATACATGTACATTCAACAGCTACTTACTGACCACCTCTCCTGTTCCAGGCACTACTTATGACCCTGAGGAGAAACAGTGAGCAGATGAGGTCTTGTCTTCAAAAGACTAGCTGTCCAGCCAGTGGGACAGACAATGAACAGCCAAATATATCAAATGATCAGGTGAAGAACAGAAGTTTAGAAATCCCTCCACTGGTACTATTAAGTAAACAAAATGTTTAATGAAACCATGATGATGGGAAGAGTGATCAGGAAAAGTTCACTCAATAGGAACATAAAGATGAGAAAGACCCAGACCTGCACCAGGAGACACCTGGACACATAAAGTCACAGTTGGGAGAAAGGTAGCAAGAGACATACAGTTGGCAGTATACTCAGGCTGGAGCAGTCACTGCCACTGGGATAGTTCCAGAGAATTTTGAGGAACCTGGTGACACCTGGAGCTTGGAGAAAATGTGGGCCTCAACAGGCCATGACCCAGGTAGACTCTGCACTTGCCTGAGAGTTAGACTGTGAAGAAAACCAGGCAGTGGCTCAGAGTAGCAGCAGCACTCCTTTTTTTTTCCAAAAGGGGATCTGAGGTACACTGTGCAGGGACCTTGTGTGTGCAGTACTGGGCCAACAAAGAGGGATGAGTGTAGGTGTAGTTTGCTCTCACTCAGGGCACCTCACAGACCAATCAAAGGGGGAAAAAACAAGGTGGCTTATTGGTGGAGGCCTAGAACAAATGACCAGAGTGGAGGGTGGGGACCACACAGTGCTCTGAGGGTGAAGGCTGGAAACTGGGCACCTGTAAATATTGTAGCACAGGATGAGCACCCCCATCCTCATGGAACCACAGAAAAGGAAAAAACAGAGCCCAGCTCCCCTCTGACTATGGGATCCAGGAAGATCTGCAATACCAGCTGCATAGGTTTAAAATCAGCAAAGGGCTTCACCCCCCACCCACCAAGAGTCAGACAGTAAGACCTGAGCTGAGAAAAAGCCAAGACAGATTCAGAAAGAATTCAGAAGGTGAACACCAAGAGCTGAGATAAATTTCACTTTGCTATCCTTCAGAACTTGCATTTTAAAATTTCTCTTATTTTTCCCATGTATTTAGTTTTTTTAGTTTTGTTTGTTTTTATTATATGTTTTCTTTTTTATTCTCCCTTTCATATTGCATTTTAATTTTTTCTTGTTTACTTCATTCATATTCCAAATAACACAATACTCCTGGCCTTTTAGTTGTTATTCTTTGTATTCAGATTATATATTTCTTGTCATACTATTGTTATTCCAAATCCTACACAGCACCCTTCCCAGGTCTTAATCCATTTTGCCATCTTCCTGAGCTTTGTTATTGTTGTTGTAAGCTTTATCTGCTCTCACATTATGCCAAGTTTATATCCTTTATTCTCACTATTTCTCCTTCAACTAACCTCACATAAGCACTCTTCTTCCTTAAGTCAGCTCATATTCTTTTTCCCCTCTAACAAGAGTCTTATTTCTTTTCCACCTTTTATAAACAGTGGCTACATTGGTGAAATACCATGGTTACTGCTATACTTCTTCAAAAGAACTCCTGTTTACTCACTACTTGTTTGTACTTTAAATCCCATAGAATACTCTCCTGCTCTCTTACTCCATTCTGCCTTCACCCTGCCCCGATCAGTTGAGTAAGGAATTTTATTTCATTGCTTTTCTCACTGTTCTTTCCCCCTTCTCTCAACCTGGACTTTACTCTTTAACCTTATTAATTTGCTTCCCCCATGTCTCAAAATCATTTTTTCTTTAGAATAGACATCTTATGTTAACTTTTCACTTTTCTACAATATTCTTATTCCCATTCCACCTTTATTAAACTCCATTCAGCTATTGTTTCTATACACCCTGCTGTGAATTTTCTGCAATATTGCATGCATTAGTCTACTACCTTTTCAATTTTACTTCTAACCTCATAATATATTTTTCCCTTTCCTTAACCCTTGTTCCCATCACTATGTAGGGTTTTACTTATGTTTTAAATTTTATGTTATCCCTTTCTTCACCTCATTTTATCACAACTCTTATCAAGTCTCCTCCCTTTTACCATTGAATAACATTTTCTCCTCTTTTAGTCATCTCATATTACCTTTGTTGTACCTTAAAATATCTTCAGTCTATCTTTACCTTTATTAATCTCAGTTAATTGCAACAGAGATTGCTGATGTGGTAGAGGGGTTCCTTTTCCTGGCATAGGTTTGGTTGTGTGGTAACACTGCTTTGTTAACCACACCTGTAAAACAGCATACAAGACAATGTGTGAGTTGGGATGACTAGTAAGCCTGCTAGAGGAAAAAACCCACTGAAAAAGGAGCCACCAACAGGTAAAGACGAACTACAAGAGTGATCAAAAACACAGAAGAAAGGGCAACTTTAGAATATCCAGACAAGGAGATCAAAGAGACTACTCCACTGAGTCCCACAGAATACCTACCACAAAAGTTCATTCTACAAAGACAGGTGGCAAAGCAGAGCATACAGAATTGCATAAATAAACAAAAAGAGTCACCTAAAATGAGGACACAAAGAAAGAACTGATAATCAAAAAGAATGGAAGGTTCGCCAGTGAAAGAACTAAATGAAATGGAAGCAGGCAAACTGTCAGATATATAATTGAAAATAGTGGTTATGAGAATGCTCAAGGAACTCACTGATAACTCCAAGGGACTGAGTGGGAACTACAACAACATGAAAAAGGAAATAGAACCTATAAGCAAGAAACAGGAATAACTGAAGAATACATATGAAATTAAAAAAAAACATACTAGAAGGAGTTACAAGCATGCTGGATGAAGCAGAGCATAGAATTAGTGAACTGAAAGACAAGGTGGAAAGAAATACCCAGATGAGCAGCTGCACACACACAAAAAAGACTAAAAAATATGAAGATAGCTTAAGGGAACTGCAGGACAACACGAAACACAACAACATTCGAGTCATAGGAATACCAGAAGGAGAAGAAAAGAAGAAGGGATAGAAAACTCATTTGAAAAAATGGCAGAAAACTTCACTAACCTGAGGAGCAGAAAAGCCATGCAAATTCAGGAAGCACAGAGGATCCCAATTAAGATGAACCCAAAGAGGACTACTCCAAGATATATCATAATTAAAATGACAAATATTGAAAATAAAGAGAACCTTAAAAGCAGAAAGGGAGAAACAGGAAGAAACATATGTGGGAAATCCAATAAGGCTAGCAGCTGATTTCTCAACAGAAACATTACAAGCCAGAAAGGAATGCCAAAAAATATTCCAAGTAATGAAAAGTAAAGGCCTACAACCAAGACTACTCTATCCAGCAAGGCTAATTAAAAGGAAGGCAAAATAAGGAGTATCCCAGAGAAAAGAAGTCTAAAACAATACACTTACACTGGGCCAGCATGGCAAGATATGCTAGAGGGACTGCTTCTAGAAGATGAAGAAAAAGAGTGAGAGAGAGAGGAACACAGGTACAGAGGGCAAAAATGAATAAGTATCTATCAACAGTAATTTTAAATATAAATGGGTTAAGCACTCCAATCAAAACACATTGAATAGCTGAATGGATAAGAAAGCATGACCCACACATATGCTGCCTACAAGAGACCCACCTGAGAACAAAAGATCTACACAGACTGAAAGCGAAGGGCTAGAAACAAATATTCCAAACAAATGGACAGGAAAAAAAGCTGCTAATACTATTATATCAGAAAAATAGACTTCAAAACAAAGGCCATAAAAAAAGCACAAATGGACACTTCATAGTACTCAAGGGAATGATTCATCAACAAGCTATAAACATTGTAAGCATATATGCACCTAACATAGGAGTACCCAAATATATAAGAAAAATCTTGAAGGACTTCAAGAAAGGTACAGAGAGCAGCACACTTATAGTAGGGGATTTTAACATCCCACTGTCAAGATGGAGAGATCTTCTGAACAAAATAACAACAAGGTTATTGTGGCACTGAATAATGCACTAGATCAAATGACTTAAATGATATGCATAGAAAATTTTATCCAAAAGAAGCAAAATACACATTCTTTTCCAATGCACATGAAACACTTTCAAAAGTAGGCCACACGATAAGACACAAAACAAGTCCCCCAAAATTCAAGAAAATTGAAACATAGAAAGCATTTTTTCAGACCACAAGGGGTTCTAACTAGAAACCAACCTCGAGGAAAAAAACAAAAGCTTTCAAATGTATGGAGATTGAATTGCATGCTATTAAATAATACAAAGGGGAGTAATGAGCTCAAGGAAGAAATCAAAAAATTCCTGGAAACAAATGAAAATGAACACACAATGGTCCCAAACCCATGGGACACAGCAAAGGCAGTCCTGAGAGGAAAGTTCATAGCGATACAGGCCTACCTGAAAAAGAGAAATATTTCAAATAAACAACCTAACCCTACATCTGCCAGAACTGGAGGAACAACAAAAAACAAAGTCCAGAGCAGGTAGAAGGGAAGAAATAATCAATGTCACAGGAGAATTAAATGACATTGAGACTAAAAATACAATTCAATGTATTAGTAAATCCAAGAAGTGGTTCTTTGAAAAGATGAACAAAATTGACAAGCCTTTAAGCAGACTCATCAAGAAAAAAAAGAGAGAGGACCAAAATAGATAAAATAAGAAAAAAGAGGAAAAATTAAAACTAATACCACAGAATTAAAAAGGATTGTCAGATATTATTACTAAAAACTATGTGCCAAGAAAGCAAAAAACCTGGGTGAAAAGGACAAACTTCTAGAAGAATAGAATCTTCCAAAACTGCATCAAGAAGAAGAAAGCCTGAATAGACCAATAACAGCTAGTGAACTTGAAACAGTAATAAAAAACTCAAAGCACAGAAGAGCCCTTGATGGGACAGTTTCACGGGAGAATTTTACAACACATTTAGGGAAGAGATAATCCCTGTACTTCATAGACTATTTTAAAAAGTCCAAGAAGGAAGACTACCAAATCTCTTTATGAGTCCAGCATCATCCTATTCCCAAAACCAGATAAAGACATGACAAAGAAAACTACAGGCCAGTGTTGCTAGAGAACATGGACACTAAAATCCTCAATAAAATATTGGCAAATAAGATCCACAAACACATTAAAAAGATCATACACCATGATTAAGTGTGATTCATCTCAGGGATGCAAGCATGGTATAATATTCGCAAATCAATAACTTTACTATATCATGTTAACAAAGTGAAAAACAAAAATCAGATAATCATATAAATAGATGCACATAAAGCATTTGCTAAGGTATAGCACCCATTTATGATAAAAACACTTAGCAAAGTGGGAGTAGAGGGATCATACCTCAACATAATAAAGGCCATATAGCAGAAACCTACAGCCAACATCATACTGACTGGGCAAAATCTCAAAGCTTTCTCACTAAGTTCAGGAACAAGACAAAGATGTCCGCTTTTACTGCTTCTATTTAACATATTATTGGAAGTCTTAGCCAAAGTGATCAGGCAAGAAGAAGAAAAAAAAGGCATCCAAATTCAATAGGAGGAAGTAAAACTCTCATTGTTCGCACATGACATGACAGTATACATAGAAAACCCTATAAGCTCCACCAAAAAACTATTCTACCTAATAAGTGAATTTGGCAAACGACAGGATACAAAGTCAATATTCAGAAATCAAAAGCATTTTTGTACACCAACAAAGAGGTATCAGAAACAGAAAAGAAGGAAAAATCCTATTGCTATAGCAACAAGAAAAATAAAGTATCTGGAAATAACCTAACCAAGGAGGTAGAAGATCTATACTCCAAAAACTACAGAATGCTGAAGGAAGAAATTAAGAAAGACATAAATAAATGGAAGCATATACTGTGTCCATGGTTTGGAAGAATTAACATCATCAAAATGTCCCTACTACCCAAAGCAATTTATAGATTCAACACAATCCCTATTAAAATGTCAATGAAATATTTCACAGATAGAGAACAAATAGTTGAAAAATTTATATGGAACCACAGAAGTTCCCAAATAGTCTCAGCAATTTTGAGAAAGAAGAACAAAGTAGGAGGGGTCACAATACCTGATATCAATCTATATTATAAGGCCACTGTAGTCAAAATAGTCTGGTACTGGCATCAGAACAGACATATAAATCAATGGAACAGAATAGAGAGCCCAGAAATAAATCCATGTCTCTATGGTTAATTAATATTTGACAAAGAGGTCAGGAGCATAAAATGGAACAAAAATAGCCTCTTCAACAAATAGTGTTGTGAGATCTAGACAGCTATATACAGAAAAATTAAACTTAACCACCAACTTTTGCCATACATAAAAATAAAATCAAGATGGATAAAAGACTTAACTATAAGTTGTGACACCATAAAAGTCCTAGAGGAGATCATAGGTAGGAAAATCTCAGATATTCCACACAGCAATATTTTCACCAATATGTCCCTAGGCAAGGCAAGGAAAGAATAAACAAATGGGACTTCATCAAAATAAAAATTCTGCATGACTAAAAAAACAAGTCAGCAAAATGAAAAGGAAACCAACCATGTGGGAAAATATATTTGCCAATAACACCTCAGACAAGGATTTGATCTCCATAATATATAAAGAACTCACAGGAATCAATACCAGGAAGACAAATAACCCAATTAAAAAATGGGCAAAGCTCAGGAACAGACACATCTCTAAGGAGGACATACAGATGGCCCAGAGACATAGGAAAGGATGCGCAGCATCACTAGCCATCAGAGAGATACAAATTAAAACCACAGTGGGATACCACTCCACACTGGTAAGAATGGCCAACATAAACAATTCAATAAACAAGTGTTGGGTATGTTGTGGAGGAAAGGGAACACTAGTACATTGTTGATGGGAATGCAGACTGGTGCAGCCACTTTGGAAAACAGTATGGAATTTACTTTTTTATATTTATATAAAAATATAAAATGGAACTGCCATTTGACCCAGCAATTCCACTTCTGCGATTATACTCTAAGAATCCTGAAACACTAATCTATAAGGACCTATGGACTCCAATTTTCATAGCAGTGCAATTTACATTAGCCAAATTCTGGAAACAGCCTAAGTGCCCATTAGTAAATGAGTGGATAAAAATCTGTGGTATATTTACACAATGGAATACTAGGCAGATGAAAGAAAGAAGTAACTACCTTTCACATCAGCATGGATGGAACTGGAGAGCATTATGCTAAGGGAAAAAAGCCAGGCAGTGAAAAACAAATACCATATGATCTTACCTATAAGAGGAACTGAATCAACAAAACAAATAAGTGAGCAAGATAGAACCAGAGACATGGAGATAAGGACACCAGACAGTAACCAGAGGGGATGGGGGAGGGGTGTTATGGGGGAAAGAATGGGAAGGGTCATTAAAGAACACTATAAAGGACCTGCGGACAAAGACAACGGGTGGTAGAGTATTGAATGTGGGAGGTGGGAATGTGTGGGCAGGGGTGAATAATGAGGGGTAAAAGAGGACACCTGTAATTGACCAACAATGAAAAAAAATTAAAATAAAAGATGATAGTCATTATTGTCATGATCTAAAGAAAGAGAATAGTAAAGAGCTGGTGTGACCTCTTGATGTTGAAAAAGCTCAGTATCTTGGGCTCCAGCTCCTTGAGCTGCAAGAGGCTGGAGCCCAAGATGAAGGAAGAAGCAATAGTGGGAGGTGAAGTTTGAGAGGAAGGCAGGCCAGGTCACACAGGGCCATGTAGTCCCAATTTAATACTGACTGAAATGGGAAGCATCCAAGGATCGATCTTAAGCCCAGAAACTATGATCTGAATGGTTTATTTTAAAAGAAAATTTTGGTAACTTGTTTTGCCATCTTTATAATTACATTAAAGAACTGAGTTAATCAAGTTACAAAAGTGACAAAGATTAGCAATTAAGTCAACATAGATTATTTTGTCATTAAGAAGCAAATTGTAACAACAATGTAGACCTTGCCATATGCTATAATTCACTTAGAGGAAGAGATAAACTTCAGGAAGAAATAATGAATAATAATCCACTTAATAAAGGACATGGGAAAATATTTAAATTTCTTGTTGACACTGACAATACAGTGAAAACTTGTAACACACAACCTCCATCCATGAATGACTTGATCTCTTACTTACTGCTCATGCATGAAAAAAAAGTTGATAACAGCTTACCCAAGTCAGAATAGCAATCCTTACATAAATTTAATGACAATCTTTTCATCTTCATGTGAGTGTTGTGAAGCTAAAAACAATTATTCTAATTTTTTCAGTCAACCATGGAAGAAAAAGGGCTGGGTTATCTTTTTTCATATTTTCCCTATAGAAATTGCTTTTTCAAAATTGTTGTCCTCCAACAAGGCAAAAATCAAGAAGCAGAAAAAAAGATGTGATAAAGGTGTGTTAGACAATTAACAAATAACAGTATTTCTGGATTTTATAATATTTGAGTCTTTATCAGCTTTTTAATTTTTTTGTGTTAAACAAATATTTGCTTACATTACTAACTATATATCTTTATATTATCATTCTTAAAGAGGGCATGGCAAATCCTGGTTCCCCTGTTGGAGATATGGCTTGATCATCAAGGCACAGGAAGAATTGTCTATGCATGGGGAATGCTTGGGTGGGTAGATGGGGACACAAATAAACTGAAAGGATGAAATACATTACAACTTTTAAAACTTAAAATTACATATAAATTAAGGGACAGATCAAAAGAGACAGCAGAGTATCTGACGGTTTTGCAGACTCTGAAACTGGGCTAGAAGGAAGACCAAGCACATTTCCCCATGTGGCAAAAAAGTCAGCAAGTGTTTTAGGTATCATGATATTAACTTTCCTTTACAGATTTTACATATTGTATCAGGAGAGTAGTGAGAATCTTATTAATTGAAATAATATACTATATTCCATCAGCATTTGAGAGAAATCATGGGAAATAATATTGTGATATAAAAATCATAATTTTAAGAGTGTTTTGCCTCAGAAATTTCATAACCAGAAATAACACAATATAGACAAATAAGAACAAGTTCTGAGGTTTTGTGAAATTGTACCATAAAAATAATCATGTAAAATCTAACATGGTACAAAACATGGCAGAAAATTTCATATCCACTTAAGATTCCTTGAGCAGAAGACTAGGTTGAGAATGCAGAACAAGAAGTTGGGAAATTTAAGAGGAATCTAATCTCAGATAGACAAATTTATGGTTGAAGATGACATTTCTGATTAAGAACAAGATGATACACAATTACTTCCTTAGCTTAAATTAAAATTATAAACTGTATGTTGCACATTGAATATTTTGTGTGTATATATGTCAACCAACTAAAACAAAGACTGAATCAATTACAAAAAATATAAAGTGTAATATAACACTGTAGAAAGTTATGGTCTGAGTTCTTAAAAATTTTATCTCATTTTCCCTGAAAATATATCTAAAGTTTTTTTCAGTTTTCTGAGGAAATTCCATACTGTTTTCCACAGTAGCTGCACTAGTCTGCATTCCCACCAACAGTGCACTAGGGTTCCCTTTTCTCCACATCCTCTCCAACACTTGCCACTGCTGGGATTATACCCTAAGAGCCCAGAAACACCAATTCAAAAGAACCTGTGCACCCTAATGTTCATAGCAACACAATTTACAATAACCAGTTGCTGGAAGCAACCTAAGTGCCCATCAGCAAATGAGTGGATCAAAAAACTGGTACATTTACACAATGGAATTCTACACAGCAGAGAGAAAAAAGGAGCTCCTACTCTTTGCAACAGCATAGATGGAACTGGAGAGCATTATGCTAAGTGAAATAAGCCAGGTGGTAAGGGACAGATACCATATGATCTCACCTTTAACTGGAACATAATCAACAAAAGAAAAAACAAACAAAATATAACCAGAGACATTGAAATTAAGAACAATCTAACAATAGCAAGGCAAGGAGGGGACAGTGGGGAGAAGGGTTTTCAGGAACTACTATAAAGGACATATGGACAGAACCAAGGGGGAGGGTGAAAGCAAGGGAGGGCAGTGGGTATGGATGGGGTGGGGAGAAAATGCAGACAACTGTAATTGAACAACAATAAAGTAATTTTTTAAAAAAATCAAAGATCAAGGCAATAACTACATACATAGGCTTAATGGAACTAAAAGTTTTTAATACATAATATTTTAAAAAGCATCTCTGAGGATTCATATATAGAAACTATTATCATATTTCAAAATTTACATTTACTTATTTTTAATAAATAATATGCTCATATGGTTCATAAATTCAGAGAAAAAGAACTTCTTCCTCCTGTCGCTGTCTCTCAGTATTATCAGTGTTTGTATATCATGCTTGCTTCTGTATAACTGAGCAATACATCCTGCATCTGGATTATTTCTTTCAGGAACATACAAGAAATAATTTTACATTGATACTTTGAAAATTGAAATTGTTTTTGTAGATGAAAATAGTACATAATATAAATAAAACAAAACAAGTGTCCTGTTGAGGATATTAAAGCAGGACTTGTTTTACCAAATTTTAAAACATTACAAATGTACAATGATTAGAAGTGGCACAAGTATTGTTTTTTTTTCTTTTGCTTTTCCTTTGATGACTTTATTTCTTTTATTTATTTATATTTTTTTAGTTTATTCAGTACAGTTTCTATCCTTTATTCCCATTCCAGCCCACCCACACATTCCTCCCCTCCTCCCTCCCCTTTCCAACCCCCCTAGTTTAGTCCATGTGTCCTCTATATTTGTTCCTGTAAACACTTCCCTTCTCCCCTGAAATTCCCTCCCCTCTCCCCTCTGGTCATTGACTACCTGTCCTCTATTTCAGTGTCTTTTGTTATATTTTACTTGTTTCTTTGTTTTGTTGTTTAGGTTCCTGTTAAAGGCAAGATCATATAGTATTTGTCTTTCACTGCCTGGCTTATTTCGCTTAGCATAATGCTTTCCAGCTCCACCCCTGCTGTTACAAAGGGTATGAGTATTGTTAACAAAATCTATGAAACTGGATACATAGTCCCAAAATAAAATCTTGCTATTTTAGAAAACTTCTTTTTTTATATAAATATAGATTTTATCCATAACTATAAAACTTACTTCAAGATGATTTTATCTTTTGTATATTGTAAATTGAGTTGTCTCCTCCTATGTAAATTCTGTATATTGATTCAAATGTTCCTACCTGTTATAGTAGTTTTTCAGTTAATTATATAGTCTATTTCTAAATATAATACAATCTGCCAAGATATACAATTGTAATCTCTCTGTTTTCCAATTTTAACATATTTAACTTTATTCTCTTGTCAAATTACATTGGGTTACATGTCCAGAAAAATGCTAAATAATAGTTATAGCAAACCATTCTGGCCCAATCTCTTATTTTAATGGGAATATTTCTAATAGTTTTTCTTGTTAATCAGGATGTTGACTCTAGAGTTATTAGAAATATATTTTATCGTGTCAATGAAGATTACATGTATAATTTTATTAGGAATTTTCTTTTTATCAAGATCTGATATTAAACTTTATAATTCCTAAGGAGGTTATCATATTAATTTCTACTTGGATTTTAATGTGGAATTAATGGATTTATGAATATTAAACAGACTGTATTCCTCAAATTTATTTCAGGTAATAGTATATTATACTATTTATTTAATATGTTTCTGGATCCTATATTTTAATATTTTACTTAAGTTTTGGATTTATATACATATATAATGCCAGTCTCTTGTCTGTTTATAATCAGTGTTGGTTCTGAGGGTCAATGTGAGAGCACTTCTGGGCTTGTGGCTTCTTGACAGATATTTCCGAGTAGGGGTAGGGAGTCCCTCCATTAGGGCAGAGATGGGGCCTTGCCCTGACTGCTAATGCTCAGTAGGACTCTGATCCATCCCCTTACCTGATATTTTCAACAGGGCTCTCATTTAATCCAGGGGGAAAACGGGTCCACTTAGCTATGTGTCAGGAAACATCAGCTTTTTCTTTGTTTCAACATTTTTTAAATTGTTGTTCCCATACAGTTTGCATAAGATACTTGGCCCCTCATGTTGCTCCTATCTTGGCACCCCTAGTCAGTCTGCCTTCCCTATTCTTCCTTTTGGTATTTTTTCTTTGGTTGTCTCTGGTGATATTTAGCAGGGAGGAGCACAAAGAGATGAGTCTGCACAATATTATCCAGACTGGGAATCCCTGGTGACACTTGTCTAAAATCTAGGTTGTGGAACCTCTCTGATTTTCTTGCCTATGTTCTCTAGAACTCTTATGGTGTCATGACTTACATTTAAGCCTTTTTTTGTTGTTGTCGTTTTTGTTTTTTTATAACATTTTTATTTTAATTTTTGTTCAAGTACAGTTTTCTGTCTTTTATTCCTATCCCAGCCCACACCCCAGTGCTCCCCACCTCCCTCCCATTTCCACCTCCCTAGTTTTTGTCCATGTGTCCTTTATACTTGTTCCTGTAAACCCTTCCCCTTTTCCCCTGAAATTCCCTCCCCTGTTTGCTCTGGTCACTGTCAGCCTGTTCTCTATTTCAGTCTTTGGTTATATTTTGCTTGCTTGTTCATTTTGTTGATTAGGTTCCTGTTAAAGGTGACATCATATGGTATTTGTCTTTCACCATCTGGCTTATTTCCCTTAGCATAATGCTCTCCCGTTCCATCCTTGTTGTCGGAAAGGGTAGGAGCTCCTTCTTTCTTTCTGCTGCATAGAATTCCATTGTGTAAATGTAACATAGTTTTTCGATCCATTCATTTACTGATGGGCACCTAGGTTGTTTCCAGCACTTAGCTATTGTAAATTGTGCTGCTATGAACATTGGGGTGCATAGGATCTTATGGATTGGTTTCAGGGATTTTAGGATATAATCCTAGCAGTGGAATTGCCAGGTCAAAAGGCAGTTCCATTTTTAGTTTTCTGAGGAAATTCTATACTGTTTCCATAGTGGTTGCACCAGTCTGGAATCCTACCAATAGTGCACAAGGGTTCCCTTTTCTCCACGACCTCTCCAACACTTGTTGTTTGTTGCTTTGTTTGTGATGGCTATTCCCAACGGTGTGAAGTGGTATCTCATTGTGTTTTAATTTGCATCTCTCTGATGGCTAGTGATACTGAGCATCTTTTCATATGTCTTTGAAACCTTTATATGTCTTTCTTGGAGAAATGTCTGTTCAAGTCTTTTGCCCAATTTTTAATTCGGTTGCTTGTCTTCTTAGAGTGGAGTTGTGTAAGTTCTTTGTATATTTTGGAGATTAAACCCTTGTCTGAGATGTTCCATGCAGCACTATTTTCACCAATATGTCCCCTACAGCAAAAGACTTAAATGAAAGAATAAACAAAAGGGATTTCATCAAAATAAAAAGCTTCTCCGTGGCTAAGGGAAACAGTGTTAAAATGAAAAGAGAACCAACTGTATGAGAAAACACATTTGCCAATGATACCTCAGACAAAGATTTGATCTCCAAAATATATAAGAAACTCACACAACTCCACTCCAGGAAGACAAACAACCCAATTAAAAAATGCGCAAAAGATCTGAACATACACTTCTCCAAGGAGGACATACAGAGGGCCCAGAGGCATATGAAAGGATGCTCAGCATCACTAGCCATCAGAGAGATGCAAATTAAAACCACAAATCCACTTCACACCACTGAGAATAGCCATCATAAACAAAGCAACAAACAAATATTGGAGAGGTTGTGGAGAAAAGGAAACCTAGTGCACTGTTGGTGGGATTGCAGACTGGTGCAACCACTATGGAAAACAGTATGAAATTTCCTTAGGAAACTGAAAATGGACCTGCCTTTTGAACTGACAATTCCACTGCTGGGATTATATCCTAAGAACCCTGAAACACCAATCCAAAAGAACCTATGCACCCCAATGTTCATAGCAGCACGATTTACAACAGCCAAGTGCTGGAAACAACCTAAGTGCCCATGAGTAAATGAATGGATCAGAAAACTATGGTACATTTACACAATGGAATTCTATGCAGCAGAAAGAAAGAAGGAGCTCCTACCCTTTGCAACAGCATAGATGGAACTGGAGAGCATTATGGGAAGTGAAATAAGCCAGATGGTGAAAGACAAATACTGTATGAGCTCACATATAAGTGGAACCTAAACAACAAAACAAACAAACAAGGAAAACATAACCAGAGACATTGAAATTAAGAACAGTGTGACAGTAACCAGCAGGGAGGTGGGAGGGGATAATGGGGGGTGAGAAATGGGGACGGGTTTTCAGGAACAACTATAAAGGACACATGGACAAAACCAAGGGGAGGGCTGTCATCGGGGTGGGGGGGAGTAATGGGGGGAAGGCAGACAACTGTACTTGAGCAACAATAAAAAAATTTTAAAAAAATAAAAAATAAAAAATAAGGTGGTGTTTTTGTTTCCCACACTGTTGTTCAGTTAACTGAATGAATATTATAAAAATTGCAGCACTCATAAATAGCCATGCTATTAATATCAATCTCAGTGAAAATGGATTTAAGCAGGAAAGTGCTCTTTCTTCATCTGTACCTTTGATACATTTAGTTTAAAAGCAGGCCTCCATTCTGTAAAGCTAACATCAAAGTGAGCAGAGACATGCACAAGTTCCATTTGTTTCTAAGCACCTCTAAATGTGACTTCTAGTTTCATCCTAAGGCCTGTGTGTCATTACGGTGAATAGAATTTTCTCCTTAATTTTTTATTTCTTAACTAACTAAAATTCTCCATCCTCTATTCCTCTCCCTATGTGGACATACCCTTTCTCTTAACACATATCCTACAATCATTTTATTAACATGACATCACCTCTTCCCCTCTTTAAGTTTCTACAAAAAGCCATAAAGCTCATTTGCTTACATAGCTAGGTTTTAACAAATTCTAAGGTATAGTCTTAATAATACCAGACTAATCAATGTATGATCAATACAATGCTGTTGTCCTTGATAATACTTAAAATAACAGGCCATCAATAGAAATTTGGCATTTTTTGGTACACAAAGTATGTACTAAAGTGGAATGTGTAAAGACCAATGCAGCTTCTTTATTTCTAAGGGCTTATCCAACATCTCAATGTGGTGAATTTCATCTGATCCAATAATTTAAATACTCTTTAGGTAAATTCTTAGTGTTCCATACTCCTCCTACTTCTCTCCTGGACAATATCTGGGCATTTGGGGTGAATGTTTAGCAGTCTTGCTGTGGCCAGAATGACAAATCTCAGAAAGCTATCACATTCCTAACTTTGGGTGGGTGGTCTGGCCCATTCCCAGCCCATAGCAGGTGTGGAGTGTGTGATTCTATGACCACTGGGCACTGTGGCAGCTTTGCTTAGGCACCTCCATATACCCAGCTGTCTATCCCATCACCTGGAACATTAGCAGACCTCACCCTTAACCCCAGGCTCAGAATCATTCACTCTTTCACCATCTTCTTCAGAGTTTCTTTTTTCTTCTCCATCTCCAGCACACCACATACAGGCAATGAGGACTAGGAGACTTGATAGTTCTGCTGGTCGCACATCACACAGGGTGCAAAGGCAAGCACAGCTTCTTCTGGAAACAAGCAATGACCCAGACACAGCCACGCAGATACAATCAGCTCTCTGGAATTTCCCATGTTTTTGCCCTACCTTTGTCTGTAAATTTCTTCCTACCCCCACTAGTATTCTAGTTCAAGAAAGGAAAAGTGAGGACCCATATTGACCTTTCACTCTAATTCATTCTCTTTTCTCTTTCCCTGCAGTTTCTTGGCCAGAAAATAAGGGGACTCTTCCTTCTCCCTGTGTCAGGAAGGTCATCTCCAATCTCATACTCCCTTTTCCTTCAACTTGGATTCATTCTTTAAGACTTTAATGGCTCTTTGTCATGTGGTAAGAAACCCCCTTTAACAATAAAAGACTACAAATCACCAGAGCACTCTATCAGACAGAGTTCTTAGCTAACACAATATCAGTTGGGATATGTAAGGAATATGTATGCATTTCAACTTTGAGAGTAGTGGAAATTAATAATGAGATAAAATTAGCAATGCCAGTCTTAATAATACACGTCATATTGTCATTATCCTGCTGTAGGAATACTGGAAGCACGTTCAAACATTGATCAGTATTTAGTACTCAGTTTTCATAAAGTATTTCACTATGATTCCTAATTAATTTTACCTTTGCAAAAAGTTTAAGATTGGCTGCTATTCTTATC
>CM052539.1:85652946-85667415 GCA_028533065.1 Trachops cirrhosus
AATAATAAGAAGAATTAAAAAATGAAAAGTTACTTAATAAAAAAAAATCCAGCAAAAAAATTGAAAAGAGAAAAAACAAAATAAAAGAAAAAAAAACAAAACACACACACACACAAACACACAAAAACGCTTTGTTGGTTGCAAACTGGCCAAACCGGTTTTCCTGGTTTTGCTGGTTGCAGCAGACTTAGTGGCGAATGCTGTAGCTTTGTTCCACTTCCTATTCAGAGCTCTGTCAGCCTTTGGCACGCTGTCCCCAGGTCCAGCCTCACCGGCCCAATGCCCCAGGCACCAATCTGTGTACTCCCAAGCACTCCCTTTGGTGCCCACCGAGGAGTTCCTGCACACATGCGTCCCTTCACGGGTGTGTACGCTGGCGCCTCTCAGCAGGGGTCAGGCCTCAGGCGCGCACTTCAGCTCTCCTTCGATAGCTCACTGGGGAGTGTGCACCCGCTCGCCCCCCTTCCAGGTTTACGGGTGTGAACACTGTGGATTTTGAGGGGCTGGAACCTCCCCTGAATTTACGTCCTGGGCACCAGGGATCCCGCAGAATGCCCGCGCTTTTTCCGAGCTCACGGGTGTAGGCACCCAGACTTTTACTCAAAAAAGTAGCTCCGGGTTGTGGCGCCGGCGCAAGGCACTACGGTCCCCGGACCCTTTGTATTGGTGCCTCTACCTCGGAAAGCTCACTGCTGAGCGCGCGCCGCCGCTTCCAGGTTCTGTTTATGCTGTGGATTTTGGGGGACTCGAGCCTCCCCCCACATCCCGGCCTGGGCACCGGAGATTCCGCAGAACGCCCGTGCTTTTTCATGCTCACGGCTGTAGGCACCAAGCCATTTACCCAAACAATAACTCCCTCTGGGTTGCGGCGCCCACACAAAGACCTGCCGTCTTTGGCTCCACTGGCTGGGCTGCGATCTTCCCCCAAGCCCCGTTTCGAGGTCCCCCGGATCAGCACTGCTCAGTCTTTGTTTGGCCAGGGAGGGAGCGGATGACCCAGCTCCCCTACCCCGAGAGCCCTGCGGCAGCTCCCGGAGCTCTGGGGCTGGGGCTGCGACCTCCCTGCTCCCCACGCTGATCACTGGGCTGTTATTATCCTGCAGTAGTCTCCTTACCATCTGGTCTTTCCATGTCCGCTACAATTTTGATTTCTTATTTTCATGTAAGCTGCAATGTCCTCTTTAGTATGGTTAGGTTTTTCTGTCTTTTGAAACGGGAGGTGGTGTGTGCTCCCTCCTACCACGTCGCCATCTTCCCAGGTTTTGTCTATATTTGTTTTATATATATATATACACACACACAAATATATATACTTGTCATACTTTGTTATATATATATGTCATACCCTATTTTTTGGACCATAAGATGCACCTAGGTTTTAGAGGAGGAAAATAGGAAAAAAATTTTCAAAGTAAAAAATGTGGTAAAATATTTAATAACATAAATAACATAATATTTCACCAATGTAAATGTAAACAGAACTCAACAGCAGCGTAACAACCATTAATCCTCCCTAATTTGGGGTGGGGGAAGTGCATCTTATGTAGTCTGAAAAACATGGTGTATATGTCATATATTTATTGTATATATGTCATATATATCTATACTCATTATACTTTGTTATACATATAACATATATATGTATATATATCTGAAGAAAAATAAGTACTTTTCTTTTTTTTTTTAAGATTTTATTTATTTATCTTCAGAGGGGAAGGGAAGGAAAGAGGGAGAGAAATATCAATGTATGGTTGCTTTCTGTGCATTCCCTGCTGGGAACTGGCCTGCAACCCAGGCATGTGCCCTGACTGGGAATTGAACCGCGATCTCTTGGTTCACAGGCCTGCGCTTAATCCACTAAGCTACACCAGCCAGGGCAGTACTTTTCTTAGTAGATCTTTCTAAAAGACTTTCTCTTCTGCATCGGGGAATGCTCACATTTAGAATAAAAAAGAAAAAGGAAAGCTGAGGTTCTCCTAATTCTCTTACTTGCTCTCCAGTGGTGAGAGTCCCCAGTTTCATCAGAGCTCATCTTCTTATTTTCCAATCACAGGACAATCACTGATAGGGGAGACACCACTGACCACCTCCTGTGAATTTTAGAAAAGTTTCCTCTCTAAGTAAAAAATAACTTTGCAGTGCTGATTCATCATCTAGTCTATAGAAAACAGCACAAGCAAAATGAGTGTGTATCCATTAACTGTGGTATGAAATCTGTAATTCCATTCTCAGCTGTCCAAATCTGCTGAGTCCTGTCAAGTGCATCTAGAAAGACAGGATCACTGGAAATGTTTCAAAGAGTTTTGGAAATAATATTTTAACTCAGGTTTTGACACTTGCCACACATGCACTTTTTAAAAAGCTGCATTTTATGATGTTACAATTAAAAAGCAAAGATCAAAACATGTTGTCACATGTAAATATAAAACAGAGGACTATGCCTTATAGCGTCTGCTTCAAGTTAATTGAAGATGTGAAATGGTAACAGAAATTATCATTGGGGGGTGTTTTGTACCTTACATTATATCACAATTCATTTAATTGGTTCAGACATATTATAATAAAGTTGATCTTAATCCAATCAGGCAGAAATGTTATGAAAAATGTATATAGTTATTAAAATACCTGAATGTTTTTAAGGAATCAATGAACATGTTTTGTATTTATGAATTTAGGATTTGGTTGACTTAAAATCTATGAGAATGCCAGGGACATGACACATGTGGTTCTTAGATTCAATTAGAAGAAAATTTCACTCATTTAATATAAAATCTCAAAGAAAATTTTGGGAGAAAACAAAAAGGAGACACAAAAAGTCCTTTTCTTAACATACTTTCCATCGAATCACACATACAGTTCTATCAACTCTGCATGGATAGTCTGTGCACCTTTGACTGTGAGGGAGATAGACACAGCAAACAACCTGTCCCCAAGGGTGACCTGCTGAGGGGTCCTGGCATTCCACATAAAGCTCCCTTTGGTCAATCAACTTAAAAATAGCTCCCCACAAGGCCTGGTAGCTAACTAGAGTTCAGAAATAAGTAAAAATAATGCAAATAGTTAAGTATTTGTGTTGATGAACTTTTCACAATGCCTGGGACATAATAAGCACTCAACAAAATTAAATAAAACAAGCCAAATGCTCAAAGGGCACAGTGAATTTTATAGTGAGAGGAACAATATATTTAACATAGGAAGGTGCTGTTAACTGAGTATCTATACAGCACGCATCAGCAGAGTAGTAGCCACATGTGAATCCTTAAATTTTAACTAGTTAAAATTTAATGAAATCAGAAACTTAGTTCTTCTGTTACAATAGTGACAGGTGGCCACCACATCAGCACAGAGGTAGACTGTCTTCATTATTGCAGAAATTCCTGATAACCCTGCTTTAAACTATTGTCTGAAAGGCATCTGAAGGAATAAAGCACAGGGCTGACAAATGTGAATGTACAGAATAGGCACAAAAAGGACAGAGCAAACAACACTGGATAGAAAAGCTAGGTAACATTGACAAAAAGAGGGGAAAATGCATTTCTATGGAGACATACAGACTGTTTAGAGATTCATTTTGAGGATCAAATCTAAGGAAAAACCCACTAAAATAATTTAAATCCATCTGCTTGTATATAGAACTGTAAAGCACAAAGAGAAAAAAATCTATTTAAATTCTAGGGACACCATGTGACTATTGTCATCTTTAGTGTTAAACATAGACTTACAGTCATCCAGTTGCAGTGAATGAAAGCTAGTCTGTGACACATGATGACAGGAAAAAGTACATGGAAATAAAAATTAATTTACAAGGCATTATTTTAAATTTGTTTTTTAAATATTTTTCTTTCAGTGAGAAGATAGCAAGTTTCATCACTTACAAGTTTTCCATATGACTTATGACAACATAAGAACCACAACATTTGTGGTTCAATGCACCATTAAATTTTATCTTCAACATATTTCCCACATGAAACCTAAATTTCTATTAAGCCTCAGAAATGTAATACATAAATCTCTCCAAGAAGGGATAATCATTACATCTCTGTAGAAAACACCATTTTTGCCACATATGAAAATTATTAAATTAAAAATGTAATGACCAAATTTAGAAAAGTTCCTTTAGGCCATAGAAAATGAATTTAATCTCTGAATATGATTTATGTCTGTCAGTGAACTAAACATCATTATCAGATGTAGTTCACAATAAAGTGTGCCATGATTCTTGTCTCATTAATGAAGCCTGTCTGTGAAACAGGTGGTATTTTGGGCCAAAGTGAGCATCTCTGACCTATGAGAACATCCGCACCCACCCTACTGTAGGAACCAAATGCAATACAAGCCATTAAAATTGTTGACCTGTGACTTAAAAATAGCTCAGGAGTCATGTTTTCCTGCCCTTGGAATTAGAACATTCTATTTCAACCTGGAAGCAATTTAAAATATATACAGACATGTGAAGGTATTAAAATAATGAATTAAAAAGGCAGTTACCTAAATTAAGTTCCATACAGATAGAAATAGCCAGCGTGCAGGGAATTGCAACAGTTTCCATGTTGTGGTATACATAAAATTGTATCATAAAATTTCATTGGCAGGAACAATGTTTTATATATCTTTGAGAAATTTGGGACATTCTTGTTAAAAAGGAAATGTTAACACAAAACAAGTTCAAGGGACATTACTTTGATTAATTATAGCAATCCACAAAATAATTTTATTTATTTCTATTATTTTATTACTTGTTATTGTCATTCAAGTACAGTCTTCTCCATTTACTATCAGGTCTCCCCTCTACATGACAGCCATCCTCACTTCACACCCTTGATCCTACCCCCCTTTGGCTTTGTCCATGTGTCCTTTACACATATTCCTTGACAAACCTTCCTGTTTTCCTGCCATTATACCCTTTCACCCCACCTCTGGTTAATGTCACTTTGTTCTTTAATTCAGCGTCTCTGGTTATAATTTGTTTGCTTGTTTGTTTTGTTGATTAGGTTCCACTTATAGGTAAGATCATATGGTATTTGTCTTTCACCGCCTGGCTTATTTTACTAAGCATAATGCTATCCAGATCCATCCATGCTATTGGGAAGGGTAGGAGTTGCTTCTTTCTATCTGCTACATAGTATGCCATTGTGTAAATGTACTATAATTTTTTTATTCACTAATTTACTGATGAACACTTACGTTGCTTACAACACTTGGCTATGGTGAATTGTGCTGCTGTGAACATTGGGGTGCGTAGGTTCTTTGGATTGGTGCTTCAGGATTCTTAGGGTATACTCCCAACAGTGGAATTGCTGAGTAAAAAGGCAGTTCCATTTTTAGTTTTCTGAGGAAATTCCATACTATTTTCCACAGTGGCTGCACCAATCTGCATTCCCACCAACAGTGCACTAGGGTTCCCCTTACCTTTTCTCCACAACTTCACCAGCACTTGTTGGTTTGTTGATTTCCTTATGATGGCCATTCTGACTGGTGTGAAGTGGTATCTCATTATGGTTTTAATTTGCATCTCTTTGATGGCTGGTGATACTGAGCATCCTTTTATAAATCTCTGAGTCCTCTGTATGTCCTCCTTGGAGAAGTGTCTGTTCAGGTCCTTTGTCCATTTTTTAATTGGGTTGTTTGTCTTCCTGGTGAGGATTCTTTCTATATTTTGGAGATCAAACCCTTGTCTGAAGTATCATTGGCAAATGTATTTTCCCATATGCTTGGTTCCCTTTTCATTTTTCTGATGTTTTCTTTAGCCATGCAGAAGCTTTTTATTTTGATGAAATCCCCTTAGTGTATTCTTTCCTTTACATCCCTTACTCTGGGGACATATCACTGAAAATATTGCTGCGACGGATATCTGAGATTTTCCTGCTCATGTTCTCCTCTAGGACTTTTATGCTGTCATGACTCATATTTAAGTCTTTTATCCATTTTGAGTTTATTTTTGTACATGGCATAAGTTGGTGGTGGAATTTTATTTTCTTGCATGTAGGTGTCCAAATCTCCTGACACCATTTGTTCAAGAGGCTGTGTTTATTCCATTTTATGCTTATGCTTCTTGGTTGAATATTAACTGAACATACACTCTTGGGTTTATTTTTGCATTCTCTATTCTGTTCTATAGGTCTATGTGTCTGTTCTTATGCCAGTACAAGACTGTTTTGATTACTGTGGCCTTGCAATATAGTTTAATATCAGGCATTGTGATCTCTCTTACTTTGTTCTTCTTTTTCAAAATTGCCATGGCTATTTGGGTATTTTTATAGTTCCATGTACATTTTTGACATGTTTGTTATATATCTATAAAATATGTTACTGTTATTTTCATAGAAATTCATTGAATCTTAAATTGTTTTGGTTACTATGGACATGGTGATTCTGTTAATTCTTCCAATCCATGAACATAGGATATGATTCCATTTATTTCTATGTTTCTTAATTTCTTTCTTCAGAATTGTGTTTTGTTTTGTTTTGTTTTGTTTTGTTTTTTGAGTACAGGTCTTTTACATCCTAGGTTAGGTTTCTTCTTAGGTACTTTAGTTTTCTTGTTGCTGTATCAAATGGGATGTTTTTTTTCCTGATTTCTGTTTCTGATATTTCATTGGTGCACAAAAATGCCTTTGATTTCTGAATATTGACTATGTATCCTGCTATTTAACCAAATTCATTTATTACGTTGAGTAGTTTTTTGGTGGGGTCTAAAGGATTTTCTATGTATACACTCATGTAATGTACAAACAATGTCAGTTTTGCTTCCTCTTTTCCAATTTGGATGCCTTTTATTTCCTTTTCCTGCCTGATTGCTGTGGCTAGGACTTCCATACTATGTTGAATAGGAGTGGTAAAAGCAGACAGCCTTGTCTTGTTCCTGATCTTACTGGGAGAGCTTTTAGTTTTTGCCCATTGAGTATAATGTTGGCTGTAGGTCTCTCATATATAGCCTTTATTATGTTGAGGAATGCTCCCTCTATTCCCACTTTGCTGGCCGTTTTTATCATATATGGGTACTATATCTTATCAAATGCTTTTTCTGCATCTATTGATATGATCATGTGATTTTTGTCTTTCCTTTCATTTATGTGATATATTACATATATGGGTTTCTGAATATTGTACTATCCTTGCATCCCTGGGATGAATCCCACTTGGTCATGGTGTATAATTCTTTAATGTATTGCTGGGTGCGATCTGCCAATATTTTGTTGAGGATTTTTGATGTGGACCCTGGTTCGTGGGGTCCGTGACATTGTGGATAATACAAGAAATTCGAAATTCACATGGACTACCAAGTCTGGTAGAAGAAAAGGGATGACATGGCTTCTCTTTCAAGAAGGAAAAAGGCTTGGAGCATCTCGGCCACTCTCTCAAGGGAAGAGCCCCCTAACCCTTGCCCTGACAAGCTTTTATTGCTTTTTCTGGGCACATTACATGATGGTCCTCATTTACTATGCAGAGGTTTCACTTTAGGTGGTTACATTTTACAGAAAACAAAGGAGAGGATGCCACAAGTCACATCACAGAAGAAGGATATTTGCAAATGCAGAGGGAAGAGTGGTTGAACTGGTTACACTACATCCTTGGAAGGTTTAGCATAGATTTTAGGAAGTTACTTTAAAGATATGCAGTAAAGGTTTCCTGCCTCAATTCAGGGTGAAGGAGTTTTAGCAAAAGCGAGTCTCATAGCAGTCTAGGTATAATGCAGGCCTGATTCCCCACAGAAGAACCTATCTGTGGGCGTGGGTCCTGTCTGGGCCCACACCATGCAGCGCAGTTTCCTATATTTCTCCTTGTTTTCAGTTAGCACTGCTATAGATACCACAAAGCTTGCTATTTGCTGGTCTCTTACATGACCCTGAGAAAATAATTTGCAAATGTGTCAAAGTACATAGAGCATTACTATAATCAGTAAGCAACCAGTGGCTCCAAAGACCCACATTCTCAGAATAAGCCCATCAGTCATTGTCAGGCAGTAATGATCAAATATATAACATTCAAAGAACGCTGAGGGCCCATTTTGAGTAGGGTCAGATAGCTAAAGTGCCATAAAACTTTGGGGAAATAAACTCATTTCAGGCTTGGACCTTTATCATTTAAATTGAGGTTATTAGCAAAGTAGGTTTCTTTTTTTTAATTTTTTAATTTTTAATTTTAGCAAAGTAGGTTTCATAGGATTTTATGCATTCTTTCTTAGGCCTGATCACCCTGGAAAACTTGCCCTTTTTAGCACAGGGCTGCACCCACCTCCAGCATTGTTTCAGGCTTAATTCAGTCAGGGGAAGTAAGGCAACCAAGAGATTAGGAGACTTCTTGCAGACTGAAAAAACACTCAGGCTGTGTCAAAGCTGAGGGGTGAGGGTCCATCACCCCCCATTCCTATAGCCCCCCAAGTCCTTCCCTGAGGACCTCTTCATGATCATGCCTGTCTTAGGTCATCCCTCCCTTGAGGAATCTTACCTTGCATTGGCTAACTGATCATGCACTGGGGGCCAGGCAGGGTGAATTAAAGTGTCAGAGGCTGTGCTCCTGCCAGGGAGATAAGCTTCATCTCCTCAGTGGCTTAGGTTCCCAAGGTCTCTCACTCAGCCTTAGCCATGGGGGTGGGAGCGTTACAGTTTCTGATACCAGGCAGGGAGGTTCCCAACATCTAATCTCCCCCTTTTTTGTTTGTGAATGCAATTGTAGCTGTTAAGCCTGTGAAATCTACTATTTGCTGTTCGCAAATGGGATCTCAAGAAAACAACCTCCATATACATCATAAAGCACAAATAAAGATTAAGACAAGGAGGCACCCAAGAGCTTCCATGACACAAACTCATAAATTCAGCCCACAAAACCAGTTGTTAGGTTTCAGCTATTGTAGATTATTGTGGAGGGTCTGGAATACTTTTTGTTTGATAAGGCCTTTGCTCAAGCATTAAGAGCCTTGATGTCCCCCCATGTGGTGCAGAAACACCTAAAGGGAACATTATGGGGCACTGAGGGGTTGTTGCCCTCTGCAGGAGGCACTTGAGCCTCAGCTCCTGTCTTTGGGGCAGGCCCCATCCTCCTCTGTTGGCAGACCAGGCCTGTAAGTGATGGTGTGAGTGTCCATTTTCCTTCTGGTTGTTCAGGGTCAGCTGGGCCATCTGATCTGTCAGTTGATTGGTTCTTGGCTCCAGGTAGCAGAGCTTGGTGTCTATCCTGCTCATGATAAGGCTTTACTCTTTGGCTGGCAGCGAGACAGGACCTGTAGGGATGGAGACACACACATACCCTCTTCCCCATGTTAAGAGATCTACAGGGCCCTGCCAAGAGCCATCTCCCAGCAAATCTCTATATAAAACCTGAGGATAAGATGACTTTGGCTCTTCTGAAAATGTTTCTCAATTGGAGTACAGAGTGATTCATCACAATTTAGAAAATTATATGTAAACATGGCTAACAAAATCAGATTTTGGGGGGAAGGACTCATGACTCCCCTTTTTTTTTCTGTTTTTTTTAAGGTTTTTAAAAGTATGATGAGCCTGTTCTACAATTGCCTGACTGGTTGGATTGTAAGGTATTCGTGTTTTATGTTGGATATTCCAATGCTGAAGAAAAACCTGAGTAGAATGGGCAAGGTATCCAGGGCCATTATTAGTTTTAACTTGCTGAGGCCATCCTAAATGACTAAAGGCCTCAAGCCAATGGATTTGTATATTTTTAGCAGATTCTCCTGTTAAAGCAGGTGTATATAGGGCATCAGAGTAAGTATCAATAGAAATGTGAATGTATTTGAATTTTCCATCTGTTTGCCAAATTATTTGAGAATCTAGTCCTTGAGGATTAACTCCTGTAGATGGATGTGTGTTGCTAAGGAATTGGCAATCAGGACATTCTTTAATAATTTGCTTAGCTTGGAAAGACAAGCCCCCTACTGTTTCTGCAAGCTGCAATGAGGTTAAGCAGTAAATTAATTGCCCTGTTGTTCTCAGGACCTGGTAGTTCCTGAGTTCAGAGTTTCAAGGAAAGTGGGAAAGATCGGGGGTGTGCTCTGCTCAAATATGTTTTAGGCAAAAATGGTTATGCACCAAGGACCTCCTGTGACTCAGTTGACTAACCATTCTCCCTGGAAGAATAACCAGTTCATCCCGAAGGAAACGATTGGTGTTTACAGGTACTGAGTTAAAAAATGCTACTTAGTCTTCAGTGGAGAAGGGCTAGTTCTCCCCAGGAGACAGTATACCTATATTTCATTTTTACAATAAAGGTTACAGCTCTGGCATAAACAAAGAGGATCCTTAATATTTCTTTAACATGTCACACCCCCATCCCACTTATAGCATGCTTTAGATTGACAAATTTATTAACACATTCATAACTTTCAGGAACAGTTTTTTCTCCATTGGCAAATACATTTACTTTTTTTGCTAATTCTTATTGATTACTGCATTCCTTGAGTGTGCTCAAAAGTGAGCTGTCTCATTATCTAGTGCCCTTGACAACTTTAGGGAGGTTGGAGAAGAGGGAGGGAGGATACTAAGCTCCACATGGCTTGTTCCTAGGACTAAAGCAGTCCCTGGGCCTCCAGAAGGAGGATTCAGAGTGGTTAAAAAGACACATTTTCTCATTATTTTTCTTCCTGCACTTTTTACAGTTTGAGGGAAGTGAGAACTTTTTCCTTCTTTAAACAATCAATTTAAATTCTTTCTGAGTAGAATTCTTATGGTGTAACAACATTAGAGATCTTATTCTATTTACCAGCGGTTTAGTAAAATTTTTTGAGACTGAGCTGTTCCTTTCAAAACAAAAACAAAATTCAAGCAAACCAGTATTTTCAAATTAAATCCTCTAAAGGAGGGAGTGAGATACTAACCTTAGAATCTTATCTCACACCACCTCCTGTTATTTCAACTTCGGCCCAACTTTTTCCTAAATAAGTCTAAAGATCCCTTATCAGGTAGACATTCAGCAGCCCTAAAATGCTGCTGAACTAGCTTAAAACATTGCACTTGCTCCTTAGAGAACCCGTTCCCCATGGTTGAGGATTCGCAGAAACCTTTAAAGAGACTGTTTAACAAATAAAAGAACCTTTTTCTGAAATTCCTCCCACTGCAAGCATGGCAATTACAAAACCCGCCTCAATTTTGCTTTTTCTCCACCTGCACCTTTAAATTGTTATGCAGGAGGATGGAGGGAAAAGGCAAAACTGAAGGGACCACAAGAAGCGGCTTAAAGGAAAGAATTTGCTGAGATCCTTGGAAACTGTCCTGTAACTAGTTGATGTTTTTAAAGCTGATTAAAGAGAAAATCTTTGCTCTTTCTCCCAAGCCCAGATCTATTTGGGGGGTGTGCGGCGGGGATCAGTTTGTGGGTGTTTTTACAGTGTTGCCGCTAGTGCCCTTGTGGCTCTTAACTGCTCTGTCTGTGCCCACGAGGTTGAGGCAAATACTTGGGAGAGAGAGCAAGGCTCCTGCTTACTAAAGAAGGTACAGTTGCAAAGCAGTCACAAGAGAGGGCAACCCAGGAAGAAAACCGTTTTCCTCTGACATCCAACACACGCTACAACCTAACCGAAAATCATTAGGTGTTGTCGGCCCTTACCAGGGCTGATGCGTGTATACTCCAACCAAGCTGGTGTGTTGTCCACAATGATAGCTTGTAGCACTGGGTCCCTGTTCAGGCACCAGCTGATGGGGACCCTGGCTCATGGGGTCTACAAAATTGTGGATGAGATACAAGAAATTCACATGGACTACCGAGTCTGGTGGAGGAAAAGGGATGATCTCTCAAGAGGGAAAAAGCCTCAGAGCACCTCGGCCACTCTCTCAAGGAAAGAGCCCCCTAACCCTTGCCCTGACAAGCTTTTATTGCTTTTTCTGGGCACATTACATGATGGTCCTCATTTACTATGCAGAGGTTTCACTTTAGGTAGTTACATTTTACAGAAAACAAAGGAGAGGATGCCACTAGTCACATCACAGAAGAAGGATATTTGCAAATGCAGAGGGAAGAGTGGTTGAACTGGTTACACTCATCCTTGGAAGGTTTAGCATAGATTTTAGGAATTTACTTTAAAGATATGCAGTAAAGGTTTCCTGCCTCAATTCAGTGTGAGGGAATTTTAACAGAAGGAAGTCTCATAGCAGTCTAGGTACAATGCAGGCCTGATTCCCCTCAGGAGAACCTATCTGTGGGTGTGGGTCCTGTCTGGGCCCACACCATGCAGAACAGTCTCCTATAGATTTTAGCATCAATGCTCATCAGCGATATTGGCCTGAAATTTTCTTTGTTGTATATTTATCTGGTTTTGGGAATAGGATAATGCTGGCTTCAAAAAAGAGTTTGGGAGTCTTCCGTCTTCTTGGATTTTTTGGAATAGTCTGTGAAGGATGGGGGTTAGCTCTTCCTTAAATGTTTTGTAGAATTCTCCGTGAAACCATCCAGTCCTGGGATTTTGTGTGTCCAGAGTTTTTTGATTACTGCTTTAATTTCATGTGCTGTTATTGGTCTGCTCAGGCTTCCTGCTTCTTCACTGAGTTTTGGAAGATTATATTTTTCTAGAAATTTGTCCATTTCACCTAGGTTCTCAAATTTCTTGGCATATAGTTCTTCATAGTAATTTCTTACAATCTTTGGTGTTTCTGTGGTATCAGTTGTAATCTCTCCTCTTTCATTTCTGATTGTGTTTATTTGGGTCCTCTCTCTGTTTTTCTTGAGTCTGCCTAGAGGCTTGTTGATTTTGTTTATCTTTTCAAAGAACCAGCTCCTGGATTTATTAATCCTTAGGACTGTGCTTTTTAGTCTCTGTGTTGTTTAGTTCTGCTCTGACCTTGGTTATTTCCTTTCCTCTATTTACTCTAGGCTGTCGGCTTTTTTTGTTCCTCCAGTTCTTGTTGGTTTAGGGTTAGGCTGTTTATTTCAAATGTTTCTATCTTTTTTAGGTAGGCCTGTATCTCTATGAACTTCCCTCTCAGTAGTGCCTTTGTTGTAAGTCACATAAGTTTGGATTGTTGTGAGTTCATCTTCATTTGTTTCTTCATACTTTTTGATTCTTTCCATTGTCTCATTCCTGATCCATTCATTGTTTAATCATCTCTATTTTTTTAGTGTTTTTGAGTTTTTTCCTTATGTTGGTTTCTAATTTCAGTCCCTTGGGGTCAGAGAAAATGCTTGATATGATTTCAATTTTCTTGAATTTGTTCAGGCTTGTTTTTTGTCCTATTATGTGGTCTATCTTTGAAAATGTTCCATGTGCATTTGAAAATAATGTATATTTTTCTTCTTTGAAATGAAATGCTCTATATATGTCACTTAAGTCAATTTGATCTAGGACATTGTTCAATGCCTAGATATCTGTGTTGATATTTTGTTTGGAAGATCTATCCATTCTTGACAATGGAATGTTGAAATCCTGTACTATAATTGTGTTGCTGTCAATATCTTTCTTGAAGTCCTCCAAAAATTTCCTTGTGAATGTTGGTGCTCCTATGTTGGGTGCATATATATTTACAATGTTTATATCTTCTTGATGGGTTCTTCCCTTGAGTATTATGAAGTGACCTTCTCGGTCTCTTTTTATGGCCCTTTCTTTGAAATCTCTTTTTTCTGATATGAGTATCGCTACCCTGACTTTTTTTCTTGTCCATTTGCTTGGAATATTTGTTTCTAGTCCTTCACTTTTAGTCTGTGTAGTTCTTTTATTCTGAGGTGGGTATGTTAAAGGCAACATATGTGTGGGTCATGTTTTCTTATCCATTCAGCTGTTCTATGTCTTTTGATTGGAGCATTTAATCCATTTAGTTTTAAGGTTATTATTGATAGGTACTTATTCATTGCCATGTTACTTCCTTTGTACCTGTGTTCCTCTCTCTCACTCTTTTTTCCCTTTTCTTAAAGCAGACCCTTTAGCATATCTTGCAGGGCTGATTTGGAAGGGGAGTATGCTTTAAGACTTCTTTTCTCTAAGAAACTCCTTACTTGGCCTTCCATTTTAAATGAGAGCATTGCTGGACAGAGTAGTCTTGGTTGCAGGCCTTTGCTTTTTTTTTTTTTTTTAGATTTTTTAAAAATATATTTTATTGATTATGCTATTACAGTTGTCCCATTACCCCCTTCATTTCCCTCCACCTTGCACACCCTCTCCCACCCACATTCCCCCCTTTAGTTCATGTCCATGGGTCATGGTTCTTTAGCTTCTACATTTCCCACACTATTCTTGCCCTCTCCCTGTCTATTTTCTCCCTACCATCCATGCTACTTATTCTCTATACCTTTTCCCCCTCTCTCCTCCTCCGATTGCCCTGTTGCTAACCGTCCATGTGCTCTCCATTTCTGTGGTTCTGTTCCTGTTCTGGTTGTTTGCTTAGTTTGTTTTTCTTTTTGTTTTAGGTGTGGTTGTTAATAATTGTGAGTTTGCTGTCATTTTACTATACATGTTTTTTATCTTCTTTTTCTTAGATAAGTCCCTTTAACATTTCATTAAATAAGAGCTTGGTGATGATGAACTCCTTTAAC
>CM052539.1:85667515-85742716 GCA_028533065.1 Trachops cirrhosus
TGCTTCTAGGATTCTCTCCTTCATTTTGACCTTGGCTAATGTAATTATGATGTGCCTTGGTGTGTTCCTCCTTGGGTCCAACTTCTTTGGGACTCTCTGAGGTTCCTGGACTTCCTGAAAGCCTGTTTCCTTTGCCAGATTGGAGAAGTTCTCCTTTATTATTTGTTCAAATATCTTTTCCACTTGTTGTTTTTCCTCTTCTCCTTCTGGTACCCCTATAATTCGGATGTTGGAATGTTTAAAGATGTCCTAGAAGTTCCTAAGCCTCTCCTCATTTTTTTTGAATTCTTATTTCTTCATTCTATTCTGGTTGTATATTTTTTTCTTCCTTCTGGTCCACTCCATTGATGTGAGACCCATCTTTCATTCCACCACTATTGGTTCCCTGTGCATTTTTCTTCATTTCACTTATTGTAGCTTTCATTTTTTCATCTAATTTGCAACCAAAATTAACCAATTCTGTGAGCATTCTGATCACCAATGTTTTGAACTGTGTATCTGATAGGTTGGCTATCTCTCGATTGCTTAAAAGGATTGGTTCAGGAGCTTTCATTTGTTCTTCTGTTTCGGCCACCTTTTTTTTTTTTGGTCTGGTCATGCCTGTTATGTATGAGGGGTGGAGCCTTAGGTGTTCACTAGAGGGGGTAACCCAGTCACTGGGTTGTGACTGTATATGTGGAGGCCTGGTCCAAGAGGGAACAATGGTGCTTGCTCCACTCTCTGTTGGACTTCAATCCCTTTCGCTGCTTCCCCCAAGCAAATTGGACCTTTCTGGTGTTGATTCCCATGTGGGTGGGCTTGTGCACCCTGTGGGTCTTTCCAACAACCACTCCTGTGAGGCTGGGAGTCTCTCCCTGTGCCTCAGCCCCCACAGGTGTTTCCAATCAGCGCCCCAAGGCTCTATTTTTCAGCACTGGGATCCTGGGTTGGGCACAGTGCCTTGCTTCACAATCACCACCTCTCTGAGTCTGCCAGTTGCCACCCCTCAGCTGGGGTCTGCCAGCCACCACCTGTGTGCCCAGGGTCTGCCTCTGTGGTCTTATGTGCCTGGTCCCAAGCTCTTTGTGTTGCGATCCCTCTTCTTCCGATTGCCCAACTCTGCCAGTCATAACGGTCTGGATGAATGTGTCTATTTTAACTCCTTGGTTGTCCGACTTCCATACAGTTTAGTTTTCTTTCAGTTTTGGTTGTTATTCGGTTTCTAAATTTTTGTCCCTATCTTGGTTGTGTGAGGAGGCACAGTGTGTCTACCTATGCCTCCATCTTGGCTGGAAGTCACAGGCCTTTGTTTTTCATTACTTGGAATATTCATTCCCAACCCCTTCTGGCATGGAGCTTTTCCATTGAAAAAGCAGCTGCTAGACTTATCGGGACATCCCTGTATGTTGCTTCATGTTTCTCACTTGCCACCTTTCAAATTCACTCTTTGTCTTGGAATTTTGCCATTTTAATTTTGATGTGTCTTGATGTGGGTCTCTTTGGGTTCCTCTTGATTTGGACTCTCTGTGTTTCCTGTATTTGTGTGAGATTTTCTCTCATCAAATTAGGAAAGGTTTCCATCATTACTTTCTGAAACAGGTTTTCGATCCCTTGCTCATCTTCTTCTCCTTCTGGTGCCCCTGTTATACAGAAATGATTATGTTTATGTTGCCCTGCAGTTCCCTTGCCACCTCTTCATTCTTTCTGAGTCTCTTTTCCTTTTCTTGCTCTTTCTGGGTGTTTTTTTCTACCTTGTCCTCCACCTTACTGATTGGATCCTCTGATTCATCTAGCCTGCTTTTGAGTCCTTCTACTCTGTTCTTCAGTTCAGAAATTTTGTTCTTCATTCCTTTGGCCCTTGATGATAGTTTCTATTTCCTTTTTTGTTTTGACATATTTTGCAGTGAGTTCACTGTAATTTCCCTGTGATTTTTGGTAATCCTCAGTGAGCTCAATGAGCTTCCTCAAAACAATTGTTTTGATCTCAGTATTTGACAGTTGACTTGCCTGTATTTCATTTATCATTGTTTCTGAGGATTCCTCCTTTTCTTTCATTTGGGGTTGCTTCTTAGTCTTCTCATTACTTGTGAGACTCTTGTTTGCCTCTGCTTCTTTAATTGATCTGTTATGACTCCCTGAGTTTGTGGTGTGATATTCTATGGTAGGAGAACTGTAAAATTCATTAATGCAGTCTCCTTGATCTCCTACCTACCAAATAATGGAAATTTATTTAACTCATAGTCTAATTACTTTATAATTAATTAAAATGTATATCATTTCTTGATCATTTAGATATTCATTTATAATTATCATGCCTCTACATATACCAGCAATGAATATTTATTTATTTTTCCTTTTTTTTTATTGTTGTTCAAGTACAGTTGTCTCCATTTTCTCGCCACCACACTCCCACTCCCCACCCAACCCCACTTCCCACCCTTCAACCTACCCCCTTTGGCTTTGTCCATGTGTTCTTTACACATGCACCTTGATGATCCACCCCTATTTTCCACAGTTATCCCTTTCCCTCCTCCTCTCTGGTTATTGTCAATTTGTTCTTTACTTAAATATGTGTGGTTGTATTTTGCTTCCTTATTTGTTTTGTTGACTAGGTTCCACTTAAAGTTGAGATCATGTGATATTTCTCTTTCACAATTTGGCTTATTTCCCTTAGCATAATGCTTTCCAGTTGCATCTATGGTGTCATGAAGGGTATGAGCTCTGTCTTTCTTCTTCATAGTGTTACACTGTGTAAATGTAGCACAGTTTTTTGATCCACTCATTGACTGATGGGCACCTAGGTTGCTTCCTGCAACTGGCTATTATAAATTGTGCTGCTATGAACATTGGGGTGCACAGGTTCTTTTGAATTGGTGTTTCAGGATCCTTAGGGTATAATCCCAACAGTGGTAATGCAGGGTCAAAAGGCAGTTCTATTTTTAATTTTCTGAGGAAATTCCATACTGTTTTCCACAGTGGCTGCACCAGTCTGCATTCCCACCAATAGTGTGCTAAGCTTCTCATTTATACATAACCTCTCCAACAGTTGTTGTTTGTTAATTTGTTTATTATGGCCATTTGCACTGGTTGAAGTAGTATCTCACTGTGATTTTAGTTTGCATCTCTCTGATGGCTAATGATGATGAACATCTTTTGATTGGTTTCTGGGTCCTCTGAATGTCTTTCTTAGAAAAGTGTCTGTTCAAGTCTGTTGCCCATTTGTAATTGAGTTGTTTGTTTTCCTTGTGGGGAATCCTGTGAATTCTTAATATATTTTACAGATCAAGCCCTTGTCTGAGGTATAATTTGGAAATATGTTTTCCCATGCTGTTGCTTCTGTTTTCATTTTGCTGATTTTTTTAGCCATGCAGAAGATCTTTATTTAGGTAATATCCCATTTGTTTATTCTTTCCTTCATGTCCCTTACTTTAGTGGACATATCAGTGAAAATATTCCTGTATGTGATATCTGAGATTTTCCTGCTTATGTTCTCCTCTAGGACTTTTATGGTATCACAATATCTGTTTAAGTCTTTCATCCATCTTTAGTTTATTTTTGTGTATGGTGTAAGTTGGTAATCAAGTTTCATTCTTTTGCATGTAGCTGTCCAGCTCACCCATTGCCATTTGTTAAATAAGCTATTTTTACTCCATTTTTTGCTGCTGCCCCCTTTGTCCAATATTAACTAAACATAGAGACTTGGGTTTATTTTTGGGCTTTTTATTCTGTTCCATTTGTCTATGTGTTTATTTTTATGCCAGTATCATACTGCTTTGACTACTGTGGCCTTCTAATACACTTTGATATCAGGTATTGTGATCCCTCCTACTTTTGTTCTTCTTTCTCAAAATTGTTGCAGCTATTCAGGATCTTTTATGGTTCTGTATAAATTTTTGAAATGTTTGTTCTATATCTGTGAAAATGTTATTGGTATTTTCATAGATTGCTTGAGTCTATAAATTACCTTGGGTAATATGGACATTTTGATGATGTTGATTCTTTCAATCCATGTACATGGTATTTGCTCCAATTTATTTTTGTCTTCTTTAATTTATTTCTTCAGTGTTGTGTATTTTTTGAGTACAGGTCTTTCACCTCAGTGGTAAGTTTTACTCCTAGGTACTTTATTGTTCTTGCTATAGCAAATGGGATTCTTTCTGATTTCTGATTTTGATCTTTCATTGCTGGTGTACAAAAATTTGTTTGATATCTAAATATTGACTTTGACCCCTGCTGTTTTGCCAAATTCATTTACTATGTCACATATTTTTTGGTGCGATTTATATGGTGTTCTATGTACACTATCATATTATTGATAGTGACAGTATTACCTCCTCCTTTCCAATTCGGATGCCTTTTATTTATCTTTCTTTTCCAATCTCTGTGGCTAAGACTTCCAATACTATGTTGAATAGAAGTGGTGATTGTGAACATTCTTGTCTTGTTCATGATCTGAATGGGAGCTTTTACTTTTTCCCTGTTGAGTTAGATGTTGGCTTTAGGTCTCTTGTATATGACCCTTATTGTGCTGAGGAATGCTCCCTTTACTCCTATTTTGCTGAATGTTTTTTATCAGAAATGGGTGCTGTAAATTTTCAAATGCTTTTTCTGGATCTGTTGATTTGATCATGTGATTTTTGTCTTTCCTTTGGTTATGTAATGTATTACGTTTATTGATTGGCAAATATTATACCATCCTTGCACCTCTGGGATGAATTCCACTTGGTCATGGTGTATGTATGATCTTTTTAACATATTGTTGGAAGCGGTATGCCAATATTTTGTTGGGTATTTTGCATCTATGTTCATCAGTGATATTTGCTTGAAGTTTTTTTCTTTGTTCTGTCTTTATCTGGTTTTGGAATTAGGATGATGCTGGCTCCACAAAAGGAGTGTGGGAGTCTTCCCTCTTCTTGGATTTTTTGAGTAGTCTGAGAAGAAAAGCAGTTAGTTCTTTCTTAAATGTTATGTAAAATTCTCCTGTGAAACTGTCCAGTCCAGGGCTTTTGTGTGACAGGAGCTTTTTTGATTACAGCTTTGATTTCACCAGCTGCTATCAGTCTATTCAGGCTTTCTGCTTCTTCTTCATTCAGTTTTGGAAGGTTCTATTTTATGTAGAAATGTGTCCATTTCACTCAAGTTTCCAAACTTCTTAACATATAGTTGTTCATAGTAATTTGAACAACTTAAAATCCTTTGTATTTCTGTGGTATCAGTTGTAATTTCTCCTCTTTCATTTCTGATTTTGCTTATTAGGGCCTTCTCTCTTTTTTTCCTGATGAGTCTGCTTAAAGGCTTGTTGAATTTCTTTATCTTTTCAAAGATTCAGCTCCTGGGTTTATTGTTCCTTACGATTGTTCTTTTAATCTCTATGCCATTTAATTCTGCTGTGATCTTGGTTATTTCCTTCCTTCTACTTGCTCTGGATTTGGTTTGTTGTTTCTCCAATTCACACCCATGTAAGATTAGGTTGTTTAGGTGAAATGTTTCTATCTTTTTTAGGTAGGCCTGTGTTGATATGAACTTCCCTCTCAGGACTGCCTTCACTTTTATCCCATAAGTTTTGTCCTATTCCATGTTAATTTTCATTTGTTTCCAGAAATATTTGATTTGTTTCTTGATCTCACTCTTAATCCATTCACTGTTTAATAGCATGCTATTCAATCTCTATAATTTTAGGGTTTTTAATTTTTTCTTTTAAGTTGGTTTCTAGTTTCAGTCCCTTGTGGTCAGAGAAAATGCTTGATGTAATTTCAATTTTCTGGTATCTGTTGAGGTTTGATTTGTGTCCTATTATGTGGTCTATCTTTGAAAATCTTCTATGTGCATTTGAAATGAAATTGTATTTTACTTCTGTGGTATGAAGCCAATATATCCATTTTTGACAGTGGGGTGTAAAAATCCCCCAGTATAAGTGTGCTGTTGTCTGTATCTTTCTTGAAGTCCTGCAAGATTTTCCTTATATATTTTCATGCTCCTATGTTGGAAGAAAATATGTTTATAATGTTTATGTCTTCTTGATGGATTCTTCCTTTGAGTATTATGAAGTGTCCTTCAGTGTCTTTTTTATGATATTTGTTTGAAGTCTATTTTGTTTGATATATGTATTACTACTCTAACTTTTTTTCAGGAATGAATAAACATTTAAAGAAACTATTATTGGCACACAAATTTTTGAATAATAAAATATGATATTTTAACACCCATATAAATAGGTATTCAAATATTATCACTAATAATTTCCTTTCTCCATTCTCATGACTCATGGTTTTTCCACCCTGCCCAGCTACTGTTCAGGAATATGTCAGTGGGCTATGGTCAGTCTGGTGCTACAACTCAGAAGACTCCAGGAGGTCTGAGCAGAGTCTGGGAAAAACTGATTTGTGTGACTCTTGGAGAGAAGCCATTTTTCCCTTGCTTGTCTGACTGATATCACCATTCCTGTGCATAGCCCTCCATTCACACAGTGAAATCTTGTTCTGTTTGTACCTGGTGAATTCTCCTGGCCTCACCCTGGCAACTTCTTGAGAACCTGTCTCACCACGAAGATCCATGGGCACCTCAAAGGGAGTGGCTGACCTCTGTGTACCATGAGCATATTGAAGAGTAGCCTTCGACCTAGCACAGTTGCTGTGTTTGAATCTGCATTAATCTGTACCACTCACCCTACTTGGTGACTCAATGAGAATATTACCTCACACGACTTGAATAGTACCACACACTCTTTCAGTGACTGAGCCTAACAGGCAGCAAGCAGGTGAAGGTAGATAGAGGTGTACCTCAGGGTTCCTTATGCCTTTGCTGACCTGCCCCCAAACTTGGTGGTGGTGGAAGTTGGCATTGGTGCACAGACTGGTCCTTCACACACACACCTGAGTTCAGCAGAGGCATGACAAACCATGGATCACTTTGTAGATGCAAACATGTTGCCCAGGGCCAGTTACAGTCAGCATCTGATGTTGACCCCACAACCAACACACCCAGGGACCAGCTTCAGAGAATCAGAGCAGGATCCAATTAGCTTCACAAATGTCATATCCAAAGGGAGATCTTTTCAGACACTGGACCCTGCTGAAGTAAATTCTACATTGTGTGGTCAGCACCTGCATAGTAGCTTGTACACTGTGGTCAAGGTCAATCCTCAAAGTCATACAACCTGAGGGTTGACCCTAGGCATAACAGGCCAATAACAATCAAGACTCAGTCAAAATGGGAAGGCTCACATACCCTACACTAGGGGCATTGTAGACACACACAGCTCATGTGATCACAGAGACTGTGCCTCTGGATCCCACAGGACACCCACTACATAATGGCACAATACCAAGACTGGGAGACATAACAGACCAACCAAAAACATAGAAATAAACACAAAGAGGCAGCTAACATGTATAAAAAAAGGAACATGCCCCAACTTACCAGATATAAAATTCAAAAAGTGATTATAAGGATGATCAAGAAACTCAACAAGACCTACAAGGAACTTATTGAGAAATACAACAGCAAGAAAAAGGACACCATAAATCAGAACCAATCATAAATGAAGAATAACTAGAAGGAATAATATGCTAAATAAAGAATACACTACAAGGAATAAATAGTATGTTAAGCAAAGGATCAAATCAGTGATTTGAAAGACAAAGTAGCAGAAAACACCCAATCAGATCAGCAAAATAAAACAAGAATTTAAAAAAATTCTCATTTAGTTTAAGGGACTCTGGCTCAAGATGAAGTAAAACATCTGTATTACAGGGGTACCAGAAAGCAAAGTACAGCAATGAACCAAGAGCCCATATGAAAAAATAATGGTTGAAAACTTTCCTAACCTTTTGAAGGAAAAAAACACAAGTTCAGGAAGGCCAGAGAATCCCAAACAAAATGACCCAAAGAGGCCCACACCAAGACACATCATAACTAAAATAACAAAGGTTAAAGACAAAGGGAGAAGCTTAAAAACACCAAGAGAAAGACAGAAACATTCCACGTGAGAAGAGATTAACATGAAATATTCAAAAGGATGAAAGGCAAAGGCCTACAATCAACACTACTTTACACAGCAAGGCTGCAATTTAAAATTGAAGAAGAAATAAAAAGCTTCCCAGACAAGAAGGTAAAGGAGTTCATTACCACTAAACCAGTAATATAAGAAATAGTAAAGGGTCTTCTTTAAGAAAAAGAAACAAAACAGAAAAACATGCTTATAAAGAATAAAGTGGCAATAAATACATATCTGTCAATACTTTAATGTAAATGGCTTAAATGTTCCAGTCAAGACATAGTGCAGCTGAATGGGTAAGAAAACAAGATATATATATATGTTTTCTATAAGAGACCCACTTCAGAATGAAAGATACACACAAGCTAAAAGTAAGGGCATGGAAAAAGATATTTCATGCAATGAAAAAAAACAGTGGGGCAGCAATACCTATATCTGATTAAATACACTGACACAAAGAATATAATGAGGGACAAAGAAAGGCACTGCATAATGATAAAGGGAGCAATCCATCAAGAGGATATAATCCTTGTAAACATTTATTCACCCAAAATAATAGCACCTAAATACATACAGCAAATCTTGATTTATGAAGGGAAAGATCAACAGTTAATAGAGTCATATTAGAGAATTTTAAAAATACATAGACATTAATAGACAGAACTTCTAAACAGAAAATTCAACAAGGGAACAATGGCTTTAAATAACACATTAGATAAGATGGATTTCACTGATATTTTCAGAGAATTTCTCTCCAAGACAGAAGAATATACATTCTTCTCAAGTATACAACACTTTCTAGGAGTGACTACATGTTAGGACACAAAACAAGTCTCAGTAAATTTAAAGAGATTGGAATCATATCAATCATCTTCTCTGAATATAATGGTATGAAACTAGAAATCAAACACAAGAAAAAAACTGAAAAATATGCAAGTACATGGAGGCTAAATACCAAATTGCTAAACAATGAATGAATTCATAACAAGATCAAAGAAGAAATCAAAAGGTATGAAAATGAGAACACAACTTAAAATCTATAGGACACAGCAGATGCAGTCTTAAGAGGGGAATTCACAGCATTACAGGTCCACCTCAAGAAACAAGGAAAATCTAAAATAAACAATCTCACTTTACAATTAAAGGAACTAGAAAAAAACAAACAAAGCCCAATGTGAGTAGAAGAAACTAAATAATAAACATTAGAGCAAAAATTAAAAATAGAGTCCAAAAAATACAAATGATCAATGAAATCAAGAACTTGTTCTTTCAAAAGAAAAATAGAATTGATGAATCTCTAGCCAGACTCATCAAGAAAAAAAGAGAGAAAGTTATAAAATTATAAATAAAATTATAAATAAAGACTGAAAGTGATGAGAGGGAGGAGAGCAAGGTAATGCTGAAAAGATGAGGAACAGACTAGACAATGAACATGTATGAATGACCCATGTACATGGACAACAGTGTGGGAATTATCTGTGGGAGCAGGGACTGGGATGGGCAGAGGAAGGCAAAGGGAAAAAACTGGGATGACTACAACAGAATAATAATAAAAATGATTTAACAAATTAAAAAGTATTACCAACAATTATATGCCAACAAATTGGACAATATGAATAAAATGCATTCTTAGAAACCTATAATCTTCCAAAAGTAAATCAAGAAAGATCAGAAAATCTGAAGAGGTCAATTACAACTAGAGAAATTAAAGCCATAATAAAAAAATCTCAACAAACAAATGTCTTTGACCAGATGGTTTCGTAGTTAATTTTACCAAACATTCAAAAAGAATTAATGCCTATCCTTCTCAAACTGTTCTAAGAAGTTCAAGAAGAAGAAGGACTCCAAAGCTCACTAAACAAAGGCAGCATTATCTTAATTCCAAAACCAGATAAAGACACAACAAAAAGAAAATTATAAGCCAATATTCCCGATAAAAGAGATGCAAATATCCTCAACACAATCTGAGCAGACTAAATTCAGCAATACATTAAAAAGATCACATACTAAGATCAAGTGGGATTTACTCAAGGGATGCAAGGATGGTACAATATTCATAAATCAATGTATCTATTACACCATATAAACCAAATTAAGGATAAAAGTCATATGATCTCACCTATATGTGGAAACTAATCAACAAAACACATAAGCAAAATAGAACCAGAGACTTGGAAATAAAAAAAACAAAAGGTCAGTGGCGGGAGGGGAGGGGAAGAAGGTAACAGGGGAAAGAAGAGAAAGGAGCAAACAAAGAAACACCAATAGAGAAAGGAGCAAACAAAGGAACACTCACATACATGGCTAATGCGGGCAGTGACTGTGGGGTTGGAGAAGTTGGGTAGGGATGAGCAATGGGGAAAATACGCAGGACAACTGTAACTGAACAAAAATAAATAAAAAAGTAAAGTTATTAAAAATAGTCATGATCATATGACCATACACAGAAATAGCATTTGATAAAAATCCAGTACTCATTTGTGAGAAAAACTCTCAGCAAAGTGGGAATAGAGGGAGCATACCTCAACATAATAAAGGTTATATATGAGAAACCCTCACAAAAAAAAAACTCAATGGCCAAAAACAAAAAGCATTTCTTTTAAGATCAAGAAAAAGTCAGGGATGTCTGCTTAATCACTCTTATTTAATATAGTACTGGAAGTCCTATCACCAACAATTAGAATAGAAAAAAGATCAAAATTTGAAAAGACAAAGTACAATTGTCATTATTTGTGGATCACATGATACTGTATGTAGAAAATCTTAAAGACTTATCAGCTAGACCTGATAAATCAATTTGGTTATCTATCAGGATACAAAGTTAATATTAAAAATCAGTTTCCTATTTATAAACCAATAATTATCAAAAATGAAACTAATAAAACTTTATTTCTAATTGCATCAAAAATAATATCTATTATAAATTTAACCAAGGATATAAAATACCTTTACTTAGAAAATTATAAGATACTGAATTAGCACCAGAAGGGTCCAATTGCCTTGTGGTTAATAAGTGACTTCCCCTTGCAGGGGAAGTGACTGAAAGTGGGAGAGACCAAAGCAAGTGGCATTGTTTCTTCTCTTTCTTCACTTTCTTAAGTGGCACTGTAGCACAATGTAGCAAAGTGGGTTGCTCCACCCTGGCGATGCCTAATGCTCCACCCCTTACAATGTAACAGGTGCACCAAGACAAAGAAATATGGCCCAAATGAAAGAATAGGTCAAAACTCCAGAAAAAGAACTAAGCAATGTGGAGATGGACAACCTATCAGAGATGCAGAGGTCAAAACACTAGTGATAAGGATGCTCACAGAAATGATTGGGTATTGATGCAAAATAGAGGACTGAGTGAAGGCTATGCAAAGTGAAATGAAGAAAAACATACAGGGAACCAACAGCAAAGGGAAGGAAACTGGGACACAAAACTTTAATTTGGAACATAATGAAGAAATAAACATCCAACCAGAACAGAAAAAGAAAAACAAGAATTCAAAAGATATGAGGAAAGGCCTAGGAATCTCCAGGACAATTTGAATCATTCCAGCATTAGAATCATAGGGCTGCCAGAAGGAGAAGAGGAAGAGCAAGAAATTGAAAATTTATATGAAAAAATAATGAAGAAAAACTTTCCTAATCTGATGAAGGAAATAGACTTCTTCTAGGAAGACCAGGAAGCTCAGAAAGCCCCAAAGAAATTGGATCCAAGAAGGAACACACCAAGACACATCATAATTAAGTTACCCAAGATTAAAGACAAAGAGAGAATCTTAAAAGCAGCAAGAGAAAAGGAATTGCCTACAAAGGAGTTCTCCTAAGACTATTAACTGATTTCTCAAAAGAAAGCTTACAGGCAAGAAGATGCTGGAAAGTAGGATTTGAAGTCATGAAAGGCAAAGACCTACATCCAAGATTACTGTATCCAACAAATGATTGGATAGAGAATCTAGCCCAATGATTCTCTATAATTTAGAATGGAAGGGCAGATAAAGTGCTTCCCAGATAAGGTCAAATTAAAGGAGTTCATCACTACAAACCCTTATTATAAGAAATGTTAAAAAGAATTATCTAAGAAAAAGAAGGTGATCAAAAGTATAAACAGTAAAATGACCACAAACTCACAACTATCAATAATTGAACCTAAAAAACAAAAACAAACTCAGCAAATAACTAGAACAGGAACAGAATCACAAAAATGAAGATCACATGGAAGGTTTTCAGTGGTAAGGGGAAAGAGAGGAGAATGGCAGAAAAGGTATAGGGAATAAGCATAATTGGTAGGTACAAAATAGACAAGGGAAGGTTAAGAATAGTATAGAAAATGGAGAAGCCAAAGAATTTATATGTACGATCCATGGACATGAATTAAGGTCTTGGGGGATGCTGGTAGGAGAAGGTGGTACAGGGTGGAGAGGAGTAAAGGGGAGAAAAAAATGGGACAATTATAATAGCATAATCAATAAAATATACTTTTAAAAAGATACTGAAGAAAGAAAATGAAGAAAACACAAATAAGTGTAAGGATATACTGTGTTCATGGATAGGTGGAATTAACATCATTAAATTGTCCATATTATTCAATCTATATATTCAATGAAATTCCTATCAAGATACCAATAACATATGACACATAACTAAAACAAATGATTCAAAAATATATATAAAGCCTCAAAACACCCTCAATGTCAACAGCAATCTTGAGAAAGAAGAACAAAGGTAGATGAATCATGCTACCTGATATCAAAATATACTACAAGAACAACTAATCAAAATAGCATGATACAGGTATAAGAACAGACATATATATCAATAGAAAAGTATAGAGAGCCCAGAAATAAACCCATGATGTTATGCTAAATTAATATTTGACAAAGGAGGCAAGGACATAAGAGGGGGGACCCTAAAAAGTAAATCATCTTCTGTAGGGTGGGTCCCTTGTAGTACAGGTTTCCCCCAATAGGTGAGTATTCCAGGAAACCCTCTGTTATTAGTGTGCCAGCTGGCATTGTTGTGAGAGAGGCTGCATTCAGCTTCAGTGAATTTTTTTTAAGACTCACACATTTGCACATTTCACAATGGGGGATTTATGAGTGCACCTTCCTGCACCACCCTGAGTGTTCAGCAATTTTTGACCCAAAATGGCATGACCTCTTTTTCTCCAACCTCTGTATTCACCCAATCTTGCCCTGAGTGACTTTTTTCTCATTTCCCCAGATGAAAAAACCTTCAAAGGGAAGCATTTTTCAATGTGGAAGAGCTGAAACAAAAAGTAGCAGAAGCACTAAAAGGCATCCAAATTGACGAGTTCAAAAACTGTTTTAAGCAGTGGAAAAAAATGTCTCGATAGGTGCATTTCATCAAATGGAGAGTATTTTAAAGGTGACTAAAGTTTAAACATGTAAAGTTAAACATATAATTTTTTAATAAATAAATTCCACTTTTGGGTCTTCCCTCATACAGTTGGGGTAATGACAGTCTATTCTATAAATGGTGTTGAAAAAAATGGACAAATACATGCAAAAAATGAAACTAGGCCATCTTCTTACACCATACATAAGAATAAACAAAAAGTGGTTTAAAGAATTAAATATAAGGCTCAAAACCATAAAAATTCTAGACAAAAACATAGGTAGTAAAATCTCAGACATTTCTTATAATGGTATTTTGTCTAATATATCTACTTGGACAAGGAAAACAAAAGAAAAGAAATAAACAAAGGGGGCTACATCAAACTAAAGTATCTTTGCACACCAAAGGAAACCATCAAAAAATGTAAAGACAACCTAGTAAATGAAAAAACATATTTGTCAACAATACATCTGATAAAGGGTTAATACCCAAAATTTATAAAGAACATATACAACTTAACACCAAAAAGTCAAAGAATCCAATTAAGAAATAGGCAAAGGACCTGAACTGACACTTCTCCAAAGAGGACATACAGTATGGTCAACAGACATATAAAAAATGCTCAATATCGCTAATCATCAGAGAGATTCAAATTAAAACTACAATGAGATATCACTAATGCCCGTCAAAACGTCTATCTTCAATAAATCAACAAATAACAAGTGATATGGGGAAAAGGGTGTCCTTGTAGGAATGCAGATTGATGTAGTCACTGTGGAAAACAGTATCTAGTTTCCACAAAAAATTTAAAAAGGTGCTGATTTGTGACCAAGGAATTCTACTTCTGGGATTATATAAAACAAAACAAAACAAAACAAAACAAAACACATAAACACTTATTCAAAAGAAAATATGCACCACCATGTTTATTGTGGTGTTCTTTATAATATCCAAGATTTGAAAGTAGCCCAAATGTCCATCAGTAGATGAGTGGATAAAAGAGCTGTGGTACATTACAGTGGTCTGTGAGGCTGAGTTTGTTAGAGCATCATCTGGTGAAGCAGAAGGTTACAGTTTCGATTCCTGGTAAGGATGCTTATCCAGGTTGTGGGTTCAGTCCCTGGTTGGGACATATGTGAGAGATGGCCGATCTATGTTTCTCTCTTCTGTCTATGTTTCTCTCCTTCTCTCTTTCCCTCCCTTTCCCTTTCTCTAGAAATCAATAAGCATGTCCTCCAGTGAGGGAAAAAAAGAATAAAGCTATGGAAAATTTACATGATGGAAGGCTGTAGAGAGAGAGGCTATCTTACTTTTTGAACAGCATTGATAGACCTGGAAAGTATTATGCGAAGTGACATAAGCTAGTCAGAGAAAGATAAATATATGATTGTCCTTATATGTGCAATCTAATGAACAAAATAAACTAATAAACAAAATAGAAACAGAAAAATAGATACAGAAAACTGGCAGCTGTCAGAGTAGAGGGGTGATAGGGGACTAGGTGAAAAGGTTATGGGATTGAACAAAAAATTTCATAGACACAATAACAGTATGGCGATTACAGGAGAGAAAGGGGGTCAGGAGAGGTAAAAAGAGTAAAGTGAATAAATGGTGATGGAAGGAGACTTGACTTTTGGTGATGGAATACACAGTCATATATATATATTAGAAAATATTAGAAAACTGAATTCATTTTTGTGGAATCAGGGGAGGGAGGTGGGGGAAAAGGCAGAAAACTGTGCTTGAATAACAATAAAGTTAAAAAAAGAAAAAAGAAAAGAAAACTGAATTCAGCAAAAGATCATACACCATGATCAACTGGGATTTATTCTGATTATGCAAGGTTGGTACAATATTCACAAATCAATCACTGTGATAAATTACATGCACAAAATGAAGAATAAAAATCATATATGATCATAACAATAGATGCAGAAAAATATTTGACAATGTCCAGTACCCATTTTTGTTAAAAATTCAGAAAAGTGTGAATAGAGGAAAAAAAACATAATAAAGTCCATATATGACAAACCCCAGAGACAATTTTATACTCAAGGGGTAAAAAAAGAAAAAAAACATCAAAACAAAACAGAAATGTCTGCTTTCACCACTCTTAGGCAAAGGAGGACTTACTGGACTTGTTGTAAGCTAGGACTTTCAGTAAGTCCTAGCTACAGCAATCAGACAAGAAATAAAAGGCATCCAAATTGGGAAGGAAAAAGTAAAACTATCATTACTTACAAATGATATGACACTGCATATAGAAAACCCTAAGGACTATACCAAAGAACTACTAGAACTGATAAATGAATTCAGCAAAGAGGCAGAATACAATTATTCAGAAACCAGCTGCATTTTTATATACCAATAATGAACTAACAAAAGGGAAACTAAGAAAGCAATCATAGTTCAATTGCAAAACCAAAAAATAAAATGCCTAGGAATAAGTTTAACTAAGGTGGTAAAATATCTGAACTCAAAACATTAGAAATTGAAGAAGATACAAATAAGTGAAAGTATATACCATGCTCATGGTAAGGAAGAATTAACATCATTAAAATTTCCAGACTACCCAAGGCAATATATAGATTCAATGCAATTTCTATCAAAATAACAATGATATTTTTCACAGAATTAGAACAAATAATCCAAAAATTTATATAAAACCACAAATAACCTCAAATAGCCACAGCAACTTTGAGAAAGAAGAATGAAGCCAGAGGTATCATGTTACCTGATATCAAACTTTACTATAAGGCTACAATAATCAAAACAGCCTGACACTCCCACAAAAACATGAATGTAGATCAATGAAACAGAATAGAGAGCCTAGAAATAAACCCACACCTACATAGTCAATTAATATTTGATAAAGATGGCAAGAACATGCAATGGGGTAAATAGGATCTATTCAATAAATGGTACTGGAGAAATTGGACAGAAACATGGAAAAAAAGAAACTAGACAACCATTTTATGCCATATAAAAAAAACCTTAAAATGGATTAAAAATTTAAATATAAAGCTCAAAACCATAAAACTCTTAGAAGAAAATATAAGCATTGAAATCTTTCACATTTCTCCTATTTATATCATTCCTGATGTATCTTCTAGGGAAAGGAAAACAAGAAAAAAAATAAACTCATGGGACTACATCAAAACTAAAAAGTTTTTGCACAGCAAAAGTAATCATCGAAAAAATGAAAAGCAACCTACTGAATGAAAGAAGATTTTCACCAATGATATATTTTCTAAGAAGTTAATATTCAAAATTTATAAAGATCTCATACTACTCAACACCAAAAAAAAAACCACCTAAAACAAGTTACCCAATTAAAAATTGTACCAAAGACCTGAATAGACACTTCTCCAAAGAAGACATACAGATGGCCAATAGACATATGAAAAGATGCTCAACCACTTATTGTCAGAGAAATCTAAATTAAAACTATAATACAATATTACCTCAAGCATTTCAGAATGACTATCACCAATAAATCCACAAATGACAAAGGTTGGCTAGCATATGGAGAAAAGGAAATCCTCATGCACTGTTGTTGGGAACGTAGATTGGACTATCCACTGTGGTAAACAATATGGAGGTTTCTCAAAAAAATTAAAAGTGAAACTGCCTTATGATTCAGTGATACCACTTCTGGGTATATATCTGAAGAAACCCAAAACAGTATCAAAAGTATGTATGCACCCCTATGTTCATTGTAGTATTATTTACAATAGCTAAACTATGGAAACAACTTGAATAGCAGTGGATAAAAAAGCTGTGATATATATATATATATATATATATATATATATGATGTATATATGGAATATATATGTGGAATATATATACCATATATATATTATGGAATATTATTCAGCCATTGAAACCTTACCATTTGCCATAGCATAAATGGACTTGGAGGGTATTATGTTAAGTAAAATAAGTCAGTCAGAAAAAGACAAATACCATATATTTCACACATATTTGAATCTCAAGAACAAAATAAATGAACAAACAAAAATGAAACAGACTCCTAGACACAGAGTGTATGATCCCAACTGATGGTTTCCATATGGTAGGGGTATTGGAAGGATGAGTGAAAGAAGTGAAGGAATTAAGTACAAATGTTCATTACAAAATAGTCATTAGATTGTAAAGTACAGCGTAGGCAATATAGTCAATAATGTGATAACTATGTGCAGTGTCAGGTGAGTCCTAGCAATATTGGGGAAACACTTTGAAAACTATATGATTGTGCCCAGCTGGTGTGGCTCAGTGGATTGAGTGCCAGCCTGACAAAAGGTTGCTGGTTCGATTCCCAGTCAAGGGACATGACTGGATTGCAGGCCAGGTCCCCAGTTGGGGGCATGAGAGAGGCAACTGATCAATGTATCACTCACACATTGATGTTTCTCTCCCTTTCTTTATCCCTTCCTTCCCCTCTCTCTAAAACAATAAATAAATAAAATCTTTAAAAAAATAAAAATGAAAGTACTTGTTCCTTTGAAAAGAGAAAAGAAACTATATGGTTGTCTAAACACTATGCTGATTAGACACAGTGATTAGTATACCTGATTAGTATACCTGAAACCAATACAAAATAATATTTAAAATAAACTGTAATTGAAAAATAAACTAAATAAAAGTAAAAATATAATATATTAAAAATAAAGGTATACATATACACACACATATATATACACACATACACACACACTCACACACACACATGTATAAATACCTTGGTTTATTTAAACAAATAATTGAGGTCATCAGGAAAGTATAAGAGTATTGATATATCTCACTATATATGTGTTTTATAGAATCTCCTGCTTTAATTGCATTATTTTCTTAGGCATTTATTTCTGTAGGCATTCCTTCCTATTTGCAATGTATAATTTATGGTCTTAAAAAGAAAGGTCTTATGAAAACAATAATGTCTCAATTTTAAAAAATCTCAACTTAACACATATTCATATTTCACACAAAAATAGTCACAAATTTCAAAGTTAAACTTCAGGAATATTAGTATAATGCATGTTATTTTCTTATTCTCTGTATTAGTTACCTCTTGCTGCAATACAAATTAGTAGCCTAAACAACACACACTTCTCATCTCACAGTTCCTGTGCTCAGGCATCTGGCCATGGCTTCACCTGGTGTTCTACTAAGGGTTTCCCACAACACTGCGATCAAATATCAGCCAGGGCCACAGTCATCTCAGGGCTCAGCTGAGGCAGAATCAACTTCCAAGCTTTCTCAGCAATTGTAGGCAGAATTTGGCCATCACAGATTGGTGGCCTGAGGCTACCAGTAGCTACATACCCAAATCCTTTCTCCCCTAAAACAAGCACAGGGGAACAGTGAGGAGAAATAGAAGACACATTTTTTTTTTTTAGAATCATGACAATAGGGAACAAGGTGCAAATCCCAGGAGAGGGTCACTGGAGCCATATCAGAGGTGGCTACCATCCCCTCAACATTCCAACATTTTTCTCAATCCTGCTTGAAAAATGTCTCAGACTTTCCATGTTCAGATTCTTTAGACTTTGTGACAGCCTTCCAAGCACAATCCCAACCACTTATCCCCATACAATGGCCACTAAGTGCAGCAGCTAAGAGCAAAGCTCTAGTGTCTGTCTGAGTTCTAATCTCGCTTGATCACTTACCACATAGTAATTTAGGCAAAATAATTTAAAAGAAAACTTTCCATGACTCAGTTTCCTCCAAATACTGACATTTTGATTGTGTGATGTTTATCATTCTCTCTCTTTCCCTCCCACCCACTGAGCCTGAGACTTAACTGATTAAGTGACAGTGAAATTGACTAAATAGGTTCTAATTCTTTTTATACACACATTTCCTAATAAATTTTTCTGGTCAAGGAATTAGGAAAAACCTAGATTCACAAAAGTTTATGAGACCAACATTGAAATGAAAGTTCTATGTATCAGAGTATTGGTCTTTAATCTTTACTGATTTGAGTTTTTGTTACTTCAACAAATATGTCCAACATGCTGAAGATATGACAGAACTCTCCTGCATTCCTTGGATACAGGTCTTTGCTCAGAGGGACAAGCAGATTAAAAACAACACAGTGTGATCTAGGCAATGATAGAAGCACAGATAAAAAATTAATATACAATAGAAAGAAACCTTCACAGTGCAATTGACCAGTGAGTGAAATTTATTGAATAACTTTGAGTTCACAAAGCATAGTAATAGTAATAGTGGTAGTTGTCATCAAAGAAGGGGGAGGAGGAAGAAAAGAATGTATTTCCATCCAGAAAAAGCATATGTACAATTGCACCACCATGAAACATCATGTGAATAGGCCAAACTTAGGAGCAGGGAGCATTATGTCCTGGACTATGGGTGCTATGGATTGTGGGATGAAACAATAAACCTACAGGACCTTGTATCGAATAAAGGTATTGGGCTTTATTCTGTATGCTAACAAAAGAGGACAAAATTTTAATAAGATGAGCAACGAAATTGTTTTAGAAACATCATTATGGGGTTAATTAGAGAATGAAGTTATGGGGAACTGACAAAAGAGGGAAACCCAAAAGAAGTTATGTTCTAAGTGATGACTAGCTAAACTTGGCTCACACGATGTGGATGAAAAATATGGGAAACTCAAGTGAAGTTGAGTATGAATATTTAAGAAAATTGAATGACTCCAATAGCCTAGGGTATTGAGTGAATAGTGGAACAACCAATACATATAGGAAATAAAGAAAATAGCATAGGCTTGAAGGAAAAAGAAATAATAAATTCAGTTCTGTTTAGTTCGAAGTCTCTATGGGATATCTAGGTAGGGACTATCCCCAAGAAGCCTGACACAGGATCTGTGAGAGGTCAAGCTAACCACATGGATATGAAAGCCATCAGTATACAGAGGTAAGTTTGGGAGCATGAGTGGAGGTGGAAAACATAATGGCCAAGGACAAAGACAGGACAGCAAGCAACTACAACATGAAGGGATGAGGCAAAGAAAGGTCAAGAAAAAGAACTCAGACAGGATGGGCACAAACATTGAAATACTACTACTACTACTACTACTAATAATAATAATAATAATAGCTGAAGCCAAAAATGAAGGGCATAACAATGAAGAAAAAGTCTGTGTTTAACTTTTTGAAGTAGTATAGAAAGTTAAAATAATACCAAAAATTAAATATGCCTATTTGATTTCATAACCAAGAAGTCATTAGAGGCTGTTAAAAACTTTTTTCATTTGCCCTATGGGGTAAAAGTTGAATTGTAATGGGTTCAGAAGTGACTGGAAAGAGTGATATTGGCACACAGACTGCACTTTAAAATTCACTTGAAATATGATTTATTTCGGTCAATTTAACAAGCTTTTGCAAATTATGTTGTGAAAATATGCTACTATCATACAATTATGATAGAGATAACTATAAATTGAAATATTCTTTTTGTAGGGTTACAGATATTGGTAGCCTCTCGCAACTTTCCAATTTCATATTTAGGAATGTATTCTAAAGAAATAAGCAGGGATACATATAAAACATCATAAACATTATTTTAACAGTGGAAACCTAAAAACATCTAAAAACCCTAACCATTGAGGATATTTCAAATAAATTAAGAAATATCTAACATGTTGGCTAAGGTAAAATGTTTTGTTGCCACACCAATAAACTCTGAAATTTGAATGGCTTCACAAAATACAAGTTTATTTCTCTATCCAAGTATTAAAGGATACAGGCTGACAGAGTCTGTACTCTATTCAAGTGTTAAACCCAAAAGATCCTGACATGGACGTTTTGTCAGAAGATGGAGGAAGAAGAATGAAGAAGTCACAGTCCCTCATTAACCAGGTGGAGGTAAAATACATCTCTTCCTTTCCCACCTGCAACAGTTACGTCCCAGCAACAGGTTTGTGCTGTTGTCGTCGTCGTTGCTGTTGTTGTTGACAGGGACCCTGATATCTTGTGCACAGCCAGCCATCAGTGCCACAGACACCTCTGGAAGAAATTGCCAGGTGTAGCATTCCTAAATGTCGAATCTACTCCCCCTACCCTGGTAGCCTGAGTCTCTACATGTTAAAGGTATAAGGTGTCCCCAGTCAGTCTGGCTTTCAAAACAACAAACTATATCTATCCCCTTTTAATTTTGCCTACAAATAAGCATATTTTGCCTGATCTCCTATAATTTTTCAGTGTTTATTTTGTGATTCAATTGTATTCCTGGTACCTAATGAATGTGACCTTATTTGGATACAGAGTCTTTGCAGATGGCATCAAGTTAGGATGAGGTCATACAGGATTAATGTGGACCTTAACTCCAGTGACTGGTATCTGTATGAAAAGAGAGAGATTTGGAGATAAACATACACATGCACAGGGGGAAACAGCCTTGTGAAAACATAGGCAGAGATTGGAGTGGCACAACTAGAAATCAAAGGGCATGCAAAAGTGTGACCAACCCCAGGAGGTGGACAAGGCACAGATGATGTTTTCCCAGAGCCTTCAAAAGAAGGGAGCATGGCCTTGCCAGTACTCTGATTTCTGATGTCTAGGCTTTGGAACTGTAAGAGAATAAATTTCTGTTGTTGTAAGTGCCCAGTTTGTGGCAGCCCCAGGAAACCAACAGTCTGCATACAATCAATATATTCTACTTGTTAACCTTTTCCCTAGAGCTACAGTCAAACTGATTGCCCTTAAACTTTATTAAAAAAATGTAACCAAATGGTTTGCCACAGCATAACTTGGGTCTCCATCATTCCACCTTCAATGTTAGGTTTTCTATTGTCTCCTGCTTGATCGCTAAAGCAGTGCCATATAGTTTCAGATTTTCATTATGGCAGCACCCACTTTAAAGTAGTAGTTTCTGGATAAGTTACAAATAACACTAGTTAATACAAGAAATAAACTACCATATTTCAATGGCTTAATCACATAAACTTTTATTTTCTTACTATGTAAAATTTAGCTATCTGCAGGGTAAGTAGGATGGTTATCTACTATATAGAGTCATTAGTGGCCCTCGTTTGATAAAGGCTCTGCCATTCTTTACCATATAGCTTCCAAAGTGACTTTGGTCATTGATATCAAGTCACCAGATGAGGGAAGTTAAAGAGCTTGAAGAATTCCTATTTCCTAACTTCCTTTTGGCCTAGAAGTAACACACCATTATTAATGAGAACTAGCAACATGGTCCTACATTAATGAAGGCATCTCAGACCAACTTTACTAAATGGATCTTGCATCTAAGAGAATGACTCTTTCGTAACCAACCAGGCATCCAGGTCACATGGAACACTATGGAATTGTCACTGATTGTGCTTTCCAACAGTGTGGTGATTGCTGGGGGGAGGAGGGTATAAGGGGACTAAACAATAAAGGAAAAAATACAATAAAGATTAAATAAAAATAGCATGTAAATATAAAAATAAGGGCTATTAAAGAGGATGAAAAACATCTCATAATACAAACTTTTTATAAAAGGGAAAGGTATATACCTTATAAGACACTTGGTATTATTCTGTATCTATATTGAAAGTACATCATTATCAATGTGTAGCTATAGACCAATGGCTGACTGATAAACAGGATAAACAGTGTTTAGTATGGAAGTAAGATTTCTTGTAATTTTTATTTTATTCTTTATTCATTGCTATAATCCCATAACTTAAAAACATATGTGGGTTTTTAGTCTGAAAAAGAATAACTTATTTTAATTATAGAGTTATAAAGTTTAGCATGGTGCTTGTGCCTACTAGATGCTCAATAACCTCTACTAAATAATTAAACAATATTGAATGAGAAAGAAAAGAGAAGGGACACTAGAGTATAGTTCAGGATCAAGGAAGAGTTTATCTAAGGAGAGGCTATTTTTCCATGTGTGCAGTTTGAAGAAAAGAATTTAGTGAAGAAGGAAAAAATTTCAGGTACATAATGCTGGGGGAGGAAGTGAAGTCTGAGACCAAAGGCTTTGAGAAGAGACTGGTTTGGGGCAGAGACATAGAGACTAAAGAGGTTTGTTGAGCAGGCAAAGCTGAAGTTAGGAAGAAATAAAGTTTAATTATTCCATATCTTTGTGAAACTCTGCCTCAGTAAAGTATGGGAGATGACCTGCAGAGGGAACAGGAGGGAGCTAGGGATAGGCTCTCCTGGAGTTCTGGGAGTAGAGCACACTAATAGATGTCATTAGTGGATATTGGGTTTATTTTTTTTTATTGTTGTTCAAGTACAATTGTCAGACATCTGGACATTGGGTTTAAATTAGAAAGAGGAAGATTAATATCATTACTTAGTGTTGTATAATAGCATTTTCAATTTTTTTGCCTCAAGTTTTATGCTAGTTTTTGTAACTTAAATGATCTATTGTTATTTTCTCTAATTTTGATCTAGATATAGGCATTAGGTCAATATCTTGGCTCTACAATAAATGAAATTTGTTCAGGCTTCATGTTTAGTTACATTTCCCAAGAACCCATTCTCTTGTCATCATTTAGGCCAGCTACCAAGGATGGGTTGATCTCATGTTTCTTTTTTCTCAGTCTCAGATGGAGTGAGGCATGAGTAGGGTACTGACATATGGAATGAAGAAATATGAGAGTTTGTAGCAAAAGTATTTACAAAAATAAAATATTTGCTTTAGTAGAAAACAAAAATCTCTCTCAATAGCATAAAATAAATGACATACCACCTCTTGTACCCTTAAATGAGTCTTGGTCTTAGGCACACAGATGTGACTGAGACACTTAAATGTTGGTGTACCCCCATCCTTAACTCAGATGTTGGGCTCCTAACTCCCAAGATAATGTTATTAGTAGATGTGAGGTTTTGTAGGGGCTAAGGTCATGAGGGTGGAGCCCCATGAAAGGAATTAGTGTTCCAAAGGGATTCCCAGGCCCCTCCTCCATGTGTGAACACAGAACAAGGTGCTGGCTGTGTGAACCAAGAACACAATTTTCACAAGGTGTGACCATACTGGTACCTTGATATTGGACTTCCAACCTCCAGAACTTTGAGAAATAAATTTATGTTGTTTATAAGGTATTAGGTCAATGATATTTTGTTATAACAGCATGAACAGACCAAGTCAATGATATACCTACCTCTGTCCTACTGTTAAGAACCCATGTGTCATGTAAGATGCACTCAAATTCATGTTTTACCTCTGTCCTATGAGGAGAAAAGACAACTAGTCCATGTACTTTGCACTTTGGATACAGACCTCCTGCCCCTGCACTTGGTACCCAAAGCAAGCACTCCATAAGTATCAGATACTGATCATGGGAGCACAGTTGTCTGTGTCCACTACTAGAGTCCTCTTTCTAACTCTTTGATGTCTATCAATTTCTTTCAGTTGCCATTTAAGGTGAAGAAAGGCCTCAAATCAACCATTGGAGAAATTTATTCTTTTAAACTCATTAGAGAGGAAGCTAACCCATTCCTCAACAGTGAATGCTCTCCTGGCTGGCAGTCTAAGTCTTGTGCATAGTGTGTGGACATAACAGATTGGCCAAGTGCCCTTAGCAATCTGCTCCTATATCAGCAGGGGGTTTCAGAGTCATACGGATCATAAGAAGAAACCTGCTGCCTCAAGACCACTGGGCAGAGAATTATGATGTAAGTGTTCACTGTTGTTTCTGATAAATAAAATACCATGCATGGTGTGACTTATTTGTGAATTTTAACTGTTTCAGGTTGATTTTCCTTATAAGCCCATGTGTTCACTAGCTGACCCACATCTTGATATCACGTGCTGGACATTATTGAGAACGTAAGGACATTCTGCTGAGATGGGAGTAAGTATACAAATCAGTTTTCTCAAAGTAATATCAGTATGTCTGAAATTTATTGCAAATAGGAAATTGTCAGAAATGTATCATTAGATAACCATCTGTGAATTTTATTTTCATACTAAGCATGCAATGAAAGTAATTTGTATGTATTACTGCCATAGGAGAAAAACAGTAAAAATTATCTCTAAACACATTAACAATACTTAAATTAAAAGAAAACAGATTATTAAACTCTAAAATTTTAGAGCTATAGAGACTATATGAATTAGAGTCCAAATTTTCTAGGTAAAGTAACACCAACTGTGTCTAACTGGTGACAGCTGAGATTAAGATGAAGCCCTACTAAATCTAATAAAGATTTCTATCAGCCAAACTTGATGCAGTGTTTACTGTCACTTTTATAATCTACAATAAACAATAATGTCTCTTTTTTTATTTTTCTAAAATGCATGCTCTGTATGTTATATAAAAACAAAACAATAAAATTAGGTCAATTCTGAAGATAATTTAAGTCCTATTCACATCCACCAAGATTTTTATCTTGTAATATTGAGATAAAGATATGTTTAGGGACTTGAATTGCACAGATAACACTTCAATTATTTACTTAATTTTGTTCAGATGAGGATAGGCCTTATATTAAAGAAAAGATAGACATAATTTCCTGCTATTAATCTAAAGACAATTCAGACTTCATGGAAGCAATATATTGTTTTTTGTTTTTCAAATGTTTCTTTTTTAAAAAATTATTATTTTATTTTTATTTTTATTTTTAATTGTTCAAGTACAGTTTTCTGTCTTTTACTCGATGTGTTTTTTTAAACAATCCTTTAATAAGCTAAGTACTTCTTGAAGAAAATTATTGACTTCTTTTAATTCCTATGGTTTTGTTCTTTTTTTTTTTAATTTGATCTGGGCACATTAGTTTTACTGTGTCTCTATCTCTGCTGTTTATGAGTGAAACAGTACCTGATAACTGCTGCATGTGTCATGACTCTAAGTGTCCTGTCTTTAGGGGCAGCTGGGTTTGAAACCCAATAGTCCTCAACTGGAAAGATAAGGAAGTAATACAGGTTACAGTCATGAGCACTGATCCACCATTCTAGCTCAACAGCTGCTGGTTTGCTAGTCTCTCAGATTTTAAAGTATGAGGACTTGGAACTCTCGTGGGGAGACTTTGTAAAGTATATGATTGTCTAACCACTATTTTGTACAGCTGACATCAATACAAAATAATATTTCAAACTTAAATTGAAAAATAAAATTTAAAAAAGAAAAAAATTGACAAAAGAAATTAAAAAGTATAAGAACATAATGAAATATTTGTGAGGGTTCTGGTCATCATCACTGCTTCCAGTGTCATGACTTCATTTTTAAAAGAATCAACCCCTACCTTATTATTTGTGAGATAATCCAGAAAAATTCCATTATTTCACAGATAAAACCCAAACCTATGCTAGCATTCCATAATTAGTAATGCATTTGAATTGTTTTTGAAACACTTTTTTCAAACTCCTTCCACTGGCCAGAGCAAAGGGCAGGAGTCAATATACTTTATAATGATCACAAAAAGTCATGGAGACTAAGATTTCATAAGGGAGACCTCTGCTAGAATCCCAGTGTGCCATCATCAATGAAGTTATATTTCATTGCAATCACTTGATGATATTAACCCAGTTTATTTGGACACCCCTTAATTTGGAAAGTTGGCAGCTTCTGCTGGCTTCTTGAAAATAAAACATGCACAAAGTTCATACTTACTGAGAGGGCTGGAAAATTACTCCTTTCACTGTCATATTTTACTTTAGGAATCCAGAGAATGTGTCTATAAGCAGAATTCAGTTATTTGTGATACTCTTCTTTCAGATAGAAAATAAAACAAGTTACATTTCTCTTTGCAACTGGACATCTTTAGAATGTATGCCCTTAAACATGAATATATGACTGTGGATTTTAATATCCATATAATACATATCTAACCCACAATTCAATCTTCTTAGAATCTAGAATCACTAGATTACAGTGACTGAAATTTCTTTAGAGGCTGGAGACTCAACTTGGCATTCTTTGAAACTATCTTGCACTAACAGAGAAATCATCTTTTGTATTTTTAACCTATAATCTGTATCCCATTCAGTCCACTAAATATCTGCTTTCTTCCCAGCCCCTAGCCAGAGTTGTAAGCAAGTCTAACCACAGAAGGACATTTTAATTTTTAAGAAACTGATGAATGACCATCTGTCTTGGTTGCTGTCATAATCTTCTATTTAAAGTTGACATGTTTATTCTGTGGCCCAGAAAGCCATGAAGGGAGGCCAGTAATAAATGTTAAATGTGATTGGAAATGACATTTCAAAATAAACATGGTCAAGCACAATGGAGCATTCTGTGCATATGTACCCTGCATTGCACATATTCGCACAGACCCACAAGCTGACACACTGACACACACAGAGGCATGTACATGAGGCTCCTGCCTAGTTTCTATATGATTCAGTAGGGAAGAGAGAATTATGCGAGCCCTGGTCAAAACAAATGGCAGGTTACTCAGCAGCAAAATATCTGAGGAATACCCTGAGTTCCATCTTCTAACATCACAAAATAATAATTTTAAAGATATAGAAGAAAAGTCTCTTTTACATATTACACCATTTTCTGATGAGAAAATAAATGAAGGAGAATAATAATTATAAAGAGAGGAAACATTTTGAAACAAATAGGCACAAAAAGAAACATGAACCAAGCTGGATATGACACCCAGAAATTGAGGAAAACAAAAACAAAAACTGGAGAAAAAAATAAAGAGAATATTAAAGTGCATATTTACCAAACTATGAAAAAACAAGGACAAAACCCAGCATGTGCAAATGTTTATAAAATGGGATGCCAGGACAGGAGAAAGATGGACAGGTGCAGGAGCAGGTGGAGCCCAAACACAAAATGCATTTTTTCCATCATTGTTTCAGAAGACAAACTGAACATCAAATATCTCACACAAGAAGTGAACGAAGAGTGAAACTTTAAAAATCTTTAACCCTCGTGTCTGTTTTCATCACTGCCTCATCTGGGTTGCTGGAAAGACTCACAGTTTGGGTTGGAGTTGTTAGAAGACAGTTTCTCCTCTGAACCTTTTGATGTGTCTGTGTGTGTGTGCATGTGTGTACATGTGTGTGTTTGATGTGATTACTGGAAGACATAAAACTGGGAGAATATTTGCTGTTAACTTGCTAATATATCCATATAGTCCACACTGCAATCCAGGTATTATCAGATTATTTCTGCTGTTCATGTTTCCTCTAGTTGTCCCTTTTCAGACAGTAAAATCCTTTATCATTTCAAGGTTACTGCTACTAGTCATTCTCCACAAATTATCAGCTATTTTACTTAAACCTTGCTTCATGATTCAGAGACAGGTTGTGTCCTCATATTTTATTGTCATTGTATTTGGTATTTAATGCCAAATGTAATGTATGTGAACACTAACTCAGGTCAGCCTAGGTAGGGTTGTGTCACATGCAGGTGGAGTCCATCCTCTTAGATGAGAATCTAGAATGTTCAGACCTGAAAGTCAAATCACAAATTTAAATCAAAGCAAACACTACCTTCATTATGTGTAAAGTAATAACTTTTAAATGAATATGTTCAACTTTCATTTCACCTAATTTTTCTATCACTTCCTGGAACTTCTCTCAAACATAAATCTCTATTATTTTCATCATATTACTCTAATTTGCCTTTAGTATTTGACTTGGCCAAAAAAGCACTTGCCAGCCCATACTAGCTAGAATTTTCCCCAGAGTAGTATATGGAGAAAATTTTCTCATTATGAGAAAACAAATTAACAATTGATTGATTTAGTATATGTGGCTGTGGGCATGGAGTTATAAATTGGTTAAATGCTAAACTGCTACAATGAAAAAATTTCTAATAATGTCACACAAGAAGTTTTAGAAAGTTTATGCTTTCACATATGAAAGAATTTTTTCTGACTGGACTCAATTTCTAACTTACTCTTCCTGCATAAGAAGCAGAGGTTAAGCCCCAGCTATCTATGTGAGGACTTTGCTCCCAGAGCTCCTATATTGAAGCACAAGGGTATCTGCCTGTTCATCAAAACTGAAGGGCCTGGACCCTTATGCTACCTACAGTCTAAATAGTTAGTCTTCAACAGTTTCACTGATGCCCCAGAAAACACAAAACTCCTGGGTCAGAAACAAAAAATATGTTATTCCTCACAACAAAAGCAGCAACCACAGTATGAGCATAGCAGCATCCACATCCGAAGATCCATATCCCACAAGAACATGGAGGAACAGAAGAAAGCTACTCCTACTATGACTTAATTGACAGGAGAGAAATCCTGTGTTTGGGGGAGACATGGCTTCAATAATTTGGCTGCTCTTCTCTTTGAGAGGAAATATCTTCTCTCAGCACAAACAAAAATCTTTGAAATGGCTCAGGTAAGAACAGTCAAGGACTTGCATCCTTGGAGTAGAAATACAGCAAGACATTTGTGAGCATGAGAAACCCATGGACAGTACCCCCCAACAACCACCATCCAAACACACTAACCACTTTGAGCATAATTAACTATTGGTGGCAGGCATTTTGGAGATTAAAGTAATTGAAAGAATTGGTAAGAGTTTTCAGCAAGTTTCACTAAACTGTCTGGAGAAGAAAAGTGAACACATCTTCCTTAGTTGCAACCCCGGCTGCGCCACTTACTGACTAACGGAGCTTGGGAAACTTCCTGAATCTCTCTGCTCAATAATTATTCGTCTGTATTAAGGGAATAATAATGGTTACTAACTAGTGAGTCATATGTATTAAATTACTCTACCTACATAGAAAAAATTACATAGGTGTTAGCTCCTAATACTATTACTGCTACTATCATTATAATCATAATTTATTACTAGCATACAATGGACAGGAATAATGTAAAACACATATTTAATAGAGCCAGAACAATAAAAAAGATAAATACATATTAGAATTAGAATAAAGACAATTTTCTCAAGAACTTCACCAACTCTTTGTGAGATTGAATCAGTAGTTAATATCAAAATCTATTTGTCATATTTACCATAAATTTCCCAATAACACACAAATACTTCTGAGATCATAATGTTCCATTACTTCATTCTGATGAAATAAATGTTGTCACAATAAAGTGAAGGTCTTGATGTAGAATGAAGTTCTGGACATCTTAGCCCTAACCAATGGCTGCACCAGTACCTGAAGCACATCAATAAAACATGCAGGACCAACTCACAGCTATTAAAAACTGAACCTAAAAAAACAAAAACAAACTAAGGAAACAACTAGAACAGGAACAGAATCACATCAATAGAGATCACATGGAGGGTTATCAGTGCGGGAGTGGAACAGGAAGAGAGGGGGAAAAGGTACAGAGAATAAGTAGCATAAATGGTAGGTAGAAAGTAGGGGGAGGTTAAGAATAGTATAGGAAATGTAGACACTAAAGAACTTGTATATATGACCTATGGACATGAACTAAAGGAGGGGAATGTGGGTGGGAGGGGTTGTGCAGGGAGGGGAATAAGGGGGGGAAATGGAATAACTGTAATAGCATAATCAACAAAATATGTTAATAATAATAAAACATGCAGGACACATAGAACATTGTCCCACAAATGTTGCCTTATCTGGTGGGTTCTCCCATGTGTCACAGCAATACACAATTTTCTATTCATCAAGGAGCTTTCCCCAATGATTAAAAATCAACAAACTCAAACATCCATATCCAGAGAGATAAAATAAAAATATTTTCCTTGATGCTCCTGATAAATATAATAAAAACCCTGAATACTTTATATAAAATAATATAAGAAGCTTCTAAAAAGTGAAGAAGTCAAATCGATTAGGGACGGTTAAACCAAAGGAATTCCATCCATGGCAGTGAGTTTTTACAATTTGGTTTTAGTTTTTTTCTTTACATATTCTACCCTTGGACCTGGAAAAGCTGACTACCCAAAGTGCTAACAGGTGCAAACAAAAATAAGCCCCAACAAAAGCCTGTTCTCTCTAGTCAGCAAACCAGTAAAGGAGCAATTTATCGAGACAGAAAATTTTAGATAATAATTCAATAACTCCAGCAAAAAAAGAAAAGGAAAAGGAAAAAATAGCCTCACTCATCCCTACCCAAGCTAGGAAAAAATGGAGTAGGGAACTTAGACTTCCACTTGTTTCAGGCTCTATTTAAGTAATATTAAAGAAGGCAGAGTAAGAGGCTGAGACTTTCATACCTGTTGATGAAACCCCCACTGAAGTGTTAATGAAGACTTTGTAGGGAACCTGGACTTCCACTCTGACCCAGTAGTAATGTGGCACTCCTTCACTATCTGCTGTGCTGATGTCATGGTAAGCTAGTGGAGAGTCAGGTCTTTCAATATCATTCAATGATTATGACATATTACCTTCATAGTGTCAGTGGAGATCATGTGGAGAACACTTATGAGGTATTATTGTCTCCCTCTTCCAGGGAGAAGTAAACAGAGGTCTACTGAAGAGCCAGAACTCCCATCATTTCCCAGCAGTAACAAGAAACCCTAACAACCTTGGGTGTCAATAGAGGCCAAGGGGCTGAACTTCTACCCCTACCTGGCAATAGTGAAGCATCCACTCCCTTTTTATCTGCCAGAGACATGTCAGAGAAAGCAAGCTAAAATAGGTTTAAATAAGATTCAGAGTCTTATAAAATAATACCTAAAAAGTCATGGTTTCAATAAAAAAAAATCACATAAAGAACAAGGAAGATCTCATCTTCAATAAAAAGACAATCATTAGGGACCAACAGAAATATAACAGACTCTAAAATCAGACAAAGATTTTAAAGAGTTTACATAAAAATGCTTCAATAAGCTATTATGAACACTCCTGTAACAACTGAAAAAAGTAGAAATTCTCAGTAAATAATTAAAAGATATAAAGAAGAACTAAATGGAAATTGTAGAACTAAAAGTACAATAACAGAACTACAAACCCATTGGGTGAGCTCAGGAGCAGAATGAAGAAGATAGAAGAATAGAAAGCAGACTGGATAAAAATGAATAAAACCCAGGAACTATAACAAAATATCAAATATTCTTGTTATTGGAGTCTTAGAAGAATCGGGGTAAAGTTTAAAAAGTATTCAGTGAGCCCTGGCTGGTGTGGCTCAGTGGATTGAGCACCAGACTGAAAAGCAAAGGGTCACTAGTTCGATTCCCAGTCAGGGCACATGCCTGGGTTGCAGGCCAGGTCCCTGGTGGGGGCATGTGAGAGGCAACCACACATTGATGTTTCTCTCCTTCCCTTTCCCTTTCTCTAAAAATAAATAAATAAAATCTTAAAAATAAAAGTATTCAGTGAAATAATAGTTGTAGCTTCCAAAATTTGACAAAAGACTTTAAATCTATATATTCAATAATCAAAAAGAATACTAAACAAGCTAAACTGAAGGTAACCCACTCCAAAAACCACTATAGTCAAATTTATGAAAACAAGTAAAAAATCTTTTAAAAAGCAAGAGAGATATAATACATTACCAGCAAGGAAAAATAATTTGAATGACAGTAGATTTTTTTACTATAAGTTATGAAGTCCAGAAGAAAGCAACAGAGACTTTTTCAAGAGCTGAAAGAGAAGAGCTGTCAAGTGCAAATTCTATCTCCAGTGAAAAATATCTTTCAGGAATGAACAGGAAATCAAGGCATTCTCAGAAGAAGGAAAACTAATAAAATTTGTCACCAGCAGAACTAGGTAAAGGCAGTTCTCTAAGCACAAAAGATATAAGAGAAGGAATTCCTGAACATGGGAATAATAAAAAAAAAACAAGAGTAAAAATATGGGAAAATGCACTGTACTTCTCCTCTTGAGTTTCTAAATTATGTTTGAGCATTAAATAAAAAGTTATAAAACTTTCTGATATGGTTCTGAATATATGTACAATAGTTATGATCATTGGACTATACATGGAGAAAGTAAAGAATGTAAAGAAAAGTAAGACTTCTACACTCCACTTGAATTGGTAAAATGTCCCCATCAATAGTCTGTATTAAGTATATATAATACAATATTATCAGCAACTACAAAAAAAGGAATGTATACAAAGAAATGTTCTAAAAATTCTATAGAAAAGTCAAAATGAAATTCTAAAAGAAATGTTCAGATAACCCACAGGAAAGGCAGGAAAATGAAAACAGAGGAGCTAAAAACTTGGAACAAAGAGAAAACAAAAATAAAATGTCAGGAGAATAACATCAGAGGAATGGCATTGTAAGTTCCCCTGGTCTCTCCCCTTGAAGTTACAATTTGAACAGCTATAATTCAACAAAGAATTCCATGCTCAGCACATAAACACATCTGAGAAATTCCTGCATTGAAACATCTGAAGGTAAGCATATAGGAGTGAGCCAGGAGGAGGGAATGGAGAATAGCAGAGATGGGTGCCATGGAAGCAGCCCACAGCTCACTGGGAGAGGGGAAGAATCAGATTGTTGGCACTTCCTGAGCCCAGAGGAGAAAAGAGACACAGTGAGCTCTCCTGTCAGAGTGGTCAGTGTGTGGTGAGGCTGAGCCCAGTGACCGGATTGGAGTGGAGACAGAGCACAGAGGTAGGTGCAGCCACAGACATCTAGTAGCCACTATTGCCAGGCAGAAAAACAAAACCACAAAGCCCGCCACCTACCCTCATGCTCCTAGTACTTTCTCTCCACCTCACCCTCCCACAGCTAACAGAAGGCCCTAGAAGAAGCTGTAGCAGTGAGTGGAAGGCTACAGATCACAAAATAGGCAACCCTGAAAACTGGGGCTACAAAAGCATATTTTTCCTGAGCTTCAGTTAGGGTGGGAGGAGTGCTACAGCTACTCACAGTCACAGAGATATGAATGTAGAGGTGAGGCAGATGAGGACTGGCAGTTTCCATTGCTGGGAAGATACAAAGGTACCAGCTGCCTTCCCTTAGCTCACTGTTCCCCCACTTATTGTGGCTGCACTACCAGCATCAGCTATTTGCAGGGGCCAGCATTGGGATTTCACAGACTCAGAACTGCATCATCTAGCACATTCCCCTACAGGAGCAATTTCCTAAGACTGAGACAAACTGGTCACAGGGATGCTAACTCCCCAGGGAGCTAAGGGCATCTTCCACTGCCCCAAATATTTTGCAGAAGCAGAGTAGTGCAATAGAAGTTAAAAAACTTGTGTTTCAGTGCCACCAACTGGAAAACAAAAGAAAGACTTCTTCTTATCAACCTACTAGAGAAGTGCCACTCTTAGAAAAAAGTAATATCATTCCCCTAGATATCTAGATAGAGACGGAATCCATCTAACACCGTGAATAACCAAGGTAATAAGGCAGCTAAGAAATAATTTTTTAATCTCCAGAAAATAAACTTAAAGACATGGAAATATATTATTTAAATGACAAAGAATTCAAGATAGCAGTTATGAAAAAGCTACACAAGATACATAAAAGCACAGGCAGTTTAATGAACTATGAAATAAAATCAGTAAATAAAATGAGTACTTTACCAGAGATTGAAACTTTAAAAAAGAATTAAATAAAAATCTGGAGATGAAGAATTCAATAAAATAGATGACAAATGAACTAGCAAGCTTAGGAAATAGAGCAAACCAAATGGAGAAAAAAATAGTGATACTGAAGATAAAAATCTAGAAATGATGCAGATGGAAGAAAAGTGAGACTTTAGAGTAAAATAATGAAGGAACTCAGCAAGAACTATCTAACTCCATCAGAAAAATCAATATAAGAATAATAGACATACCCAAAGGAGAGAGAAAGATAGTATCAGAGTGCATATTCAAACAAATAGTTGATGAAAACATCCCAAACCTATGGAAAGAGCTAGATTTTCAAATTCAAGAAGCAAACAGAATATCCAGGTACCTCAATCCAAAGAGGCCATTGTATTAAAACTGTCAAAACAATTAATGACAAAGAAAGAATTTTTAAGGCAATCAGGGGAAAGAAGATGGTAACCTATAAAGAAAATTCCATCATATTATCCTCTGACTTCTCAGCAGAAACCCTACAAGCTAGGGCAGAGTGGAATCAAATATTCAAACTATCAGAAAAAGTAAATTACCAGTCAAGAATAATATATTCAACAGTTATTTTTTAGATATGAAGGAGAAATAAAGACTTTTTCTGACACACGGAAGCTAAGGGAACTTACCACCACAAGACCTCCATTATAGGAAATACAGAAGTAGGCTCTTCTACCTAAAATAAAAAGACAAAAGGATACAAAACTATGAGTAAGACTACTAACATACAGACAGAAGCAGGATATTGCAACTCTTTTTCAGAATAAGGCATTATACACTTAAATATAGTATAAAGTTTAAAGGAAGTAAACAAATTATAAAAAGGAAGTAGAATTAAAAAATAACTACTGCAATATGGAAATGACTCATAACATAAATAGGGATAATTTGTGACAACAAAAATGTACAAGGAGTAAGGGTAAATATGTGCATTTGCAAAAAGGAAAGGTTATAAGATGCATTCAGAAGAAAAAGGACTACTGTATATATTAAACTTTCTTTGGTATAAACCAATTGTTGACCACACACAAAAAAATTAAAAATGGAGACACATTACTTAAAAAAGAGATATAAATCATAGAATACTACCAAACTAAAACAACAGACAGAACACAAGGGAAAAGAAACAATGGAGACAGAGAACTACCATAAAACAAAAGATAAAATAACTGTAGGAAATGCTCACATATCAATTACCACCCTAAATGTAAATAAACTGAACTCAGCAATAAAAGGCATGGAGTAGCAAATTGGATCAAAAAATAAAATCCAACCATACACTGCCTTCAGGAGAAATGTCTCATTTGACATTTGAAATCTCTATATTTGTCTGAAAAGACAAATACAAACTCAAAGTGAAAGGGTAGAAAATGATTCTCAAAGCAAATGGCATTCAGAGAAAAGCAGATGTAGCCATACTTATATCTGACAAAATACATTTCAAAATAAAAAAGGTAACAAGAACAAAGATGGACATTTTATGATGATAAAAAGGGCCCTACATCAAGAAGACATAACACTTAAAATATGCACCCAATCAGGGAGCACCAAAATGTATAAAGCAACTACTAATGGAACTACAGAGAAAAATTGACAAAAACACAATTATAATAAATCTAAATACCTCGTTGACAGCTATAGATAGATCATCCAAACAGAAAAACTATAAGAAAAATCAACCTTAAATGACATATTAGATCAAAGCTTTTCATCCCAGAACGCCAGATTATACATTCTATCTAGTGCACATGGAATATTCTCAAGATAGACCATATGTTGAGAGAGAAAGCTAACCTTAACAAATTTAAGAAAATTGAGATTTGGGGAAGATGGTGGTAAAGTAGGTGGGAGCGGAGCCCACTTGTTCATGCACCCAACTGGGACACTTAGCTGATCTTCCAAAAAATAAATGGAACACTCACCAGAATTTTAGTTGATACTAAATTTGGAAGCCAAAGTGTGCAGAGGATGCTTCAAAACAGGGGGTAAGGAGGTTTTATAGATGGGCAGGGAAAGTCCCTGGGTGTGGTGCCAGAAACTATGGTTGCTGTGGGGACAACATTGGAGGAGAGCCATGTCAGTGACAACTAGTGGCTTTGTCTCCTCCCAGGGCAAGGAAACCATAGACCCGCGCCAGGAGCAACTTGAATGCATAAAGTTGCTATAGAAAAACAGGTAGCACACATGCACACAACTGGCAGCACACCTAAGCTGGGGCGGTGGTCACCAGCCAGGACAGTGCCAGACAGTCAGGGTGACTCTGGTGGTGCCTGAAGCTGGGGGAAGAGGAGGGCTATGACTGGCTGTGACAGATATACTCTTGATTTGCCAGAGAGCTGGAGTGTATAAAAAGCTGGGCAGTTACTTGGAGCAGCATCAGTGCCCACAGAGACTTTTTTCAAAAGGGGAACTGAGGCATGCTGGGCAAGGACCTCATACATGCAGCTGCCTGACCAACAAGGAGAAGGAATTGTGGTTGTGACTTGCTCCCACAAGGTGAACATGGTAGACTGATCAAAGGGGGGTGCAAAGTGAGGTGGTTTCTTGCTGCCAGCCTGACACAATGGCACAGAGTGCAGAATGTGGGATACAGAGTGCTCTGAGGGCAGTGGGCTGGAGAATATGCACCTGTGATTATTGTAGGCCAGACTGAGCCCCCTTCCTTGGCCCAACCACTATAAATAGAAAATTGAACCCAATTCCCATTACCAGCAGGAGCCAGGAAGATCTGCAAAACCAGCTGGCAGATACAACAACTGGCAGAGGTTTTTTTCCCTTTTTTTGCAAGAGTAAGACAGCAAGGCTAATGCCTAAAAAGAACCATTTTTAACGCCACATGGGAAGACAAAGTACACTGGGCCCTAAGGCCCTATTTCACTAGAGTCATCAAAACAGGAAGATTTGGTTTGGGGGGTTTTTTTTGTGAATTTTTTATTTTTAATTTTTTATTGTTGCTCAAGTATAGCTGACTCTATTTTCCCCCCACCCCAACCATCCTTGCCTCCCACCCTCAATCCTAAGTCCCTTTGACTTTGTCCATCTGTCCTTTATACATGTTCCTTGACAACCTTTCCCCCTTTCCTCCCATTAACTCCTCCGACCTCCCCTCTGGTTACTGTCAGTTTGTTTTTAATTTCAATGTCTCTGGTTATATTTTGCTTGCTTGTTTGCAAAACAGGAAGTTAAGAAAGGGTACAACAAGGGGGATTCAGTGCACTGCCCACACTTAGCTTGCACACAGAGCTGCAGACTATACCAAGCAGGAGAGAGCTGATACTCTTACAAAGATTGCCCCCTGCCCCCCATGAAACAGAGAGTTATTTAAGAAGAAACTATACATTATTGGAAATAAATTGGGACAGTATAAGACAGGAAGTATAGGGGCAGGGAGAATACAACCACAATTTTCCCAGAAGATTGAAAAGTGCCTCCCAGGAGAAACAGAGACCTCACCCTCTCAGTTGCAACAAAGATCCTCTAGAGGCCAGAGAAGGAGATACAAGGGGCTTTCGCCAGAAATTGGATGACCCACCTAGAAACTGGATCTGCGCGAAAACCAGAAATGTATTCTGAAATAAACTTGCATGTATTTTTTAATTTCCTTTATTTTTTTGTTTTTGTTTTTTGTTTATTTTTTTGCATTTGTATAGCATTTTAATTGTTTTTCTTTCACTTCACTTATATTCCAAATAACTCACTACTCTTGGTCTTTTGCTTTTTATTCTTTTTATTCAGATTATATACTTTTTCATATTATTGTTATTCCACATCCTACACAGCACTATTCCCTAGTCTTAGTCCATTTTGCCATCTTTCTGAGCTTTATTACTGTTGTTGTAAACTTTATTTTCCCTCACACTATGCCATGTTTCTAGCCCTTACTCACTACTTCTCCATCTAAACTCACATAAGCGCTCTTCTTTCTTGTCAGCTCATATTGTTTTTCCCCTCTTATAAAAGTTTCATTTCTTTTCCACCTTTATAAACAGTGACAAGTTGGGAGAAATACCATGGGTACTGCTATACTTCTCCAATTGAACTCCTATATGTTCACTATTTCTTTGTATTTAAAATCCAATAGGAAAGTCTCACCCTGTCTTACTCCATTTTGCTACCCCACCCCCCTAATCAGTTCAGTGAGGAATTTGATTTCATTTGTTTCCCATCATTCAGCCTGGACTTTACTCCTTACTCTTATTAGTTTGCTAGCCCAATCCTCTCAAAATCAATTTTGTTTACTGTAGACAAGTCATATTCACTTGTTGGTGTTATGCAATATTGTTATTCCCATTCTATCTTTATTAAACTTCATTCATCTACCATTACTATCGACTTTGCTGTGATTTTTTTGCAATTTTGCTCCCATTGGTACAATACTTTTTTAATTTTACTTCAAACCTCAAGCATATTCTTCCCTTTTCTAATACCCCATTTTTGCAATCATCTTTCCATGTTTTCCTTACATGTTAAATTTTGTTCTCTGCCTTTCTTATCAATTATTCTTCTCCTTCCCACTCAAAAACATTTTCCTCTCTATTAGTCATCTCATACTCACTTTGTCCTATTATAATCTTTCTTCAACTTTGTTAATCTCTGCTCAATTGCAGTTCAGATTGCTGATGTGGTAGGGGGGTTCTTTTTGCTGGCATAGGTTTGGTTATCAGGTAATACTGCTTTGTTAACCAACATCTTCACAAAAGCATATAAGACAAGGTTGAAGTTGTGACTACCAGTAAGCTCACAGGAGGAGAGAACTCAACAACAAAGAAGCCACCAACAAGAAAGCCTACACAAATGGCAGAAATGGCAACCCCAGAGCATCCAAACAAGGAGATCAAAGACACTGCACTACAAGTCCCACTGAACTCCTAACACAGAATTCCACACCATGAAGAGAGGCAAGCAAAGCAGAGCATCCTGAGATGCAGAAACAAACAAAAAGTCACCTAAAATGGGGAGATAAAGAAAGAACATGCAATTGGAAGGAATGGAACACTCCCCAGTAAATGAGCTAAATGAAATGGAAGCAAGCAATCTATCAGATATAAAATTCAAGAAAAATGGTTATTAGAGTGCTCAAGGAACTCACAGACAACTACAACAAACTGAGTGTGAATTAAAACAGCATGAAAAAGAAAATAGAAACTATAAACAAGAACCAGGAGAAAAGAAGAATATAATATTTGAAATAAAAAATACACTAGAAGGAATTACAAGCAGCCTCGATGAAGAAGAGGATGGAACCAGCAAGGTGAAAGACAAGGCAAAAAGAAGTACCAAAATAGAGTAACAAAATGAAAAAAAAAAGACTCAAATAGTATGAGGATGATTCAAGGTTACTACAGGGCAACAAGAAACCTAACAATATTCACATCATAGGAATACCAGAAGGAGAAGGAAAAGAGCAAGGGATAGAAGACCTGTTTGAAAAAATAATGACAGAAAACTTCCCTAACCTGGAGAGCAGAAAAGCCATTGAAGCTGAGGAAGCACACAAGGTTCCAAAAAAGATGAACCCAAAGAGGCCCACTCCAATACACATCATAATTAAAATGCTGAGTGTTAAAGACAAAGAGAGAATCTTAAAGGCAGCAAGGAAGAAACAGGAAGTAACATACAAGGGAGTCCCAATAAGACCAGCAGCTGACATCTCAATGGAAACGCTTCAAGTCAGAAGGGAATGGCAAGGAATATTCCAAGTAATGAAAAGCAAAGGTCTGTAACCAAGACTACTCTGCCAACCAAAGTTCTCATTTAAAATGAAAGGCAGAATAAGGAGTTTCCAAGGCAAAAGAAGATTAAAAGAATACACCTCTACCAAACTGGCATTGCAAGACATGCTAAAGGAACTGATTCAAGAAGAAGAAAAAGAGTGAGAGAGAGAGAGAGGAACAGAGATGAAAAAATAGCAATGAATAAGAACCTACCAATACTAACATTAAGTGTAAATGGATTAAATGTTCCAATTAAAAGACATAGGGTGGCTGATGGATAGGAAAATATGACCCATATTTTGCTGCCTACAAGAGACCCACCTCAGAATGAAAGACCCACACAGACTGAAAGGGAAGGGTTGGAAAAAATATTCCAAGAAAATGGACAGGAAAAAGAAGCCAGGGTAGCAATACTTATATAAGACAAAATAGATTTCAAAACAAAAATGATAAAGAGAGAAAAGGAAGGTCTTTTCATAATTCTAAAGGAAAGAATCCAACAGAAGCTATAAACATTGTAAACATATATGAACCCAACATAGAAGCAACCAAATATACAAGGAATATCTTGGAAGACTTCAAGAAAGATATAGACAGCTACACACTTGTACTAGGGAATTATAATACACCACTGTCAACAATGAATAGAACATCCAAACAAAGAATCAACAAGAATATTGTGGCATCAATCAATGCCCTAGATCAAAAGGACTTAACTGATATATACCTATCTTTCACCCCAAAGAAGCAAAATACACATTCTTTTCAAATGCACATGGAACATTTTCAAAGATAGACCAGATGATAGGAGACAAAAGAAGCCTCAACAAATTCAAGAAAATTGAAATGATATCAGGCATTTTCTCAGATCACAATGGCTTGAAACTAGAAACCATCCTCAAGGAAGAAACTAAAAAAATAAATAAAATCTACACAGACTGAATAGAATGCTATTTGACAATAAATGGGTCAAGAATGAGATCAAGGAAGAAATCAAAAAATTTCTAGAAACAAATGAAAATGAACACAAAACAATCCGAAACTTATGGGACATAGTAAAGTCAGTCCTAAGAGTGAAGCTCATAGAGATACAGGCCTATCTAAAAATGATAGAAACACTTCAAATGAATGATCTAACCATACATCTACAAAAACTAGAGGAACAACAAGAAAAAAAGCCAAGAGCAAATAGAAGAAATGCAATTAGCAAGATCAACCAGAATTAAATGACATGGAAACTGAAAGAATAATCAAAGGATCAATAAATCCAGGAGCTGGTTCTTTGAAAATATAAAAAAAAATCAACAAGCCTTCAGCAGACTCATCAATAAAAAAGAGAGAGGACCCAAATAAATAAAATCAGAAATAACAGAGAAATACAAATGATCATAAGAAATTAGTACAAACAACTATACACCAAGAAATTTGAAAACCTGGGTAAAATGGACAAATTTCTAGTGACATATAGTCCTCCAAAAGTGAGTCAAGAAGAAGCAGAAAGCCTGAATAGATTGATATCAGCTAGGAAAATTAAACAAGTAATAAAAAAAAACCTCAAGGTACATAAAAGCACTGGGCTGGACAAATGTACAGGAGAATTTTACCAAACATTTAGGGAAGAGCTAACCCAAATTCTTCTCAAAGTAGTCAAAAAATTCAAGAACAGGGAGTCAACCAAACTCTTTTTGTGAGGCCAGCATCATCCTAATCCCAAATCAAAATAAAGACACACACAAAAAAAGAAAGAAAACTACAGGCTAATAATGCTGATGAATATAGATGCTAAAATACTCAGCAAACTATTGGCAAACTGTATACTGCAATACATCAAAAAGTCATATACCATGATATAGTGGGATTCATTCCAAGGATGCAAGGTTGGTACAATATACACAAAACAATAAATGTAATACATCACATAAAAAATACAAAAGACAAAAAGCACATGATTATATGGGTAGATGTGGAAAAAGCATTTGATAATGTACAGGACTGATTTGTGATGAAAACATTCAGTAAAGTGGGAATACAGGAATCATACCTCAACATAATAAAGACCATATATGGGAGACCAACAGCCAACATCATACTCAATGGGCAAATACTAAAATTTTCCCTCCTAAGATCAGGCACAAGACAAGGGTGTTCACTTTCACCATTTCTATTCAACATAACATTGTAAATTCTAGCCACAGTGGTAAGACAAGAAAAATAAATAAAAGTCATCCAAATTAGAAAAGAAGAGGTTAAGCTGTCACTCTTTGTAGATAACAGGGTAGTGTACATGGAAAACCCTATAATTTCACCAAAAAAAATGACTTGACCTAATAATTTAATTTGGCAAAGTGACTGGATGCAAAATGAACATTAAGAAACCAAAGGCATTTTTGTACACCAACAATGAAATATCAAAAACAGGAATTAGGGGGAAAATCCCATTTACTATAGAAGCAAGAAAAATAAAATACTGAGTAATAAACTTAACCAAAGAGGTAAAAGACCTGTATTCAGAAAACTACATAACACTGAAGAAAGAAATTAGGGAAGAAACAAATAAATGGAAGCATATACCATGTTCATGAATTGGAAGAATGAACATAATCAAAATGCCCATATTACACAAAGCAATTTATAGATTCAACATAATCCCTGCCAAAATACTATGCCAATATCTGTTCCACAGATATAGAACAACGATTTCAAAAATTTATCTGGAACCATATATGATCCTGAATAGCCTCAGCAATTTTGAGAATGAAGAACAAAGTAGGAGGGTTTGGAACACTTGACATCAACTATATTATAAGGACATGGTAAACAAAACAGTCTGGTACTGGTATAAGAACAGACACATGGATTGATGGAACAAAATAGAGAGCTCAGAAATAAATTATGCCTCTATGTTTAATTAGTATTTCACAAAGGGGGCAGGAGCACAAAATGGAGTGAAAATAGCCTCTTCAATAAATGGAACTGGGTAATTTAGACCGGGACACGCAAAAAAAATGAAACTAGTCCACCAATATACACCTTAAACCAAAATAAACTCAAGATGGATAAAAGACTTAAATATAAGCCAAGACACCATAAAAGTCTAGAGGAAAACATAGGCTGCAAAATTTCAGATATCCCATGCAGCAATATTTTCACTGATACATCCCCTAGAGCAAGGCATATAAAGGAAAGAATAACCAGATGGGACTACATCAAAATAAAAAGCTTCTGCACCATTAAAAAATATATCAGCAAAACAGAAAGGGAACTAACTTTATGGGAAAACATATTTGACAATGATACCTCAGACAAGGGTTTGATCTCCAAAATATATAAAGAACTCAAATGACTCTACACCAGGAAGACAAACAGCCAATTAAATACTGAGAAAAGGACGTGAACAGACACTCCCCCAGGGAGGACATATGGGGAGGTCCAGAGACACATAAAAAAAATGCTCAACATCACTAGCCATTAGAAGATACAAATTAATACCTCAATGAGATATCAAATCACACTAGTCAGAATGGCCATCATTATTAAATCAACAAACAACAAGTGCCAGCAAGGTTGTGGATAAAAGGCAGCCCTAGTACACTGTTGATGGGAATTTAGACTTGTGCAGCCACTGTGAAAATGGTATGGAATTTCCTCAGAAAACTAAAAATGGAACTGCCTTTTGACCCAGCAATTCCACTAGTGGAACTATACCCTAAGAATCCTGAAACACCAATTCAAAAGTACCTCTGCATCCCAATGTTCATAGCAGCACAATTTACAATAACCAGTTGCTGGAAGCAACCTAAGTGCCCATCAGTTAATGAATGGATCAAAAAACTGTGGTACATTTTCACAATGGAATATTACACAGCAGAAAGGAAGAAGGTATTCCCACCCCTCATGACAGCATGGATGAAACTGGAGAGCATTATGCTAAGAGAAATAAGCCATGCATTGAAAGACAAATACCATATAATCTCACATATAAGTAGAATCTAATCAACAACCAAACAAATGAGCAAGATAGAACCAGAGACCTAGAAATAAAGAACTGATGGTGACCAGTGAGGTGGGTGGAGGGGGATAACAGGGAAAGAAGGGGAAGTGGCAAGCCAAGGGACATGAATAGAGGACTCATTGGCACAGACAATGTGGGTGAATTGGCTGTGCAAGTCGGGGTGGACAGGACAAGAGAAGGAATTGGGAAAAAGTCTGGAGAAATGTAACTGAACAACAGTAAGAAAAGTGAAAAAGAGGGCAAAAAAGAAAAAAAATGAAATCATACCAAGTATATTCTCCAACCACAATGCTCTCGTATTGGAAATGAACAGCACAAAAAAAAGTGGAAACAGACAACAAATATGTGGATATTTAATAACGTGCTACTAAAAAGTTGGGTCAAAGAAGAAATAAAAGGACAGATCAATACATACATAGAAAAAAATAAGCATGACAACATATCAAAATTTGGGGGGATATAGCAAAAGCAGTAATAAGACAGAAGAATTATATGTCATTACAGGCTTATCTCAAGAAACATCAAAAATCCCAAGCAAACAACCTAACATTACATCTTAAAGAACTAGAAAAAGAAAAAAATGCAACACAAAGTCAGCAAAAGGAAGGAAATAATAAAAATAGTGCAGAATTAAATGAAATAGAGAAAAAAGACATCACAAAAATTAATGCAACGGGAGGTGGTTCTTTGAAAAGATTAATAAAATTGACAAACCTCTGGCTACACACACTAAGGAAAAAAGAGAAAAGACTCAAATGAACAAAATCAGAAAGGGAAAAAGAGAAGTTACCATAGACATCAGAGCATCATAGAAGCATCATAGAAGAATACTATGAAAAAACTATAAGCTACCAAATTCAACAACCTAGAAAAAAATGGACAAGTTCTTAGAAATATATAGCTTTCCTAGACTAAATCATAAAAAACTGGAAAATCTAAATTTACCAATAAAAAGTTAGGAAATTGAAACAACCATCCAAAACCTGAAAAAGCCAGGATCAAATGGCTTCACTAGAAAATTCTACCAAACACTGAAAGATTTAATAGTTATCCTTAGACTCTTCTAAAACTTTGAAGAGGCAACACTAACACATTTTATGAGGCCAAAATTACCCTGATACAGGATTACAGAATGACAACAACAACAAAAAAAAACTACAGATAAAACTTTGATAAACACAGACACAAAAAGCCTAAACAAAATACTAGCAAATTGAATATAAAAATACTTTAAAAAGGTAATACATCACAATCAAGTGGGGTTCATTCAAGGGGCACAAGGATGGTGTAATATATGCAAATCAATCAATGTGGTAAACCATATTAGCAAAATAAAGGATAAAATATATGAACATTTTGATAGATGCAGAAAAAACATTTGACAAGGTAAAGACATCCATTCATGATTAAAACACTCAATAAAATGAGTATAAAATTATCTCAACATAGTAAAGGCCTTATATGACAATACTTCAGTTAAGATAATCAAGGTAAAAAAATTGAAAGCTTTGCCTCTAAGATCAGAAACAAGAGAAGGTCACCAACTCTCACCAATTTTTTATTCAACATAGTACTAGATGTCCTACCCAGAGCAATCAAGCAATGGAAAAAATCCAAAATGACAATGGAGAGGTAAACTTTTCACTTTTAGAAGAAAACATGATCCTTTATATAGAAAGCCCTCAAGATTTTATGAAAAAAAAAAGTATCAGAAACAATAGAGAAATACATTAAAGTTGAAGGACACAAAGTCAATGTAAAAAATCCACTGTATTTCTATATGCTAACAATGAAATTTCAAAATAAAGAAATAAAAAAATTCCTTTTGCAATTACAACAACAAAAACATAAAGTACCTAGTAAAGAATGTGAAGGACCTGTACAATGAAAAATATAAGACATTATTAAAGAAAGTGAAGAAGACACAAAGAAATAGTAAAACATTTCATATTCATGGACTGGAAGGATCAACATGTTTAAAATGATCCTATAAACCAAAGCAATATACAGATTTAATGCAATCTCCATTGAAATCCCAATGGAACTTTTTAAAGAAAGAGAACAAAAGATCATCAGATTTGCATGGAACCACAAAGTATCCTGAAAACAAAAGCAATGGTGAGAAAAAAGAACAAAGCTGAGGTATCATATTCCCTGACTTCAAATTATACTACAAAGCAACAATAATCAAAATGACATGATATTGGCAAAAAAAAAAAAAAAAACCAGACACAAAGTACTACAGAACAAAATCAAAAGTCCAGGGGAAAAAACACACACATATATAATTAAATAATCTTTGACAAAAGAGTCAAAAACATTTGTTTTTGTATTGTATGTATTTTCTCCATACAATGGAGAAAAAGAAAACCTGTTCAAAAAATGATAATGAAAAAATTGGAAAGCCACATACAAAAGAATGAAACTAAACTGCTATCTTCACCATACACAAAAATTAACTACAAATGAATCAAAGACCTAAATATAAGGCCAGAAACAAAAAATTACATAGAAGAAAAAATAGATACTAAATGTATAGACATTGGTCTTAGAGAGGAGATTATGAATTTGACCTTAAAGGCAAGTCAAGCAAAAATGAAAAAAAAAATGAAAGGGACTATATCAAACAAAAAGCTTCTGTACAGAAGGAAAAAAAGCCAACAGAATAAAAAGTCAACCAACCTAACAGGAGAACTTATTTACAAACAACAGCTATGACAAGGGGTTAATATTCAAAATACATAAAGAACTCATGCAACTCAACAACAAAAACAATCCCATTAAAAAATGGGCAGAGGACCAGAACAGACAGTTCTCACAAGACATACAAATAGCCAACAAATATATGAGAAGATGCTCAACTTCACTAGCTGTTAGGAAAATGCAAGTAAAAACTATAATGCATTACCACATCACACCTGTTAGAATGTCAATCAACAACAAGACAATTATTAAGTGTTGTAGAGGTTGTAGAGAAAGCAGAACCCTCTTTTACCACTGGAAATGAAAATTGGTACAACACTAAGGAAAACATTATCTAGGTTTCTCAAAAAATTAAGAATATAGTTACCACATGATCCAACAATCTCTCTTTTGGATATCTATTTGAAAATTTGAAAACATTTGTTTGTAAAGATATATGCATCCCTATGTTTATTGCAATATTTTCATGGTGGCCAAGACATGGAAACAACCAAAGTGTCCTTTAATGGATAATAGGATAAAGATGTGGTACATATATATATAATGGAATAGTACTCACAGATGAAATTTTGCCACTTTTCACAATGTAAATGAATCACGAGAATACCATGCTAAGCAAAATAAGCCAGATGAAAAAAGTTAAGAGTCATATGATTTTACAATTATGTGGAATATAAAACTAAAAAGAACATATAAACAAACAAGAAAAACAAAAACTCATTGACACAGACAACAGTATGACAGTTCCCAGAGGGAAAGGGTGTTGGGGGATTGTGTTGCAGGGTAAAAGGGGTCAAATATAGGAGATTTATCTTTGGGTGGTAATCAAATACTACAATATACAGATGATACATTATAAAACTGTATACACATGAAATCTAAATAATTTTATTAACCAATGTTACACCAATAAATTTAATAATAAAATAAAGTGCCAGACTTAAGCTTAACATATCAATACTTTATTAAATGTAAAAGATTTAAATATGCAACTTTAATGACAGAGTAGCACAGTGAATTTGAAAACATGACAATATTTCGTTTATGAGAAACAATTCAAATATAATGATAAGGGTAGTCTAAAAGTAAAAGGAGGGGGAAAATATGTAATACAGTTATTAATCAAAAAATTAGAAGCAGCAACTACCAGAGATAGAGAAGTACATTACATAATGAGAAAAAGGGCTAATTAACTAAGTCATAGCATTCCTAAATTTGTATGCACTAAACAATGGACCTGCAAAATAAATGAAGCAAATATTGATAGAATGGTAAGGAGAAATAAACAACTCAGGATTAAAGCTGGAGACTTTAACAACCCTCTCTCAGCAATTTATGGAATGACGAAAGAAAAAAACCAGCAAATATCTATAAAAACTCAACAAATCAACCAATAGAATCTGATCAACACTTACAGAACTGTCCAAGCAGACACCTCCTTTACAAGTACTCACAGAAAATACACCAAGATAGACCACATTCTGGACCATTAAACAAACCTCAACAAATTTTTAAAAATTGAAATCATACAGGGTGTATTACATAACCACAACAGAATCAAAATAGAAATCAAAAACAGGAAGATAACAGAGAAAACTTCAAACATGTAAAAAAGAAAAGAAGAGAATAAAAAGCCAATAAAAAGAGAAATTAAACAACAAACTAACACTGTACAAGTCACAAAGTCTCAAGTGAAATAAAAAAAATACATTGAACTAAATGAATGTAAAAATTGGTGGGACTGGGATGGGAGTAAAAGGCAGAAAACTGTATTTGAACAACAATTTAAAAAAAGAAAAAAATTGGTGGGACATAGAGAAAGTAATGATGAGAAGAAAATTCATGACATGAAATGTTTATATTAGTTAAAAGAAAAAGTTTCAAATTACTAATCTAAGCTCCTACTTCAAGAACCTAGAAAAAAAGAAATTCAAAATAAATCCAAAGGTAGCAAAAGAAGAAATTAATAAAAATGAAAGCAGAAGTCATGAAAACAGAAGAACAACAGATAAAATGTCAAGAGATATAGCTCCTAGATTTGGTGGGATTCAGTAACCATAAATGCCACTGTCCAATCACAATCTTCCTTCTGCTTCAGCAATAAGAACAATAGAGGCAAAATGAGGCATAGCGAGCATTTCTAATACAGCTTATACATGAGCCAGAGTCCTTCACTCTTCAGAGAGTTGGCAGAAGTTTCTGCCCACTCCCACATAAAAAAAAAGTAATACAAAAATACTTTATTTATTGACTCATTTATTCATTTTTCTTCATGGATCTTTTAATTACATTTACTATAGGTTAGAATATTCATGGACTTAGCTATCACAAGAAAACAGAAGAATGAAAATGAATCTATATTTTCCATCACAGAAGGTGGTTTTGGTCACACATGATGAAATGAAGCTGATCAGAAATTTTCAGTGCTTTAATGCCTTCCTTTTCTACTATGAGATTGCACATTGTAATGAAAGAACAGAATTTCCAGAAAAAGGAAAAGTGTGCTGCAGGAATGTAATTTTGTGAATTTTGCAGCATGAAGCACAGTTCCCCCATGGCTGCCAACCTTGCCATTCTACTCTGGCTGCCAAGTTCTCCTCTATTAGCATGCTCCTTTAATGATGACAGAAAAGGGAATAACAGATAGACTTTGGTTTTGTTTTGGTTGTGCTGTTTCAGAATTAATTAAATATTAGTTTCACATTCTTAAAATTGTTCCAAAACTAATAAAACTAAAGAGAGCATTATGTACACAGTTGGTAGGAAAGGGAAATTGATGTCTGAGTGGTTTGTGTTTACACATCTCAATCAAAACCTAAAATTTTCTAAATCAGATCTGATATCAGTTAATGAGATGTTTAGACATGCCAAATTTTAGTACCACATACAATTATGTCTTTTAATTACAGCTAAACTGATTAGACAACATGAAAAGTACACATAAAATTGAAATCTAAAATGAGGGAGTGAAATCAACTTTAATTTCTAGATATCATGGTTGTTGAGATGCAAAGTTTTTAAAATTGATATAATATATAACTAAGTAATAAGTATATAAAGACTATTGTTATAGTGTGTCCAATACAGTATAAATAGTTTTCAGGCTTTGCAGTCTGAAATCTAGGTTGAATCTCAGATCTGCTTCTAAACTTGCCTGTGGTATTGACAAAATTATATAAATTATCTAAACCAGGGTTTTCCCCACCTCAAAAAACTATTAACACACTATGCTTAGTGAATTAATTACATTTTCTTATAACTACCCCCTGAATATTCTCCCCATGAGAAACAATAGAAATTTGGAACTGTCAGGTAACTTCTGTACATGATAATTAGGATACACTCAAATTTTAAGACTGGAATGTCTGATTCCCAGATTGTTTCCATGACCTGCAATCTCTACTGTTTTCCTGACATCTGATTTTATTTCTTGGAGCAAACATGATACATCCATAAAACACCTTTCAAAAACCTGGCCCATAAGAGCTTCCCACTATTAATTATACTCTTATTAGTATTAGTATTAGCATTATTAGTAAATATAATATTCCAAAGCCAACACCTATGTATATTATCAAATGATAACCATTTCTGTAGTCCTTATCTAATAGAATTTATGCTGTCATGACATGCATGTAACTCACAATTTACCTTGACATAATTTGTACTCATCATTTTATTATTTTTAATTAGTTTATTTTTGTTCAATTACAGTTGTCTATATTTTCCCCCCTCGACTCCCCACCAATCCCAGCCAAACCCACCTCCATCCCTTGCTTCCACCCTCCCCCTTGGTTTTGTCCATGTGTCCTTTATAGTAGTTCCTGAAAACCCTCCCTATCCCCTATGGCTATCATTAGCTGTTCTTAGTTTCAATGTCTCTGGTTATATTTTGTTTGCTTTTTTCTTTTGTTGATTATGTTCCAGTTAAAGGTGTACTCATCATTTTAATGTTAGTCCTAATCTATGTTTTCATCTCCCCTTTTTTTCTACCTCTTTTGAATTATTGACACACCAATTATTTAGAGAAATTTCTTTTATTCCATTCAACATTAAGATCCTAAAAGGCAGGAGTGATACTTGTTTTCACCCTTGTTTTCCAAAAGCTGAGCACACAGAGCACAGCCCAGAGTTAACACACAATGAATACGTCAGAAGTCGTGACTTTTCTTCCTAACAATTTTCACTTTTTATTTTGAGGGGGTAAGGAATAAAAACCCCAGTGTTTTGGGAAATCAGATATTTCCACCACATTGTATTTGCTCTAAATGTGAAGACTGATTTTGAAGAATATTCAAAGATAAGAAGGCAGTTTTTTGAAAGGATTCCATTGACTTATCCATATACTTAGAACAGCTTAAAATGGTCAGCATCCATCATAAGATAAGAAAAACAGCAGGGATGGAACTGGAGAGCATTATGCTAAGTGAAATAAGCCAGGCAGTGAAAGACAAATACCATATGATCTCACCTTTAAGTGGAAACTAATCAACAAAACAAACAAGCAAGCAAACTATAACCAGAGACTTTGAAATTAAGAACAAACTGACAGTAACCAGAGGGGGAATGGGAGAGGATGATGGGGGGCGGGGGCGCGGGTAAAGCGTTTACAGGAACAACTATAAAGGACACATGGACAAAAACAAGGGGGTGTGGAACAGGGGAGTGAGGGGGGGATGGTTGGGGGCGGGACAGATAGGGGTAAAGGCTTTTCTGTAATTGAACAATAAAATTCAAAAGTATTTAATAAAAAATAAATAAGAGTAACAAGAAACTGGCTCAAATGGCTGCTTCTATATGCACAGTGATAAAATGATTATAAAATCCTCCTATGTATCAAATTATGTTAGATGAAAGTGAAGATTGTAGGTATAGATAAACCAACTATATAATCTTCTAATTAGAGAAATTCAAATCTGTAAGTCCTTAGCCTCAACACATATAAAACAACCAAAGCATCGTTGAAAGTGACAACCAGGACAGTGGTGGAGCCGTTCCACAGCTCCCCATACATCTAAATGCTCTCAAGAAATTGCAGCTTACATTAATTATATTATATATTTATGTACATATATTATTTAATAAGTCTAAGGTTACAGTAAAAGTTCCTAAATAACATAAGACATAAAATGCAAGTGTCAGTCACATAAATGTGTGCTTTATGTGAATGGAAGTTAGATTTTTACTTCAGAAGTTAGTGATTTCAAAGCTATTTTGTGATTATAGGTTCTAGGATGATATAATGAAAGGAATGAAATTCCTAGACCATAAAGACCTTTGGTTACATTTTTTTGGCATATACTATAGAGAGAGTTGTAAAGACCAGGGCTAGAGATTAAGAATTCTGCACATGTGACATAAGCCACAAAGAATAAAGTGGGCCCCTCATTTCTACTTCTTAAGGCATAAGAAAATACCCAAGTACTATAAGAAAATGACCACCCTAGATTGTCAGAAATCAATGTTTTAAATATGTTCAGCAACAACTCAGGCCAGGTATGAGTCAACAACAGGCCACAGTGTCATAAAATTAGTTATACATGAATTATATTATAATTCTAGTTATCCTGCTAACTCATAGTGTCACTTATGATGACCTGACCACACAGCTGACTCCCTCAATCTTTAGACCACTGCCCTTTTCTTTCCACCGAACTTCCATCTGTTATCTCAGCTTTAGAATGTTATGGTGGATCCCCCATCCAACAGTGGGGCTGACGTCTTGTCCCCTCCTCCACCATGATAGTCTATTGTGAGTGACTTCTAAAATGCAACCCTGTTATGGTACCTTCTACCTAAAACATTCCAGTGGTTCCTCTTCTTTTTTTGAAGAGACCCTATATTCCTTATATAACTTGACCTTTGCCTACTTTCTGAGTTTGTCCCTTCCTCACTACTGGCCCTTGTCCCACACACCCTTCCCTGCATCACCAGTGTCCCAGCCACACTGTCTACCAAGTTACCACATTCCTGCATATCACAGTCATTGCTCTGCCTGTAATGCATTTTCCTCACCTGACAGCCGAGCCAGCATATACTTGTCTTTTAAGGCTCATTTCAAAATATTAGCTCTTCTAAGAGACCTTTCTTGATCACACCTGCTTGCAGGTAAAGTTGAATACTCTGCCCCAAACCTCCACTCCACCCTATACCTACATCTCTATAGTTCCTGTAAAGTCTTTCTTTTAAATTTAATCTTTATTGGAATTTTTCTGCTTACCGTTTAGTCCCTTTACACTCCCCTCCCCTCAGCAATCACCATACTGTTGTCCATGACCATGAGTAATTTTTCCTTTTTGCTTCAAATTTCCTTACACTGTCTCTATCCCCTCACTACCCCCTCACCACTAGCTGTCATCCTGCTCTCCATCTATGAGTCCATCCCCATTTTCCTTGTTAGTTCAGTTTGTTCATTAGATTCCACATGAGTGAAATCATATGGCATTTGTCTTTCTGACTGGCTCATCCAACTTAGCATAATGTTCTCCAGGTCCATCCGTACTGTCACAAAAGGTAAAATTTTCTTTTTTTATGGTCGAGTAGTATTCCATTGTGTAATGTTCCAGTTGTTATTACCACTAATCTACTGATGGACACGGCTGCTTCTGTATCTTGGGGATTGTAAATAATGCTGAAATGCACATAGGGGTTCTTATGTTTCTTCAGATCAGTGTTTTGGATTGTTTTGGATATATTCCCAGAAGTGGGATCACTGGGTCAGAAGGCAGATGCATTTTTAATTTTTTCAAGTGTCTCCATATTGCTTTCCACAGTGCCTGCACCAGTCTGCATTCCCAACAACAGTGCAAAAGGGTACCTCTCTTCATATCCAGGCTAGTACTTGTTCTTTGTTGAATTATTGATGATAACCATTCTGACAGGTGTGAGATGATATCTCATTGTGGTTTTACTTTTTATTTCTCTGATGATTAGTGACATTGAGCATCTTTTTATATTTCTAGTGGCCATCTGTATGTCCTCTTTGGAGAACTTTCTATTCAAGCTCTTTGCCCATTTCTTAATTGAGTTGTTTGCTTTTTTGGTGTTGAGTTTTGTAAGTTCTTTATAAATTTTGGGTGTTAGCCCCTTATTAGAGGTATCGTTTCCCTTGCCTGGGACAATATATATGATAAAATGTTGCTACAAGCAATGTTTGAGATTCTGCTGCCTATGGTTTCTTCTATGATTTTTGTGTTTTGGGGTCTAACATTTAAGTCTTTAATCCATTTTGAATTTATTCTTCTGTGTGGTATAAGAAATTGGTTTAATTTTATTTTTCAGCATATATTTGTCCAATCTTCCCAATACCATTTATTGAGTAAAATATCTTTAGCCCATTCTATGTGTTTGTTACCTCTGTCAAATATCAACTGACTATAAAAGAGTGGGTTGATATCTGGGCTCTCTAATCTGTTCCATTATTCTGTGTGTCTGTTTTTACGCCAGTACCATGCTGTTTGGATTATTATGGCCTTATAAGTATAGTTTAATATTAGGTAGTATGATTCCTCCAACTTTGTTCTTCTTTCTCAGAATTGCTGTTTGTTATGCAAGGCTCTTTGTGGATCCATATAAATTTTTGAAATATTTGTTCAAATTCTGTGAAATACATCATTGGAATCCTGATAGGAATTGCACTGAATCTATTGCTTTGGGTATTTTAATAATGGGCATTTTTATGATGTTAATTCTTCCTATCCATGGACATGTTATGAGTTTCCACTTTTTTGTATCTTCTTCTGTCTCTTTCTACACAGTCTTACAATTTGCCAAATACAGGTCTTTTACATCCTTGGTTAGGTTTATGCCTAGTATTTTCTTCTTTTAGAAGCAATTGTGAATGGGATTTTTTTTTCTTATGTTAGTTTTTATTTATTTTTAATGAAAAAATTTTTTATTGTTGTTCAAGTACAGTTTTCTGCCTTTCCCTTACTGCTCTCCACCACCCCAGCCCTCCCTACATCCTTCCCTTGTATCAACCCCCCTTGTTATTGTCCATGTGTCCTTTATAATTGTTCCTATAAACCAACCCTTCACCCTTTTTCTCTAATATTCCCTCCCCTCTCCCTCTAGTCACTGTCAGCATATTCTCAATTTCAGTGTCTCTGATTATACTTTGCTTGCCTGTTCATGTAGTTGAATATGTTCAACGTAAAGGTGAGATCATATGGTATTTGTCTTTCACCATCTGGTGTATTTCACTTAGCATAATGCTCTACAGTACCATCCATTAGGTCGCAAAAGGTAGGAATCCTTCCTTCTTTCTGCTGCATAGAATTCTATTGTATAAATGTACCATAGTTTTTTGATCTCTTCATTTACTGATGGGTACTTAGCTTGCTTCCAGCACTTGGCTATTGTAAATTGTACTGCCATGAACACTGGGGTGCATAGGTTCTTCTGGATTGCTGTTTCTGTGTTCTTAGAATATAATCCCAGCAGTGGAATTGTTGGGTCAAAAGGCAGTTCCATTTTTAGTTTTCTGAGAAAATTCCATACTGTTTTCCATAGTGGTTGCACCAGTCTGCATTCCCACCAACAGTGCACTAGGGTTCCCTTTTCTCCACAACCTCTCCAACACTTGTTGTTTGTTGCTTTGTTTATGATGGTCATTCTGACTGGCGTGAAGTGGTATCTCATTGTGCTTTTAATTTGAATGTTTCTGAGGGCTAGTGATACTGAGTATATTCTCATATGTCTCTGAACCCTCTGAATGTCTTCCTTGGAGAAGTGTCTGTTCAAGTCCTTTGCCCATTTTATAACTGGGTTGTTTGTCTTCCTAGAGTGGAGTAGTGTGAATTCTTCATGTATTTTGGAGATCAAACCCTTGTCTGAGGTATCGTTGTCAAATATGTTTTCCCATACAATTGGTCCACTTTTCATTTTCATTCTGTTTTCTTTAGCTGTACAGAAACTTTTTATTTTGATGAGATCCCATTTGGTGTTTTTTTCCTTTATGTCCCTTGCTCTAGGAAACATATCAGTGAAGATGTTGCTGTGTGGAATATCTGAGATTTCCCTGCCTATGTTCTCCTCTAGGTCTATTGTGGTGTCACAACTTATATTTAAGTCATTTATCCACCTTGAATTTATTTTTGTGTAAGGTGAAAGTTGGTGATCAAGTTTCACTTTTTTTCATGTGACTGTCCAGCTCTCCCAACACCATTTGTTGAAGAGGCTATTTTTGCTCCATTTTATGCTGTTGCCCCCTTTGTCGAATATTATTTGACCTTGAGTCTTGGGTTTATTTCTGGGCTCTCTATTCTGTTCCATTGGTCCATGTATCTGTTCTTATGTCAATATCATGCTATTTTGATTACAGTGGGCTTGTAATACAGTTTGATATCAGGTATTGTGATCCATCCTACCTTGCTCTTATTTTTCAAAATTGCAGCTATTGGGGGTAATTTATGGTTCCATATAAATTTGTGAAGTGTTTGTTCTATATCTGTAAAATATGCCATTGGTATTTGAATACCAATGGCATAAAAGGTATTGCATTGAATCTGTACATTTCTTTGGGTAGTATGGACATTTTGATGATGTGAATTCTTCTGATCCATGAGCATGGTATATGTTTCCATTTGTTTATGTCTTCTTTATTTCTTTCTTCAGTGTTGTGTATTCAGTTTTCCGAATACAGGTCTTTTACCTCCTTGATTAAATTTATTCCTAGGTGCTTTATTTTTCTTGTTGCTATATCAAATGGGATTTTTTTTCCTGATTTCTGTTTCTGATATTTTATTGTTGGTATACAAAAATGCCTTTGATTTCTGAATATGAACTTTTTATCCCACTGTTTTGCCAAATTCATTTATTAGGTGGAGCAGTTTTTTGGTGGAGTCTGTAGTATTTTCTATGTACACTGTCATGTCATATGCCAGTAATGATACCTTTGTCCCTTCTTTTCCAATGTGTATGCCTTTTATTTCCTTTTCTTGTCTGCTGTGGCTAGGACTTCCTATACCATGTTGCATAGGAGTGGTGAAAGTGGACATCCTTGTCTTCTTCCCAATTTTAGTAGGAAAAGATTTTTTTTTTCTTTTTGCCCATTGAATATGATGTTCGTTGTAGGTCTCTCTTATATGGCCTTTATTATAGTGAGGAACACTCCCTCTATTCCCACTTTGCTGAGTGTTTTAATCATAAATGGATACCATTCATTATCAAATGCTTTTTCTGTATCTATTGATATGATCATGTAATTTTTGTCTTTGCTTTTGTTTTTGTGATGTATTATGTTTATTGATTTGCAAATATTCTACCATTCTTGCATCCCTGGGATGAATCCCACTTGATCATAGTGCATGATTTTTTAATGTATTGCTGGATGGAGCTTACCAATATTTTGTTGAGGATTTTAGCATTTATGTTCATCAGCGATATTGGCCTGAAGTTTTCTTTCTTTGTTATGTCTTTATCTGGTTTGGGATTAGGAAGATGCTGGCTTCATGAAAAGAGTTTGGGAGTCTTCTGTCATTCTGGATTTTTTTGAATAGTCTGTGAAGGATAGGGGTTAACTCTTCCTTAAATGCTTTGTAGAATTCTCCTGTGAAACCATCTGGACCCTGACTTTTTTGTGTTGGGAATTTTTGATTACTGCTTCAATTTCATCAGCTTTTTTTGTCTTTTTAGGCATTCTGTTTCTTCTTCATTCAATTTTGGAACATTATATTTTTCTAGAAATTTTTCCATTTCACCTAGGTTTTCAAATTACTTGGCATATAGTTCTTTGTAGTAATTTATTACAATCCTTCGTGTTTCTGTGGTATCAGTTGTAATCTCTCCTCTTTCATTTCTGATTGTGTTTCTTTGGTTCCTCTCCCTCTCTTTTTTTCTTGATGAGTCGGCTTAAAGGCTTGTTGATTTTGTTTATCTTTTCAAAGAACCAGCTCCTGGATTCATTGATCCTTAGAATTGTGCTTTTAGTCTCTATGTCATTTAATTCTGCTCTGCTCTTGGATATTTCCTTTCTTCTACTTGCTCTGCATTGTGTTTGTTATTGTTCTTCATGTTCTTGTAGATGTAGGTTTAGTTTGTTTATTTGAAATATTCTATCTGTTTTAGGTAGGACTGTATCGCTATGAACTTCCCTCTCAGCATTGCCTTCACTGTGTACCAATTTTGGGGATGTTGTAAGTACATTTTCATTTGTTTCCAGAAACTTTTTGATTTATTCCTTGATCACATTCTTGTCCTATTCACTGGTTAATAGCATGCTACGCAATCTCCATGATTTTGAGTATTTTGGTTATTTTCCATTGGGGTTGTTTTCTAGTTTCTGTCCTTTGGGTTGGAGAAAATGCTTGGTATGATTTCAATTTTCTTGAATTTGTTGAGGCTTGTTTTGTGTCCTATCATGTGGTCTATCTTTGAAAATCTTCCATGTGCATTTGAAAACAATGTGTATTTAGCTTCTTTGGGATGGAGGGCTCTATATATATCAGTTAAGTCCAATTCATCTAGGACATTGTTCAATGCCTCAATATCTTTGTTGATATTTTGTTTGGAATATCTACACATCTTTTACAGTGAGTTGTTGAAATCCTGTACTATAATTGTGTTGCTGTCAGTATCCTTCTTGAAGTCCTACAAGAGTTTCTTTATGTATTTGGGTGCTCCTATGTTGGGTTCATATATGTTTATAATGTTTATGTCTTCTTGATGGATTCTTCCCTTGAGTATTATGAAGTGACCTTCTGAGTCTCTTTTTATGTCCCTTGTTTTGAAGTCTATTTTGTCTGATATGAGTATTGCTACCCTGGCTTTTTCTCCCTGTCCATTTGCTTGGGAAATTTGTTTCCAGCCCTTCACTTCCATCTGTGTATATCTTTTGTTCTGAGGAGGGTGTCTTGTAGGCAGCATATGTGTCAGTCATGCTTTCTTATCCTATATTTCTTATAGAATGTTTCTGTAAGAAACATTCAGCTATTCTATGTCTTTTGATTGGAGCATTTAATCCATTTATGTTTAAGGTTATTATTTATATGTACTTATTCATTGCCATTTTTTGGTACCTGTGTTCCTCTCTCTCTCACTCTCTTACTTCCTTGTCTTAAAGCAGAACCTTTAGCATCTCTTGCAGAGCTGCTTTGGTGGAGGTGTATTGTTTTAGACTTCTTTTGTCTGGGAAGCTCCTTATTTGGCCTTCTGTTTTAATTGAGAGCCTTGCTGGATAAAGTAGTTTTGGTTGCAGGCCTCTGGTTCTCATTACTTGGAATATTCCTTGCCATCTTCTCCTGGCTTGGAGCATTTCCATTGAGAAGTCAGCTGCTAGCCTTATTGGGGCTCCCTTGTATATTACTTCCTATTTCTTCCTTGCTGCCTTTATGATTCTCTCTGTGTCTTGGATTTTGTCATTTTAATTATGATGTGTCTTGAAGTGGGCCTCCTTGCTTTCCTCTTGATTTGAAGTCTCTGTTTCCTTGATTTTTGTCGCTTTTTCTTTCATCAAATTATGGAAGTTTACATCATCACTTTTTCAAATAGGTTTTCTACCCCTTGCTCTTCTTCTTCTCCTTCAGTATCCCTACTATATAGATATTATATGTTTCATGTTGTCTTGCAGCTCCTTTACCACCTTATTCTTTCTGAGTCTCTTTTCCATTTCTTCCTCTTTCTGGGTGTTTTTTTCTACCTTGCCATCCACCTGACTGATTTGATCTTCTGCTTCATCCAGCCTGCTTGTAAGTCCTTCCAATGTGTTTTTATTTCCAAGATTTTATTGTTCATTTCTTCCTGGTTTTTGTTTATAGTGTCTGTTTTCTTTTTCATGCTGATGTAGTTCTCATTCAGTCCTTGTAATGGTCTATGAGTTCTTTGAGCATCTTTATAGCCATTATTTTGAAATCTATATCTGATGGTTTGGTTACCTCCATTTCTTTTAGCTCTTTTAATGGGGACTCTTCCATTCCTTTTGATTGCATGCTCTTTTTTTGTCTCTCTATTTTAAGTGACTCTTTTTATTTGTTTCTGTGCTTCCTTATGTTTCCCTTTGCTAGCTGTCTTTGTAGGCTGAACTTTTATAGTAAGAATTCTATGGGGTTCAGTGGAGTGGTCTTTGATCTCCTTGTCTGGATGCTCTAGGTTTGCCCTTTCTTCTCTTTATGTGGGCTCTCTTGTTGTATGGGTTGTTACCTTTTTGTGGTTCCTTTGTTGGTGGCTTCTCTCCTCCAGCAGGTATACTGATGTTCACAGCTCCCACCTATTCTTGTATGTGATCAGTGGCAGGGGGTAGGCAAAATGGATTAAGACAGTGGGAAACTATTTTATGGGGTTTAAAGTACCAGCACATAGAGAAGAAATAGGAGATCCTTTGGATAGTATAGCATTAATTGTGATATTTCACCCAACTAGCCACTTTCTATGAAAGTTGAGAGATAAGACTCTTGGAGGAGAGGATGATTTTGAGCTGCATCCAGAAAACAGAGCACTTGTGCAAGGGTAGATGATGAGATATAGTGACCATAAAGGATAGAAAGTAGGCATAGTGTGAGACAGCGTACAGTTAACCACAACAATAATAATGCTTAGGATTAAAGTGAAGTGGGCTACGTTCAGTGAGGGTTGCTGTGTAGTATGCACAATTGTATGGAACAACAATAATATGACAAGAAATATATGATTTGGGCAACCAGAATAGAAAGTACCTGATCAATAGCTGTGTGTTATTGGAACATGGGTGAAGTGAAAGAAGGAAAATTAAAATACAATAAAGAGAGAATAAGGAAAATGAGTCAAACAATGCAATTAAACTGAGAAATAAAATGTGGAAAACTAAACATAAGGAAGAGAAATAAAATATACTAATAGAACAAAAGTGGTAAAAATAATGAAAAGATAATAATACACATAAACAATAAAATGCCAGCTCTACGGGATAGTAAAGTGACATTTGTCTCAGTTTCTCAGTTTTTTGGGTTTAGCCTTGCACTTCCCCTTCTGATCTGTCTCTGGACCCTTCATAATTCCATGTCTTATTGTCTCACTTGGGGGAAGAAAAAATAATCACCAAAAATATAGAGGAAAGAAAAAAAATAAGCCAACTGTTGACTGTAAACCTGTTCAGTGTGTTCTGCTGTTCTTCCTGGATGAGGGAGGGAAGGTGGGCTTTGCTTTTCTCCCTTCCATTGGTTTTAGAGGATGGGGACCAGGTCTAGGCCACAATATTCACAGTTTCTGGGCCTGTGGCCCAAGTTCTTAGTGAGCTGCCAGGCTCAAATCAGCCACTCAGCTGCACACAGCATGAGTCAATCTCAGGGCAAGGTTCCACTTAGCCACCCAGTCTCTGGGCACAAGCAGCTCAAATCACCTTCAGGGTGAGCCAGCCGAGAGTTCATTATAAAGCAGCTTCCCCCAGTTCTTAAGAAATGCACAACTTTTCACACAGCTCAACTTTCCAACCAGCCCAGAGATTATCCAATTCAGGGTCTGACACAGCCCTACTTTTCCCTTCTCCAGGTGTCACCTGGCACCTCAGTTTCTCTGGTGCCAGCATCCATAGTCCCAGCAGATGTGTACAGCCTCTGTGTGTCTCCCACTTTATCTCTATTCTCCCCAGCAACTCCCAGCATCCAGGTCCCTCCTGGTGCCAGGAGGCACCTGCCTGGTAGTTTTACCTGCTTTGGTAGTGGAGGGAGCTGGTGATCTAACTCTCCTCTCTGTATCCTGAGGCAAGTGTCAGACTGGGGTCCACAGCAGCCTTGGTCCCAGTGCAGATCTCAGGGATCTTACCATCCCAGATCAATCTCCTCACCATCTGTTTTTCAAAGTCCTCTGCAATTTTTGGCCTCCAAACTTCATGTAAGCTGGGATTCCACTGCCTGTTCACTCTGTTCCTCAGATCAGCTAGGTATTCCAGCTGGGCGCAGGAAGAACTGGGTTCAGCTTCCACCTACTCACCACCATCTTCTTAATCCTCACTGTGAAAGGGATTGTTTTCTCAATTTCCCTTTCTGCTAGTTCATTATTGGTATATAAAAACATAACTGACTTCTGGATATTTATTTTGAATTCTGCTACTTACCAGTGCTAGTAAGTTCATTTATCAGTTCTAGTAGCTTCTTGATGGAATCTTTGGGGTTCTCCGTGTACAGTACTATGTCACTGGCAAATGACAGTTTTACTTTATCCTTACCTATTTGCATGCCTTTTATTTTTTCTTCTTGTCTGATTGCTATGGCTTGGACTTCCACTATTATGTTGAATAAGAGGTGAATGTGGACATCCTTGTTCCTGATTCTAAGGGGAATATTTGTACTTCTTGCTCATTGAGTATGATACTGGCAGTGGGTTTATCATATAGAGCCTTTATCATATACAGCCTTTATTACTTAGGAATATTCCCTCTAATCTCACTTTGCTAAGAGTTTATCATAAATGGTGCTGGATTTTAACAAAAGCTTTTCTGGCATCTATTGGTATGATCATGTGACTTTTATCCTTCATTTTGTTTATGTGGTGAATCACATTTATTGATTTGCAAATGTTTTACCAACTCAAATTCCAGGAATACATCCCACTTGCTCATGGTATGAGATCTTTTTGGATGCACTGCAGTATTCAGTTTGCTAATATTTTTTTGAGGAATTTAGTATCTATGTTCATCAAGGACATTGGCCTATAACTTTCTTTCTTTACAGTGTCCTTACCTGGTTTTGGAATGAAGATAATGCTGGCCTCATAAAAGGAGTTTGGGAGCCTTCAGTACTCTTGAATTTTATGAAATAGTTTAAGGAGAGGTCTTAGTTATTCTCAGAACATTTGGTAAAATTCATTGGTGAAGCCATACATTTTAGGGTTTTTGTTTGTCAGGAGTATTTTGAATATTGCTTCAATTTCACTAAGTGTAATCTGTTCAGATTTCCTAACTCTTCTGATTTAATTGTGGAAGACTGTATATTTCTAAGAATTTACCCATGTCATACAGGTTGTTCACTTTGTTGGCACATAGTTGTTCATAATGTTTTCTTAGAATTTTTTGTATTTCTTTGGCATCAGTTGTTATATCTCCTATTTCATTTCTGATTTTATTTATTTGGGCCATTTCTCCCTTTTTCTTGATGAGTCTGGTTAAAGGTTTTTCAATCCTGTTAATCTTTTCAAAAAACCAGCTCTTGGATTTGTTGATCTTTTGCATCACCTTGTTAGACTCTATTTTGTTTATTTCTGCTCTGATCTTTATCATTTCCTTCCTTCTACTCACTTTGGGTTCTGTTTGTTGATATTTTTCAAGTTCTTTTATGTGTGAAGTTACATTGTTTATTTGATCTTTTTACTGTTCTTTGAAATAGGCCTGTAATGCTATGAATTTCTTTTTTAGATTTACTTTCCCAGTGTGCCACAGAATTTGGATTGTGTATTCTCATTTTCATTTCTTTCAAGGTATCTTTTTATTTCTTCCTTGATCTTATTGTCGGCCCATTAATTATTTAATAACATGTTATTTGTGTATTTCATGCCTTTGTGTATTTTTTAGTGTTCTTGTGATTTATTTCTAATTTCATAGCATTGTGATCAAATGAGATGCTTGATGATTTCAATCTTCTTAAATTCATTGAGACCTGTTTTATGGCCTAACATGTGGTCTATCCTAGAAAACATTCCACATGCCCTAGAAAAGTATAATATGCTGCTGCTTTGGGGTGAAATGCTCTGAAGATATCAATTAAATCCATCTGGTCTTGTGTGTTATTTAAGGTCATTGTCTCCTTGTTGATTTTCTGTCTGGAATATATATCAGTAGAATCAATGGAGTGTTAAAATCCTCAACTATGACTGTGTATCTGTCAATCTTTCCCTTTATGTCCATCCAGATTTGCTTCACATATTTAGGTGCTCCTATATTGGGTGCATAAATGTTTACTAGGGTTGTATCCTCTTCTTGGATTATTCCTTTTATCATTATGTAATGTCCTTCTTTGTCTCTCACTACAGCCTTGAATTTAAAGTCTATGTTGTTGGATATAAGTACTGCTACCCCAACCTTTTTTCCCTTTCCATATGCATGAAATATCTTTTCCCTATCCTTTTTCTTTTGGTCTGTGTGTATCTTTTGATCTGAGATGAATCTCTTGGAGGCAGCATGTATATGGGTCTTGTTTGCTTATCCATTCAGCTACTCTGTATCTTTTGGTTGGAGCATTTAGGTCATTTGCACTTAAAGTGATTATTGATAGATACATATTTAGTCCTATTTTACTGTTAGATTATTTTCCTGATTTTTTTCTTTCTCTTTTTCTTCTTCTTAAAGAAGCCCTTTAACATTTGTTGCAGTAGTGATTTGATGTAAACAAACTCTAACTTTTTCTTGTCTGGGAAGCTCCTTATTTCTCCTTTGATTTTAAATGATAAACTTACTGGGTAAAGTAGGTCCTTGATTTTCATCACCTTGAATATTTCATGCAACTCCCTTCTGGCCTAAAAAGTTTCGGTTGAGTAATAAGATGACAGTCTAATTGTTGCTCTCTTGTATGTCATATTATGCTTTTCTCTTGTGACTTTTAGGATTCTCTCCTTGTCTGTAAGCCTTCTCATTTGAATTATGATGTGTCTAAGTATAGGTCTCTTTGGATGCAATGCATTTGGGACTCGCTGAGCTTGCTGGACTTGTGTGTCTTTTTTCACCAGATTAGGGAAGTTTTTGGTCATTATTTCTTAAATAATTTCTCAATCCCTTCTTTGCTCTCTTTCCCTTCTGGTATTCCCATGATATGGATGTTTTTACACTTCAAGTTGTCCAAGATGTTTCTGAAGCTCTTCTTTTTAAAAAATTATTCTTTCTTTTTGCTGCTCTGCCTGGTTGGGTTTACTTTTTCCTACTTTTTCTCCAAATCTCTGATTCTACCCTCTGCTATATCTGACCTATTTATTCTTTCTAGTATCTTCTGTATTTTAGATATTGAATGCTTTACTACCAGCCAGTCCTTTTTTATGGTTTATATGTCTTTTTTCATGCTGTTGTATATCCTTACAATCATTATTCTAAACTCTCTTTCTAATAAATTGCTTGCCTCTGTTTCATCTGGTTTTTCTTCTGGAGAATGCTCTTTTTCTTTCATTTAGGTTCCATTTCTTTGTCTTCCCATTTTGGCTGCTTCTTTCTTTTTTCCATCTTAGTTGTTAAACTAATCATGATTGAATCCATCAGTTTGTTAAATTAATCAAGCTGTAATTAGCTGGTTGTCTTAAGCATCATAGGATAGGGCAGAATAATTCCTTTTAGCAGGGTAATTTGCCTCAGGGTAATGCCACTTGGAGGGGATTGTTCTGCCTAAGAGAGATGGTTTCTGCAGTATGGAAAATGATTCAGCACAGGTATCCTGGCAACTGTTCCTTCAGTTCTCTTCCCAGAACCCCCCCACCAGACACTCCTTGAGCATCTCTAGTCCACCCTTCCCTTCCTTTGCCAGTGCCCAGGATAAGAGACTGAAAATGAAATTTTGTGTGTTGTCCCTTTAAGAGACTGTCTGCATCTCTCTCTGGCAGACAGAAACCCTGGTACTTTTTACAGCTGGATGTTATCTAGGTTCCTTTCTGGCTATGGTGCTATAGGCTGGGGAGCAAAGCTTGGGGTTTAGACCCCACACTTCTTAGGCGGAACACCATTGCCACTGAAATATCCCCCTGGAACTTCAGCTGCCATGTGTGGGAGGCCACCCAGCCCTCTTAAACCTCCTCCACACTCCCTACCAGTCTCTTTGTGGTGAAGTGGCTTCTTCTCTCTGTCTGTGGTGATGAGACTTCTCTCCAGCTAGTGTCCAATTGGTTATTCAGGTTGATTTCTCTACAATTTAGTTGTAATTCCAGATTGGTCCTGAGAGTATGTTAGGGTAGCTTTCACTAACTCCTTCACCATCTCTGATCTCCCCCTATAAAATCTTTATTAGTGTATATACTGGGCTGTAATCCACTTATAGCAAGAATCCATCTTGCTTGTTTACATTTATGTATTATGTAAGAGGCATATGCACATGCTTACTTGCTAAATGAATAAATGATCCTACAATACATTAAGTCCGACATGTAAATCTAATTCCATAGGACCGTTTTAAAATATATCTTGGATATATTGAAAGTCTCATATAACTTAAAAGTCCATACTAAATAAATCAAATGGACTTAATTGATATATATATCAGTTATATATATCATATATATTTATATATTATATTTGTTATATATATTTATATATATATATATATAACTTTTCATCCTAAAGAATAAAAATACTCATTCTTTTCCAGTACACATGGAACTTTTTCAAAAGCAGACCACATGTTAGGATACAAAACAAGCCTGAACAAATCAAAGAAAATTAAAATCAGATCAAGCATTTTCTAAGACCACAATGGTCTGAAACAAGAAACCAACTTCAAGGAAAAACTCAAAAACACTCAAATTCATGGAGATTGAATAGCATGCTATTAAACAAAGAAGGGGTTAATAATGAGATCAAGGAAAAACAAAAAAAAATCTGGAAACACATGAAAATGAGCACAAAACATTGGAAAACTTATGGGACACAGCAGAGGCAGTCCTGACAGGGAAGTTTATAGTGATGCAGGCCTACTTAAAAAAGACAGAAACATTTAAATAAATAATCTAACCCCATACATACAAGAAATGGAGGACAACAACAAACAAAGCCCAGAGTGAGTAGAAGGAAGGAAATGACCAAGTCGAAGCACAATTAAACAACATAGAGACTAAAAGAACAATCCAAAGGATCCATAAATCCATGAGCTGGATCTTTGAAAAGATAAAAAAATCAACAAGCCTTTAAGTAGACTCATCAATATAAAAATAGAGAGGACCCAAATAAACAGAATGGAAAGAGGAGGAGTGATTACAATTGATATCACAGAAGTACAGATAATTGTAAGAAATTACTGTGAACAACTACAACCAAAAAATTTGGAAACCTGGGAGAAATGGACAAATTTCTAGAAAAGTATTACCTTCCAAAACTGATTGAAGAAGACGCAGAAAGCCTGAACAAACCAATAACAGCTAGTGAAATTGAAGTAGTACTCAAAATGCTCCCAGACATGAAAACCCTGGAATGGACTGTTTAACAGAAGAATTTTACAAAACACTTAAGGAAGAGCTAACTGCTATCTTTCTCAAGCTATTCCAAAAAAATCATAAGGAAGAGAAGCCATCCAACCTTTTCTTATGAAACCAGCATCATCCTAATCTTAAAACCAGATAAAGACACAAGAAAAAAAAACTACAGGCCAATATTTCTGATGAACATAGATGCTAAAATCCTCAACAAAATATTGGCAAAACAACTCCAGAAATACATTAAAAAGACTAAACACCAAAGCAACAAACAACAAGTAGGATTCATGCCAGGGAGGTAAGGATGATGCAATATTCCCAAATCAATAAACATAATGCATCACATAAAGAGAAGGAAAGACAAAAATCACATGATCATATCAACAGATGCAGAAAAAGCATTTGATAAGGTACAGTACCCAGTTATGATTAAAACACTCAGCAAAATGGGAGTAGAGGGAGCATACCTTAGCATAATAAAGGCCATATATGAGAGACCTACAGACACATACTCAATGGGCAAACACTAAGTTTTTCCACTAAGATCAGGAACAAGACAAAGATGTCAGCTTTCACCACTTCTATTCAACATGGTATTAGAAGTCCTGGCCATAGCAATCAGACAAGAAAATAAAATAAAAGGCATCCAAATTGGAAAGGTGGGGGTAAAACTATCACTGTTTGTAGATGACATGATATTGTACATAGAAAATCCTATAGACTCCACCAAAAAAACTACATGATGTAATAAGTGAATTTGGCAAAATAGCAGAATACAATGTCAATATTCAGGAACTGAGGCATTTTTGTACACTAACAATGAAATATCAGAAACAGAAATCAGGGGAAAAAATCCCATTTGAGATAGCAACAAGAAAAATAAAGTACCTGGAAATAAACCTAACAAAGGAGGTAAAAGAACTGGACTCAGAAAATTACACAACACTGAACAAAGAAATTAAGGAAGACACACACACAAAAAAAAACACAGCACATACCATATTCATGGATTGGAGGAATGAACATCATCAAAATGTCCATACTATCAAAAGCAGTTTATAGATTCAATGCAATCCCTATTAAAATACCAATGATATATTTCACAGATACAGAACCAATATTTCAAAAATTTGTATGGAGCAATAAGCAACACTGTATAGCTGTAGCAATTGTGAAAAAGAAAAACAAAATAGTAGGGATCACAATACCTGACATCAAAGTATATTACATGGCCATGGTAATCCAAACACTCTGGTACTGGCATAAGAACAGACACATAGATCAATGGAATAGAATAGAGATTCTAGAAATAAACCCAAGTCTTTATGGTCAATTAATATTTGATAAGGGGGAAGAAGAATAAAATAGAATAAAAGTTGCCTCTTGAACAAATGGTTTGGGAGATCTGGACAGCTACATGCAAAAAAAAAAAAAAAATGAGACTAGACCAAGATCTTACACCATCCACAGAAATAAACCCAAGATGAATAAAAGACTTAAACATGAGTTGTGACACAATAAAAGTCCTAGAGGAGAACATAGACAGGAAAATTTCAGATATTCTACACAGCAATGTATTCACCAATATTTTCCCTAGAGCAAGGGACATAAAGGAAATAATAAACAAATGACCCTTCATCAAAATAAAAAGCTTTTGCATGGCTAAAGAAAACATTAGCAATATGAAAAGAGAACAAACTGTATGGGAAAACTGTATTTGCAAATGACACCTTGGACAAGAGTTTGATCTCCAAAATATATAAAGAACTCACATGATGCCACTCCAGGAAAACAAAAACCTAATTAAAAAGTGGTAAATGACCTGAACAGTCACTTCTTTAAGGAGGACATACAGAGGGCACAGAGACATGTGGAAGCATGCTCAGCATCACTAGCCATCACAGAGATGCAAGCTAAAACCATAATGAGATACCATTTCACACAGGTCAGAATGACCATCATAAACAAAGCAACAAACAACAAGTGTTGGAGAGACAGTGGAGAAAAGGTAACCCTAGTGCATTGTTGGTGGGAATGCAGACTGGTGCAGCCACTATGGAAAACAGTATGGAATTTCCTCAATATCTAAAATGATACTACCTTTTGACCTGGTGATTCCAATGCTGGGATTATTCCCTAAGAATCCTGAAACACCAATTCAAAAAATCCTCTGCACCCCAATGTTCATAGCAGCACAATTTACAATAGCTAATTGTTTGAAGCAACCTAAGTGCCCATCAGTAAATGAATGGATCAAAAACTGTGGTACATTTACACAATGGAATACTATGCAGTAGAAAGAAAGAAGGAGCTCTTACCCTTTGCAACAGCATGGATAGATCTGGAGAACATTATGGTAAGTGATATAAGTCAGGCAGTGAAAAACAAATACCATATGATCTCACCTATAAGTGGAACACAATCAATAAAACAAACAAGCAAGCAAAATATAACCAGAGACATTGAAATTAAGAACAAAGTGACACTAACCAGAGGGGAGGGGAGGGTGATAATGGGGTGAAAGGTGGAGAGGTTGTTAAGGAACATGTATAAACACACATGGTCAAAGCCAAAGGGGTTTGGATCAAGGGCGGAGGTCATGTGCGTGATAGGTGGGGAGTAATGGGGGTAAGATGGAGACAACTGTACTTGAACAATAATTTTTAAAAAACTTGAATAAATTATGAGACATAATGCATTGCTAGATAGGTAACTTCAATACTTTAAAACTCTCAATTCTTTCCAAATTAATCTATACATTCAGTGCCAGCTCAGGTAAAATCCCAACAATACCTCTCATGAAACTAACTTGCTGATTCTCTGGATGTCTGTGGGAAAGCAAATGAACAAAAGTAAGAACAATATTTAAATAAAAGAAATCTGAACAAAATATGGCACAATGTTTAAAGTTTAAAAATTCCTTATATTTGACTTAATATTTTCTTTATGCTATAATTCTGTATTATTTAGATAGATTTTAAAATATATGTATAAAATGTTTTCATATATCAGAAAAACAAGCACTGAAAATTCTCTTCTAATATGGATAGCTCTTGAAGATATAGTGTTAACTGAAAACAGGTGCAGACAATTATATGTAGTATATTTCCATCTTAATCAACATTTTTAAAGATACACTTGATCTCACCTATAATTAGAACCAAATGAACTAAACAAGCAAGCAAGTAAATTACAACCAGAGACATTGAAATAAAGAACAATCTGACAGTAACCAGAGAGTAGGGGTCAGAAGGACAATAGGGAATAATGGGGGGAAGGGCCATCAAGGAACATGTATAAAGGACACATGGACTAAGCCAAAGGGGGTAGGTTTGAGGATGGGTGGGGAGGGTTGGACGGAGGTGCATGGCAGGGTGAAAATGGAGACCACTGTACTGGAACAATAATAACAAAAGTAAGTTTAAAAAAAGATATACTTGAAAGAAGAGACATGCCCCCATCATAATGTGTGATATCAAATGCTCCATATTTGCTGATAGTGCTTCCTGATGCTATTTAATGCAGTAAAGTATATTGAGTAAGCTTAACCTTCAAAGCACTCCTCTAACTGCCATGGAGAATACCACAATGGGTCTATACAACCTCTCCATTTAGAGTTTGTATCCTAGTAAAATGCTCAGATGAAGTATTCAACAGTGATTGATGATAATCTGAGAAGAACTTGACATCATGCTGAAACCTCAAGACATGGTAGGATAAGGAGAATTAACTGGCTATAGAGCTGTTTCTGAGGGCAATTGACAATAGCCTGGAGGCCCAAGGGGAAATGATGGCATGAAATTTGGTTTTATGAGGTCAACATCAAGGATATAAGTGGTTAAAAAGAAGCATTGGTTAAATTATAGGGAGAAAAACATACATAATGTTCAAAAAGGTGACCAAGAAGAGTTATGGAAAAGTATTATAGTTGTACAGGAGGGATGAAGGGATGGTGAAGGACCTAGGGTCAATAACAATGGGCAGCCATTGCCACCAATGTAAGAGGCAGAAGGAAGTATTACTGAAATCTCACAAAAGCAGATCCCCTGGGAAAAGGGCTACCCCACAAGAGCTGTGGTAGACACCTGAGAAGTCACCTGTTGCAAAAACCACAGCCTGGTAGGGCAGAGCAGTAGACATAAACACCCTAAATGCTCCTCCTGCTCTCCAGTCACCTGTCAGCACTTTCCTTTGACCAAATCCTATTAGAAGGCTGAGGACAAAGGAACATAGGCACCAGCCCTGAAAAACTAGGCACCAGGGCATGACAGACACTGGCTGAGAACATATCTGGAGAGGCAAGTGGAAAGTAACTAGGACACAAGTGACACAGAAAGTAAGGGTCATGACAAGTTTTGAGTAACCAGTTGATTGGTCATTCTTGGACATTAACTCAGGGAAGGAAGATAAAAGCCAATTGCAGTGTTGCCATAGCCTAGACACAGTGAGACTTACATGGTTCATTTATTAGAAGATAGACAGTCTAAAGTCTATTGTCTCTACCCATACAAATGATAGATGCTGAAAAACGATGCCACCACTGACGGTTGTGTAGATTATTATGTGAACCACTATGGGAGGCACTGTTTCCATTGATGTCTATATGAAAGGTGCTCCCTGGATTTGTGCAGGGCCATTGTACATGGCAGCCTTGCTAACTCATTACCTAAACATTACCTTTAAAAAACCTCTAGAGAGATTTACTGATTTTTAACTTTTCACATCCTAATGAAGAAACAAGTATTCTTAAAGATTGACATGCTGCCCTTTTCTTTTTTTATCATTGTTCAAGTACCCTTTTTATTATTAATAATCCTAAAAGGTAACATAACAGAAAGTTCTAATTATTAAGCTGGGATCCTGCTGTAGCATGTCACATAAGATGGCTCCTTCTTAAAAAAAACAGTTTTCAGGAATATTCTGTTTGAAGGAAAGTGTTCTAATTTATTTTTCTTTCTTTGAAAGTCAAGGAAAACTTGACTTAGGCTCAGATTATTCCCCTAAACCATAACTTCAAAGAGCAAGGATGATTTCTCTGAATATATATTCTAAAAGTAGATTATCCTTACTATCATGATTGATTTGAACCAGAAAGCATATTAAAAGTAGAACTAGCTTTTACCTTAAATTTTATAGATATAAATACCATATGTGTGAATGGGTGTGTATACATACACATACATGCATGCACATAGGTGCACACACACACACACCCTCAGTAGTCACCATGTTTCTATCTCCCATGTGAGGATTAAAGGGCTTTATATATCTTAGGAATTGAGGAATAGACTAAGAAAGAACTTCTGAGTACTTTGTTCACCTCCCTGGACATGAACAGTCAGACATCTTGAGTCCTGAGTTCTACGAACTAAGTCACTTTTGATCCAGGACTCAGCTTTTAGATCACATTTACTCAGCCTTCTCTCCAGAGAAGTGCCTCCTCATTCTGATTCAAGGGTACAAGTAAGGAGTGGCTCAGAATTACTTCGGTCTTCTCCCTAATTAACAACCCTATAAACTGATAAATCATGAGTTCAGTTTTGATTGTATGACCTTTTATGAAAGACAGGGACCCCTGGGAACTGAAGCTCTTCACCAGACAAGGGCTCTGAGCCCTGGTACCTTCTAACTTCCATCAATAAATTCATTCTTCCATGTACTCATTGAACATATGCTAACTGTCAAACCCATGTCAGCTGCCAGGAACAGAAACTTACCTGCATGGGCATTGTGCTCAGAAAACTGACTGTTGTTAACTGAAGATCATCGTCTGCAATTCAACAGAAGTCCCCAATTTGGGACATAGTGAGGAGAGAGACTTTATTCAGTGAAAATGGCTCGAGAACAAAGAGGCTAGGGCAAGGCAGCCAGGGCTCCAATTCCCAGGAGATAGCTCCAGCTCCTGCAAGACTGGGTGAAATGCAGTCTTAGATGGAAATTGAAAGAGTGCCCCTTGAAGCAGAGGTGAAGCTGGCTTATGTAGAGAACAGTGCCCCTTCACATCCCTGATTGGTCTATTTCTATGCAAATAAGGCCTCCAAATCCACATAGTTTGATTGGTTCAAATAGCACTGTCCTGATTGATCAGAATAGGGTTACTCTGGTTGGTAAAGATGAAAATGAGTATATAGCTGTGTATCCCTGATTGGCTGGGGCAGGTCTTCAACTCATTGGTTGATTTATAGTCTAAGAGCTCCTTCATCAGGGTGTGGCTATGAGGCAAGCAGGAATCCTGTGTGTCATACAAAGCAGAGAGAGTACTAAAAACAGCCAGAAAGTGAAAATGCCCCCACTTGAATGCTGACCCCACATTAACCAATAATTGGCCTTCTTCACGAACTAGGTCTTGCCAGTGTCACTGCCAGACAGTAAATATGAGAAGTATGAGCAACATATCAACAGTGGCCCAGTTTACAGATTTGTACCTCCACATACAGGTCCCAAGAGAGAATCTGAGGTTCTGAGACTAACTGTGAAAGTGTCTATTCTTAAGTCAATGTCTGTTTTTCATTCAAATTTATATATATATTCAAGAGTCTATTTTTCAAATCATAGAATTCTAAATAAAGCATAATAAAATATATAAATGAATTATCATTTTCAGTGTGTCCAAGCTTTAGTAAGTTATATGAACTGGTATATAAAATCCAAGGGCCTTACTCCACACCTGTTGAATTAGAATCTTTTCATTTTAATGCAGGGATTTTAAACTTCTGTCTTAAAATCCTTTCAAGAATCTGCTCTTCTGTCTTGAAATCCTTTCAGAAGGCACTAAGAGGGAGACTCACTGCAAAGACCTTCTATAAAATAGGGGCTGCTGTGTTGACAGCATCCTGTGTTCATACATCTCTTGGGAATAGGATGACAAACTTGGTGTGTCTTTGATTCTGTGAAATAGCAGGAAGTTCCCCAGGTACTTTCTGTAACCCTGAGGCATGGAGTCAATGGCAGTTAGTCCAGGGCTACAGAAGTACAAGGAAATGAAAACCACAGATGTATCAAACAAGAACACAAGCATGTGCACACACATATTTTCTGGAGCTCTTTTTGTCTCAGAAACAGAGAAAAACCCTAAATCACCATTTTGCTTTCTGACATGTGTCAAGTTTCTTGTATTCAGAAATAAAAAGCAATTCACCCTACTTTGGTTATCACAGTCCAAGCTCAGTGTTTGAACCTAAGGAGATTAAAGCTAAATAATTTGCCAACACCCAATTTTTTTTAAGTTTATACAAATGCTTAAATTAAGGATCTTGCAGCAATGTTACAGAACACAAGGAGGGGCCAAACGCCGATATACTATTACCAAAACAAACCCCCAGGTTCATTATGTCCGCCACCTTATAGGAAAGACATCTCTCAGTGCCAGAGATTCCTGAAAAGGAAAGGAACTGTTTATTTAATGCTGTACAGACTTAAAGTAGTAACCTAATGTCTTCATCAAAATCTCAAAGTCCCTTCAACAAAACACCCACAAACACACACAGTTCTTCCTTCCCTCTTTGCCCAGTCTGGGGTACCATATCTCAGGAAAAGAAATAGAAGTTCGTGGCTCAGGCAGCTCCCAGTACTTCCCAGCAATCCTTCTCAGCTTGTAGGTCTCCCTTGGTTCCCAGCACCATCAGCTGTGTCACCGGGATCTCTGCTAAAGCCAGGAGGTGGTTCCCCCTTCTAAAGCTGCGGGGGTCCCCACTCTGGCAAAGTCGGGTGGCTCTCCTTTCTTTTGCCACAGCCACGTGGTCCTCTCTGCACAATGGCCGTGAGAGTGCCTACTCTGCCAAAACCACGTGGTTCTCCTTTCAATGGCTGTGGATTCTCTCCCCTCAATAGCTGCTGTGTCTGGGTTTAAATCCCTGCTCCAATCTTCCCCTGCAGCCCCATTTCCAACTCCTCCCACAATCAGCTACACTTGCCAGCACTCTCACATCCTTCCAGCTTTACTGGGCTGCCATGGGGAGTTTGGGCAGGCGTGGCCCCATGTCCTGGAGCCAGTCATCTCCAAGCTCTCACACAGGTGCTGTAACTCGG
>CM052539.1:85743216-85759756 GCA_028533065.1 Trachops cirrhosus
TTCACTGCCTGGCTTATTTCGCTTAGCATAATGCTTTCCAGCTCCATCCATGCTGTTGCAAAGGGTATGAGCTCCTTCTTTCTTTCAGCTGCATAGAATTCCATTGTGTAAATGTACCATAGTTTTTTGATCCATTCATTTACTGGTGGGCACCTGGGTTGTTTCCAGCACTTAGCTATTGTAAATTGTGCTGCTATGAACATTGGGGTGCATAGGTTCTTTTGGATTGGTGTTTCAGGATTCTTAGGATGTAGTCCCAGCAGTGGAATTGCTGGATCAAAGGGCAGATCCATTTTTAGTTTTCTGAGGAAGTTCCATACTGTTTTCCACAGTGGTCGTACCAGTCTGCAATCCTACCAGCAGTGCACTATATTCTGTGTCTTTTGATTAGGCATTTAATCCATTTACATTTAAGGTTATTATTGATAGGTACTTATTCATTGTCATTTTTTCATACCTGTTTTCCTCTCTGTTCCACTGTTTTTTTTTCTTGTTCTTAATTAAAGAAAATCCTTTGGCATCTCTTGTAGAGGTGGTTTGGAGGAGGTATAATCTTTGAGACTTCATTTGTGTGGGAAGTTCCTTATCTGACCTTTCATTTTAATTGAGAGTCTTGCTGGATAAAGTAGTCTTGGTTGCAGGCCTCTGGTTCTCATTACTTGGAATATTCCTTGCCATTCCCTTCTGTCTTGGAGCATTTCCATTGAGAAATCAGATGCTAGTCTTATCGGGGGGCTCCCTTGTATGTTACTCCCTGTTTCTCCCTTGTTCCCTTTAAGATTCTCTCTTTGTCTTAGAATTTTGCCATTTTAATTATAATGTGTGTTGAAGTGGCCTCTTTGGGTTCCTCTTGATTGGGACTCTCTGTGTTGCCTGGATTTGTGTGACTTTTTCTCTCATTAAATTAGGGAAGTTTTCCATCATTACTTTTTCAAACAGGTTTTCTATCCCTTGCTCTTCTTATTCTTCTGGTATCCCTATTATCCAGATATTATTATGTTTTATGTTTTCTGCATTTTCCTAAATATCTCTTCATTTTTTCTGAGCCTCTTTTCCTTTTCTTACTCATTCTGGGTGTTTTATTCTACCTTGTCCTCCAGCTCACTGATCCAATCTTCTCCTTCATTGAGCCTGCTTTTGATTCCTTCTACTGTGTTCTTCAGTTCAGAAACTGTTTCTTCATTTCCTCTTGGCCTTTGTTGATGGTTTTTATTTCCTTTTTTATGGTGATATATTTTGCAATGAGTTCATTGTAGTTTCCCTGTAGCTTTTGGTAATTGTCTTTGAGCTCATTGAGCTTCCTGATAAACATTACTTTGAACTCAATATCTGATAGTTGACTTGCTTCTTTTTCATTTAGCATTCTTTCTGAGGCTTCCTCCTTTCCTTTGGAGATTGTTTCTTTGTCTTCCCATTGTTTGTGAGACTCTTCTTGTTTGCCTCTGCTTCTTCAATTTATCTGTTATGACTCCTAGGGTTTATGGTGTGACCTTCTACGGTACAAGACCTGTGAGATTCAGTGGTGCAGTCTCCTTGATTTCCTGAGCTGTCTGGTCTTGGGCTGTTGTTTATGTTGGCTCTCTGTATGTCTTTGGCTTTTTATTGTTGTTGCATCTTTCTTTGGTGGATCCTTCCCTCTAGCTGGTTAAATGAGGGTCACTCCATCCAACACCTCCTGTATTCTGTTGTGCAAGTGTGGGAAGGTTGTGTTGATGGTGGTTCTTCTGTGTGTACAAAGTTTTGAGGATTCTCTCTTGCTTTTGTTGTTTGTTTTGAGTAATTTCTCCACCATTTAGTTGTATTTCCAGATCAGTCCTGGGCTGAGTTAGTGTGCCTTCCACTCCCTCCTTCACCATCTTGTGTTGTTATCTGTTGGTGTTTCCTTTGTTGGTGGGTTTCCTCTTCCATCAGGTATCCTGGTGTTCACAGCTTCCACCTACTCTTTTTTGTGATGAGTTAGTGGGGAAGGAAAATATTTTAAGACCATTTTAAAGCCAGAGTGTATTCTATGGTATTTAAAGTATCAACTGTCTGATTTTTCAATGTCCTATACAATTTTTGGTCTCCAATCTTCATATATGCTGGGATACTGTTGGCTGTTGGCTCTGTTCCTCAGAAGATGGGCTAGGTGTTTCACCTAGGTGCAGGGGGAAGTGGAATCTGCTCCTACATATCTTGCTGCCATCTTCCCAAATCTCTAAAATAAAATTCCAATGTAAAATTACTATTGATGGCAAGTTTAGAGAAACAACAACTATCAGATCATAAGAATAAAAGAAATAAATGATCGTAAAAAATTCAACTGCAACACAGTATTAAGAGTTTACCTCTATATTCCCTAAAACAGCAACCCCTTGAAATGAAACTATATAAAGTAACAAATTCAGCACAACCAAAATAATGGCGTATGTACTTCACATGTTCCCAGACCTAAACACCTTGGAAAGCTGAGGTCGCATTCATTATGACCATCCCTATCTTAAAAAGTTTTGACACATCTACTGGGCTTGGGTGGTGAGCAGATGAGGGCTTTCAAGAAATGTACACTGAGCCAACTGAGCTCTATCATACAGGGTTCTTTTGATCTTTTATCACTCATTCCAATTTTGTCACAATCACTGAGAATTTCAGTGAATGATTCATTATAATATGTTAAAGCAAATTAGGTCTATGTCTCTAGATAGACATAGATTATGTCTGATTTTTAAAGCAAATTATGTGTGTTAACCTCCATTTGGAAAAGCAATATTGTAGGTTTAAAAGCCTCTTATGCCTACCTGAGATTTCGCACACGTGGCTGGTGGCTTAGACACTGGCACATTTACTTGTCACCAAGATCCTCTCTCTCTGCCCCAATGACACTGTACTTTGCTTCCTTAAAATCTGTCCATATCTACCTGTGCATGGTTAATGCTTAATACGTATTATTTACTGGCTATTGTGAATCTGAGGTCTCAGCCAGTGTCTTGAAATTTATAAATGTTCTTAAAGTGAGACAGCACTGGAACAGGAGCAGGAGGAAGCCAGAGGGAACCAGGGGCCTGAAATGGAAGCCACATCTTGATGGACCATTCTTGAGGAGAGTGGGGACTAGCCAAACAGGAGTAGGCTCTATCCAGAGAGCATTTTGTTCTAGAAATTACTTCTTAGACTTTTTATTACCATTTGTGCTATCCATGTTCATGTGACATGACAGAAGAGGAGTCCCCAGGCCTGGAAGTAGCCTCCCTACATATAAGTTCCCAGTAAATCTGTCCCTTAATCCATGGCAGAGACTCTTCCTGAAAATGCAGATGGATGATAACTTGGAAGTGACTGGAACCCATTGTGTTCTTGTTTGCCTGTTAATTTGATCATTTCCCATCAAAAGCTCCTATCAGGGCCAATTTAACAAAAATAATTTAATCAATCAAAAATTTAAGTAAACAAAGACACTGCATACATTTTTTACATACATGCATTTTTTAAAGTTTTATTTATTTACTTACTATATTTTATTGATTATGCTACTACAGTTGTCCATCTTTTTCTCCCTTTTATTTCCCTCAGCCCTGTACCCCCCTCCCACCATCATTTCCCCGCCTTCATTCATGTACATGGGTCATACATATAAGTTCTTTGGCTTCTCCATTTCCCATACTATTCTTAACATCCCCCATCTGTTTTGTACCTATCAATTAATCTTCTTATTCCATGTACCTTGTCCCCCAATCAACCTCTTCCCCCTCCTCACTGATAACCCTCCATATGATCTCCATTTATATGATTCTGTTTTTGTTCTAGTTTTTTGCTTAGTTTGTTTTTGTATTTTTTAAGGTTCAGTTGTTGATAGTCGTGAGTTTGTTGTTATCTTACTGTTCATATTTTTGAACATCTTCTTTTTCTTAGGTAAGCCCCTTTAACATTTCATATAATAAGGGCTTTGTGATGATGAAATCCTTTAACTTGACCTTATCTGGGAAGTCCTTTATCTGCCCTTCCATTCTAAATGATAGTTTTGCTGGGTAGAGTAATCTTGGATGTAGGTCCCTGCATTTCATGACTTGGAATACTTCTTTCCAGCCCCTTCTTGCCTGTAAGGTTTCTTTTGAGAAATTAGCTGATAGGCTAATGAGAACTCCTTTGTAGTTAATTCTCTCCTTTCCTCTTGCTACCTTTAAGATTCTTTCCTTATCTTTAATCTTAGGTAATGTAATTATGATGTGCCTTCATGTGTGCTTCCTTGGGTCCAACTTCTTTGGGACTCTCTGAGCTTCCTGGACTTCCTGGAAATCTATTTCCTTTGCCAGATTGGGGAAATTCTCCTTCATTATTTTTTCAAATAAATTTTCAATTTCTTGCTCTTCCTCTTCTCCTTCTGGTATGCCTATGATTCAGATGTTTAAATGTTTAAAGTTGTCCCAGAAGTTCCCAAGCCTCTCATTTTTTTTTTTGAATTCTTATTTCTTCATTCTGTTCTGGTTGAATGTTTCTTTTTTCTTTCTGCTCCAAACTGTTGATTTGAGTCCTGGTTTCCTTCCTGTCACTGTTGGTGCCCTGTACATTTTCCTTTATTTCACTTTGCATAGCCTTCATTTTTTCATCTAATTTGCAACCAAAAGTAACCAATTCTGTGAGTATCCTGATTACCAGTGTTTTGAAATGTGCATCTGATAGATTGGTTATCTCTTATCACTTAGCTGTATTTTTTTCTGGAGCTCAGTCCACTGAGCCACACCAGCCAGGGCACACTACAAGCATTTTTAAAAATAAACTGGATATCCATGTGTTATATTGTCCAGTGCATAACAGCCTTGAAAAGAGCCATAACTGGCTCTTTTAGACAGTGTTCTTCAGCAATCCCAACTGGCTCTGTGAGTGTAGGTTCCACCTGCACAAGTATGCACTATGTACATAACCACTGAGCTCCATCCACAGTCAATGGAAACCCCTCACAGTTGTCATGTAAGGTACAATGTGTGGAGGGGTGCCCAGGAGACAACTAAAAGGTATAACATCCACTAATTTGGAAGTTTACATGAGAAGCCATCTCTCTCTTCCAGGTAGTTACAGTGAGTGTCAGTATTGATGCTTTCAGCTTACATCACCAAGGTTATTGATGAATCCTTACAATGGGGCAATGATCTGATGTCAGAACTAAAACAGATGACTTGTCCTCCCCTTGCTTCCATTGGCTTCAACTCTGGTGTGGTCCAAGATCCAACAACATTGCTATCACCTGGAGGCTCATGCCTCCAACCTCAGACCTACTGTAATAAAACCTGCACGTTAAGAAGTCCCTCAGGTGATGCTTATGTGCATTAAAATGGGAGACCCATTGCTCTAAATTATAGAGTGGGGCTCAGAATTTGGGAACCACCTGATTTACCTCAAAGACTTCTCCACTTGTCAGTCCTGGAACTGAGAACCACCTGGGAATTGCAGAAGAGGTCAACATTATCTCCTCCCTATTCTCACCTCCTCTCTCAGTCTGTTCAGGCTGCTATAACTGAACACTATCCACTGAGGAGCTTAAACAAAAAGCATTTATTTCTCACACTTCTGGGGGCTGGAAGTCTGATATCAAGACCCAGGCAGATCTTGCGTCTGTCCAGAGCCATCTTTTCAGTTGTAACAGATGGCCACCTTCTTACAGAAAGAAGGTGCCATGTCCTCACATGGCAGAAAGAGAGATTTCTCCTATCTCTTCCTCTTCTAATAAGGGTATTATCTCCATAACAAAGACCCCATTTTCATGACCTAATCTGACCTTAACTATCTCAAAGAGGCCTCTTCAAATTCATCACATTGAAGGTTAGAACTTCGTGTGAATGTAGGGGACATTCAGTCCATAACACCTCTATCTGGGCTTAGCTCAGGCTTCACAATACAAATGTTCCCTGTGGTTCTAGAACATCCAGAATATCGTGATTTGAGCTGCAGTGGAAGTTCAATGGGAAAGGCGGCTCACCTAAGGTTTGCAAAGGCCAAAATATAAGGGTTTTTGAACCTTATCCCTTCCCCATTATCTTCTATAAACCCATCTACAGGTAAAAAATCTATGAAACAAGGAAGAATGGGGTAGTTGAGACACTGAAATTGAGACATAATTCAGGATTCTGGGTAGGGACCACTGTCAAAAGGAATCTGCCATAATTGAGCATCACTTATTAAGTCAATCACTCCTTAATTGGTGTTCATCCTCCACGACAGGCCTGACTCCAGGAGCTGCTGTGATGGTACCATTTCTGATAAAATAGTTGGCATCAACCTGGAAGTCAGGTCCTCAAATCCACCTGCTGTCACCCAGAGTTTCCCTCCAGGTTGGATCCCTCTGGAACACAGTGAACCAGATATACTGGCTGTTTCCTCTGCAAGACCAGGAGTCTTTGGGAGTGACTGGGTTGAAAGGGGACCCAACATGCTTGTAGGGGGAAAGCCCATGGCATCTGTGGCTCTCTGTTTAGAAGGTGGCTCTCAAGGGGTCAACCTCACCCTTAATGTCACTCCTAGCTCCTGAACAGAAAGAATATTTGAAGCCCATCTCCAATCAGCCACTCTCTATCTCCATGCATTCCCCACCTGGCCTAGTTGTGCCCCAATTTCAGGCTGTTAATAAAATATCTACGCAATAGGCCTTCAGGGAAGCTTGCCTTTTCATTTTAAAGACTCCCATAAAATGCACCTGCCCAAGCCCCTAGTCATCCTGCAAGCTTCCCTCCAGCTAATTATATTAATTGAGGGAATTAACTTATTTCATAAGGCAACAAAAGTCCCTAGCTCTCTCTCTCACACACATTATAAGAATGAGTTCTTTTTGTTACTTCACACTGGGGCCCAAACAACTGTTTACCAACCACCCAAGGTAATATGTGTGCATACTTAGGATTAGAAAGTTCTCCTCAGCCTTTTTATTTGGACATTACTTCAGATTCTCTTCTCCCTTCAGTGCTTCAATGTAATTTCATGTTAACAGGAGTGGTTCTCCAGACAAGGCAGTGCTAACAAGAGACATATTCAAGGGCCCTGTGGGGTGAGTATCCACATACCCACAGTGACAGAGATGGGTGGCCAACCTTTGAGAGCACGTGGCCTTCTCTGTATTTCCCAGGTCCACAAAGGCCACAACAGTCTTCACGATAGGATTTTTTTTCTTGATTCCATTAGTCATATGCTTGTAATTATTTTCCAAATGACACTGTGGGAAATAAATATTGGATTGGTCAAATTTTTTCTGTAAAATAAAAGACACATTTTTCATTTTCACCAATAACTTTATTAATTTGGATATTTTGAGCATGTTGGCTGTCTACCGTGTGCTATAACATTGATTGTTCTCAGTTAATGTCTCAATTTGATCTCTATCAACTTCAGATGGTCTACCCAACCATGCAGCATCCATCATCCAGCAATAAATCTCCAGCGTGAAACTTCACAAACCACTTTTGACACATTTAATCAGTCACAGCACCTTCTCCATACACTGTGTAAATCTTTTTTTACATTTACCTTTCTTGAGATAATAAAGCATAATATGCCAAAAATGTTGTGTATTTTCTTCCATCTTCAATATTAAAATGGCTACACAAAAATTCAACAATTTTACAGCTGACATGACAGCTGTAACAATACAATTTCACAAAATTGTTTTGAATGAAGTTCAAGACAACTAAGTTCTACTACAGCCATCTTACAGGGAAAAAAAAAGAAATTTTTGGCCAACCCAAAATTTGTAATGTAATGTAAGGTAACCATTACATATTTACCAGGTAACTCATATTTAGTTTGGTTTCACCCACCTGAATATTCTAAAGTCATTCCTATAAGAATATCTAAAACAGAAAGCTCCTGTCTGGACTTGGAGAACTAGTAATTCATTTCTATTCTGGTAAGATTTTCCTAGCTAAAGAGATTTCTTATTTCCTACATAAGTGATGTGATTTTTATGATGACTTTTATGCAGACAATTTGCATGATGAAAATCATCCTCTAAACACTGTGTGCCATTGTCCTTAGGCATGGATTAAGGATGTGTGATGGGGACCTTTCAGATATTCTTCACTCATCATCCTGAGTGGACAGTGATAGACAGGGTTGAAGTGGAGACTAGAAGGGTCATTTTCCAGATAAATGTGGACATGCACAAATATATAAATCCTAATTATAACTTGTGGATTTTATAGGTATATCTCCATGTACAAATTAGCCTATTTTAAATGCTACATTATTATCAACATAAGGCAATCGAAGTGGTGATGAGTCCCAAGATTAATTTTTTAAAAAGTCATTTAAGAAAGTAAAATAAATGTGTCTAACTTGCCTAAACATTAGCTTGGAAGCAGACATAAAAGAGAACAAAAGAAGAGTCTGTTGGCTTTCTGACTACAACTCTCTAAAAGGTGTGGGTGATGCCCAGGGAGCAGGGCTTTTCCTGGGGCACGAGGAGGGGAGAATGATGTTGAAGCTTTACAAGCAAAGAAAACTTCCAGCTCCTGAAAAATGCCTGTTGGAGACCCCTGGAGGCTAAGAAAACCATCTCAAGCAAGTATACACACTGAGCTCTAAAAGGAGACCTGTACACAACCTGGATTCATGTATTTTGAGAGATTGGTTGTCCCAGCATGTACCTGAATGCCCCAAGTTTTTCCTTGTATCTAATGGGAGGCTCTTGTACCCAAGTGAGAATCTGAGTCTTCAGCTATTGTAAGTATGAAAAGGCCCAAACACCCATGGCAGGCCCCACTTCTGCTCAGTTCAACCCTGCATGGCCCATACATGAGTGTTTCCCACTGAGTGGCAGGCTCTCTGCCCATGGAGGGATTTTTCTTAGGCTGTGCACCAACAAGGAGGCCCAGTGAAAGAATAGGTTCTTAAGCTCCATCTTAACCTATCTATCTGTGGGGAAGGAATATTTCCCAATTCCAGTATCTTGAGTTTCTGCCCCAAGGACAGCCTATTTGGCTTAAATTTCTGCTTCTCCCGCTTGGGGCTACAAAAGAAGCAGAAATCCAGAGGGCAGTACTTAGCACAATAAGTTCTTCTTGTGATTCCAAGGGTAGGAATCTTGACAGAATCTTATTAGTACACGAGTATTGGGGAGACTATACAGGTCATAGAAACTCACATACCTATTCTTGTTCCCACCACACACACAGCATCTGAATTCTCTCTGCAACACCCCTTACAATCTATGTCCTTCACAATTGTAGTTCTCAACACAACGAGCCTTAAAACCTGTGCCTGCTCTCCTCCCCCAATATCTCCTATAAGTCTGATGTGCAGTCAGATTTGAGAACCACTGAACCACCTGAAACTATTGGATGCGTATATAGCAAAAATGTCCAGGATGGCAGGCTAAGCTTGAACAGTTCCTGTCCAGTCAGTTTAGTTTTTTAGAGAAATTTTGATGTCACACACATCCTCTCCTCAATTTCCCTTGGGAGGGCCATCATTTTGTAAAAGACACTGTGCTGCCCTCAAATTCCAAGGTGTAGCTTTAGTCACCCATTATCTCTAAGAAATGGACTAATTCTTACATGAGAGATGTGATCTAGAGTTAAATAACAAATGGCACATAAAGGTAATGGGTAATCAATAGGTTAATTGGATGTTGGACTAAAGGAGAGATGTCAGAGAATCTGAAGGTTCAGCCTATGCTCTTGTGGTTCCACTCAGTTCATTCATCCTCATGTGTGAGTTTCAAGGTCAGGCAGTTGAGCTGGGTCTTTGGTTCCATTCTGGTAGCCACAGTGCCAGCCTCCTCAGGGTGACAAGCTGTGTCTGGTTTCTTCAAGTGTCTAGAACAATGTCTTAAACACTGTAGTCCCTGAATAAATATTTTTGAACAAATTAATACACTGTCAACCCAGAGACTTAACCTCTTCTGACTCAGAGGTAATCACCAGACTCACTCTGTGAGGTGGCCTTGTCAGTGTCATGAGCAGTAAGAGCACACTTGTCACATCCTTATGTGGAGAGCACAGAGCACAGGAACACGTGTGTGATGCAGGCACAGTGCCAGCCCCTAGGAGGCCCTAAAGAAACATATTACAGCATCTCCCATGACCAGCAGTACCATGGGGCTTCTGGAGCTGTGATTTAGGGAGCGTTTACCAGACACAACTGCTTCCTTTTCTTCCATTACCTTCTTTTTGATGGCTAAACTTAGAACAGAATTAGTTAAAATGTTTTTAAATGGCTCTGATCACATAGACTTAGTGCCTTCAGACCCTCATTAGCTCTGTTGAGACACTGTTTCCATCTCTATCACTACTTTCTGGTTAGCTTTTATGGGACCAATAATTTGCAAATCCTGAGGCCCAGTAGCCCAGGATTCTAGGAGAGACCTGAGGTGAGCAGCACAATAATCGTGTACACACAGTCCTTAAAACCTGCTAAGTGTTGTTCTAAAGGCTTTACATAACTTACTGAGTCATGTAAATAACCTGTGAATTTGGTAGGTACTATGCTTATCTGCACTTTACAGATAGGATAACTGAGCCACAGAGAAGTGTTGTTGTTGTTGTTGTAGCAATTTGATCAAGGCCATGCAGCTCATAAGAGACAGAGCTTCAACTCAGGTCATCTGGTTCCACAATCCATGCACTTGCTACAATGATACAGCTTTCATCTTAGAGCAAAGAAGTACTATCCCCCAATTCTGAGTGATACACACCTGTTGGTAAAGTCACATTACATCCTGGAAAGAGATGGTATTGTTATGGGGATTGACTTGGGGAGGATAGAGTGTGGGACTGGGTGGAGTTGGAGAAAGGAAGAAAAAGCAGGCACAACTGTAACAGCATAAACATACAAACAGCAATAAAAATAAAAAATAAAAACAGAAAAAGAAACTTAATAGTTATTTGCCCTGTAAATCAAGTTATATTATAATGATATTTTTAAAACAGAAGAATCTATTTGCCCATGGTTTTCAGCAATGTATTCTTTCAAATGAAGAAACATATTCTAAGAAATGAATGTACAAACTATTAAACAATGTGTAAAAATTTCTAAAATCTACAAGGAAAATATGTCTAGAACAGTTTAGTTTTAGTCTTTAACCTGCTTTTCATTCTGTAAAGCCTATAGTGAAGTGTTTGAACATTCTCAAGCTTAATTCGTACCAAGCAGGATTTTTGCAAACTCTTTTCAGCAGAGAATATCATCCCTAAATTCAAACTCTTCTCATTATGCAATGAATAAATGACTTCAGATGTAGTAAAACCTGTTATTTTAAAAGGAAAAAAAGAAAAAGTGATGGCATTGTTAAAAATTAATAAATATAAAGGCATAGATTTTATGACAAATCCTCTTACTGTCTTTTCTGATACCTGCAGGTCTTTCACCAAATAACTTCACCTCTCTAAGCCTCAGCTATCTTGTCTGTTAAGATGACAAGGTGGTCATGGGAATTGAACAGGAGACATACATGAAACATTCACCCTGCAAGATGCTCAGTGACAGTACCAGTCTTGCTGTGAAGGTGGTGAGAAACCTACCTGGAGCCCTGAGCACAGCCACCGAAGGTGGGACACAGCTGCTGCCCCATAAGTGTTAGCTCGCCTCTCCCTGACTCATGATTCACTTGTCCTACAGTCTTATCCAAGTAGGAGTTTGTAAAATATTTTCCCCATTCAGTAGTTCAGCTTCTGTGTCTTAGGATCTAAGTTTAGGTCTTCGTTTTTGTTCCCATTCAATTCTGCTCTATTACAATCATCATTACAAGTTGTCACACTGCTTTTAAGTCTTTATTTATTCATCCAGTTTAAAACTACACATTAGGGAGGTAATGGGGAAAGAAGGGGAAGGGTTAAATCAAGGAACATGTATAAAGGACCCATGGATAAAGACAATGGTGGGGGAGGATTCAATGTGGGAGGTGGGAGGGGTGGGTAGGGCAGGGGAGAGTAATGGAGGGAAATGGGGACAACTGTCATTGAACAACAATTAAAATAATGGTTTTTAAAAAAGAGAAAAAGAGAGTTCCGGCCAAGATGGAGGTGTAGGTAGAAACCCTTCGCTTCCTCACACAAGCAAAAGGAGGATAACGACCAATCTGAAATCAATAAACAATCAAAATCGTCAGAAAATCAAACTGCATGGAACTCCAACAACCAAGGAATTAAAGAAAAAATCAGTCAGAACAACCAGATCAGTAAGGCAGATTGCACAGCCAACTCAGAAAAACCGCAGTGAGGCAGCTGAGGGGCAGGGTTGACTGCTGAGCTTGGCAGAGCTTCGAGGGAGGGACTGACTTGAGGGGAAAACTGAGACTCAGAGCTGACTGTGGGCTATGGCTGGGGTTGCCTCGGTAGGAGATACTTCCAGTCTGACACTAGAGTCTGCTGTAAAGTGTGCCAGAGACAAAACAGGCAAGCTGCATTGTTCCCTCTCTGGCCCCTCCCCTACAGGCAGCACAGCAAAGAGGGTTGCCCTGTCTGGGTGAACAACTAAGGCCCCACCCCCTTACAACCTATCAGCTGCACCATGAAATATGGCCCAAATGAAAGAACACAGCAAAACCACAGAAAGAGAATTAAGTGATGAGGAAATTGCCAACTTATCTGATGGAGAATTTAAAGCCCTGGTAATCAAAATGCTCAGAGAACTGATTGAGCTTGGTCGAAAAATGAAAGAACAAATGAAAGATACCCAAAATGAAATAAAGCAAAATCTTCAGGGAACCAACAGTGACAAGAAGGAAACCAGAATTCAAAGCAATGATTTGGAACAAAAGGAAGAAATAAACATTCAACTGGATCAGAACAAAGAAACAAGAATCCAAAAAAAATGAAGAGAGGCTGAGGATTCTTCAGGACAACTTGAAACATCCCAGTATCTGAATTACAGGGGTGCCAGGAGGAGAACAAGAGAAAGAAGTTGAAAACTTATTTGAACAAATAACAAAGGAAAACTTCCCCAATCTGGCAAAGGAAATAGACTTCCAGGAAGTCTAGGAAGCCCAGACAGTCCCAAAGAAGTTGGACCCAAAGAGGAACACACCAAGACACATCATCATTAAGTTACCCAACATTAAAGACAAAGAGAAAATCCTAAAAGCCGCAAGAGATAAGGAGACAGTTACCTACAAAGGAGTTCCCATAAGGTTATCAGCTGATTTCTCAAAAGAAACCTTACAGGCAAGAAGGGGCTGGAAAGAAGTATTCCAAGTCATGAAATGCAGGGACCTACATCCAAGATTACTCTACCCAGCAAAGCTTTCATTTAGGATGGAAGGGCAGATAAAGTGCTTCCCAGATAAGGTCAAGTTAAAGGATTTCATCATCACCAAGCCCTTATTATATGAAATGTTAAAGGGACTTATCTAAGAAAAAAGATCAAAAATATGAACAATAAAATGACAACAAACTCATAACTATCAACAAATGAACCTAAAAGAAAAGAAAAACAATGAAAACAAAAAGTAAGCAAACAACCAAAACAGGAACAGAATCAGAGAAATGGACATCACACAGAGGGAGTTCAGTGGGGAGGGGGAAGGGGAGGAATAGGGGGGAAAAGGTACAGGGAAGAAGAAGCATAATTACTAGGCATAAAATAGATGGGGAGAGATAAAAAAGAGTATAGGAAACAGAGGACTCAAAGAACTTATATGTACAACCCATGGACATGAACTAAGCGGGGGGAATGCTGGAGGGTTGGGAGGTAGAGTGGAGGGGGGTAAAGGGGGAAAAATTGGGAAAACTGTAATAGCATAATCAATAAAAAATACTTTAAAAAAAAGGCCCTGGGTGGTGTGGCTCAGTGGATTGAACACTGGCCTGTGAACCAAAGGGTTGCCAGTTAAATTTCCAGTCAGGGCACATGCCTGGGTTGCAGGCCAGGTCCCCAGTGTGGGGCATACGAAAGGCAACCACACATTGATGTTTCTCTCCCTCTTTCTACCTCCCTTCCCCTCTCTCTAAAAATAAATAAATAAAAATCTTTAAAAAGATAAAAAAGAGAAAAAGAACTACATGTTAGATTTCCCACCATCCCCAATGTGATGAAAATGCTGCTCATAGAAAATTATTATAAAACCTTGAAAGGCTGCCTGTTGCCATATGCAACAGTATACAACGTACTCTCCATTTCGATGAGCACGAAGTTTATATGGTCATGTTTAAGTGTCTAGCTCCCCAATTGGGTAATAAGTTCCTGGAAGCCACAGTCTCTGGTTCCATAGAATAGATGTAAGTTTTTATTGTGACAAGGAGACATTCTGTCACCAGCTTTGCTGTTGAGGTAACACCAGTTTGCTAATGATGCTGGCCCTCTCTTTCTCCAGTAGCTTTTTCTCTCATACCGTTTTTCTCCTTGTAAGAATGCTGTTTACAACTCCACCCACACAGACCCCAGAAAGGGTGCCTGGTTCTAGCCAGTGTTACCAGAGTTTGACATGCTAGGATATTCACCTTATATACACAACTGCTAATACACAATCCATCAGTTTACTGTGTCTTCCAGGAATATAGTACATCTTTACAGAAACAAACTACCATTTTCTCAAAGTGTTAGCCACAAATCTAAATTTCATACTATGTGCTTTCTAGGACAGTTTCAACATCTAACTTTTCCTGGTTAAAAGGCTTCATAAAATTAATAAATTAAAAGCAAGCAAATAATTATTGATCAATGATTCCACTTCTGCCAGGACTATAGGTGGTAAACTATTTTGCGTAAGTTTGCATGAAATTTACTCAATCAGTTCCTCACTTTCAGTTCCAGGGTTTTTGTGAAATAGTTTTGGGAATAAATAGAATGACATGAGAAACACCTGGGTCCCGGAAATACTGAGGAAAATAAAGACAGTCTCTGCTAGTACCTGTATTGCTGACAGACATGATGTTCCTTTCCTTCCCCCAGAATGTAAAGATCCTTTGCATTTTCTATTCTGAGAAGGTCCATTTTCCACACATGGTAGATGTTTTCAATAAGTTATTACCTGACAAAAATAGAGCTTTAAAAATGGTAACCTTTGAGTCCTGGCCAGTGTGGCTCAGTTGGTTGGAACATTGTCCTGTAACAGAAAGGTTGTGAGTTTGATTCCCAGTCAAGGCATACGCCTCTGTTGTGAATACAATCCCTAGTCTGGGCTATGTATGGGAGGCAACTTATTGATGTTTCTCTCTTTCTCTTCCTCTGTCTCTAAAAGCAATGAAAAAATGTCCTCAGTTGAGATAAAAATGAAACCTTTGAGTTTTGTTTTTCTTGTTTGTTCATTTGTTGCTTTCAGTTTTATATCCCATATATGAGTGCAATCACATGGTTCTTAACTGTTTCTGTCTGACTTGTTTGGCTTAGTATGATATTCTCAATACATTTAATAATGAAGGAAAAATGGAAACCTTGACACAATCTCAGTTCTATCAACCTAGACAACATTGCTCTAAATTTTCACATGAAACTTCTCCTTTTGAATGCCAGTGATGACAAGAGCATTTTTCCACACACTGAGTCCCAGTGGTTGGGACTGATAGCAGGTGAACAAGGATAGGGGATGCATGAAGGTCTCCTTACACTCATCTTCCCATGTCTTCCTATTTGAAGTGGACTCATGGTCCCTCAGCCCACTTAGTAGTTCCCTTATTTGTACTCTTTTTAAGTAATAGACTTGTGAATCACTACAGCTGTCATGTGAGACAGACCAAACACTAACCAGATGACTAACATGTAGCACAGTCTGCTCAGCACAGGGAGCCTTAATTTAAGCCATATGTGGTAAGACACAAAGGCATGGTAACCATGCAGTTCCATGTATGGTTTTTGGTCTGTTTCAAGTTAAATAAGTCCTCGGACTACAGAGAGTAAGATTCAGAAAAGTGAGAGCAATGGTGCTGATTTATTGCCATCTGTTAGCATAAAGCTGACCTGCCTGAGTGGCTGGAGTTACATCCAGAAGGAGGTTGCCCACTGATCAGAGTAGAGCAGGGACTGAAGGTGCAGGACCCAGCAAGGCTTCCTGTGGTGTGCAATGAGCAGGTAACCATACTGCCTACCCCAGGATGGGATTCATGAGTGCACTGCCTCTGTTGTCTGGCCTGGTTTATGGACAAAACTCATCTCCTAGGACTGGAGGGAGAGGCTGGGCTAGTGGGTTCTTCATTAGAGAGAACCTAACTGGAGGCAACTCAGATCCTTATCCTTGAAGGAAAGCTAATTGGATTTGTTCTGTGCGCTGTCTTATTTCTTACAAAGGGAATAAGCTATGTGACCTTTCTAATTATATTGTTAAACATAATAGCTGAATGGCATGGTGGTAAAGAATTTGCTTTAATCTTTATAAGTGTAAAATAGAATTCAGAGAAGATTCAGGATGTTTCCTGCCCATTTCCCCCATTTTTGTATCTGATGGTAACAAGACCAAGCTTATTTATTTATTTATTTTATTAATATATTTATTGATTATGCTATTACAATTGTCCCATTACCTCCCCTTCATTCCCCTCCACTCTGCACACCCTCTCCCACCCACATTCCCCCCTTTAGTTCATGTCCATGGGTCATAAGTTCTTTAGCTTCTACATTTCCCATACTATTCTTGCCCTCCCCCTGTCTA
>CM052539.1:85760256-85807275 GCA_028533065.1 Trachops cirrhosus
ACTTCTTTGGGCCTCTCAGAACTTCCTGGACTTCCTGAAAGTCTGTTTCCTTTGCCAGATTGGGGAAGTTCTCCTTTATTATTTGTTCAAATATCTTTTCCACTTGTTGCTTTTCCTCTTCTCCTTCTGGTACCCCTATAATTCGGATGTTGGAATGTTTAAAGATGTCCTGGAGGTTCCTAAGCCTCTCCTCATTTTTTTGAATTCTTATTTCTTCATTCTTTTCTGGTTGTATATTTTTTTCTTCCTTCTGGTCCACTCCATTGATGTGAGACCCATCTTTCATTCCATCACTATTGGTTCTCTGTGCATTTTTCTTCATTTCACTTATTGTAGCCTTCATTTTTTTATCTAGTTTGTGACCAAAATCAACCAATTCTGTGAGTATCCTGATCACCAGAGCTTTGAACTTTGTGCATCTGATAGGTTGGCTCTCTCTTGATCACTTAAAAGGATGAGTTCTGGGGCTTTCAATTTTTCTGTTTGAGCCATCTCTTTGTTTTTTTTTTTTTTTTTTTTTTGGTCTTGTCGCGCTTGTTACATGTGAGGGGTGGAGCCTTAGGTGTTCACCAGGGCGGGGTGCCCCAGTCACTTTGTTGTGATGCTGTATGTGGGGAAGGGGTCTGAGAAGGAACAATGGTGCTTGCTCCGCTTTCTGTCAGACCTCAGTCCCTTCAGCCTCTTTCCCCAAGCAAACTGGGTCCCTCTGGTGCCAATTCCCGTGTGGGTGGACTTGTGCACCCCGTGGGACCTTCCTTTTCAATCAGTGCCCCAAGGCTCTGTTTCCCTGATTTGTGAGCAGTGCCTTGCTTCACAATCACTGCCTCGCCAGGTCTACGGGTTGCCACCACCCTGGCCAGGGCCCGCCGCCACCGCTTATGCGCCCAGGGTCTGCCCGCTTCGGTCACACACACCACCCTGATTGCCTTGCACATCCTAGTTGCCTTACAAGCATCAGGTCCCAATGCTCTCTGTTCTGTGCTCCACGACCCACGCCTGGCTGCTCGACTGCACCCCTCCTACTGGTCTGGATGAAGGTGTCCTATTCAACTCCTTGGGTGCCCGACCTCCATACAGATCAATTTTCTGCCAGTTCTGGTTGTTATTTTGTTTCTATATTATTGTTGTCCCTATCTTGGTTGTGCGAGGAGGCACAGTGTGCATCCACCTATGCCTCTATCTTGGCCGGAGTACCCAAGCTTATTTCTTTTAAAAAGCTCCCAAAGGAACACAGGCCAGGTTGAAGTTCAAACTAAATGCCAAAACACACACATGACATACAGTAACAACTTCCTGCTTTCCTTTGGCCTCTTGTTTTCCATAACTGATGCCTTGTGGGCAGTCTCTACTGAGAGACAAAAGATGGCATGACACTAGAAGTAAAGTTACCCTGTCACTCTCAAGGTGGTCTCTAGTCCTGGGCTGAGAAAAATCATTAGGACAGGGTGGGAACAAACCACTTGTAGGGTTCTGAATCCCATACCCCAGGTCTCCTGGGAACTATCAGGGAGTGGAAGGAACAACAGGAAGACACAAGAAATTATGATGAACGAACATGGAACTCTGTGATGTCCATAAACCTTGTTGGTCCTGCAGTGAGAAAACCATTTATATTAACCCTAGGAGCAACCTTTTGTTCAAGGCTCTGTACTTCTCTAAGGTTCCATCCTGCACCTCATTTCCTGAATGACTGTCATCATACTGCTACATTTGTCACTTAGGGAACATTCATCAAATGCTTAGCAGGACTCAGTTTAGATATTACAGAGGACCTGTACATAAGGTTTTATGTCTTTAATGTAAAAACAAAAGCATTTCCCCCATGTTTGCCTCACATTTTAGGCAGTAAAATACTAGCACCCAGTGCATGGCAGATGTTGTCTTCTATATAGAAGTCTCCCCAGACCACCTGACATTGGAAGGTGTGAGGATTGTGTCCCTCATTGAATGTGTTCCCATCAGTGAGTACATGTTTCTCTCTCTTCTGAGGCAGCCTGTCAATGCTCTGTTCCAGGATCCATGATCCAAAAGACATAGTCTCTGAGGCAACATAAATAATTTTTTTCTTAAATGTTCAGAAAAGGCATGACCCCAGTACAACAAAGTACAGATTCTAACCCTGAGATCATTTTGCCATTTTTATTCTACTTTGACATCATCCTAGAGAGATGTCTACCCGATTTTGAGAAATATAAATAGTAAAAGCAGGCAGCACTTTACTGAAAACCACAGAACTTGCAATGAATAAGTGAGTGGACAATGAGTCACCTCCCACCTGCTCCTTACCCCGTCTCCACGTACACACAGTTGGTGGGATGCCTCTTTCTAATCACAATCTGAGGTGGTTTTGCCAGGATTTTGCCAGGACTCCAGAACTTAATGCTACTCAAAGCCCTTTGTTTGCTGCAGGGAACTGTAACTCTCTATCCATGCACTTCTGCTGTCCCCTCACCAGGACATTCCCTGATCCTAACAAGCGCCTGGTTCACAAGTAGCAAACTCAGAGTCTAGAAGCACAGTCATTACTTGGTCCCTTCAGGTGGAACCAGGATGCTGCAAGGTTCATGACCACTTCTATTTTATCTGGCCAATTCCCACTGAAGTTTACCTGCCTGTGCCCTGGAAGAATGGAAAGTGAAGACCCTTTTTCCCTCACACATGTTGTACTTCTGTCTGCCCATATCTCTGGCAATTTTATCTCCAGGCTTCTCATGATTATATTTTCAAAGCTCAAAAACTCCCCTCTCACAGTGATTATCAGAAATGTTTGTTGTTTTGTAATTCTCCTCAAAACTTACTTCTTGGAAGTGTGGCTTGGACTTTATTTCTGACACACTCTCTGTTGAGAAGGACAGCTAACAAGAAATGTGAGAGGAATTTGTTTAAATGGGGATAGGCACAGTTTTATCTTTCACAACAGGGTGAGTCCTCCTGGTCCCCCTGGTCTTATTTAGATTATGGGGGCTTTGGTAAGGCAGACCATACCCATTTATCAGGTTCTATATGATCCTACCTAGTGTAAATCATTACTGTGAAGTACATTTTTCTAAAGTGATAAGAATACATAACTTCACATAGCAATTGTTTAAAGGAATTAGAAAGATGACTCCTCACAGCTTACAATTTTTTAAAAATTGAACCATAAAATCAGTACAGGCCCTGGTCCTTACTCTTAACCTCTGAATAAAAGAAACCTTATGCCTAAAATGAAGACACTTGTGCAAAAGTACAGTTGTGCAGGCAAAACAAACCCAAATATTGGTTTTGTTTTGAAATAAGAGCGCTCTCTTCAGTCTGCTGCCATGCAGTGTTTCTCATTCCATTCCTTGCTCTACACACATGGATGACTTTAATTCAGTATTCGTGGAAACAGTTTTAAAAGGTATTGAAACTGAGAAGTGGATTATGGCAAGGACTAAAATTACTTGGGAATTTTTTGATCAGAGATATTAGAGCACGATCAATTTGACACATGTGTCCATAATGATATAAATATATGTGTGTTCTGTATTTCTGTGAGAACACAAAAGATGTGGGCAGAATGAAGTTGCTTCAAATGCTTTATATAATGTTTTATTTAGTTTAGAACAGGTGCTTCATATAGTTCCCAAATATTATAGAAATGGTCTGTCACACTCACATTCTTAGGAATCCTTTACTCTCCTTCTAAAAGCTTATTGACAGCTGATTTTGCTCCTTGAATTTCTAAGAAAATAACTTTCTATCCATATGTGAATATATCCCTCCTGATTTTCAAGTATAAGTATCAGATAATCTGGGTCTGTGTGACAAATGGGAATTAAAACACAGGACTTACTAAAAAAGAAAAAGCACAGAAATCCTCTCTTAGCCTCACCCCAATGCTTTGTCTTTTTCTAATATAAGCTCTAAAAAACTACTATAAACTAAGATGTCTTGAGATAAAGTTGATTTCTGATGATTTAAAGTCATATTTTCCCTGTATGTATCTCATTTCATTTCATAGCAAAGATAAGTTTTAGAAAAATAAGCAGAGGACATGACATTGAAGGAGAAGAACAAAGTTGAAGCACCTCAAGTGACTATAAAGCTATAGTAATCAACACAGTGTGGTATTGATTTAAACAATTTACAAATAGATTAATGGAACAGAATAGAAAGACCAGAAATAGGCCCACATGAATGTAGTCAACTGATCTTTCATAAAGGAACAAAGACAATTCAATAGAGTAAAGACGGTCTTTACAACAAATGGTGCTGGAACAACTGGACATCCACATGCAAAAAATAAATCTGAACATAGACATTACAACTTTCACAAATATTAACTCAAAATGGATCACAGACTTAAATATAACACACAAAACAATAAACCTCTTGCAAGATAACATAGGAGAAAATCTAGATGATCCATAAAAGAAATAATTGATAAGCTGGATGTCATTAAAATTAGGAACTTCTGCTTTGTGAAATACAGTGTAAGAGAGTGAGAAGACAAATCACACACTAGGAAAATATTTAAAAGACATCTCTGATAAAAGACTTATCTAAAAATGACAAAGAACTCAAAACTCAACAAGAAAACAAACTGATGTAAAATAGGCCAAAGACCTTAGTAGACCCTTCACCAAAGAAGATATACAGTTGCAAAAAGGCACTTGAAAGAATGATTTTTAACATATGTCATTAGAGAAATGCAAATTAAAACAAAAATGTGTACTACCACACAATTATTAGATTCTCCAAATTCTGAAATGCTGACCACACCAAATGCTGGGGAAAAAGTAGAACAGCAAGAATCTCATCCATTGTTGGTGAAAATGAAAGATGATGCAGCTCCTTTGAAAACAGTTTGGGGTTTCTTTTAAAACTAACTATTCTATTGCCATGTGATCTAGCGATTGTATTCCTTGGTGATCCCTGCAATGGAAATCTTTATGTGAGTATACCTTTGCTGCAATTTTTACAAAGATGAAGAATTTCTTCTGAATTTCTCACTGGGAGGCCTCAGTATTTACACATGAGCTAAGACAAACATAACTTAATATTCTTTTATCTTGAAATTGTTAATTTGCTCATTCACTGATTCATTCAATAAGTACAGGTGATAAACTGATAAGACACTAAGGAAGCTACCATCAAACAGCTTAGAGCCAACTGAGATTCAATTGACATGCAAATTAAATATTAAAATAAAATGTAAATATTTCTAAATAGGAAAGAAGGGCATAAGTAAAAAACACCAGAATCTGTTTCCTGTTTTTTTTTTTTTTTTCTGTGTCTCAGTGAGCCCTGCCCCTGCATTCCCTGGGCAGGAAGACCCACCAGTCTGTATCATACTAGGAAAACTGCTGGAAAACTCATAACTGCAAGAGTAGTTCAGAACTAACAGAAAGTGTATCAGCAGACATCTAAACAGGGGAGACTGTGGATGCTTCCTCCCTATCCATCCTCACTCCGAGGTTCTCCTCAACAGAATCTAGGAAATACACTTATTTTCTTGCCTTAGCCACTGTCAGTGTTGGATCTAAAGTAGGCCTCAACAGAAAAGTAACTCTGGATTGTTACTTGTGGTATGTGGTTAAACATGTCTTAATGTTGTCAAAGATTAAATAATTAGAAGAACATGGTCAAGATCAAAAGGCAAGCCCATGTCACAAGCAATTAGGAGAGCACTACAACTGTGACAACCAGAAATCCTGATGGTCCAATATCTGCTGCAGCCAGCCATGTGGGCTCAACATGATGCCTGGACAGGGCACTTGAGACTTCCCATTTACATCTCATTAAGACCTTTGCAACACAGTAAACACAAACGCAGCAGAGCACAAAGTAAGAGGCAAACTAAGAAAAAGAGTGAGTCATTTACAATGGTTTATAAGTTAGAAACCCATTCATGAAAAAATATTCAAAATAGAAATATTTACATATCTTAATAGAGATTTTAATCTGGGATATTTGTAACACCATTTTTAAAACTATATCTGTACATTTTCAGTAGGAAAGAAATATGTTGATGACTCACATGGGTTTCCAAGGAGACTCATAAATTATTATAGAATTATTTTTTATTTTTAAAGTATATTTTATTGATTACACTATTACAGTTGTCTCAATTTTTTCTCCCCTTTATCCCTGTCCTACCTGCACCCCCCCACCCTCCAGCCTTCCCCACTTTAGTTCATGTCCGTGGCTTGTACATATAAGTTCTTTGGCTTCTCCACTTCCTATACTATTCTTAACCTCCACCTGTCTATTATATGCCTTCCAATAATGCTTCTTATTCCTTGTACTTTTTCCCCAATTTCCCACCTCCCCCACCATGCTGATAACTCTCCATGTGATCTCCATTTCTGTGATTCTGTTCCTGTTCTTATAGAATTATTAAATAGCTATTTTATAATGATGCTATCTGCTGCCTAACTCTATAGAACAGAATGTGAAAGAATGAACCAGACAATGTCACCTGAGAGTCCCCTCCTACTTCATATGTTTATGAAATTTAAATTAAATGACATGGGAACAGCATGGGTGAGTCTATCATTAAACATAAAAATGGCCTGATTCTCAAATCCATAAGTTTAAGTCAAGAAAAGCCTATCTAATTTTCTGTAGCAGAAGTATCCCTTCATGGCCCTATACAGCCACCAAGCTTCCCCTCTGTAGTTTAACCTTGCTAACAAACTGTTCCAGCCTCCAAACCTCCCTAAGACTCTTTCTCTTCCAGGGTACTTTGTGGGTCCCAGTGCTTCTAGCTGGAGTCTAGTGTCCACTGAGAGAAGACGAGTGAGTGGAACCCTCACGAGTGAGAGGTCCACACACAGTTGTCCAATTGGGCTTGCAAAGTCATAACGCTAAAAACCCACTTTAATGTTATTTCTCACCACAAATCTTTCACTAAAACCAATGTTCAAATGGTTAACTCAAAACACTCCTGTGTAAGAAAACTTGTCCCAGGCCTGGTTATCTTATAGGAACCACCAGTGTCCCATCCATAGACCAGATGACCTTCTGCCCAGTTTGAAGCCCTTTTATCCTCCCTGAATCTTCCTGGAGGTCAGAGACCATTTCATCTGCTTCACATCAATGTGGGCTGTTACTTGCACCTCCAACGCTGCTTTGTCCCAGGCACTGACTCTACTTCTCTTTTCATACCTTCATTCCCAAGACACAGTGACACTACCAAGGGTTTCGTTCTGCCCACAGTCTCTGTGCCCACCTAAGGCCTGATCTCTCTGGGCCCTGCCCCCATTCAGCACTGCTTTAAAATTCTGATATGTCCTGAGGACAGCTGCTTTCTCCAGAATTCTTTCCACATCACTCTGCTCTCTAGACAGCTGCAATATCCCTGCTGATGACCACACCTGCCTCTACTCTCTCTCCACTGCAGCTCTTGGCATGGCCCATGGGACCAGGCTGGCAGACTAGCCTTGTCTTTCAAGACGGCATTCTGTCCACTGATTTCCTAGCCTCTCTGTGTTTGCACATTCCAGTGCAAGAACAAATCTTAATAAAACAATTTCCCTCCCTGGAGTGCCCAGACCCAAAGTGGGTCAGGAACTGAGTGGTGGCTCCTAACACTGCACCCACAGGCCCCACTGCAGGAAAGCCTCTCCTCACCACCAGTCCCACCCAGGGCCCAGTCCTGCTATTAGCTGTGTTTGCATTACCTGTCATGCCTGCATTTCTGGATCTCCAGCACAGACACAATGCAATATTTTCCCACCCCAAACTCCCTGACCCTGAGATGACCTTAGACATAATATAAGTGAACAGTGTGATGTAACCACTAAAAATGCTAATGCCATCTCAGGCTGAAAAGCTACATGCATAGTGTCCAGATGAAGAGAATGACTACCTCTGTCACATATGCATCTCCTACACACACTTCAGAGAACCATGCTCAATTCAGGGAATTATCTTTTTGATTCTAACAAGAACAGCCCAACAAGGTCATTGGTGGCCTGATGAGATAGTGATCGCCCTATCTCTGGGAGCTTAAGTAGAGACTGAACCAGACTCTCCAAGGGCTCACAGGAAAAAAATGCTTAAAACTAGGTGGGAACCTGGACTGGAAAACCTCTAAAATTCCTTCAAAAGTTAAGAGCTTATCACCAGAGCTGTCTGAGAAGATGTAACCCCCAGGCTACTTTGGGCAAGCTCATTTTAATGTGTCTTCTTTTCAAATGGCCTAAATATATTTTCTCATAGAAAAGTTAGAGAAACAAACAAATAAAATCATTAATAAATATATTAGGAATAAACACCACTGGTGCCTTCCTTTAGTTTTTCACTCACCATAAATTTTATTATGGTGTTTTCTGAGCCTCACAAGGTTTCTTTTTAACTTAAATGTGTTGAAATATATAGAGTTGAGTATTTTCTTCCTTGCAAGTTTCAAAGGAGAGGCTGGAGATCTAGTAGGAAGGCAGCATGAGTAATTCCTCAAAGAAAATGAGATGCAGAGGATTTTTCCAACATGAGGTTCTGTGCAGTGAGACTGTCCAGTCCAGCTCAAAACAGATCCAAAAGATGTTGACAGACAGGTCCCCTCCCAATGTGTACCCCTCCTTATAGTCTCAGCACATCATCAGTAGGTTAAAACGATTGAACCAAATGGAAGAGCTATTTTTTTCCCTAAATTCCAAAATCTTATACTTCAATTAGTGTTGGTGACTGAAGGTAAACTGGGCAGGTCACTGCTGAAGCTATGCCCGTATCCAATTTCATCACCTGGGCATAAGAATGTGACTTGGGGAGAAAGAGATAAATGAAGTTCAAACAGAGGAGACAGCAGCAAGAAAGAAGAGCCACCCTGTCACTTTAAGCCTTTCCCTCCATCCCTCATCCTTATGTCCCTTCAAGGCCTTTCTGTTAACAGGAATAAAGACTGTCATCATCCTAAGGCCACATTGAGGTGAAAGGAGCCTCTTCAGTCTCTCAAGATTTCCCCGAGGAAGAATGATGCCTATAAACCCATTCCAAGATCTTCCCTAAATTCTCAGAGTCCACAGCTTCTTTGTAACACAAATAAAGTTAAGAGAGAGACAGAAGTTCAGTAGGAGAATCAGAGAGGTCCTGGCCATGCAGGATTTTCTCTCTCAAAGGAATAACAATGGGCCTGCCTGGTGCCCATGGGATGTTCTTTTTTTTTAATTTTTAATTTTTTTATTTTAGATTATTCAGTACAGTTTCTATCTTTTATTCCCATTCCATCCCACCCACCCATCCCATTCTGGGCATTGCTTAACACCTGCTTTCAAATCAGCTTCTGAAGTTAGTCTGACAATGGAGACAATTCCTTTTTATGATTAAAATCTTCCACCCTCTAAAATTAGTCCCAGGAAATTAGAACACCTGTAATTGTAGGAGGCCACATAATCCTGGCAATTTGAAGTGGAGTCATTTACAGAAATCACCAAGGCAAGTTCCTTGGCACGTATTTCCTCACTAGTATTGTCCTATAACTTAAGGCTTCCAAAGGGTCATCACATCTCAAATGGCTCTCCCAGTTATTAAATCCATTCCAGCTAAGATAACACAAAACTATCAGCAAGAGAAATTGTGACATGCTAGCCTTTCTTCACACAAAGACAGGTGGACTAATGGTGTGTGTGTGTGTGTGTGTGTGTGTGTGTGTGTGTTTAATTAGCGATTCAACAATTCAAGACTCTGTACTTTAAAGGTTTTTGTCACTATTTGTTAAATCACAAAGAGAAAAGTCAGAATCATACTTTGTTCTTTCACATAGTCTGTGTCTAAACCTAATAACATAAGAGCTTTATAAAGCAACACACATGCATGTGATGTATTCCATTAAAAAAAATCTGACAATGGAGCCATCAGTTCACTAGCTCAATAAATAAGTGGCTCTACATTTTTCTTGTACATATTTTTCTTGAGTGTTCTACACTTTTCTTGTAAAGCAGTCTATATTTCATTTGTGTTATCTTCTCTGGCTAACAAAATAAAAAGAGAGAGAGGGCAATGGGAAGAAGCTGTGAACAAAAAAGCAGCAGATGACTAAACTCTGAAACTAGGTTGCCCATCATTGGACCCAGAGAGCTGTACATTTTTTTGACTATGTCACAGCCATGGAGCCAAGGCTGGAAAAGAGGACACAGACAGCTGGGGTTCAATCGTAGCTACTTTCCACTATTCTGAATTGTTGACTCACATCTTAGACAAGTTCTCCAATTCTCCCCTTTCCTTTTTTTAATTTTCCACTTTCACTGACTTTCATATCATCTCTGTAAAATTGAGGTTCTGAAACAGTGGCCACAGGCCTGGAAACCCTGAACAGAATTACCCCACCAAATCCAGCGGACCTCTTATCATGTACCACTTTGTATCAGACATTTCAGCCACTCCTAACACTCTTTGTTTTTTAAGTTCATTCATTCATTCCTATACCTGACAGATATTTGTGGGACCTATACTGAAAGAAGCACTTTCCTAAAGATAGTGCTACCACAAGGACAAAAGTAGACAGAGCCTTTCTCTTGCAGACCTGACAGTCTATGAAGGGATATAGACAGTGATCAAACTTCACCAGTATGTATAAAATCAGAAGGTGTTCCTAGCACTAAGATGAGAATTATGAGATGCCATGAAAACCGTATAATCAGGCACTTTTCCCTGATTCCAAGGGGGTGGAAAGCTCTCTGCAAAGGTGAGTAAAAGCTAAGATGTCAAAGATATGTGGAAAGCTAGGAGAAGAGGAAAGTGCTGAACCTCACAGGTAGAGGGGACAACTCTGACCCCATGGAAATGCCCTGCCCACCCACCCGCACCTAGTGAAGCCTGCTCTTCCTATAAGCACCATTCAGTGACATCCCTAGGAATCCTGCCTGGGTTCTCCCAAACTGAGTCACTCCCTCCTACCTTTGTTTCAGCCAATCCCTAATAAAGCACATACTAAACACCACTCCATGTCAAGCACTACATGGGCACCAGGTTACAATGAATGAGGAAAAACCCTCTTTCTCTTGCTTTAAAACATGAGGTTTATTATTGTCCAAGAATGGTAAGGCCAACAGATGAGGAGACAACTTCCATGGAAAAGACAATTTTTACTCATGGTTCCTAGGAGAAGGGAGCTGTGCCACGGGGGCCACACGGGAAGTACCAGGGTCAGTTAGGGGACCGAGATTGTGGGGGAAATATGTGTAGGCACATTCATTGTCATTTCTTTGGGTGAAGCAGGTGAGCAGGCTTAGGACTGGCCAGCATGAGTGATTTTAGTGGATTTTGGGGCACAGGACTATCCCAAGTTATCTGACCTGGCCATAGGTAATTAGGGAAGGGGTGGTATCCAGAGTGTGTGAGCCCAATAAAGAAGGTGCTGGGGTACAGACTTTGACTAGTTAGGTTGTATATAAATGATGTGTTCACAGGCTACTCTGCTCTGACTCTGGGGCTAGCTCATCCTCGGGACACAGTCCCTGTAGGTTTCATAAGGCATGGATTCCAAAGCATCAAAAATAAAAAAAAAATGCTAATTGCATCACCCTCAAAGTTCAGCTGTGTACCTAGGGACATGGACAGGGGACAAAAAACAAAATGTAAAGCTAAACACTTTATTAGGACACCAACCAGGCTTTGGAGGAAGGTACAGCCTGAGTTCTAGAAGATGAAGAGGGGCCAGTCAGAGCAAGAAGGAACAAGCATAAAAGTACAGAAGTAAAAGTCAGGAAAATGAAACACGCTCACACTTGCTGGAAACCCAAGAGTGTGAGAAAAATGCCCATAAGAGGTAAGACTAAAGGTTGATGAGGTCCAGTTGTGAAGGGTCAAGTTTGCTGCAGAAGTAGTGTTGACCCTGAAGGCAGGAGGAACCAGAGAAGGATTGTAAGAAGTGAGTGATGTACCAGATTTACATTTTGGAAGGAGATTGAAAATAGCATAAAAAACCTGTAGAACTTGAAGTTATCTCAACAGTCCAGAGTGAGGTGGTAGTGGTAGTCATGGACAGAAAGAATGGACAGTTGCCAGCAATATGAATGAAGGATCATGACAGTATTGTGAAGGGTAAACACAAAAGGGCAAGTCAAAGAGAAGGGTCAAGGAGGCCCCAGGTACCTTTGAGACAGCTGGGCAGAGCGCTCAGGTACAATTATAACTGCCAGGGCATGCAGGTTGGGAAGACAGAACACAGATATTGAAGTCATATCCTGAATATGAGACTCACCTATATAGGGATTATATTATTTTGGACAATTTACAAAATAATTACAAGTATGTAGGTCACTGGACTAATGCTAACCTCATAGCATCATTATAAGGACTAAGTGAAATAATGGTTATAAAAATGCTTTACAAAGTGCTCCTGTGTTCTCTGAACTTATTACCAATAATTATTGTTGTTCTGTTGCTTAGGTCTCTGTTCCTCCAGAGTAAGGGGTCCACGACCCCTAATTTCATGCCCTAATAGCAGTCACTGCTAGTGCATGGTGTGCAAAGGAACTGTCAGTGTTTGTAGCCATTGCATCTGTTCTTCCCATTTTTCTCTTTAGCATCAGAGCTCTGACCTTATTCTGGATAGCACTGTAACTCCCTAATGGGTCATACTCTCCAGGCTCCCTGGAAGCTATCTACAAATTCTTGCCAGTGATATATAAGTAGAAGTGGGTAGAATTTCTAGAAATATTTCTTAATAAGAGAAAATATAGCATTCTATATTTCTTCATTCAACTCTTCTGATTGGAACTCAGGTGAAATGGCTGGGGTTCTTGCAGCCACCTTAAATTGTGAGGGAAGAACAGGTTTTTATCAAGGCAGAGACTTGGAAAAATCCTGGACTCCCCATGGCTACCATTGCACCTCACAGTCTTGGATTCCCTTTCTCTGGGTCAGTTTACATAAGGAAATGAAAATTTTCCCATCCTGTTTTACCTGTTTTTCAGGTATTTGTAATTCACAGACACACCTGATCTGAAGTAACATCAGATATTTATCTCTGAATACAAAGATCTATGAAAGCATAAAATGGGTTATATATTCATAAAAATGTCACAGTAACATAAACTTAACAAGGGAAGGCATGGGGAAAATACCAACTTTAACTTTAAAAAAAAAGGACTTATTTAAGACACATGGGCAAAACCAAAGAGGCATAGGATCAGAGTGGGAAGTGGGGAAGGCTGAGGTGGGGGGAAGTGGTGTGGGAAAAATGGAAATAACTGTACTCGAACAACAACAAAAAACTTAAAAAAATACACACAGTATGACAAATGCATTTTATCTTATGATTTTCTTAACATTTTCTTTTATCTAGCTTACTTTATTATAAGAATACAGTGTATAACACAAATAACATACTAAAATATGTTACTGGTTATGTTAAAAAAGGATTTATCTAATTCACTTTGTTGGTATCTTCTAAGGGAAGTAAATATTTTGAAACTTTCCTCAGAAAAGTAATGATAAGACTATCTTACATCTACAGTAAAAAGTGTCAATATCTATTTCTCTTTTTAACCTATTTTTACATCAAGACTGGTTGTTGTAAAAAATTTTAGCCCTATTCCTTTGAAAAGTGTTTTAGAGCAAACGTGTTCAAAAAAATTCATGAAGAAGCAGAAAAAACAATGACATACCTTTAGGTCTACTTGAAAAAGAATTGTCTTTCACATAGAATTCTTTTTGGACTAAGATAAAGTATGGAAAACTTCTGTGAAGTATTTGATATGTGAAGCAAGTAAATTGAAAAAAGCACATCAAACTATAGGGTGGAAAACAGTAATAAAGTGATTTTAAAGTTTTAAAAAAATCATACACAAAAATAAATTCAAGGTGGATAAAAGACTTAAATATAAGTAATGACACCATAAAAGTCCTAGAGGAGAACATAGGCAGGAACATCACAGATATTGCGTGCAGTGATATTTTCATTGATGTGTCCCCTAGAGCAAGGACACACAGGAAAGAATAAACAAATGGGACTTCATCAAAACAAAAAGCTTCTGCATGACTAAAGAAAACATTAGCAAATGAAAAGGGAACCAACTGTATGGGAAAATATACTTACCAATGATATTTTGGACAAGGGTTTGATCTCCAAAATATATCAAGAACTCACATGACTCCACACCAGGAAGACAAACAATCCAATTAAAAAATGGTCAAAGGACCTCAACAGATACTTCTCCAAGGAGGACATACAGAAGGTCCAGAGACATATGAAAGGATGGTCAGCATCACTAGCCATTAGAGAAATGCAAATTAAAACCACAATGAGATGCCACTTCACACCAGTCAGAATGGCCATCATAAAGAAATCAACAAACAAATGTTGGAGAGGATGTGGAGAAAAGGGATCCCTAGTGCACTGTTGGTGGGAATGCAGACTGGTGCAGTCACTATGGAAAACACTGTGGAATTTCCTCAGAAAACTAAAAATGGAACTGCCTTTTGCCCAGCAATTCTACTGCTGGGTTTATAACATAAGAATCCTGAAACACTACTTCACAAGAACCTATGCACCCCAATGTTCATAGCAGCACAATTTACAATAGCCAAGTTCTGGAAGCAGCCTAGAAGCCCATTGATAAATGGGTGGATCAATAAACTATGGTATATTTACACAATAGAATATTATGTACCAGCAAGAAAGAAGGAGCTCCTACCTTTTGCAACAGCATGGATGGAACTGGAAAGTATTATGCTGAGTGAAGTAAGCCAGACAGTGAAAGACAAATACCGTATGGCCTCACCTTTAACTTGAACCTAATCAACAAAAGAAAAAGCAAACAAAATATAACCAGAGACACTGAAATGACAACAAACCTAGGGGGAGGGGAGTAACCAGAGGGGAGGGGAGAGGGAAATAATGTGGGAAAGAAGGGAACGGGATGTAAATGAACATGAATGAGGGACTCATGGGCAGAGCCAAACGGGGGTGGTATTGAGGGTGGGAAGTAAGGGTGGGTAAGGTGGGGGAAAGTGGTGGTGGAAAAATGGAGACAACTGTATTCAAAAATCATAAAAAAAAGTTTAAAAACAAAACTATGGTACATTACACAATGGAATACTAGGAGCCAAAAGAAAGAAGGAGCTCCTGCCCTTCATGACAGCATGAATGGAACTGGAGAGCATTATGCTAAGTGAAAGCCAGGCAGTGAAAGAAAAATAGCATATGATCTCACCTATAAGTGGAACCTAATCAACAAAACAAACAAGCAAGCAAAATACAGTCAGAGACATTGAAATAAAGAACAGTGCGACAGTAATCAGAGAGGAGGAAGGAGAGGGATAATAGGGGATAATAAGAGGGGCATCAAGGAACATATATGAAGGACACATGTACAAAGTCAAAGGGGGTGGGTTTGAGTGTGGGAGGCTGGGATGGGTGGGGCGTGGGGCATGGGTCGTGGTGGGGTGAAAATGGAAACAAATATACTTGAACAACAATAAAAACATAAACCAAAAAAATTTAAAAAGCAAAGACTCATCTGAAACCTTTAAAGAAAACTTTAAAGATTGCAAGTTATGCATTTCCACTTTCTAAAAAGAAATAGTATTCTTTATCTACGTGTTATAGACTGAACTGTCATCTTCACAAAATTTACATTTACATGCAACCTCTACAGTGACTGAATTTGAAGCTCCAGCCTATAAAGAGCTAATTAAGGTTGCATAAACTCATAACAGTGGGACCCTGATGCAATAAGACTGGTGCCCTGATAGGAAGAGGAGGAGACCCCAGGGATGGACACCCCCAGGAAAGTGTCCATGTTGGGACACAGGGACAAAAAGACTGTTAACAAGCCAAGGATGGAGGCATCAGGAGGAACTGAACCTGCCAACATCTTGACCTTTAACCTCTAGCACCAAAACTGTGGGAAATGCATTTCTCTTGTATAAGCCACCTCATCTGTGTTATTTTGTGATGGCAGCTCTAGTTGACTGATACAGCACCCTGTACCATTTCACTTCATAGCTACAGGTGCTAAGGAACACTTTTTAAATCAATGCAGACAAGATTCTGAAGCAGAGATTATAGTGGTTTGCTATCTTGAGCAAAGGGTCTTCCTATTCACATTCCTTTCATCTGACTCCTCCATCTATCTTATTAGCAATAGTCACTTGGTTCCTACTTTACAGAGACAAGTTGGAGCCATCATAAAGGGAATCCAACCATCTCCAGATACTAGTGGATAAATCTGTTGTCTTCTGCACACATTCCTTTCCTCCTGTCACTCAGGAGAAGCCATTTCTTGTCCAGGTTCAGGTCACCATGCACCTTGTCTCAAAGTGTATCTGTGCCCACAACCTCCCCAGACCTTCTTCTCATAGACATACTGTCCTCTTCTAGTTCCCATCCTTCCTCTTGCTGTGTGTCCCTCCATGGCCCCCTTCCGTTTCACAGCCAGACTCTTTAAGATCACTCTATATTTGCTGTCTTCACTCCTTAACTCCCTCTAACTTTTCCACCTACTCAATTTGACCCCTGCCCTCCTTGCTATAAATGATTCTTACCAAAATGATTCTCACCAAAGCTACCAATAAGCATCGTTTGGCTGAACTCAATGGCCCTGTCAGCATGTTTCACAGCATCCAATGCTCCTTCCTTTTTCCATGACACAATGACTGGCTTTTCTCCTCTCTCTCTGACTGTTCCTTCACTGAGCTGTTTCCAAGTTTGTCATCTTCCACCTGGACATTTAATTCTGAAGTTCTTAAAACACTTTGTAGGCCCTCTCCACTTCTTTCTCTACCAATGCCCCAAACTCCACCAGCAGCTCAGCCCTCTTCTTTATCCGGTGACCAGAAAACTGCAGAATAACTTGAAATTCAACACAAACTTCACGGAACTACCATCCAGCATTGCTCTCCCAGTGTGAATTACTGTAAGTGAGCCCACTGGCAGTGGTTCTCCAGACAAAGACCCAGGAGTCAGCCTTGGCACCTCTTTCTCCCTCATCCCCATATCCAAACAAGCATCATGTCTGTCAATTTTTCTTCCTAAAAATGTATTAATTTCATTAACTTTCTTTGAATGCTGTGACCTGGAAAAAGGTTTTTTCCAGTTACCATTGTCTTTGTGTTGGACTCTTCTAATGTCACCAATACAAGCTGTGATCCCATCCTCTTCAGCTTGCTCTCGACCCAAAAAGAGTTTAGAGATGCAGCTATAATCATGCCATGTTCTCCTCCACCCATACCCTGCATCCCTCCAAGATTCCCTCACTGTTTGCTCCTGCACTTGGAATAACATAAGATGCCCTGAACACTTCCCAAAAGATGCTACACAGACAAGCCCCAGTCTGTCCTTCTCAGAAGACTGGTCTTGGCAGCTTAGGCTCAAGACATGGAACTGTATTTCATTCTCACCTTTACCTATATTTATATTTCATTGATTTTAGGACCTCTTTATTTAGTATCATTAACTTGCTTTTAGTATGTAGCAAATATTTCCTAAACTTTGGCTTTCTGGACTAAAATAGCCATGTGTTCTGTACCCTTACAGATAATCACAAACAATGCCATGAGTTATTTCTGAAGCTATAGCCTCCCTAGCAATGTGGAAACATAGCATCAGGTTTCAGAGGCCCCAGAAGGACCAGGCCTTGGAGTAAAGGATAAAAAATGAAAAACTAATCTCAAAGTCAGCCACCTGCAAAACTAAGTTTTAAAAATAACCACCTTTTAAAGAGAGAGAAATAGACATCCTTTCTTCAGGAATGTGAAAGGACTGCACTTCTTTCTGACTTTCTATGAATTTCATTCAAAGTAGACATAGTCATATGCTTAAAAGTTATTGCTCATCACTCAATGCAGCTGAATAGGCACATTTCTCCTCACTTTGCCCCCCAACATTTTGTTCACCCAGTGATAGCCCATATTTTCCCCTTTCATACAGAATGGGGCCCAGGAGAACCCACCACTGTTCTGCCACATCATGTGGTCCCCCATTCTTTATCTTTCCATGTTCAGGCTGAAATTTGGTCTGAGAGATTATGCAGGTGAAGGACCCCAAGAGGAGAGAATGAGTGAAGGAGAGAAAATGGCTGGGCAAGCAGCTACCTTTTTATCTCTAAGAGTGGAACAAGCCAGATATGTATGAGTGGGCTCTTAGAGGTGAGTTTAAATACCATATTATTTGTAGCTCAGCCTATTCACTGAAGATATTCAAAGAGCTGAGTCCAGCTTCTCTCATCCCTTCTCCTGCTGAGCCTCTCCAGACTAATAGGGTACAGCAGGCACCCCAGAACCTGGCACCACAGGGGCAACTCTGGACATGCTGAAGTCCTCTTCCACATGAATACTTACATTCAAATACAGCCATCTTCATGCTGCAGATCAAACATTGTAGCTGTTTCACATCACTGTGTCTTTTCTGCTCAGCCAACATATTTATCATCCAGTGCTGAAGACAGTCTCAGATGGAACCAGGTAGCTGAATTTTACCACCCTGAGTGGAAATAGCATGAACTGCTATGAAGTAACATGTATGTGCTCTTATATCTCCCAACAAGAAATAAACATAGATGTGTAGAGCTGGAATTTCACTGATTCTGCTCTGTAAGCAATATCAGAACTGAAGGATGGCACCGGAGTCCTCAGTGCTTCTGAAGTCTTGGGCCTAACACATTTCTTCTTTCATTGTAAGACAGGTGTGTCCTTCACATTAAGATGAAGGGGGAGAGGGATAATGGGAGAAAGAAGGGAAAAGGTCATTAAGGAGCATGTATAAGGGACCCGTGGACAAAGCCAAAGAGGGGTAGGATTGAGGGTGGAAGGTGAGGATGGGTGAGGCAAGGGTAAGTGGTGGTGGGAAAATGGAGACAACTGTACTTGAACAATAATACGAAAATAATAAATAAATAAAATCAAACTATTTTATTCATATAAAAAATGAGGCATTGGTGTCTCATGACCAAGCAGCAGCTCTGAAGTCAACCAAATCTGTGTTATGTGTAAGCTCTGCCCCTGAACAGCCCTGGGACCTCCACTTTGTTAGTCCAGTCTTCATTTCCTCTACATAAAATGAGAGAAATTTCACTTTTCATAAGATTGTATGGAGATGAAAAGCAGCAAAGTATGAAAAGCCATCTAAATATTGCTTTGAAAGAATAAGTTAAAGTATTATTGATAAAAATTCAAGATAAAACTTAGATAGCTTAAGGATATAATTTATTTTACAAGGGTGAAATTTTCTTCAAGGTATTGGAAGGCATTATTTATCCACAGAATTTTGGGTGCAATTGTTTTCTTAAAGACTTGCTACTGACCACATTGTTCAGAGACAGGCATGGCCTCTGGACATTGTCCTGATAGGCAGAAAGGGCTCTTTTCTTTATTTACAAAAGGCACAAAGAGTTTAGAAATACACACTATGTTGCATCATCGTTTGACTTTCCTACCTTAGCTAATATTTACAGCCTACATTGGAGATATCTCTCCACTATGGGCAGGTCCTCAAGGTGCCATCTCTTCTGAGACCATATTGAGAGTAAATTGCTATAGATGAAAGACTCATTCCAAGGGGTCAATAGTCCATTGGATATCTTAAGATTTCAAATACATAAATTGAAAAAACATGCATTACAAGAAGCCAGTGCCAGTAAACTCAGTTATAACTCAGATTTCATAGGTGACCTGAAATAAGCCCAAATGTACCTTTGCCGCCCAAGTTCATCAAAATAAGAAAACCAGGTAGTCTGGGGAACACTGGACTGAGGGTGAGTCTTTCTATCCCTTACACTCCATCCCCTCTCTGAGAGTATCTTTGTGGTTTGCCATTATCTGGAAGGAATCAGATAACAGACTTAATCAGAAGGAAACAGCCTTAAAGACCAAGGAATGTAGGGGAGACCAGAAGCCCTGGGTTTTGGCATTCAGGTGGGACACAACCTCATACATCAGCCTGAACACCTCCGGACCTTCAGGGACTGTAAACACTCATCCTAGTGGGGTCATTTAAAATCAAAGGCCAGCATGGCACAACTGCACAAGTAAGGAACGCCTAAGAAAATAAATACTAGAACTTCAGTGGGTGAGGCTGAAGCCCAATAGCTTTTAAAAAATTTATTTGAAAGACTTACTGTATATGGTTTTCGTGACAGTTTGCTTGTGGCTGGGACATTATTGTTAATAGATGGGCACCTGGTAGCCTTCCTAATCCATGCAGACGTTCTACAGGAGTGACCAGTTACGTGGTTGCAGTATTAACCTTACACAAACCATTCTCCTCTGTGTTAATAAACAGAACATTTTAAAGCTGTTCAGATCAAAACACTAGCAGACATATTTACCTATTCCTCCCTTCTCTTCCGTTTACCTAAAGAGAATTCATTTTAAAATATTATTCTGTTTGAAAAAGAAAATAAAAATAAAATAAAATGTCTTTTTCAGTCATCAAGTCAACTACTATGTTAGGATTTCCAGGAACAGAGAATAAGCCCAGAAAACACCTATGGTGGCAACTGGGTATTTAGGAAACCCAGTATGAAAGAGCACTTACAGCCCCACCTTGGTTTCTGGAGAACACTTTTGGAGGACTGCTCTGTACTTTCCAACCAAAACAAAGGGAAAAAATAACCTGTGGAGAGAAAGAAGCTCAGAATTTCAGATGTAGGCATCAAGTTTACTTTTCAGGAAACAAAACTTCATGAACTTTGCTGTATTTTATTTTTAAAAACACTTTTGGTTTTTATTGTTGTTCAAGTACAGTTTTCTACCTTTTCTCCCCACCCTACCTTACCTCCCCAGCCTTCCCCACCTCCCTCCCCTGTTTCCACCCCCTCTAGTTATTGTCCATGTGTCCTTTATAGTTGTTCCTGTAAACCATTTAACGTTTTTGCCCATTATATCTTCCCCTCTCCCTTCTGGTTGCTGTCAGCTTGTTCCCAACTTCAGTATTTTTGGTTATGTTTTGCTTGTTTGTTTGTTTTGTTGATCAGATATTCCACACAGCAATATTTTCACTGATATGTCCTCTACAGCAAAGGACATACTGGAAAGAATAAAAAAATGGGATCTCATCAAAATAAAAAGTTTCTGTATGGCTAAAGAAAACAGCATTAAAATGAAAAGAGAACCAAACATATGGGAAAACATATTTGCCAATGATACCTCAGACAAAGGTTTGATCTCAAAAATATATAAAGAACTCACATGACTCCACTTGAAGAAGACAAGAAACCCAATTAAAAAATGGGCAAAGGACTTGAACAGACACTTCTCCAAAGAGGACATACAGAGGCCTCAGAGACATATGAAAAGATGCTCAATATCACTAGCCATCAGAGAGATGCATATTAAAACCACAATGAGATACCACTTCACACCATTGGGAATGGCCATCAGAAACAAAGCAACAAACAACAAATGTTGGAAAGGATGTGGAGAAAAGGGAACCCTAGTGCACTGTTGGTGGGATTGCAGACTGGTGCAACCGCTATGGAAAACAGTATAGAATTTCCTCAGAAAACTAAAAATGGAACTGCCTTTTGACCCGGCAATTCCACTGCTGGGGTTATATCCTCAGAATCCTGAAACACCAATCCAAAAGAACCTATGCACCCCAATGTTTATAACAGCACAATTTAGAATAGGCAAATGCTGGAAGCAGCCTAAGTGCCCATCAGTAAATGAATGAATCAAGGAATGATGATACATTTACACAATGGAACTCTACACAGCGGAAAGAAAGAAGGAGCTCCAACCTTTTGCAACAGCATGGTTGGAAATGGAGAGCATTATGCTAAATGAAATATGCCAGACGGTGAAAGACAAATACCATATGATCTCACTTTTAACTGTATTTTAGAATAGAACACTATGACACATGAGACATACACCCAAATGTAGTCAGCTAGCCAGCAGTGGAAACAGGAGGGGAACACCTGGGATGGAGTTTTGGGAACTCCTGATACACCCATGTGCAAATCATCTCACAGCAGTGTAGGCTGAGTTCCCAGAACAAAGGACCAAAACTACGGGCCACCTGCCTCTCTGCCTGGACCACTAGCATACCAGGGCAGACTCTCCCCAGTCCTCCAGCATTACAAAGAAAAACAAATCCTGAACATTGGGCATGACATTTTCAATGAGTCTGCATGGGGTGAAAAAAATCATTCTCTTTCCTTCCCCCTTTAAAATAGTTGTGTGTAATTTGTAAAATGACAATATTAACCATTAGTTGAATTTAGCCATTTCTGAAGATGAATCTTGGGTAGGAGTTCCCCTTCAGCTGAGAGAGATGAGATCTTCAGCAGTCTAACCTAAAACTCTACCAGTATGTGTTGTTTTTAAAATCTATCACAAAACATATTCTAACAAAAGGGAAACGAGTCAATTACTCTAATTCCACAGATGATTTAAAGTATTTTTACATATTTGTCAACACAAATAAAGACTAACTTGTGGTAAATGAACATTTTGCCAATGGCATCTGTGCACAGTCATTTACCTCTTTTCCTATGCCACCTCTTGATAATCCTCATGGTTAACAGGACACATGACAATGGCCAAGTGGGGGCTGAAGGAATCTCTGACTCCAAACAGAGAATTGTTGAAATGTGAATTGATATATATACGCGCGCGCGTGTGTGTGTGTGTGTGTGTGTGTGTGTGAATCAGCTTAACATACAGTATCTGAGGAGCCCCATCTGGAGACACAGAAAAGAGGGGTACCTGTGCTACTGACCCCCTCCAAGAAAGGTCACTGTGGGGGCCTTTCCCAAGATGAGTAGCTATTCTCCAGGTTTGCTCACAACCACTTTCCTCCTCCTCCCTTTATCTCTGCTAAACCATGTACTTTATGGTTATGCAGATTCTCCATGGTTTCCCTACACCCTACCTGAGCTTTGGAAATAGCATTTATTAAGTAGTCCTCAAATTACCTGAACTTGAAAATGGGGCCACCTATTTTCTACAGGAACACTTACTTATGTAGCTTCATGGAACACTGATTTTTCACATAGACCCCAGAGAATCCCTGCAACGGATCCTTTGGTAGAAGTCTATTTCAATATAATAGGTTCCTTTGTAATCAATGCTTTGTATTCTATGTATTTAGAAGCATTGTTCTGTGAAAGGGTCCTCAGGCTCTGCAGGGTTGGCAAAGAAGTCCATGCCATTAAAAAAGTACAAAGGAGTTGGGGCAGCAAAGTGAGCATACAGCTATTTTGTTCTCAAAACTGCTTTCCACTGAAAGTGGGACAGAACTCACTGTGTCTGCAGGAAGGAAACTGAAGTCACCTGACCCTTTATATGACCTTTTTCTCAGTACACCTCTAGGTGTAAAACCGTCATTCCAACCCAAGGTAAAGTTTTAAAATGGGTTGAAAGAAGGAAGACACAAGGATTATTTTTCCACATATCAAGAGAAGTTAGTTAGAAGTTAGTTCTACCTTCTACCTCCCTTGGGAGAAGGCTCATCATTCTCTCTCTGGTCATTTTCTCACTTTCTCCCACTCTCCCTCTCCCTACCTCTGTGTGTATATATATGTATTTGTGTTTCTGTGCACGGTCATGTACAAAGTCTGAGCTGAGCCATTTACACAAGGAAACCAGAAGCTTGGTCTGTCTTCATTTCCACTCTTAAACTTGATTCTGTTCCTCCAAAGAGCTTGGATCTCCTCCTTGCAGAAGTCCAGCCATCTCTCCTTTTTCAAAGTTCTCATCTCTAATGTGGCTTAGTAGGATAGGCCCAGGAAGCAATACCTTGGTTTCCAAATGCCTCTTCCTGCCATTGTCATGCCCCTATTAGGCCAAACTATCTTGCTCATAGCCCTCCCCTGGTTCTCTCACAGGTAGACCTATACCAGCCTTCCCATATGTTGGACTGAAAAGGTGGAGAATAGGCTGCCTCTGTGGCTGTGGGCAGATTAGTATTTGTGCGTTGCTCCTTTTCGCTCAGAATGACAGTTGAAAATAGTTCACTGCGGAACTTTCCCTCACCTGCTACAATGTGCAGTACTGATTGCAGCAAAAGCCATTGCTAATGTGAAAAGTTAAATTTCCCTGACTTCTTCTCTGTTCAGGGAACTGGTTAGATGGGACATCTGTGTCTCCAAGTTTCTCTTGTCAAATAGCAGTAAAATATTATGTCATGGTTTTCACCTTTATGGGCATCTAGTTCAGGGTGATTTCTTTCTATATTGTTAAAGTAGCCAAATAATTAATACCAAATAGAAAGATGAGCTAAAAACTACATCACATAAAGTAAATATAACTGTAAATCAGAACAAGAGTTTTCAGAAACAAGACAATGTTGATGTGGAAACAAAGAATAAACACCTCAACTGTCTAACAAGATTGTGTAGAACTATGACTGAGCTCAGGTACCATCTTTTGACTGGGAATCTAAATACAGAGTAGATAATACACTAGGTAGTGAACTTTCAGTTATAAACTGGTCTATAATTTAAAACTGAAATATTTGTTCTAGTTCTGTGAAATATGTTATTAGAATCTTGATAGGAATTGCATTGAATCTATAAATTGCTTTGGGTAGTATGGAAATTTTAACCATGTCAATTCTTCCTATCCATGAACACGGTATGTACTTCCACTTATTTGTATCTTCTTCAATTATTTTTCTTCAGTGTCTTATAATTTTATGAGTACAGATCTTTTACATCCTTGGTTGGGTTTATTCCTAGGTATTTTATTCTTTTTGTAGCAGTTGTGAATGCAATTGTTTTTTCTTAATTTCTGTTTCTGATGGTTTATTATTGCCAGATAAAAATGCACCTGATTTCTGGATTTTAATTTTGTATCCTGCTAATTTACTGAATTCATTTATCAGTTCTAGTAGATCTTATTTTTTAAGATGTATTTATTTATTTATTTTTAGACAGAGGGGAAAGGAGGAAGAAAGAGGAGAGAAACATCAATGTGTGGTTGCCTCTCACATTCCCCTACTGGGGACCGGGTTCCCAACCAAGGCATGTGCCCTGACTAGGAATCAAACCAGTGACCCTTTGGTTCATGGGCTGGTACTCAATCCACTGAGTCATACCAGCCAGGGCAGTTCTAGTAGTTTCTTGGCTGAATCTTTGGGATTCTCTACTGTATCATGTCATCTGCAAATAAAGACAGTTTTACTTCTTTCTTTCCAATTTGGATGCCTGTTGTTTTTTCTTCTTATCTGTTTGGTGTGTCTAGGACTTCCAGTACTATGTTGAATGAGAGAGGTGAAAGTGGGCATCCCTGTCTTGTTCCCAATCTTAAGGGAATGTTTGCAGTTTTTGCCCATTGAGTATGATCCTGGCAGTGGATGGACCTGGAACAAATTATGCTATATGAAACAAGCCAGTCAGAGAAAGACAAATACCATATGATTTCACTCATATGCAGAATTTAATGAACAAACTGAACTAACAAGCAAAATAGAGAGACTCATAGATAGAGAGCAGGCTGACAGCTTGGGGTGGGGTGGAAGAATTGAGCAAAAAGGAAAAAGGACTCATGGGCATGGAAAACAGTATTGTGATTGCATTGGGGAGGGGTATAAGGGTTTAAATGACAATGGAAAATATAATAAAATATAAATTAAATTTAAAAAAAGAAAATTGAACTTATGGTTAGTATGGATTTTAAAGGAAAAATATCTAAAAAGTATGAACGACTCAGTTTTATAAAGCTTACAACTATCCCAAATACACTAGGGAGACTAAACATAAAATGCACAGGACAGGATAAGGAAGTAACTGACAGTTTAAGACCAACTAAAAGGAAGAATAGACACTCTCTAACTGTGTTATAATATGAAACACACCAAAGGGGCACAGAATGAATCCCACAACTTGTAATTTCAGGGTCTTTCTGCACAAAGCAAGAAAGTAAATTTACTTTCATTTTCACAAGAAATTAAACATTCTACTTACTTTTTGCTTACATGTTAAAGTATTTGCTAAAGGTTTAAGACTTTCTAAGAATAGCCCTCCTACCAATTATAAGGATTTTGGCGGGGGATGGAAAAATACCCTTAGGTGGGGGGGAAATCATAATCAAGTCAATATTTTAATACAGTTTTTATTAGAAGAAATTGTTTCCAAGCTGATAAGCTAGTGTTCACATCTTTGCCTCAGAGAATTCTTGAAAACATGAATTTGTGATTATTGAGTCAAGGAGAGGGACCCTGAAAGTATCTCTTGTCCCCTTCATGTTATGGGGAGACAATTTGAACCCACAGAGCTGGTATTTGCTTTGCATTTTTATCATTCTTCACTTCATCAAGTGCCAGCTAGGCTACATCTTAACCATTGTAAGTAACATAAACCTCTCTAGGCCTCAACAAAGCTCAAATCTGTAAAAGCAAAACAAACTAAAAATTTTATCTACTATCTAGGATTGTAATCCTAGATAAATTGTTGTTTGTCTGGTTCAGTGTGGTAGATACCTACACCTTGGTGATGTCCTAATCCACATTTATTTGGGTTAGAAGCTAAAAGGTTATAAAAACATCTTCAAACTTCTTGCCTGAGTTGTTCTTGGGCATTCATTAGATATGGGGAGACCTCAGTTCCTTTAAGTCTGGATATGGGTGCTTAGGTCATCATTTACTTCTGTGAGCTACAGACATGGTTCCCTGCTCCTCTCTTGTGTTCTACCTGGTCCCTGGCTCTGGATGATGATGACCCTCCCAGAATCTTTGGAACATCATATCCCTGAGTGCTGAATGTAAATCCCCTCCCTTTGCTCCCTACTGACTCCACAGGTTGGCACCTTTGACAAGATATCTCTTGTCTTCATGATATGTTAAGGATCTATTTTTTAATGGCTCAACTTAATTTTTGAGCAATTTTACTAGAAGTTGTGTAGCTTTGACAGTTGAGGTGATCATCTTAGAAGACTTAGCACATGAACTCATTCACCCAACACTTACCAACTGCTCACTATGACCAGATATGTACTACAGACATGGTATACAGTCCTGGACAATGTCTTTGTCTCTGAAGAGCTGACTGCTGAATTGGAGAAACAGATATTTTTTTTGAAGAGGGCATTTCACTTTTTATTTTAAAATTACAATTGACATAAAATTTATATTACTTTTAGGTGTACAATCTCATGATTAGACATTTATGTAACTTATAAAGTGGTCACCCCTATAAAGCCAGTACTCATCTGACACCATATACAGTTATTACGCTATCATTGACTATATTCCCTATTCTATAACTACCAATTTGCACTTCTTAATTCCTTCACCTTATTCACCCATCCTCCCACCCCACTCACCCCAATCTGGCAACTGTCAAAATGTCCTCTATCTGTGAGTCCTTTTGAAATAGGCATTTTAAAGCTTTAGCTGTTACCCTGGCTCTTGGTAAATCTGAGTTTGTTGGTTTATTTTTCCTTGAACCAGCTGTCAAAACTCTTGAATGCTTGAAAAGATAACTCTTGAGTGCTTGAAAAGATATGAATCTTTAAAGCTTCAAACTGTTTTAATAATTAAGTAAAGAATGGATTTCACAGGTAATCCCAATTGCTTCATATGCCATTAGTCCACCAACCAGTAAATATTTTAAAACTTCACAAATAAGAAATATTTTCCATAGCAACAATTTGGTACCTATTATAAAGTTTGATTATACATAATGAATTAAATTATCCATTGCCAAAGTAACCTCCCTTTCTCATTTTGTGCAAATATTACTAAAGTTCATGGATCTCTGTTAAATGCCTAGGCTCTCTGACAAGTAAATATGATTTGCTGGTGAATTATCCCCACTACTGTGGCAGTCATCAAAGCCAGGCAGCCAGTGGTGGGTGCTGGGCCCAAACCAGTGGGTAACTCTCTGCCACTTTACATGTCCAGAGATGCTGCCGATTGTGTCTTCCATTGCAGACATGGCCGTCAGCTCCACTCTTTCATTAAAATGAATGTATAAGAAGTATGAAGTACAATATGAATGTATATATGGATATCAACAGGTAAACATGGTTATGATGAACTCTGTGAGCAACTCTACCTTATTTATCTTAATTCACAGATACACTTTCACACTCCATGACATGAAGCAAATGAGCTTTTCTCTTTGCTTCCTCTTACAATTTCTGCCACATTCATTGCTAGAAATTTAAAAACACTGTTCATTTAGCCTCTCTATACATTAAATTCTAAAGTCTTGATTATTTAATCTGTCTCCATCAGCCAAGCTGCAGACTGCATAGCCCAAATACCTCCTCTTCTTTTTTTTAATTACTTTATTGTTGTTCAATTACAGTTGTCTGCATTTCCCCCCACCTCAGCCAAACCCACCTCCCTCTCTTGCTTTCAGCCTTTCCCTTGGTTTTGTCCATGTGTCCTTTATAGTAGTTCCTGAAAACCCTTCTTTCCATTGTCCCCTCCCCCACCTGTGGCTACTGTTAGATTGTTCTTAGTTTCAATGTCTCTGGTTATATTTGTTTGCATTTTTCTTTTGTTAATTATGTTCCAGTTAAATGTGAGATTATATGGTATTTGTCCCTCACCACCTGGCTTATTTCACTTAGCATAATGCTCTCCAATTCCATCCATGCTGTCGCAAAAGAAGGTAGGAGCTCCTTCTTTCTCTCTGCTGCATAGAATTCCATTGTGTACATGTACCATCATTTCTTGATCCACCTAAATGCTGATGGGCATTTAGGTTGCTTCCAGCACTTGGCTATTGTAAATTGTGCTGCTATGAACACTGGGGTGCATAGGTTCTTTTGGATTGGTGTTTCAGGGTTCTTAACCCCAGCAGTGGAATTGCTGGGCCAAAAGGCAGTTCCATTTTTAGTTTTCTGAGGAAGTTCCACAGTGTTTTCCACAGTGGCTGCACCAGCCTGAATTCCCACCAACAGTGCACTAGGGTTCCCTTTTCTCCGCATCCTCTCCAACATTTGTTTGTTGATTTGTTTATGATGGCCATTCTGACTGGTGTGAAGTGGTATCTCTTTGTGGTTTTAATATGCATCTCTCTGATGGCTAGTGGTGCTGAGCATCTTTTCATATGATTCTGGGCCCTCTGCATGTCCTCCTTGGAGAAGCATCTGTTCAAGTCTTTTGTCCATTTTTTTAAATTGGGTTGTTTGTCTTCTTGGAGTGGAGTTGTGGGAGTTCTTTATATATTTTGGAGATCAAATCCTTGTCTGAGGTATCATTGGCAAATATGTTTTCCCATGTAGCTGGTTCTCTGTTTATTTTAATGCTGTTTTCTTTAGCCATGTAGAAGCATTTTATTTTGATGAAGTCCCATTTGTTTATTCTTTCCTTTATGTCCCTTGCTTTAGGGGACATAGTTAAAATGTTGCTGCGTGGAATGTCTGAGATTTTCCTTCTGTTTTCCTCTAGGACCTTTATGGTATCATGACTTATATTTAAGTCTTTCATCCACCTTGAATTTATTTTTGTGTATGGTATAAATTGGTGATTGAGTTTCATTTTTTTGCATGTAGCTGTCCAGATCTCCCAACACCATTTGTTGAGGAGGCTATTTTTACTCCATTTTATGCTTCTTCCCCCTTTGTCAAATATTAATTGGCTGTAGAGTCTTGAGTTTATGTCTGAGCTCTCGAAACAGATTTTTTAAAAAGCCAATAAATACAAGCAAATAGTGGCTTTCAACTATGGCTGCATATTCAATTCTCCTAGGAAGCTTTAAAGAAAACATAGTGAGCAAACCCTACCATCGATCTCTGAAGTCAAAGTCTCCAGTCAGAAAAACTTTCCCATGTGGAGAGCAATCACAACAGCATGAAAGAGTGACAGAAATGGGCAATCGGGTCAACAGAACCAATTGAATGCCTACTGGATGCCTTTCAAAATACTAGCAAATTTAGGAAAAACATCTTAATTATTCACTGAACCCTTTGTAAATTCAATTATTTAATAATTTAAGCATTGTCTTTTCTATGTATTTACTTAAGCAATCATCAAAGTGATCAACTCAATTCAGTAGTTCATCACATGTAGTTGACATTAAACTATGTTTTTAAAACCTTACCAAGTAACACAGATTAGGAACCTCCTCAATCTAGCATTTACCTAAAATATAATTCATTAGGAAGGCTTTTATATAGAACCATGATTTGATACCTACATTCCATCTTCTCATTGTACTGAAGAAACCAGTAAACTCAACATAATTTATTTTTTAAAGTTGTAGCTAAATTTTATATCATTACATTTATAGAGAATTCTTCATAGTCCCAGTGTGAGTTGAAATTTTAAAATTATTTTCTATATTTATACATGTATATGACATATTTTCTCCAAGAAGGGTTTATTTTCTGCTGATTTTATGAAATCACTTAATACATTATTTTTATCATATTTAATGAAAAAATACATCTCTTCACACAGAATAAGTTAAAAAACAATAGACTGGATTTTGGGCCAAGATGCCAGTCTAGGCAAACATTGCTCCCCTCTTCACACAACCACATCAAAAATACAACTAAAATAAAACAACCATCATTCAGGAATGCCAGAAATTGAGCTGACTGGAAGTCTGACAACTACAAAATCAAGTTGAATGGGTGTCTGACAGCTATAGAATTAAAGAAACCACATCCATCCAGACTGGTAGGAGGGGTGCAGATATGGAGCAGGATGGTCCAACACCCATGTGGATAAAAATTTAGAAGAGATATCTTGGGAGTGAGGAGTCTCAGACCCATACCAGTCTACCCAACCCGAGATTCCAGTGCCAGGAAGATATGTTCCCACAACTTCTGGCTGCAAAAACCAGTGGGGTTTAGTTGGTGGGAGAAACTGCTGGAGCCCCAAGCAGTTCCTCTTAAAGAACCCACACATGGACTCTGTGTTGCAACTGTTCAAGGCCAGACAGGTCCAGGGTATTCCTGCAGATGGAATAATATTCACAGAGCCATTGGGATGTCTGGCATGCGTTTATTCATGGGTGGATGAGCCACACACACTGCAAGCTGTATGTCTCCTTGCATGTCTTTGCATGGCACACGTCATGGCCCTTGCTCCCCAGGGTGGCACCTATCCCCTTGCTTGTGTCTCTCATCAACACACCCAGCAGGGAATCCTTACCTGTTTAAGTACTAGAGGGGAACAAATCTAGAAAAGTGCCATAACATAACAAACATAACATAACATCATAACATAACATAACATAACATAACATAACATAACATAGCATATTCTGCACATGTGAGCCCACTTCATGTTATGGGAACAGTTTATTGGACCCAGTCTCAAGGTTATGAGAGCACTAGTTATCAGGGCCCTCCAAGGCTATGGGAACACTGCTTCCCTTACTTACCCAGACACCTGGGTGAGAAAGCCAGACTTCCTCCACTTACCCTACAATCCACCTCTTCTGCATTCCTCACCTTACAATCTATGTGAGGATGTCTTCCACCAGGTTCCCTTGGTGTGGAGGGCAGAGCCCTGCACCCATAACCCACAACAGCAGTATAGGATACAGCAACAAGCAAGCAAAACAGAAGCACTACCACTGCAGCAGTAAAGCTTTAACAGCACACAGCCAAAACACAGGCACTCAGGCCATGCCTAGGTACAATGGCCAGTCCAATTCCCATACAAGTAAGGCCACTCATGTTGGCCACCCACCCCCCAGAGAGTCCTGGTAAGAACTGCAGCCCATGCACCATTCTGAACTTCCCAGCAATGTCCAGAATATGGGTATAACATAGAATTGTCAAGAGTTCAGCCCATGTAGGCTTGTCCTTTGGGGTTCTCAATGCAACAGGGAACTGGTCCAGCCAGCTCCATGGCCTCAGATATAAGCCGCCCCAAAGCATCCCATACGGAGTAGCCACTTAATGGCTTGGGCCACTCATATTGTTGCTTCACCCTGGCATAAATGTCAGTCCAGGTAGCATTCCACAAGGGATGTTCACTGTTGCACTGGTTCTGAAGCCAAATTCAGTCTGAGACAGAAGCAGTAGAGATACGCCATGGGGGACCAGCCAACCTGCTCAGGAGGAGTTCAGTGCAGATCCAACACATTGATTGGTCAGCTACTGAGGCATACATATGAATTCAATCCACTAAGGGCAAAAAGACAGAGTAGTTATAGGCACCAGTAAAGGCAAGTCACGGCCCTCTGGCAATATACAAGCAAGCTTTTGGTCAGCTGATAAGACAGAGGGGATCTTCCTGGGTGTGAATACCAGACCTTTCGTGCCTCAGCTGGGGTTCAGCATCTATTTGCAATAGCAGGTGAGAACTCACAATGAGCCATAGGTAAATCATTGAGATGCCATGAGGAAGCATTTTGTGATCTGCTGGCCCTGAATATGTCACCTTTAAGACTGAGGACCATGTCCCAATCACCCAGGGCACTATTTGTAAGTTTCTTTCCACCTCTTGGCCCTAAGGGGCAACAAGAGCCACCCAACACATGTGGGGGGCTTTTATTTCCTAAGGTCATGTCCAAGTGGATGTTTGTCCTTGTTCCAGACCATCTGGAGCAGGTAAGGGAGTATTCCTGTTTTCCTATGCCTGGTTTCAGCAATGTATCCTTAATCTGCACCTGCAGCTGAATTGGAGCAGTAGTCCAGTGGAGCAGTGCTTCCACTGGAGCTGGGCCCTCCTCCAACTCCTCTCATTTGGAGTCTGGAGGACAGTCCATTAGCATTTTGTCCAACCCCTCAGCGTAGGGGTGGCAGCTGCAGCTCAAATGTCTTGCTTTAAGAGACCATTGTGCCATTTAATCATTCCAGCAGCTTGAGAATGATAGGCCACATGAAATTTCCAGTTAATCTGCAAGTCCTGAACCCACTGTTGTACCAAGGCCCCAGTAAAATGCATCTCCTGATTACTTTCAAGAATTAAGGGTCACCCATAAGCAGTACTTGGAGAAATTGAAGTGTCTGGCATCAAGGTGAGTAATGGCCATTGTTCCTTTGCTAAACACTCTACCCACAGAGCTAGTAAGCTGGTGCCATATCTGAGACTCCATTAACCTGGCTAACACTGTTTGACCTGCCTTAGAGATCTCCAGAGCCTTTGCCCCAGCCAAATTATGGGCCCTCCCATGACACAGACACTGGCCAGCAGTGTCCACAGCACTGTGGATGGATGAGACACAAGAGAAATTCACATGGACTACAGAATCCTGTGGAGGGAAAGAGACAGCACAGACACTCTCTCAAGAGGAGAGTGCCCCGTGCCTCTACCCAGACAGGCTTTTATTAGGTTTTTTTGGTAGGAATAAAGATACAGCTTATTAATCATTGTCTGGCAGTAAGGATCAAATGATAGATAACAGTCAAAGAACTATTAGGGCTCATTCTGAGTCAGGGTCTATCACTTAAAAAGCTATAAAACTTAAGGGACCAAACTCATTTCCTGCCTGGGCCTTTATCATCTAATTAAGAGCATTCTCAGCAAAGCAGTTTTCACAGGATTTTACATATCCTTTCTCAGGCCTGATTACCCCTGGAGTTCGCCATTTCCAGCACAGGGCTGCACCACCCTTTGTCATTGTTTCAGGCTTAAGTCAGGCAGAGGAAGCAAGGCAGCTGAGAGATTAGGAGACTTCTCGGAGGCAGAATGAGGACTCAGGCTTTGTCAAAGCCAAGGGGCAAGGGTGGATCACCCCTTTTCTCTACAGCCCCCCAAGTCCTTCCCTGGGACCTCTACGTGATCATGCTTGTCTTAGGCCATTCCCCCCTTGGGGAATCTTACCTGTCACTGGCTAACTGATCAAGCACTGGGGCCCAGTTATGGAAAGCGGAGCAGAAGCGGCTTTCCTGCCAGGGAGATAAGCTTTTTCTCCTTAGTGGCTTCTGGTCTGGAGGTCTCTCACTCAGCCCTAGCCATGGGGGGTTACAGCTCCTGAAAACAGGAAGGGTGGTTTCCAACACTCCCATACTGCTTTTCTATAAAAATGGCTGGTCTTGGTTCCTAAATCCTATCAAACAAGCAACAACTTGATTCAGTGAGTCCTAGCAGCAGCCAGCTTAGATTCACACCTTGGCTTTGCCTGAATCTCCAAGCCCAGCCCAAGTAGCAGCCATCTCAGATTACTTTATAGCTTAGGCAGGGTAGCCCCAGGCACAACAAAGGTGGGGGCTGATCTTGGCTTACACTATCTGGAAAACCCCAGGGCCAGTTGCAGCTGACTGACCTGGGTAAATCTGTCCCAGAAACCAAGCAACCAGGACTCAACTACAAGAGGAAGGTGTACCTACCCCACAAGAAGGGCACACCTCAAGTACCCAGTCTGCATGATAAGTGAGGCTGTGCCAATTGACCCTAGAGGACACCTATTACATTAGGCCACACTACCATGACATGGGGTCAAAGAAGCTCTACTTAATACATAAAAACAAACACAGGGAGCCTGCCAAAATGAGGGGAAAATAAATATGGCCCAAATGATAGTACAGATCAAAACTCCAGCAAAAAGCAAAACAAAATGTAAACAAGCAATCTATCTGATGCACAGTTCAAAGCAATGTTTATAAGGATGCTCAAGGAACTTAGTGAGGATCTTAGCAGCATAAAAAATGACCCAGTCAGAAACAAATGATACATTAGCAGAAATAAAGAACAATTTACAGGGAAACTACAGTAGAGTGGATGAAATTGAAAATCAAATCAATCATTTGGAACATAAGGAAGGAAAAAACAACCATGCAGAGCAGCAAGAAGAGAAAAGTATCAAAAAAAAAAAAAAAAAAGCATGGTATAAACAGTCTCTGGAACAACTTCAAGAGGTCCAACATTTGCTTCATAGGGGTGCCCGAAGGAGAAGAGAAAGAGCAAGAAATTAGAAATCTATCTGAAAAAAATAGTGAAAGAAAACTTCCCTAATTTGGTGATGGAAATAGACACGCAAGTCCAGGAAGCACAGAAAGTCCCAATTATGATGGATGCAAAGAGCCCCACTCTAAGACATATCATAATTAAAAGGCCAAAGGTTAAAGATAAAGAAAGACTCTTAAGAGCAACAAGAGAAAAGGAATTTGTTACCAGATGGTTGCCAAGTGGGAGGGGAAAGGGAGAGAATGGGTGAAGGGGTGAAGGGATTAAGCAGTACAAATAGGTAGTTAACAGAATAACCATGAGGATGTAAAGTACAGTATAGGAAACTTGAGTAGCCAAAGAACTTATACACATGACCCATGGACATGAACAATGGTGCGGGGAGGGGGGATTTCCTGAGGGAGTGGGGGGTGCTTGGTGGAGGTGGGTCAAAGGTGGAAAATCAGGACAACTGTAATAGCATAATCAATCAACTATAATTTAAAAAGAGAGTGAGTGTCCTAGTAATAGAAGCCTGAACTGCTATAGAAAATTGGTTTGAAATAAAAACTACTAGCTTCCTTCATTTTAAAACTTGTTACAGTAGCAAAAAAATTTAAGCTAATTCAACACAGATGCACAACCACATTGTAAATATCCTTGAAAAATGTGAGTGTGACTACATTTATGAACTTAAGAACTCTCACAACAGAATTCATTTTCACAGAAGGTAGTCCATTTTGTCCCGCACATGAAAAAGTCCTATAGATATCGAAGTAACCAGACACACACAACCCACAGGGCAATGCTTAACTTCTAGTTTGGGTAAAAAATGTCTTTTCCTTTGCACTTGGGGTTACAAGTGTCCATGAAATAAGCCCTGTTTACATGATTTCCACCATGTAATAAGCCAACATCACCAAAGTCTTGAACACACAAAAAACTCGGCAATGCAAACTACTTATACATTTGCACATTAGGCCAACTTAATCCTAGAAATGTGCTTGGTTCTTTCAACCCTTTTTCAGACTTGTACACAGTCTCATGTTCTCTCTCTGAAGACTTCCCTGGAGCTCGATTGGGTCTCCCACAATGACCAATCGAGGTATTTTTATAACAAAAGACCACCTCTTTATATATGTGTGTATATATATATACACACACACACACACACACACACATATATAATGAGAATATAAATATTTTCACCAGTGTACACATAAATTAGCTCTTTATATTTAAAGTTTTTAGATGTATATAATTTTAAATTTAGTTTTAAGTATGTTTTATTGATTATGCTATTACAGTTGTCCCAATTTTTTCTCCCTTTTATCCCCCTCTGCCCTGCACCCTCTCACACTCTGGCATCTCCTCTCCCATAGGTCATGTCCATGGGTTGTACATATAAGTTTATTGGCTTCTACATTTCCTATACTATTCTTAACCTCCCCTGTCTCTCTTGTGCCTACCTATTGTGCTTCTTATACCTTGTACCTTTTGCCCATTCTCCCCCTTCCCTCCCCACTGATAACCCTCCATGTGATCTCCATTTCCATGATTCTGTTCCTGTTCTAGTTGTTTGCTTAGTACTTGTTTTTGTGTTTTAGGTTCAGTTGTTGATAGTTATGAGTTTGTTGTCATTTTACTGTTCATGGTTTTGATCTTCTTATTCTTTGATAAGCCTCTTTAACATTTCATATCATAAGGACTTGGTGATGATGAACTCCTTTAACTTTACCTTATCTGGAAAGTACTTTATCTGCCCTTCCATTCTAAATAATTCTGTGGGATAGAGTAATCTTGGAAGTAGGTCCTTGCCTTTCATGACTTTGAATACTTCTTTCCAGCCCCTTCTTGCCTGCAAGATTTCTTTTGAGAAATCAGCTGATAATCTTATGGGAACTCCTTTGTAGATAACTGTCTTCTTTTCTCTTGCCGCTTTTAAGATGCTCTCATCTTTAATCTTGGATAATGTAATTATGATGTGCTTTGGTGTGTGTGCTTTCTTGGGTCCAACATGTTTGGGACTCTCTGAGCTTCCTGGACTTCCTGGAAGTCTATTTCCTTTGCCAGATTGGGGAAAAAGTAGTGAAGTTCTCCTTAATTACATTTTCAAATAAATTTTCAATTTCTTGCTCTTCCTCTTGTCCTCCTGGCACACCTATGATTTGAATGTTGAAATGTTGAAAGCTGTCCCAGAGGTTCTTTAGCTTTTCCTCATTTTTTTGTTTGTTTGTTTTTTTGTTGTTGAATTCTTGTTCTTCATTCGGTTCTGGCTGGATGTTTTTTTTTTTTCCCTTTGTTCCAAATTGTTGATTTGAGTCCCAGTTACTTTCCCTTCACTGTTGGTTCCCTGTATATTTTGCTTTATTTCACTTCATATAGCCTTCATTCCTTCCTTCATTTTGCAATTATACTCAATCACTTCTGTGAGCATCCTGATTACCAGTGTTTTGAGTTCTGCATCTGATAGGTTGTCTATTTCTTCTTCATTTAGTTCTTTTTGTGGAGTTCTTATCTGTTCTTTCATTTGGGCCATATTTCTTTGTCTTGATGCACCTGTTACATTGTAAGAGGTGGAGCCTTAGGTATTCTTCAGGGCAGGCAACCCACTTCACTGCCTTGTGGGACTGTATGTGAGGGAGGGGTCAGAGAGGGAACAATGCTGCTTGCTCACTTGTTCGGCTCTCACCCTATGTCCCATCAATTCCTTTGCTTCCCACAAGTGGATCGTTCCCTTTCTATTGCTGATTCCCAGGTGGGTGGGTCTGTGTATGTTCTAGGATCCTGTGGGCCTCTCCAGTGGAAAATCCTGTGATACTGGGAATTTCTCCCACTGACACAACTGCCACAGTATTTTGGAGCCGGAGGTTTTGAAGATTTAGTTTCCTGTGCTGAAACCCTGGGTTGCATGGTCTATCTCGCTCCCCAGTTGTTCCTCCTGGCTTATATACTTGTGAATGTGGGAAATCCCATCTGCTAGCTGCCACATCACCCACCTGGTCCCTTGCTTTGCCTTGCATCCTCTCCACCCTGGCTTCCCATCTCTGCCCCTCCTATCAGTCTGGATGAATGTTTCTTCTTTAACTTCTTGGTTGTCAGACTTCCATGTAGTTTTATTTTCTGTCATTTATGGTTGTTGTTGTTTTTTAATTGGTTGTTATCCTTCTTTTTTTGTGTGAGGAAGCAAAGAATCTCTACCCACACCTCCATCTTGACCAGATCCCTGTATATAATTTTTAAATATCTATGTAACATATAATTTTCAAATAAACTCTTATCATCCTAATTCTCCCAAGTATCAGCAGATAAATTCTTGTATTCCCAGAAACATATCCAGAACATAATCTAAACCTGGAAATCATTGTTTTTTTCTAACTTCAAAAATATAAATTTTTATGGGAGTTCTCAGCAAAGAAGAATTAGAAATATGGATTCAGTCAACTCTTCCAATTTTTGATTCCTGGAATGTACAAAATATAATTTAAATGAAGACTTTATCCTGATCATGGAAATGTCCACAGAGCTTTGTTTTGTGGGTTCATTAGTGGTCTCCAGTGGACACCAACTTTGGTTAGGTATTCAGCTGAAATAGCTACAGAGAATTTCTGCACATATGTAAGGTTTTAGAAAGCCAGAAAATCTTTAAAATTTTACATCAAAGCACCTTTATGGAATTACTTTCAATCTCAAGAGATGGGCAAAATATTTATTTTCTAAAAATATGTGAATAGCCAACCAATTTGACAGAGAAAGGGTGAGTTCCTAGTAAAATCTATTGTTTTGATACCACTTACAGACCAAAGGTGATCTGAAAGAGGCTCTGTTTTATGTGTATTTTTATTTAAAGTAAGTGTTTAAACTATATCAATCAAACTAATAGGCAGTAACTCAATATCAACCACTCTCTGGAGAACAGAGATGTTTTGATGCTTAAAGCAAGCAGATCGCACCCATCTTTTAAGAGACTACAGAATGTTGAAAACTGTGTGCTGTGTGTAATGTGTTCCTGACACACACAACATGCTAGGAAGGTTAACAATATCATTTGTCAAGCAACATAAAATAACTTCCCATGATTTTACCCATACAGAAATATAAAAGTATCAAGTTACTTTTTAGAAAAATAAAAAATAAAATAAAATAAAATAAAATAAAATAAACATGATGATATGATCTCTATTCTCAAATGCCCCAAAACAGACCTATCAGAAAACATATCTTCAGCTCCCAAAGTCAGGACTGAGGAATACCTGGACTTCTTCATGTCATTCATACAAGTCTATTTGAAAGAAAAAACTGAAGAAAGAGTGGTCCCCTCAGCCTGGACCTCACTAGTGAGGTGTTGAAATTTCCCCATCTCTGCAGACATTTCTGTGAAGGTTGATAACCAGACTGCTGGCTGGGAATGTTGACTGAGGTGTTGCCCACCAAGAAATGAACTAAAATTTCCAGACACACACTCACACTCAGATCTCTTACCACATACAGCTGACAACCATCTCAACTCTGTTCCTGCTTTTAATATTTGTAGAATTTATTTGGCTTTTTGAAACAAAAAGCAAACAGCTATACTCTTGGATTTTCTGACACTCTTTTTGACTAAATACCCAAAAAGAATTGAGTAAGCATTTTATTTTTCTCCAAATAATTTTTATTAGTCCTCCAACACATACACATTGAGGATATGTTTCTTTCTGTTCCTATATAAATATCTATAATCAATACCCAGCACCATTCTATCTCCTGCTTGTTTTTTCATACTTGGGGTTCATGCGAAACCCCATTCCTGGCTATTTTCCTGCTTCTTCCTTTCTCTCCAACAGCTGGACTGATATCCAAGATCTTTGTCATTTTAGTGGCTCAAGAAAGAGGTCTACAAGATAGTGTTCAGACGATAAGGATGACCTCACAAGAAATTTATTTCTCCTTTTGGGTCTCAACTTTGTGAGTTGGACACAAGACTGATATATTTTCTAAGTGAAGCCAATGGAAATGGAGCAATTTAACAAGGGTTGAAGTCTGACAGTTTTCTGTAGCACCAGAGAATTGGGGGAAAATGTTTAAAGTTGAATTGGTCTTCATCTGAAAACAAGATACAAATTCTGCTCTGCACACTTACAGTGAACATACTGACACAACAAATAAAACCTTTAGTGCACCCAAGTCAATATATTCAAGAGATGATTTTCACTGCAATCATAACTCACATGTGGGTAGTATTTTCCATTTCTGCCGGAGGCATTAAGTTTACCAGACTAATGCAAATACACAAGGCAGTGAGGTGAGCTACTGAGTTCTCTGACTTTTCTTAATGTCAAATAGTCACATCCATCATTAAACTCATCACTTAAAGACACTTAAGTAACTATCCATCCAAAGGAACTTCTTAGTCAGTACTACCCAGACAGAAAAGAAAATACAAGGTGAGGAAGTCAACCTCTCCTGAACAGTCCAGGACCTCAGTAATTCCACATCCCATTAGAAGCTCAGAATTTCCCAGCTCACACACTCACATGGCTCCAAACCCCTAATTTGCGGGTGAGTTTAACTTTCAGCAAACATATGCAAAAGTTGAAGTGCAAGGGTACATTGGGGTTTTTGAAGTGGGGAAGTTGACTTGTTTATGGATCTTTGAAGTTTTATGGACTTTCCAGGTGTCATCTCAGGCACTGATGGAATTCCACCAGAAACATGAAATGTCAGCATGAGGAAAGTTCCCAGTAACCTGATACTTTAACTGCTGAAGAAATGTTACAGTCTTTTCTATCATCAGTAAGCTGGTAGCTAATCACATTTTTCGTGATCTCTGAAGTTTCTTTATAAATAAATACACAATCTCAAACCTAGATATTAAGATCTGTGTGGATAGAGTAATGAGATAACACTACTTCCAGTGAAAATAACTTCCTCCTACCCTTTGCCCATGAAGTAGCTACAAAGTTATAAACTAACTTTGAAGTTTCTTCCTCTTAAACTCTGGCTGCACCCCAGGCCTATGTTTCAGGTGGGCTGGCTGAGGCAGCAGAGTAATTATCCCAAGGTATCAAAGAATGTGCACAATCGTGGAGGTTAATTACCAGCACATATGGCATCTCTGAATGCAACAGAATAGGCATCATTCCAACAAACCAAGTAGGAAAAGTATCCCTGCTGGATATTCCAAGTTAAGATATCTCTCCCTGAAGACACTGCCTCTTGACATGGCCCAAGATTAGGTAAGCACAGCAAGGAGACCTTGGACTGAGCCCAAGAGCCAGACACTGCTGTGCAGCCAAATGCACTGACCTTGGTCATAGAACAATAGCTCAGACCAAGCCACAGAGGTATTATAACATAGTGCAAGGTCTGAAATCAATTATATCTAGGTATAAATCCACTCTACAGTTTATTATCGTATCACCTGGAGAACATTGTCTAACCTCTCTAAGCTTCAATCCCCCTCACAGGTAGAATGGACCTAATGATAACACCTCACAATTGTGAGTTAATATTTGTAAATTTCTAGCACAGCTGCTGCCACACAGTGTGTTCAGTTCCCCTGGAGCAACCCTGACTCAGGAGACCAGAAACTGAGATTCTACATTAAGTATAGCCCTAACAAGTATGTGATATAAAAGTAATATTATTATACTTCAATTTCTTAACTGTTACCTAATGGAAATATTGAAATAATCATTAGTAAAAATACTTGCAAAAAATTCTATACCATTTTGTTTTCTTTAAAAGTAATTATGTACTTGTGAAGTTTTAAGGTGAGAATACCAGTAAATAAGGTTCAGGAATATCCAACCCATGGCCCAGGATGGCTATGAATGCTGCCCAACACAAAATTGTAAATTTACTTAAAACCCCCTTTTTTTTGCAATCAGATTTTTTTAGTGTTTGTGTATCTAATGTGTGGCCCAAAAAAACTCTTCTTCTTCTAGTGTGGCCCTGAGATGCCAAAAGGTTGAACACCCCTAGTTAGATAATGGGTTTACTCAAAGAGAGCAGAAGAGAACCAGAGTAAAAGATAATACTGATTTTTCCAGATGGAACAATCAGGCTCATTTAAGCAAAGATAGTAGTATTTAAGACAAAAATAGTCCTGCTCAGGCAATTCACTGCAGTTAGCAGACTGGATTTTATGTCTGTTGCATGACACTGGAGAGAAGGTTCTCACCAAAATAGCTGATAAATACTGATGATCACTAGAAATATTTCATGCTTCACACTGTGAGGGGTTTTGTAGGATTCACCCAAGGTTACTGTGAAATATCTCCAATGATGACAGCAAGATCTCAAAGAATCTTAAGGTCACATATACAGTAAGGAATGCTCTTGAAATAGGCATCTTCATCTGAGTGTCAGAATGGTCAGAGGGCTCCAAAATTTGTGACTCAAAATAAAGGAGAATAAAAGAGGCCTAAGTTGGACCTTTTTTCTTGTTATGGCTTCATAGGCACTTAAATAAATGGTCTTTTTTATCATGGTTCCTACCATGATTCATTTCACAGATGTGAGAGGGTACTGCTTAAGCTTCTCCAATCCAATAACAATTCTCCTAAACGCTTTTTCTGGTATTTCTTCTCCACCCCAAGATAGGAGATGCTGGCCTCAGAGCCAAGACAAAGACTTTGAAGCAACCAGACTCTTTGTGCCATGTCAGCATGTTTACATACCAACAGACACATCTCACACCATTATTCTGGAGGCCCAGAGGAATGATTACAATCTCAATACTGCTTTCCCTGCCTTTCCAACCCTGCATGGTCCAGCTTCCTCGCTGATAAAATCTGCCCACTTATTAATTTAAATTGTCACTAAATGGTACTCCTTTTTGTACGTCACCATCAGTACCAGTTTTATATCATTAACGTATTTTAGCATTTTACTGACTGGCTTGGGAACATGCTCCATGTTTAGAATTTAACTTTTTATTTTCAACAAAGTTTTGTGAATACTTACATATGTCAAGTATTGGAAACAAAATAGAGGACATCCACACACACACACACACACACACACACACACACACACACAGCATTCTCCCACATTTGCTCTAAAAACAAAGTAAAAACTATTCGAATTCGAATTCATTTTTAAATTCTGGTTTCTCTACCTCTTCCCTTTCCATGATAAAGCTTCTCAAGTTAATAGAAATAGTGCAGAGCCACCCTCCCTCTTTCCCAGGCTCTTTTCAACTCACTACATCCTGGCATTGTTTCCACAACTCCAGCAAAATTGTTCTGACCAAGGACATGAATGATCTCCATGTTGCCCAGAGCAGTGGTTAGTTTCCTCTTCTCTGAGTGGATATACCTGAGTCTGTGACAATAAGAGTCATTCCTTTGGTCACTCTTTGTGATGTCAAGTTTTCCTATTCTCTTCTGAAACCCATGACTGCATCGTCCCTTGTACATGTGCATTATTCCCCAGGTTTGCCTTTCCTCCTCTCCTGGGACCTGATTCTCCATCTGAACACACAAGGCCAGTCATCATTTCCCAGATTTGGTTTCTTACATCTAGAAGAAAAGTCTGTCTTCCATTAGACATCAGTGCTTCAATAAATCCAACAGAAAATTTGTTCAGTCCCAAACTGAACCCATTATCAAGACACTTTTCTCTTCCACTTTCTGCTCTTGGAATGGTACTTCCATCATCTACTTGCCCATAGATTAAATTTGGCAAGTATTCAGATTGTTCTTCCTGTTTAGTCCTTACATGGAGCTATCAAGTCCTGCAGATTCCACCTCCTTCATCTCTACTCAGATCCCTGTCATTTGTTTCAGTCTTTAGAACCATCACCTTAATTCAGGCTCTCATCAATCTGCTTGGATTGCTGCAATTGCCTAACTTGTCTTACTGCTTTGAGCTGGCAAAACCCCAACCTATTGCACACAGTTCTCAATGTCTTCTTTCTAAAATAGAAATCTGATCCTGCCATTTTCTTTCTTCAGTTCCTTCAGTGGCTTGTATGAGATACTTCATGATATGATGTCTGCATCCACTCTGCTTCCACCTCTCCTTATTAATCCCCACAAACTCTTTGCTCTCAGAACTACACTGTTCAGTGACCACTTCAATGCTCACTTCACAAACAGGATGGAATACTGCCCCCACCCACCTGGCTACCTGCTTCTCATCTCTGAACAGTGACTGCAAAACCTCTGGTACCATAAGTTTCCCCCCCAATCCACCAAAGTACAGTTAAGTGTACTGTTGGGAGCCACCTTGCCTGGTTTCAGGAGCTGTAAACCCCCATGGCTAAGGCTGAGTGAGTGACCTTTGGACCATAAGTCTCTAAGGAGACAAAGCTTATCACCCTTCTAGGAGCACCACTTCTGCTCCTCTTTTCATAACTGGCCTCCAATGCTTGATCAGTTAGCCAATGACAGGTAAGATTCCCCAAGGGGGGAACAACCCAAGACAGGCATGATCACGTGGGAGGTCCCCAAGAAAGGATTTGGGGGGCTACAATAAAAGGGGGTGATGGACCCTTCCCCTTGGTATTGACAAAGCCTGAGTCCTCATTCTGTCTGTGAGAAGTCTTCCAGTCTGTTGGCTGTCTTGCCTCCCTCGCCTGACTTAATCCTAAAACAATGACAGAGGGCGGTACAGCCCTGTGCTGGAAAGGGCCAGTTTCCCTGGGTGATCAGGTCTGAGAAATAATACATAAACTCCTGTGAAACCTGATTTGCTAAGAATGCTCTTAATTAAATGATAAAGGCCCAGGCAGGAAATGAGTTTGTTTCCCAAAATGTTTTGTAGCCCTTTAGCTAGTAAACCCTGACTCAGAATAGGCCCTCAGAGTTCTTTATAAACTATCTATTGTTTGATCCTTACTTCCTGACAACGATTAATGAACTTTACCTGTATTCTTGTGCAATTAAAAAGCCAATAAAAACCCTGTGAAGGGAAGGTTCAGGGTGCTCTCCTTTGAGAGAGTGGCCAGGCCACTCCCAGGCACCCTCCCCTTGAGAGAGTGGCCTTGTCGTCCCTTTTCCTCCACACAGTACTCGGTAGTCCGTGTGAATGTCTCATGTCTCATCCATGCACCGAGGACACTGTGGGCCGGTGTCTGCATCAGTGTACCTATTTTTACACATTATTTTACACATTTTTATAACCAGTAATATTTATTGATCTCAGCTGTATACCATGCATTGTTTATGTATCTTTCTTATATACATTATCACATTGAATTCTTATACTGGCTTCAAGACTCTGTTGTTGTTATCCCCTTTTAATGATGAACAAATTGAGATTTTTAAGAAGTTCAGTAAACTTGTCTAAGTTTATACAGCCTAAAAGTGACCAAACCCAGTCTTTCCTTCTCCAAAGCTCATGTTCTTAAAAATGATACTGAAGCTGCCTTATCATTGAATGTGTTAATGGTGGGTTTGGTGTTTTACTTCTAGTACAGGATCTGGTATATGCAGGTTATTGATAAGCAAATTCATGAATACATTGGATTTTGAAAATATTGGCCTTGAGGTGCTTATAAGGGCCTCCAGGTGAACACATACGTGTGGTGCTGAAGCTCCAGCAGAAAATCTGAGCTAAATGTAGAGAACTGAGTCTTCAGTGGGAACTGAGGCCACATCAAAAAAGGGGCCACCATAGAGCCCAGGAGTGAGGGAGACACCACAGGAGCCAAGGTTATGGTTTCACAAGAAAACAATGCTAAGGGCATCCAACGAAGGTGTAATCTGAAAGAAACACAAATTATGAGAAAGAATGAAAAGCTCCCAAAACACTCTACTAATGTATCCACTGTTAATAGTATGAAACTACTATAGAAACCTGAAAAAGAAACAGGTTCTTCCCGCTTTGTCATGAGACCTTGACTGCCTAGCCCAGGTCACCTCCCTGATTGTGATGGCCTCAGACAGTAACAGGACAATCAGCCTTGTCTCCAAGGGGAACCCTCCCCTGTGACAGGCTGCATTCAACACCCTCTCTGGTAGAGGGAGGATAGAATTGTATCAGACCTCCTTACTGTCACAGAGCTCACGCTCACTGGGGTAAATAGAGAATTCATTAAATTACTTACATTTAAACATTGAGAAAACAAGATCTATCAGATTTAGGACATGTATTCAGGATCTTATGAAGGGTGAGGGTTGCAGTTTCTTGCCTGCATATTTTTTAACCTCTTTTCTTGAAAGGTGAAAGGCACATTTATTTCTCTTAACATAAGACAAATAAATAACAGAGAGCTACTTTAATATTAGCTTCAGGCAGGATCACCACATGGCTTTGCTGCATTCTGAAAAATATCTCACCTTCTTCAGCCTCAGTCCCCAAGAATTGCCCTTCCCTCCCTTACTCACACAAATGTGAATGGTTTATGCCCAAGTGCTCAGTGCTTTTGTGTAAAAGCTTCCCAATTCTTGCATGTCCTCCTTTTATTTTTTTTTACATATATATGTTCCTACCTGGGGTATGTGAAAGGGTAATCCTGGGGATGAGTCATCCTCCAGGGGAACATCTCACAGGGTTTGTAAGTCTAACTTACCCAGAGAAGAGAGACCTTCTTATATGTTTACAGTCACTCACACATTGTTCTCATTTTTATTAAGTAATGGAAGACCAACAGCAAAGGAGTCTGTCTAGCCTTTAAAAAAATGAAGTGCATGGGCTTCAGAAAATAAGACTAAAAAAGAGAGAAGACCCAAATAAACACAATCAGAAATGAAAGAGGAGAGATTACAACTGACACCACAGAAATACAAAGGATTGTAAGAAATTACTATGAAGAACTGTATGCCAAGAAATTTGAAAACCTAGGTGAAATGGACAAATTCCTAGAAAAATATAATCTTCCAAAACTCAATGAAGAAGAAACAGAAAGCCTGAACAGACCAATAACAGCAAAGGAAATTGAAGCAGTAATCAAAAAACTCCCGACACACAAAAGTCCAGGACCAGATGGTCTCACAGGAGATTTCTACAAAACATTTAAAGAAGAGCAAACCCCTATCCTTCACAGACTATTCCAAAAAATGCAAAAAGATGGAAGACTCCCAAACTCTTTTTATGAGGCCAACATCATACTAGTACCAAAACCAAATAAAGACACAACAAAGAAAGAAAACTTCAGGCCAATATCGCTGATGAACATAGACGCTAAAATCCTCAACAAAGTATTGGCAAAGCACATTAAAAAATTCATTAGAAAGATCATACACCATGACCAAGTGGGATTCACCCCAGGAATGCAAGGATGGTTCAATATTCACAAATCAGTAAATGTAATTCATCACATAAAAGCAAAGACAAAAATCACATGATCATATCAATAGATGCAGAAAAAGCATTTGATAAGGTTCAGCACCCGTTTATGATAAAAACACTCAGCAAAGTGGGAATAGAGGGAG
>CM052539.1:85807775-85838186 GCA_028533065.1 Trachops cirrhosus
CAGGTTGTCAGTGCCCAAAGGGGAGAAGGGAAGGGTTTACAGGAACAAATATAGAGGACACATGGACAAAAACTAGGGGTGTTGGAAAGGGGAGGGAGGAGGGGAGGAATGGGTGGGTGGGCTGGAATGGGAATAAAGGAGGGAATCTGTACTGAATAAACTAAAAAAAAATAAAAAATAAATTGAGAAAAAAAGAAAAGAAGACTAAGATGAACAGCCTTTTCCAATACAATGCAGCTTTTGGCCATGCTTTCTCAGTTGTTCTTGAGACCACATAAGGATTCTGTGGATGGATCCTACCCAGAAATCACATGGGGTTCTGCTAAACTTGGTGTCAGATGTCCCTGCACTATTTCACAATGGCCTCAGTCAACACCCTCTGACTTTGCAGACTGAGTGATGCAGCAGGGCCAAGGATAGGAAGGTTTTCAATGGGGTTGGCATTGTGGAGGACACAGCCTTTTTATATACTTGAATTCTGCTTTTTTTTGGCTGAGAGAGATCTGGTAGTGTGGCCTATTTTCTTTCACGGCTCTAGCTGTTGCTTACTGGTGTGGGGTGGGTGTTTTATTACCTTTTTTCCTATTCATATCTAGAACTCATCAAATGTGACAACCTGACTGTACTGGAGATGAGGATCTGCATTCACATGTAGCCCGGGACAAGCGTCACTATTGGCTTCTTCAGGATGCACTCACGCACACACAGCCAGAGTCACACTAGGGAACAATGCAGCCATGCAGGGTGGCTGAGCCTAACTGAAGTCACTGGAGGGAAGGACAAAGCAGCAAAGATGTTCGTTCAGGGAGAACAGCTGCCCTTTTAGGGGCCAGATTGAACTCTGATTCTTTTAAGCATGACTATTATAGCAATCTCCTCCCTGGTCAATTTACATGTATTCACCTCATCCAACTTTATTGCCATGTTCCTTATACTCTAGAATCCAAAAACTTATTTACCAAAATCTCCCAAATATCTGTTATGGTCTGAGCTGTTCTGTAGCATCCCCACTCCTCACAGTTGCCATCAAATCCCAACTGATGTCTTCCACTTTACCTAGAAGCTCCCCTTTTGATGTTTCAGTCACTGCTTGAAAGACAACCACAGAACTTATTGTCCTGCTTTGTGACTTAGACACAAACGTCTGCTGGCTCTATTGCCCTGAGGATCTCACCAATGAGACTATGTTAACAAATCTAATCCATATGACCCCACAAGTGCAATTAAATAATCTTTGTACTGTTAATCCCAAGAAGATCCTTGATGTGAAGTCCTTACTCATCTCAGTATCCCTCTGAATTGCTTAGGAAATATGTATTGACTTTAATATGATTAGATGAAGGTAAAGATGACTCATCAGAGACAAGTCCTCAGTCTTAAAAAAACAACTAAAACCCCCTCTCTACTAAAAACAAATCCACATATATTCAGGTCTCTGCACATGCCATGGTGGCTCATAGGCTTTATTCTTTTAATTTTCTCTAAAGCAAGTTTTCAGCTTATGTTCCTAAGACAATGGCTGCTATTATAAAAGAGTATATAACTGTTCTATCATCTCTTCCCTGGATAAGATAACCCCTAAATGCTTCTGTAAGCAGTAACCCTATGATTACACATGAATCTGGCCATGTGTTTCCTCTGTTCAATTGCCAACCAAGGGCCTACACATTCATCAGGACAGTCAGTAGTGCAAGATTTGTATTATTTTTCTTCAGCAAAAGCAAATTAGGGACTGGACAAGCAGGAGGAAAAATGGTCTCATGTAGTCATACAAGCTCAAAAAAATTATTTTGCCTTCTCAATCTGGTCTCAAAACTATTGAAGACAGATAAACCACGTCTAATGAAACATGGATTTAAAGGATCCATCAAGAAAACTGACGAGTGATCTTTTATGCCAGCTGGTATGAAAACCTGTTAATAAACTGGAAAATGCCTGTGAGACTTAAACTAACTTTTCTTAGGCAAAAGCAACAGCAATAGTAAAACACAGCTTTTCAAAAACCAAAATGGAAAATATAGCTGGATTGCAATAAAATATTCTAAATTTTCATCTCCAACATCATAGCCAAACACTTTCTTGTGTATTTAGAATTTGGGGTGAAATGAAAGGAGCAAAAGAGTATTAATCTTAAATTCTTACTTCATCTAAAAAATAAACCAAGTAAAACTGTGTGCAAAGCAATTTCTTGTCTTTTCTCTTTACCACCTCTTCTCACTATTAGTAGTTCTTTCCCCTCTAGGCTTACTCTGCCCCTATATCAAGGGATTCTGACCAGCAATTTTGTTTCTGTTTGGTGAAGATTGTGGTGATGTGTAGGGAGAACTGTTTCAAGAACACTGGAGGCATTGCCATGTGAAAGAAACTATGTACCATTATCAGGAAATAAAACTTTAAAATATTCAAAGGCTTTCCAATTCCTAAATTATCATAGCTCATCTTCCTCCACTATGGTACCACACATAAAGCATGAGTTCTTGAAAATTTGTATCAGTAAATCTGATATAAATATACATAATCATTTTTAAAATGTACCAGGATAATGTTAATATAACAAACATTTTTATTAAGAAAACTTCTGCTTGGAATTAGCCTGAAGCAAAGGGGTTCCTGCCCTCATAAAGATTTGTGTCCTGCAAGAAATAAGTACAGTGACCAGCAAATCTCAAATGGAGTGAGGAGTGTTACAAAAGGAAGAACAGTTAACCCTTAAACAACACAAGAGTCAACTCCTAAGCAGTTAAAGATCTGCTTATATGTTATTTATAACTAATAGCCCACTGTTGACAGGAAGCCATACCATCAACAGAAACAGTCAATTAACACATTTTTGTATGTCATATGTATTAAATGCTGTATTCTTACAATAAAGTTAGCTAGAGAAAAAACATTAAGAAAATCACAAGGAAAAGCAAATACATTTATAATATTTTTTTAAAAGTCTACATAGTTCAAATCCATGTTGTTAAAGGGTCAATTATATACAATGCTATACAGGCCTTTAAAAGGGGAAGCAGCCCTGGCTGGTGTAGCTCAGTGGATTGAGTACGGACCTGCAAACCAAAAGGTTGTGGTTTGATTCCCAGTCAGGGCACATGCCTGGGTTGCAGGCCAGATCCCCAGCAAGGGGCGTGCAAGAGGCAACCACACATTAACGTTTTCCTCCCTCTCTTTCTCTCTACCTTTCACTCTCTCTAAAATAAATAAAATAAAATAATCTTGAAAGAAGAAAGAAAGGAAGAAAGAAAGAAAGAAAGAAAGAAAGAAAGAAAGAAAGAAAGAAAGAAAGAAAGAAAGAAAGAAAGAAAGAAGAAAGAAAGGAAGAAAGAAAGGAAGAAAGAAAGAAAGAAAGAAGAAAGAAAGAAGAAAGAAAGGAAGAAAGAAAGAAAGAAAGAAAGAAAGAAAGAAAGAAAGAAAGAAAGAAAGAAAGAAAGAAAGAAAGAAAGAAAGAAAGAAGCAAACTTGCTGAGTAAGCCTGGATTTCAAAGGAAAGAGAAACATTTACGTGGAAATGTAGAGTCAATGCAGAGACAATTAAAAGGAAGTGTAGGCAGAGGGACTAGCATGTGTGATGACTCTGAGCCAAAAAGAGAAGTCACTAGGAAGGCCACTAGGAAAGCCCCCAGGAAGGTTACCTGCTGTAGGATGGGGGGAAAGTATTGTTGGACAAAGGTGGGCAGTGGCAGAGTCAGTCCCAGGAGTCCAGATAAGCCATGTTTACATTTAGATAGCAGGGTATCTAGAGTTTGTTATTGCTGTGACAAGGTGGGTCAGACCAGATTACTGGGCAGTGACTGCCTGAGCCAACACTTCCACCACCCACAAGCAGGAAGGTTTCAGGAAGCACAAGAGGCTGCCTGGATTGAAATCACAACCAAAATTGCATGACAGCCTTCCCACAACTTGGAGCAATTGTAAACACAGACAATGTGGCTGCACAAATCAATGTGCGTTGCCTCAGCAGCTAAGCAGCTCATGACACAGGCTGCAAAGAGCCTGAGCAAGCTGTAAGGGCCAGATGCTCTGCCTTGGGTTGAGACACTTGTGTCCTTGTGTGCAACTGGGAAACTTCTGCCCCTTCTGCAAAATGGCAGCCAGAAGATGGGCAAAGACACTGGGGATACCGACAAATATGGCAGACATTGGCATACATTGGTTGAAAAGCCAAATGCTCCATCATGCATGGATTTCTGGGCTGAGGCTTTAAAACAGAATGCACCAGAAAACATGCATTCTTTTCCCTCCCTAACTAGACTGGTCAGCTGCAGGAGCCCAAGTTCATAAGCTGGTGGGCCCTGGAAGCTGCATGGTCAAAGAGAATTCCCAGTGTCACTCCAGCACAACAAGCAGTGGCAGTGCTGGCTGTGCTGTGCAGTTGTACCTGGCCAGGCACACACAGACTTGTGAGAGATGACTAGAGTTAAACTGTGATTAGACATCTGCCAAGCAACCTGGATGCGTATGCTGCAGCCACTGGCATGTTCCAAAGGATGGTACTTTTAAATGGGGGAAAAGAGATTCCAGGTCCATCTTTCAATTGGTCTGGTCTGGCAAAGGGTGCCAGGGTTATTTGTCTTTTAAAGGGAGTCTGGCTTAGAGGCAGAAACCTGCCATGATTCCAAAATTGTATAACATTTAAGTAAACAACTCCTTTTATTTTTCACCTAAACTCTGATTCCAGAGTTTGGCCTACAGACAATGAGCAGTGGAACACCATAAAGCTGTTCAGTAACAGAATTGGCTGTTCTTTAACAGCATTAGCTCACAATGTTTGGCCCTAGCTGTTCATGACTGGTTGAATCTCCTCTTACCCCCAGGAGTGAGAGATTAGAATTGTGGGATTTCCCAGTTGCTGAGAATTAATCTGCACATTCCATTGTGGCATCAGCTGCTCAAATACAACTGGCAGGTGGAAAGGAAATGTGTCTGGGAAAGGGACACACTCTAAGAAGACATGAGGATCACCGAAGTTTTGAGGCTGTAAAATGGGGTCCAGGGGAGGACTGGCCGAGCTATAGGGACCATGGTTTGTGAGATTGGTTGGCAAAAGATTTGCTTGCAAGCACTCTGGAATAATAGAGTCATGGATACCAGGTTTTTTGTTTTTTTTTTATTGTTCTTCAAGTACAGTTGTAGGTATCTCCCCCCTACCACTCCACCCCACCCCAGCCATCCCCACCTCCCTCCCCTGATCAGTTTTTTTATATGTTCTCAGTTTCCTTAGATTTTTCTGGTCATAGGTCTTGGCCTGTATGGCCATGCCAATAGGGACAATTCTGTACTAGTTCCTGGAGGGAGCCTAATGGGCAGAATTCTAGTAGACTGGAATATATACAGTCAGTATCCAATGTCTAAGGACATACTGGTTTATTACTGCAACACTGTGTGACCTATGTATATTTTAGACTGGGGGAAAAATGGCCCCTAAATGGTTCCTTGAGTTATTGTACCATCATGCAATTGGAATTGTATTGGCAATGGTTGCAAAAATGGACCAAAATATCTTATGTCAATGCACTTATGTCATTGCATAATAGGGTTTCAGCAGGGACAGAGATCTCTTGATGGAGCAGAGAAGGGAAAAGGCCTCAAAACCTCTCCCTGAGAGTAAGACACAAGAAAAAAAAAAAGGAGAATAAGGAAATGAGTCTCAGCAATGCCCTGAACCCAGGGGACACAGGGGTGTAAGCAGAAAGACCTCCTCTGTCACCACCCCCTCTGCTAGCTACCCTTGAATTAAGGCCCACAGAGCCAAACTGGGACATAAACAATAGGGACAGCCCTCCTGGAATATTACAAAAGGTGTATATTGGGAGGGCTTAAGGAAGGGGTGCCCAAGTAAAAGAGGTTGAATATTCAGAAAGGTCCTCATTTGGCTTTTGCTGTGGTGCCTCTGATCAGCAAAATTTTTAGAGAGGTTCTATCAGATCTATAGAAGGCATATACCGATGCTGATCAGAGGCACCAGAATATGTTTGGGTGGTGAACATGACTTTTATTGGGCAAAGTGCCCCAGGTATCAGAAAGAAACTCCAGCATTTAGATGGGGCATTGGGAACAAATCTTTCTCAATAGGTAGACATAGATTTCAAAGTTTACAATGCCTAGGAATCAAGGAAGTTAGAACAGTCTATGGTGTTCTTAGAAACAGTGTGGGGAAACCAGGAGAGATGGAACTTGAAAGGAAGGAGAAAAAATCCACGAGGAGCCAATCAATGTGCCTATTGCAAGGATGAGGGGCCACTAGAAAAAGAATTGCCAAAAACTCAAAAAAAGAAAATAGAGAGGATAAAAACCCTCACTGAGAAATTCTAGAAGGAGGAGAGAATCTGATAATGAGTGGGGAGGCCCAACAGCTCCCCCAGACATCTCCCAACTGATTACTGTATCCCCAATTGATTTCCTTATAGATACAGAATCTATATACTCAATGTTAAATGTAAAGATAAGCAAGAAAAGTTCAGATGTAGTAATGATTACTGGAGGGACTGGACAATTTCGAAGACAGGTGTTCTTCAAGCTCTGGAATGCCAGCTTGGAGATCAAGGGGTTATGCATAGTTTTCTCTACATGCCATCTGCCCCATTCCATTGCTGGGTGGAGATTTCCTTTGTAAATTGCATACCCAAGTAACTTTTTTCCCTCAGAAGCAGCAACTATATGTAGAAGCCCAGCTGGAACATGATATCCAACTGCGGGCACTCCCAACTTGCCTGGAAGGACCCAAAGGCAAACTCTTCCCACACAAGATCAATGAGCAGGTAGATCAAGCTGTTTGGGCCAATGGAGCCCCAGGTGGAGTGGTTAATATCCAAACCATTGAGGACAGTCATCCTATGGTTCCCAACCATGTCATTCTGTTAGATAACCCAAATGTTGCCTCACAGACTACCACTGTCTTGAACTTGGCCACCCTGCTTTCAGACTCAGAGGGAGACTCAGCCCTCTAGCATGATTGCTTAGCCCAACCTCTGACAGTGCTAGACAGGGAGTCACATACAGATGGGAACAGCTTCATAGAAAAGGACCTACAAGGAACTAGTTTTGGACTCCCTCACAACATTCAAGGTGACAATGGACCATTGTTCACTCCAGAGATATCTCAGAATGTTGGACAGGCACTACAGATCCAATGGAAACTGCATGCATCTTAGAGACCTCAATCTGTGCAAAAGACTAGGAAAATGAAGAATATGCTGGTGCAAATATGCCAGGAAGGATATTTGAAGTGGGATCAGGCATTCCACATTGCCTTGCCCCAAATTAGGGTAGCACCCAGAAACAGACTTGGATTGAGCCCTTTTGAAATAGTGTATGGGACACACCTCCAGATCTCTATTTTAGGAGTGCCCCCTCTAGATTTGGAGCATGAGTCAAAAATTGAGCACAACCTTTAGGGAAAACACTAACCATTTGAACAAGTTTACTTATTGCAGGTCAGTCTATCCATTTGATGAGTCCTCCCACCCATTGTGGCTGGGAAACCAAGACTTGCTAAAGACCTGGAAGACACAGATAAAATGAGCATCACCTGAGGAGGATTCTACTGTACCTTGCCGGTGTGATTGATGCCAGAAGGGAAAGCTGGATCTCTACTTCTAAAGGAGATTTAGAGTTCCTCTTTTAGAAAGCGACAGAAGCTCCAAATGCCATCCTTTTTGTCCTGTTTTGCATTTCCCAGATGGTGGCTTCCTCAGCAAAGTTATTAAATTAGAGTGAAGGCCAGGTACCACCCAAAGCCCTATTCTACAGAAAGATTTAGCAAGGAATAGGAACAAAGGCCTGTGCTTATGGAATGTGTTTGCAAACCTAGGACTTTGGCCCTAGGAACTTTAAGCCCTAGGGACTCAGCTTGATACTGAGTCTGAGTGTGTCCTTTCCATTGTTGAAAAGAATAAGTATTGAGAGTGAATTATGGTAATTTTAAATTAGTATAAGATATATAGAAGGTTATGAAAGTTTTAAACCTGAAAGGAAAGGAATCTCAGGGCTTGGGTGTAGTTATCCTTTGTTTAGGTTTTGTTTTGTTCCTTGTTTTCTTATGTTGTGGATACTTGGGGAAACTTTGCTGTTTGTGTACACTGGGAATCCTCTGTCTCTGCCATTTGGACATAGGAAAGGTTATTGGGTGCCAGTTAGGGTCCAGCTTGGGTGAGAGGTCTTGTCTCTGCCAAAAGACTGTTCAGTGGTGGGTGAGAGAATGTATCTGCTATTCCAACCTAAGAAAGGTCATCTGTGTGACCATTTGGTGTGATCAGTTAGTGTGAGACATGATTTGAAGGCTAGTTCCAGTTCTCCTCCCTTTTGAAATGCTGTCTTTGCTTTAGATTTTGCTTTGTTTCTGTTCTGAAATAAAACTGAGGTTTCTGAGGGTTAAAGCTTCACATTAAGTGGGAAAGTAAGTAATGGAAGGTATATGGCATGGAGATGCAATTTCAGTGAGTATTGGAAGTACAAGGATTTTCCTTCATGCTTTGTATTTTTCACCCCCCAGAATTTGCCATTCTCAATGAATGAGTGATGGCATAAATTTCCTTGCATAAAACCAATAAGACCAGTTGCCAATGGAGGTTTTGTTAACCAACATTTGGACTGGAATATCATGCCTGAAGGAGGCATGCCTGGACTCTGTTACTAGACAGCCTTGAGGAACTGAGTGTGACTTTTGAAGGTAATGAAAGCCCACTGGAGAAACAGCCTGGTAACTAGGTTGGTCATGTGGCTCATGGCAGTCTTTCCACAAAAGGAATGAAGGTTACTTTCTTGAAAGATGCCAAGATGCAATCTTAAGACATGTTGGGAACCTCAAGGACTTGAGGAAAATAGATACTTCAGGCAAAGCCTGATGGCAGGCATGTGGTTTGGCTTCTGTACCCTGAAGGGCCAACTGAAGCTCAATCTAAAGATTACTTGTGTAGGTTCCAGCCAAGCAGATTTAAAGAGCCCATGTGGTTAACTACCGTTCCCATTTCATTAATGCAAACAATAAGGCAAAAGTAAAAACTGATAGTATTCTTTGATGACAATATGGGTGATCATAAGGTGAAAAATCATTTTTTGAGGAAAATTTTAATGTTCAGTGGTAGATATTGGACTTTAGTGCAGCTAACTGTCCTCTAAGTTTTGTTTTCACTTGGAATCTGAACTGGGTTTGTGACATCACCAGAAATGTTCAATTTATAAGAAGGAAGGATTTGTCAGATTGTCACTATTTAATGTCATTCCAGCAAAGGTCTTGCAATGAGACATCTTCTCAAAAGGCAGCCTTGCGTACTCAGAGACTGATTTATGACTTATGTAAATTAACCTGTGTGTTGTTCCTTCTGTTTTCATAGGAGGTATGCCTATACCTCAATACCTGGGTGTTTGGTTACACAGTATTGGCTTCATTCACTTAAGAAGCCCATCTGTATCACCACTTCCTGAGATTCAACTGTTTGGTGGGACTAAATGGTTGAGTTGGTGAAGTATGGGGAGGTGTGTCAGCTTTGCTTTAATCTGTTTTCCTTTTCTTAATGGTTTAGACAGAAAAGGGCCAGACATCTTAAAGGGAGAATCCTAGATTTAGCCCAAGTTAAGTATAGTGGGCAAATGCACTTCAGACAGATGTGACACACCTTGCACACCTTCCTCCAAGGAAATAAGCCTTTACTAATCAGAGACACTGTTGAATTAGTCCCTGTCTTTGTCATTTAGTGGTTATGGTTCTGATCATGCCTTCTAACTCTTGCAAAATTTTTACCCTCCAAAATACAACAAGAATGCCAACTGGTCCAGCAGTGCCATCCATTGGACATCACACACACCACTTTCCAGGGACAGACAACTGACCTGAACTCTGCAAGATCCATCTCCCTTGCATGAAGGGACCTCTCGACTCCAGACCCCCTTTCTGATAGGGATACTCTGGACACAAAGAATAGTTAGAACTACCTCCATGGCCAGCAGGAAGTAGCTATGAAAGAATGAGACCTTTACTCATAGTCTTTGTAAGAACAAAGTCCAGAGGTGTAAAAGGGGGAATTGTAACAGAGTGGGTCAGGCCAGATCACTGAGGAGTGGATGAAGGATCCCAGAAGTGGCACCAGAGCCAGCACCATTCCCCTAAAGGGAAGGGGGTTGCAGAAAGGTCTGGAGGCATCCTGGACTGCAATCACCACCAAAACCACATGAGAGCTTTCCCACAACTTGGGGCAACTGTAAACAAAAGCAACATGGCTGCATAAACCAGTATGAATTGTCACAGCAGCTGGGAATCTCCTGACACAGCCTGCAAAGAGCCTGTGCCAGCTGTAGGGGCCAGACTCCCCACTTTGGCTGAGATACTTGTGCTTCTGTGCACTGCTGGGAAATTTTTGCCCACTTTCAAAAAATGTCAGCAAGAAGAGAGGCAAAGACACGGGAGGATTAGGGATGACAAATATGGTGAACCACAGCACATACACATATTGGTTGAAAATTTGGATGCTCTGTAGACCATGGGTTTTTGGGCCAAGGCTTCAAAACAGAACATGTGAGGAAACATGCGGTCTTTTCCCTCCCCTTACTAGCCCTGTTGGCCATAAGTGGCCAGACTACATGGGCCATTGGGTCCTGGAGTCTGCCTGGTCTGGGAACATTCCCAGCACCCCTTCTACACAGAAAGTAGTGGCAGCACTTGCTATGCTGTGTAGATCCACCTGGACACAGACTTATGAGAGACACCTGGAGCTGAAGTGTGACCAGAAACCTGCCATGAAGCCTGGATGAGCAGGCTACAGCCATCTGTGTTTTCCATAGGACAGTATTTTTAAATGAGGAAAAGGAGATTCCAGGCACATCTTTGAACTGGTCTAGTCTAGCAGAGGGTGGTAGGATTATTTGTCTTTGGATGTTTCAAAGGAAGTGGGGCTCTGAAGCATAAACCTGCCATTATTCCAAAACTGTGTAATATTTAAATAAACAAATCCTTTCCTTTTCCACCAACCCCTGACTCCAGAGTTTTGCCTTTTGGCATCAAGCCTTAGACCTCCATGAGACTGGTTGTTCTGTCTGTAACATTGTACCTAGTATTAATAAACAGAGTCTGTTTACAGTGGAATTTCTATATCCAAGAATCAAAGAATTTTAGAGTTGAAAGGTACCTTCTCAAATACTAACCCAAATGAAACTGGATTAATTGGTTCACAAATTCCTTCCCAAACGTACCCTGTGGTGTTTTAGAACTCATCACTTGTTTATGTATATTCACATTTTTAGAAATTTCTTTCAACCCAAACCTACTTCCTTGAAATGTTCATAATATTCATGCCCTCTGGACTTTCAGAGAATGAATCTAATCCTCTTCCCAACTGACAGCTTCTCAAATTTTTAAAGACAACTACCTTTGCTCCATTATGTCTTCTCTTCCCCAGGCTAAAAACACATTAATTCTCTCAACTGCTCTCATGTTACAAGACTCCAGACCCCCTCACCATCCTACTTATGCTTCTAGGGACAAGCCCTAGTTTGTAAAAATAATAAAACATATATGCATTTGAAAATAAATCTAAATACATAAACTATGTTATTAACCTATTTTGCTCACACATAGTTTCTGCCCAGGATACAAAGTCAGAAATTGTAGATTACCTTTGTAGTTGTAGGCAATCCTCCAGGGCTTGGTACAGTGCCCTGCAAAATGACCATTTGATAAATGTCATTAGTTAACTGGTCTTTCTGTATTTATTCTTGAGTAATTAACTTGGTTTAGTAGTTTACATATCTGAAAGCTGTTGTGCAATGACACACAGGTTTCACAAAAACAGGGAATACTCCTGCTGACCCCTGAGGTGAGCAGGAGCCAGTATAGTATTCCACAGTGGCTTGCAGTGAGGGGAACAGCCACCTCAAACAGATCATCCTCACAAGAGTGTTCAGTATCGTCCATTCCCATCCATCACAAAATAATATTCTTACTATGACATAACACCAGCCCCACCCACCAAAAATCACCCCAAGTGCCAAGGATTTCCTGTCATCTTTTTAACTCTGTGATCACAGTGCTTCATTAACAGGTGAATAAGGGGAAGTTTTTAAGGGTTTTTTGTTATTATATTATCATTCTCACTCTAATATTTGCCTTAAAATTTCTACCAGGCAAAATATTTATCATGATAATAAATAATGTGCTATAAAGTTTTTACTGTCATTGGAAAGCCCAGTAATGTAAGAAAATAACTGTATTTCACATAATGAGATGCATATATGACAAAATAATGCAGGTAAGAAATGAATCCAAAAAACATTTCTATACCTGGGATAAATACAGATATTGAATCAAAATAAACAAGATACTTGCTTCAGAAAAATAAGTCAGGAACCTGTAAAATAGTTGTTTTGTGGGGACTGGGGAAGTAATATTCTAAATTTATGAAGACTTCAAGATAGAGGCTCACCTCACTTGTAGCATCATTCCAAAACTTTACATCATCAAGGTTGCCCATTCCCAGCCAGTTTTCCACATTTTAGGAACTTGTATCCCCATCTTCTGTGATAAAGAAATATATAATATCCCCCTGCTCAGGTACTGACTTTCCTCCTCTGAAGTTCTCCTAGACTTTTTAAGTCAGTGAGCATCCTTGTGGGGGGCAGAGGATATGAGATTTCATCAGTTTTCCCAAACACCTACTCTTCCTTAGGTCTAGATCCTGGCTCTGGCTGGATTTACCTTTGTAAAACTACATCATAAACACTATTGTTATATGCTTCATCACAATTACCAGATTCTTCTTCTGTTGATGCTTTGCTTTGCTGTGCAGGAGGTTTTAGTATGATGTAGTCCCATTTGTTTATTTTTGTTTTTGCTTCCCTTGCCTTGGAATCAAATTTATTAAAACATACCAAAACCAGTGTTCAGAAGCTTACAGCCCATGTTTATTTCTACATATTTAATTGTCTCAGGTCTTACATTCAAGTCTTTTAATCCATTTTGAGTTATTTTTTTGTTCTTGTTGTTCTTCTTTTATTTCCCTCTTTTTAAGTAAGTTTTATTGATTATGCTATGACAGTTGTTCCATTTTCCCCCCTTTATTCCCCTCCACCCTGCGAACCCTTTCCCAGCCTCATTGCCCCCCTTTGGTTCATGTCCATGGGTCATATTTATAAGTTCTTTGGCTTCTCCATTTCTTATACTATTCTTAACCTCCACCTGTCTATCTTCCACCTACCATTTATGCTACTTATACTCTGTACATTTTCCCCCTCTCTCCCCACCCACTCCCCTGCTGATAACCTTCCATGTGATCTCCATTTCTGTAATTCTGTTCCTGTTCTAGTTGTTTGCTTAGTTTGTTTTTGTTTTAGGTTCAATGGTTAATAAGTATGAGTTTGTTGTCATTTTACTGTTCACATTTTTATCTTCTTTTTCTAAGTCCCTTTAACATTTCATATAATAAGGGCTTGGTGATGATGAACCCCTTTAACTTGACCTTATCTGAGAAGCACTTTATCTGCCCGTCCATTCTAAGTGATAGCTTTGCTGGATAGAGTAATCTTCGATGTAGGTCCTTACCTTTCATGACTTTGAATACGTCTTTCCAGTCCCTTCTTGCCTACAAGGTTTCTTTTGAAAAATCTTGTTCTTAGTCTTGAGAGCTGACAGTCTTATGGGAACTCCTTTGTAGATAACTGTCTCCTTTTCTCTTGTTGCTTTTAAGATTCTCTCCTTATGGTTAATCTTAGTTAATGTAATTATGATCTGCCTTGGTGTGTTCCTCCTTGGATCCAATTTCTTAGGGACTCTGAGTTTCCTGAACTTCCTGGACATCTATTTCCTTTGCCAGATTGGGGAAGTTCTCCATTATTTGTTCAATAAGTTTTCAACTTCTTGCTCTTCCTCTTCTCCTTCTGGTACCCCTATGATTCAGATGTTGGAACATTTAAAGATGTCCTGGAGGTTTCTAAGCCTTTCCTCATTTTTTTTGAATTCTTGTTTCTTCATTCTTTTCTGGTTGAATGTTTATTTCTTCCTTCTGGTTCACACCATTGATTTGAGTCCCAGTTTCCTTCCCATCACTTTTGGTTCCCTGTACATTTTCTTTTATTTCAGTTTGCATAGCCTTAATTTTTTCATCTAATTTGCAACCAAATTCAACCAATTCTAAGAGCATCCTGATTACCAGTGTTTTGAACTGTGCATCTGATAGGTTGGCTATCTCTTTGTCACTTAGTTGTATTTTTTTCTGGAGCTTTGATCTGTTCTTTCATTTGGACCTTTTGATTTGTTTTGTTTTGTTTTGGCACACTTGTTACATAGTAAGGGACAGAGCCTTAGGTGTTGACCAGTGCAAAATAACCCATGTTGCTGCGTTGTGATGCTGTATGTGGAGGAGGGGTCCAAGTAGGAACAATGCTGCTTGCTCTGCTTTCTGCCGGTTTTCAGTCACTTCCCCCACTACCCACAATCAACTTGGGCCCTTCTGGTGCTGATTCCCAAGTGGGTGGGCTTGTGTACATTCTAGGACCCTGTTGTTCTCTCCAATAAACTCTTCTGTGAGGCTGGGAGTTTCTCCCACTGCTGCTGCAACTCCCACAGGTGTTTTCAATCAGAAATTTGAGAATTTATTTCCCTGCACTTGAACTCTGGACTGTGTGGTCTGTCTTGCACCCCAGTTCTTCCTCCAAGTTTATCTGTACGTGAATGTGGGACCACCCAGTCTGCAATCTGCTGCCTTGCCATGAGTCCTCTCCACCTGGCTGCCTGTCTCTGCCACTCCTACTGGTCTAGATGAATGTTTCTTCTTTAACTCCTTAGTTGTTGGACTTCTATGCAGTTTGATTTTTCTGTCAATTCTGGTTTTTTTGTTTGTTTGTTTTTAATTTGTTGCTATCCTTCTTTTGGTTGTGCAAAAAGGCACAGTGTGTCTACCTATTCCTCCATCTTGGCTGGAAGTCCCATTTTGAGTTATTTTTTGTGTACAATGTCAAACAGCAATCTGATTTCATTCTTTTGCATGTGACAGTTCAGTTTTCCTAACATCATTCATTAAAGAAAAATTTTCCATTGTATATTCCTTACTCCTTTGTCATAACTTAGTTGTTCACATATAAATGGGCTTATTTTGAGTTCTCAAGTCTGTACCATTGGTCTGTGTGTCCTGTTTTCTGCCAATACCATACTGTTTTGATTACTATAATTTTGTAGTATAGTTTGAAATCAGGAATTGTAATGGTAAGCAACTGAATTGGAGAAGATATTTGCAAAATGATATTTCTAATAAGGGGTTAATTTCCAAAACATAAATAACTCATACAATTCAACAACAAAACAAACAACTTAATTTAGAAATGGGCACAGGACCTGCATAGGCAATTTACCAAGGAAGATATACAGATGATCAACAGGCACATGAAAAAAATTCCCCAAATCATTAATCTCTAGGGAAATACAAGTCAAAACCAAAATGAAATGTCACCTCACACCTGTTCAGGTGGCTATCATCAGAAGGACAAGAAGTAAAAAGTGTTGGGGAGGATGTAGGGAAAGGGGAATCCTTGTGCACTGTTGGTGAGAATATAAACTGGTACAGCCATGATGGAATATATTATGAAGGTTTCTCAAATAATTAAACATAAAACTAACATATGATCCAGCAATTCCTCTTTTGAGTATTTACCTCAGGAATATAAAAACACTAGTTCAACTAGACATACACACCTCTGTTTTTGATATAAGAAACATCCAAATCTGTAAAGTTTTCTTTGAGCCAAGTTGATGACAATTGCTGGGAAACAAAATCTCAAAGGACTAAGGAAATGTTTCAGAGAATGGCAGTTTTGCACCTTATTTTGTATATTACAATCGAAGGAGCAAGCATAAGGGAATTACATGAAATTCACTGGTGATAGGTTAGGGAGGCAAGAGAAAGCAATGCAGGGAAATCTCTAGGGTTGGACAAAAAGTAAAACAAATAGACACATACTTTTTTTACATAGGTGGGTATAGGAGAGTTAACAGTTAATTAACATAATAATAGCAAGGAGGGGATTTGAGGTATCTGGTGCAGTGTGGCATCCAGAAAAAAAGAAATTAACAATCCATAAGTATAGTATTATAGATGTAAAAAGGCACCAGACAGGCTCAGTTAAAGTAGAGATTGACCTTTGTCAGGGGACATACCAGCCAAAGACATGACTACTCACTATGACTCGCTTTTAGTCAGAAAGTTTTAATTTTAGACCATCCTATGTGGTTACTTTAGGTTTATGAGTTTGTAAAGCCACCGTGCAGGCCTCCCCTGAGCTTGTTAGGTTAAGTATGTGGCCACTTTTTTTGTTCACAGTATGTTTACTGTGGCATTATTTACAATATCCAAAATATGGAAGCACACTTCAATGATGGGTGAATTTTCAGATTATTTGATGAAGTAGAAAGTATTGCTTCTTTTATGCATGACTTTGTCATCTTCCTTTCAGTCACATTAAAAAAACATATCTGAAGTTTGGTTTACTGCTTTTTAATAAAAGCAGTAAATACATGAATGCAACAAAAATGCTTTGGAAAAAGTCAGGAAAACAGACTATGTTCTGAGAAGATGTACCTAAAGGGACAAAGACAAATAAAGAGAAAAAAGAAAGAGACAAACAAAGAAGAGATATAGTCAAGACACAGGAAAAAGACAGAACAAAACAAGCAGCTTTTACTGTATCTCATTTCTTTAAAACTTGGCCTGGGTGTCTTTGGTGGCTGGACTCTGTACAGTGGGTTTCAAAAGTGAAACCCACCTATCACTTCATAAAAGTTCAGAGAAAAGACCTCAAGAGCTCACTTAAATATTGAATTCTCCTCACACAAAACTGCTCCATATTGAGCCCAGGATAGTGAAGAAAAGATATTCCACAAGCTCCCTTAGTGATCTTTTAGCAGCTAATAGTGCATATAAAATGAAAATACATTCTTATGTCACGTTAGACTAAGGGAAAGTCATACCATGATATATTTAGAAGTAAATTCTACAAAGATAATAAAGAAACTTTCTTTGGTTCTAATTGAATTAGATAATCTAGTCTCCTTTGTTTTCCTCCCTCATATAAGTTTTTCAGAAAGTAGTATTAGTTTCTGACTAAAATACTTTGTGTGTTCATTGGATCACACAACTGAGCAACTACAGATTCTTGTTCATGCAGCCTTCAGATCCTGCAGCCATGCACATCTCTGAGAAGAGTCCCCATGAGTTTGCTCCATACAGACACCAGCTGACATCTTGCATACCAACATGCAAAGAGAAGAAAATTCAGTCTTTTTCAGAAATTGTACATCCAAAAAAAAAAAAAAACATCAAAGAGGATAGAAACCCAACCAAGGAGTTGACAGCTCCCAGAGAAGCTCCAGGAATCACAGTCATCTCTCAGAAGAAAAAGCAAAGGTGAAACTTCTCAGAGAATGAGCTTTACTGAGTTTGACAAATTGTTAATGCCATGTCTGTGTCTTGCCCAGCATATTTAAAGTGAGAATAAAATCCATTTGAAATAGATAGAAAATTAGTATCAAATCTGAGAATCTTAGTTCCCTAGTTTAATGACTCCTGCCTCATGGATAAAATCAACAGAAGCACTTGGCATGTAGCAAACGCTCATGTCACATTCTGGCTTAACTGGCTCAGCCCCACTGTCCAACAAGATCTTTAAAGTGATGTAATAATTATGACTATCTATAAATAAAGTCAACATTTCCTCCATTCTATGCAAAGAAAACTTAAAACAAGCACATATGTGTGTGTATATGTACAGGTTTGGTAAAAGAAGGTTTACAGTTGTTCATATGGAAAATATTACAATGATTAAAAATAATAATGCAAATGAACTCTGTTTTGCATACTCACAACTGTAAACCTAGTATTACCCCATCTTGTATACACACATACATTTATACACATATGAATAAATCTATATAATAATCTCTTCAGAGAATATCACAAACCTTTCAAAAGGAAAATACTAAAGAGAATACTATACATATCTGAAATAAATTTTTATATTACACTTTCAATACTTTGATGTAAATATAATTCTATCAAGTTGCATAAGGTGTTGCAAACCATGGAATTAATCAAGACAAATGCGTGAGGTGCAAAACTGCCTCAGAAATATTCCTCCTTAAGTGAAACATTTGCTATCAAAAGAGTTTATGAATACAGGAGGTACATTTTATGATATATGTTTTTTATCAAAATTTCTTCCCTCTCATGATAGAACACATAGAAAGTCCTCTAGATTCCATAGAAAAAAAACTGCTAGACCTATTAAATGAATTTGGCAAAACAACAGGATACAAAGACAATATTCATAAATCAAAGGCATTTTTGTACACTAACAATGAAATATCAGAAAGAAAAATCAGGGAAAAAATTCCATTTGATATAACAACAAGAAAAATAAAGTACCTAGGAATAAACTGAACCAAGGAAGTAAAAGACCCATATGCAGAAAACTACACAACACTAAAGAAGGAAATTAAGGTAGACACAAACAAATGGAAGTATATACTGTATTCATGGATTAGAAGAGTTAACATCATCAAAATGTCTACACTACTGAAAGCAATTTATAATTCAATGCAATCCCTATTAAAGGACGAATGGCATATTTCACAGATATACAACAAACACCTCAAAAAGTTATACAGAATCATAAACAACCCCGAATAGCTGCAACAACTTTGAGAAACAAAAACAAAGTAGGAGGGATCACAATACTTGATATAAAACTGTATTACAAGGGCACTGTAATCAAAACAGCCTGGTATGGGCATAAGAACAGACACATGGACCAATGGAACAGAATAGAGAGACCAGAAATAAACCCAAGTCTCTATCATCACTATTTGACAAAGGGAACAGCAGCAAAAAATGAAGTAAAAATAGCCTCTTCAACAAATGGCATTGTGATACCTGGACAACCACATGCAAAAAAATGAAACTTGATCACCAACTTACACCATACACAAAAATAAATTCAAGGTGGATAAAAGACTTGAACATAAGATGTGACACCATAAAAGTCCTTCAGGAGAACATAGGCAAGAAAATCTCAGGTATTCTACACAGCAATATTTTCACTGATGTATCCCCTAGAGAAAATGACATAAAGAAAAGAATAACCAGATGGAGTCTTGTCACAATAAAAGGCTTCTGCACTACTAAAGAAAAAAAAGAGAGAACCAACTGTATGGGAAAACATATTTACCTCAGACAAGGGTTTGATCTCCAAAATATATAAAGAACTCATACAACTCCACTCTAGGAGGACAAACAACCCAATTAAAAATGAGCAAAGGACTTGAACAGACACTTCTGCAAGGAGGACACATAGAGGGAGCAGAGACACATGAAAAGATGCTCAGCATTGCTAGCCATCAGAGAGATGCAAATGAAAACCACATTGAGATACCACTTCACAATGTTGAGAATGGCCATCATAAACAAAGCAATGAACAACAAGTGTTGGAGAGGTTTGGAGAAAAGGAAACCCTAGTGCACTGTTGGAGGGAATACAGACTGGTACAGCCACTGTGGAAAACAGTATGGAATTTCCTCAGAAAACTAAAAATGGAATTGCTTTTTGACCTGGTAAATGCAGTGCTAGTGTTATATCCTAAGAATACTGAAACACCATTCCAAAAGAACCTATGCACCCCAATGTTCATAGCAGCAAAATTTACAATAGCTAAGTACTGGAAGCAACCTAGGCGCCCATCAGTAAATGAATGGATCAAAAACTATGGGACATTTATACAATGGAATTCTATGAAGCAGAAAGAAAGAAGAATCTCCTACCCTTTGCAACAACATGGATGGAACTGGAGAGAATTATGATAAGTGAAATAGGCCAGGCAGTGAAAGGCAAATACCATATGATCTCACCTGTAAGTGGAACTTAATCAACAAAACAAACAAGCAAGAAAAATATAACCAGATACATTGAAATTAAAACAAACAGACAGTAACCAGAGGGTAAATCGGAGGGGAGTTAGACACTAAAAAGTTAGAGTTAAAAAGTTAGACACTAAACTTTAAGAAATAAAGTTTAAGAATGCAAATTAAGGGAAAAATAATAACATTTTTTACCTGTTAGATTACACAAAAAAAATTAGATTATTACCTTTTATACAAAATTTAAAACGCAATAACATTCATAGATGATGAGAATAAGTCACAGTCAGACTTTGAAATTTGAGGACGAATTGCTACACTGTAGAGGAAATCACCTAGAAATGTGTATTAGAATGTAAAATATGCATACTTCTGAACTAGCGATACTACTTTTTGTATGAAGGTATTTGTTGCAGCATTATTTGTCACAGTAAAAACCCAGAAATATGTGAAATGTATACAACTGTGGCTAAATAATAAAAAATATTGACTATAAAAATATATAATTTAAATGTATATGTAAATACTGGAGGGATGACCTTGAATTAAATATAAAAAGTTAGAGTAAAAAACAAAAAATTTCTTCACTCTAAAATGTTGGCTAGGTTATAAAATTTAGCAAAATTATTGGGTTGTTTGTATACAGTGAGAGAGATTATGTTATTTCAATTATCTGAAAAACTTCCCTCTCATTTACCAGAAAAATCTAAATCTGCCATTATTTTTGTCTTCTTTTATGCTAATGCGTGTTACTGCTTTTGAATTATTATCAACTGGGTGTGTCGTGAACATGGGAAGGGATTTGTAATATCTACACATATACATATTGATTGGGGGAAAGAACTCAATTTAGAAGGTGTTTCAAGTATATAGGAATTTTATACAAGACATTTATGATATTAATATATTAAAAGAACGATGTACTTTTTAAAAATTGCTTTACTGTTGTTCAAGTACAATGGTCTGCATTTACTCCCTCCAGCCCTCTCCAGCCTAGCCATCCCCACCTTTCTTCCTTGATTCAACTCCCGCCCTTGGTTTTGTCCATGAGTCCTTTATAGTTGTTCCTGAAAACACTCCCCATTTTTCCTCCCATTATCCCCTCCCATCTCCCCTCTGGTTACTCTTCCTTTGATCTTACTTTCAATGTGACTGGTTATTATTTCTATGCATGTTTGTTTTGCTGATTAGGTTCCACTTAAAGGTGAGATCATATGGTATTTGTCTTTCACTGCCTGGCCTGTTTCACTTAGCATAGTGCTCTCCAGTTCCATCCACGCTGTTGCAAAGGGTAGGAGCTCCTTCTTTCTTTCTGTTGCCAAGTATTCCAATATGTAACTGTACCATGTTTTTTGACCCACCCATTTACTGATGGGCACTTGGGTTGCTTACAGCACTTGGCTATTGCAAATTTTGCTGCTATGAACACTGGGGTGCATAGGTTCTTTTGAATGAGTGTTTCAGTATTCTTAGAATATAACCCTAGCACTGCAATTACCAGGTCAAAAGGCAGTTCCAATTTTAGTTTTCTGAGAAAATTCCATGTTTTCCACAGTGGCTGCACCAGTCTGCATTCCCACCAACAGTGCACTAGGGTTCCCTTTTCTCCACATCCTCTCCAATACTTGTTGTTTGTTGAATTGTTTATGATGGCCATTCTGACTGGTGTGAGTGGTATCTCAATGTGGTTTTCATTTGCATCTCTCTGATGGTTAGTGATGCTGAGCATCTTTTCATATGTCTCTGGTCCCTCTATGTGTCCTCCTTGCAGAAGTGTCTCTTCAGGTCTTTTGCCCATTTTTTAATTTGATTGTCTTCCTGGAGTGGAGTTGTGTGAGTTCTTTATATATTTTGGAAATCAATCCCTTTCCTGGGATATCATTGGCAAATATGATTTCCTATATAGTTGTTACTCTTTTCATTATCATGCTGTCTTTTTTTGGCCATGCAGATGCTTTTTATTTTGTTAAGATCCCTCATGTTTATTTTTTCCTTTACATCTCTTGCTCTAAGACATATGTGAAAATATTGCTGCATGGAATATCTGAGATCTTTCTTGCCTATATTTTTCATTAGGAATTTTATGGTGTCATAACTTATAGTTAAGTCTTTTATCCACCTTGAATTTATTTTTATGTATAGTGTAAGTTGGTGATGAACTTTCTTTTTTTTTTTGCATGTAGCTGTCCAGATATCGTAACACCATTTGTTGAAGAGGCTATTTTTACTACATTTTATGCTGCCGCCTCCTTTGTCAAATACTAATTGATGATAGAGACTTGGGTTTAGTTCTGGGCTTTTTATTGTGTTCCATTGGGATATGTGTGTATTCTTATGCTAGTACCAGGTTGTTTTGATTACAGTGACTTGTAATACAGTTTGATATCAGGTATTGTGATCCATCCTACTTTGTTCTTTCTCAAAATTGCTTCAGCTATTTGGGATCTTTATGGTTCCATTTAATTTTTGAAATGCTTTTTTCTATATCTGTGATATATGTCATTGGTACTGTAATAGAGATTGCATTGAATCTATAAATTGCTTTCCGTAGAGTGGACATTTGATGATATTAATTCATCCAATCCACAAATATGGTGCAGGCTTCAATTTGTTTGTGTCCTCCTTAATTTCTTTCTTTAGTGCTTGTAATTTTCTGCATACAGGTCTTTTATCTCCTTGGTTTAGTTTATTCAGGTACTTTATTTTTCTTTTGCTATGTAAAATGTAATTTTTCCTGATATTTGTTTCTGATATTTCAATGTTGGTGGTGTACACAAATGCCTTTAATTTATGAATATTGACTTTGTATCTCACTTCTTTGCCAAATTCATTTATTAGATCAACCAGTTTTTTTGTGGAATCTATAGGATTTTCTATGTACACTATCATGTCACCTGCAAAAAATGACAGTTTTGCTTCCTCCTTTCCAATTTGGATGTCTTTTATTTCTGTTTGTTGTCTGATTGCTGTTGCTAGGACTTCCAATAATATGTTGAATAGGCATGGTGAAAGCAGATATCCTTGTCTGTTCCTGATCTTAGTGGGAAAGCTTTTACTTTTTCCCCATTGAGTATGATGTTGGCTGTAGGTCTCTCACATATGGCCTTTATTATGTTGAAGAATGCCCCCTCTATTAGCACTTTGCTGAGTATTTTTATCATAAATTGGTGCTGTACCTTATCAAATGTTTTTCTGCAACTATTGATATGATCATGTGATTTTTGCCTTTCTTTCTCTTTTTGTCATGTATTATGTTTATTGATTTGGGAATATTGTACCATCCTTATATCCCTGGGATGAATTTCACTTATCATGAGGTATGATCTTTTTAATGTATTACTGGAGGTGATTTGCCAATATTTTCTTGAGGATTTCTTGAGGATTTTAGTGTCTATGTTCATTAGCAATATTGGCCTGAAGTTTTCTTCCTTTGTTATGTCTTTATCTGGATTTGGGATTAGGATGAAGTGGGCTTTATAAAAAGAGTTTGGAAGTCTTCTGTCTTCTTGGATTTTTTGGAATAGTCTGTGGAGGATAGGGTTTAGCTCTTCCTGTAAAGCTTTGTAAAATTCTCCTGTGAAAGTGTCCAGTCCAGGGTGCTGTGTGTTGGAGTTTTTTGATTACTACTTCACCAGCTGTTTTCATTAGCTGTTATTGGGCTGTTTAAGCTTTCTGCTTCATCACTCAGCTTTGGAAGATTATATTTTTCTAGAAACTTGTCCATTTCACCTAGAGCTTCAAATTTCTTGGCATCTAGTTTTTCATAGTAATTACTGACAATATTTTATATTTCTGTGGTATCAGTTGTAATCTCTCCTCTTTCATTTCTGATTGCATTTATTTGGGTATTCTCTCTTTCTTGATGGGTCTGCTTAAGGGCTTGTTGATTTTGTTCATCTTTTCAAACAAACAGCTCCTGGATTTATTGATTCTTAGGATTGTGCTTAGTCTCTATGTTGTTTACTTCTGCTCTGCTCTTAGTTATTCCCTTCCTTCTACTTGCTCTGGGTTGTCTTGGTTGTTGTTCCTCAAGTTCATGTAGGTGTAGGGTTAGGTTTTTTATTTGAAATGTTTCTGTCTTTTTTAGGTAGGCCTGTATCACTATGAACTTCCCTATCAGGACTGCCTTCACTGAGTCCCACAAGTTTTGGATTGTTGTGTGTTCATTTATTTGTTCCCAGAAACTTTTTGATTTCTCCCTTGATCTCATTCTTGACCCATTCATTGTTTAATAGCATGCTATTCAATCTCTATGAGTTTGAGTGTTTTTTTTTTTTTTTTTAGCTTTTTCCTTGAGGTTGGTTTCTAGTTACAGTCCCTTGTGGTCAGAGAAAATGCTTGATATGATTTCAGTTTTCTTCAATTTATTGAGGCTTGTTTTGTGTCCTATCTTATGGTCTATCTTTGAAAATGTTCCATGTGCATTTGAAAACCATGTGTATGATGCTTCTTTGCGAGGGAAGGCTCTATATGTACATCAGTTAAATCCATTTGATCTAGGGCATTGTTCAATGTCATAATATCTTTTTTGATATTATCTTTGGAAGATCTATCCATTTTCAACAGGGGGTATTAAAATCCCCTACTATAATTGTGTTGCTATCAGTAACTTTCTTGAAGTCCTCCAAGATTTTCTTTATAGTTGGGTGCTCCTATGTTGGGTGCATATATATTCACGTTTATGTCTCTTTGATGGAATATTCTTTTGAGTACAATTTAATGACCCACTGAGTCTCTTTTTATGGCCCTTTTTTCTAACCCTATTTGTCTGATATGAGTATTACTAACATGGCTTTTTTTTTCCTGTGCATTTGCTTCAAATATTTATTTCCAGCCCTTCACTTATAGTTTGTATAGGTCTTTTGTTCTGAAATGGGTCTCTTGTAGGCAGCATATGTGTGGGTCTTGTTTTTTAATCTATTCAGCTACTCTATGCCTTTTGATTAGAGCATTTAATCCATTGACTTTTAAGGTTATTTTTGATAGGTACTTATTCATTGCCATTTTACTTCCTTCATAGCTGTGTTCCTCTCTCTCTCTCTCTCACTCTTATTTTTTCTTTTTCTTAAAGCAGACCCTTTATCATCTCTCACAGGGCTGGTTTGGAGGAGGTGTACTTTTTGATGCTTCTTTTGTCTGGGAAACTTCTTATTTTGCCTTTCATTTTAATTGAGAGTCTTGCTGGATAGAGTAGCCTTTGTTGCAGGCCTTTGGTTTTCATTACTTGGAATATTCCTTGCCATTCCCTTCTGGCTTGGATTGTTTCCATTGAGAAGTCCACTGCCAGTCTTATTGGGGCTCCCTTGTATGGTACTTCCTGTTTCTCCCTTGCTGCCTTGAAATTGTCTCTTTGTCTTGGAATTTTGCCATTTTAATATGATGTATCTTGAAGTGAGCCTTTTTGGGTTCCTCTTCATTTGGATTTTCTGTGTTTCCTGGATTTGTGTGACTTTTTCTCTCATCCAATTAGGGAAGTTTTCCATCATTACTTTTTCTGTTTTTCTATCCCTTGCTCTTCTTCCTCACCTTTTGGTGTCCCTGTTATGTAGATATTATTACATTTCATGTTGTCCTGAAGTTTCCTTACCACCTCTTCATTCTTTCTGTATCTCTTTCTTGCTCTTTCTGGGTGTTTTTTTCTATCTTGTTCTCCAGCTACTGATTGAATCATCTGATTCATCCAGCTTGCTATTGATTCCTTCTACTCTGTTCTTCAATTCAGAAATTCTATTCTTTTTCTATTCTTCTTGTTGATAGTTTCTTTTCCTTTTTCATGTTGATATAGTTTGCAGTGAATTCATCATAGTTTCCCTGTAGTTTTTGGTAATTCTCTGTGAGCTCATTGAGCTTCCTTACAATCATTGCTTAGAACTCAATATTTGATAGTTGAGTTTCCTCTATTTCATTTAGCATTCTTTCTGAGGCTTCCTCCTTTTCTTTCATTTAGGGTTTGTTTCTTTGTCTTCCCACTGTTTGTGAGACACTTCTCGTTAGCCTCTGCTTCTTAAGTTGATCTCTTCTGACTCCATGAGTTTGTTGTGTGAACTTCTATGGGAGCAGACCTGTGAGATTCAGTGGTGTGATCTCCTTGATCTCTGAACTTGCTGCTGTTGGTCTGTCATTTATGTTGGCTCTTTGGTTGTATTTGGGTTTTGATGGTTGTTGGGTCTTTCTTTAGTGGTTTTTTCCCTCCAGCTGGTTACCTGAGTGTCACTCCACCCATCACGTCTTGTATGCTGTTGTGCAAGTGCAGACAGGTTGTATTGAAGCTGGTTCTTCTGCCTGTCTTAGATTTTGAGGCTTCTCTCTCCTTATTGTTCAGTTGTTTGTTCTGGAGAATTTCTCCATCATTTGCTGTAATTCCAGATTGTTTCTGGGCAGAGGTTAGTGTGGCTCCCACTAACTCCTTCACCTTCTTTTGTTATTACCCATTGGTGGTTCCATTGTTGGTGGTTTCTCTCTTCCAGCAGGTATATTGGTGTTCAGAGCTCCCACCTCCTCTTTTTTGTGATCCATTTGAGGGGGAATGCAAAATAGATTAAGACAGTGGGAGTATATTCTATGGGTTTTAAAGCGCCAACCTGTAGAGAATAGATAGGAGATCCTTTGGATAAGTATAGAGTTAACCATATTTCACCCAACTAGCCAGTTTTTAGAAAGAGGGCCCTGACTGGTATAGCTCAGTGGATTGAGCATGGGCTGCGAACCAAAGCATCACAGGTTCAATTCCCAGTCAGGGCACATGCCTGGGTTGCGGGCCAGGTCCCCAGTGGGGATCACATGAGAGGCAACCACACATTGATGTTTCTCTCTCTCTCCTTCTCCCTCCCTTCCCCTCTCTAAAAAAAATAAATAAAATCTTTTTTTTAAAAAAAGAAAGGGTGGAAAAGAGATACAACTCTTTTCAGAGGGGCGAAAGGATTGTGAGTTGAATTCAGAAAGCAGTGAGCCTGTGGGAGGTCAGATTAACATATATAGTGAGAGTAAAGGATAGAAAATAGGCATAATGTGCAAGATAATAATGTTAACCACATCAGTAATAAAGTCCCAGAAGACAATGAAATGGGCTAAAATCTGGAATGGGTGCTGTGTAGTATTTACATTAAGTATTGTATGGAACAATTATTTACTATAATACTAGAACAACAATCATATGACAGAACTAACGATCTGAAAAACAAGAATGGGAAGTGCATGACCTATAGTAGTGTGTTATTGGAACACAAGTGAAGTGAAAGATGGAAAATTAAAAATACACTATGAAAGAGAGAACAAGGAAAACCAGTCAAACAATGCAATTAAACAAGCAATTAAAGAATAATAAACAGAAAGAAGAGAAATTTAAAAAATACCAATAAATGAAAGAAGTAAAAAAATGAAATAATAATAATTATACAATTAAACAATAACATGCAAGTTCTCCAGAATAGCTAAATGAAAATTGTCTCAGTTCTGAATTGTTGGGATTAGGCTTGTGATCCTTCTTTGGGTCTGACTCTGGTGCTTTCACAGCTGCAGGTCTTATTGTCTCACTTGGGGAAAAATAAAAAAATTAAATAAATAAAAAGAAAAAATATATACAGAAAAAAAAGCCTCCTACTGACTTTAAGATGGCCAAGTGAATTCTGCTGGTCTTCCCGGCTGTAACAGGTCTGGGGGTGGGGGTGGGTTCTCTTTCCTCCCTTTCCATGGTTTTGCGAGGATCGGGGCCAGGTCTGGGCCATAGTCTTCACAGTTGCCCAGCCTCTAGCCCTGTTCCTCAGTTCAGTGCCAGGCCCACAGGCACCTTCAATCCACCAGTTGTGCTATCCTTGAGGTGCACCAATTAGGGGAAACTCACACACCACCTTATAGCTCTTTACTGTCCTAGGTACTAGGCACTCTCAAAGTCTCTTCAGGGTAGTTCAGTTCCCCCCTGAGTTAAGTCTTTCTGAAGACTGCTAACTCCTTGAGCCCTGCTGTTCTTGGCACCTCCTCCTTCTTCTTAGCAAGTCAGTCCTGCCTTGTGAGTGGGGCCAGAGGTGTAGCCACTGTGGTGGCAGGGGCAGGCACATGGTGGAGGCTGCAGTGGCAGTGGGGTCTCAGAGTCCACCATTGCAGTGGTGGGGGTGCAGCAGAAGCTGCAGCATCTGTGGGGGCGTGGATGGGGTGGCAGAGTCAGTCTCTGTGGGAGTTCCCTAATCAGTCACTTAGAATCTCTTTTTTGAACAAAATCTTCCTATTCAAGCCTGCTACTCTCAATAAGTACCCAGCCTCTCACACAGCCAAACTTTCCAACCAGACTGGAGACTCTCTGGGTCAGAGTCCATCGTGGCCCAGTTCTTCTCCCTTCTCCAGGCATCACCCAGCTCCCCAATTTCTCTGGTAATGATGAGTAAACACTGCCCCTGTGCTCCTGCCACTTCGTCTTTATTCTCCCCAGCAACTTTAAGCATCCAGGTCTGTCCTGGTGCTGCTCTACCCTCCCCATTTGGCAGGAGAGGCAGCCGTTGACATGGCTCCCTCCCAAGACTCCTGCAGCAGGCCCAGCGAGCCCCAGCCCTGGAGCTGCCAGCAGCCCTGGTCCCTGCCCTGGTCCCACAGACCTTACTGTCCCACAGCAATCTCCTTCCCATCTGTTTTACAATGTTTTCTACATTTTGGCCTCCAACCTTCATATATGCTGGAATACCATTGGCTGTTTACTCTTTTCCTGAGATTGGACAAGTGTTCCACCTGTGTGCAGGGGGAAGTGGGCTCTGCTCCCACCTACCTCGCTGCCATCTTCAGGACCTCAACAAGAAAGTATTAAACAAAATAAAATTAATAAAATACAAAAGAGCCCCAAAAGTAGAAAAAATGAAAGGCAATATATTAATATATAATTAACATCATAATATATTGAAGTAATGGTTTTGCATTTAAGGTTAAGCATTAGTGAGAACAAAGAAGGATATTGAATAATCATAAAAAGAAACCTGTCTTATATCTCTATGCAGCAAGAATATAACAGCTAAATATATAAGAGAAAACTTTGCAAACTGCTGTATGTGATAAAAGTATATTTATAACAGAAAATGTTATACCTTCTTCAAAAATGGACAGATGAAGGCTTGGCCAGGTGCCTCAGTTGGTTGGAGTGTTATCCTGTGCACCAAAAGGTTGCAAGTTCAATTCCAGGTGAGGGCACATAATTAGGTTGTGGGTTTGATCCTTGGTCATGGTATGTACCACAGACAACCGACTTATGTTTCTTTCCTACATCAATTCTCAATGTAGAAGACATGGATTCTACTATAGTAGAATCGATCCAACATTGATTCTATGATGTTTCTCTCCTCCATGTCTCTCTCTCTCTCCCTCTTTCCCTTGCTTTTTCGCCCTCTCTCCCTTTCTCCTTTTTTCTCTCTGTAACAGTTCAATAAACATATCCTTGGGTGAGGATTAAAAAAAACGATGTATGTAGTCAACAAAGCTTAAGTAAGGTTTGAAGAAATTATATAACATAATCAACAAACAAAATAATTGCTGTGAACATAAGCTAGTATTTCCCAAATAGAAGCTGTACATTTTTAATAAGACTTTCACAAATGAGTTCATCATTTGACCATGAAGAAAAACTTAATAAACGAGATTCTGAGACCACTGAGTCTGTTAAGAGGCCACTAAAAATCTCTTAGTACCTGAGTACAAAGAAACACACTCTCATAAAATCTTTGAACAAAGACAGAATAAAAAGAAAAATCAGACTATTGAGAAAGCAATGATATGAAAATTGTATACCAAATGTTGGGGGGGGGCACAGCTGAACTTAGAGAGAAATATTATACCTTAAATTGGGTTATTATTAGTGAATAAAAAAAATCAAGAACTTTGGGAAAAGAAAAGCAGAAAGTCACCTTAGGGAGATAAAAAAGAAAAGAAAACAAAATAAACTGCAGACACTAGGAGAAGAAAATGAATAAAAATCAGTGTTGAATTTCATAAAATGAAAAAGTATAACAAAATATTTCAAAAAGAATAACTTAATCCAAAATCTGTTTTTTTAATATATTTTATTGATTATGCTATTACAGTTGTCCTATTATCACCCCTTCATTCCCCTCCACCCTGAACACCCTCTCCCACTCACATTCCCCCCATTTACTTCAGTCCATGTGTCATAAGTTCTTTGCTTCTACATTTCCCATACTATTCTTGCCTTCCCCCTGTTTATTTTCTATCTACCTTCATTGCTACTTATTCTTTGTATTTTTCCCCCACTCTCCTCCTCCCACTCCCCTGTTGCTAACCCTCCATGTGTTCTCCATTTCTGTGGCTCTGTTCCTGTTCTAGTCGTTTGCTTAGTTTCTTCTTGTTTTTGTTTCAGGTGTGGTTGTTAATAATTGTGAGTTTGCTGTCATTTTACTACACGTTTTTTATCTTCTTTTTCTTAGATAAGTCCCTTTAACATTTCACACAATAATGGCTTGGTGATGATGAACTCCTTGAACTTGACCTTATCTGAGAAGCACTTGATCTGCCCTTCCATTCTAAATGAAAG
>CM052539.1:85838686-85933950 GCA_028533065.1 Trachops cirrhosus
TGTGCTGGAAGCCACCTAGGTGCCCATCAGTAAATGAATGGATCAAAAAACTATGGTACATTTACACAATGGAATACTACACAGCCGAAAGAAAGAAGGAGCTCCTACCCTTTGCAACAGCATGGATGGAGCTGGAAAGCATTATGCTAAGTGAAATAAGCCAGGCATTGAAAGACAAATACCATATGATCTCGCCATTAACAGGAACCTAAACAACAAAACAAAGAAATAAGTAAAATATAACAAAAGACACTGAAATAGAGCACAGGTTGTCAGTGACCAGAGGGTACAGGGGAGGGAATTTCAGGGGAGAAGGGAAGGGTTTACAGGAACAAATATAGAGGACACGTGGACAAAACTAGGGGAGTTGGAAATAGGAGGGAGGAGGGAAGGGATGGGTGGGTGGGCTGGACTGGGAATAAAGGATAGAAAATGTACTGAAAAGCTAAAATAAAAAGAAATAAAAAAGTAAAAAAGACTAATTTTGTTTCCTAAAATGTGTTATGTTTTAGAATGTTCCATGTGTACTTGAGAAGAATATATGTTGTGCTTTTTGGATGAAATATTCTGTATACATGAACTCAATTCATTTAATCTATTGTGTTGTTTAAGATCTCTGTTTCCTTGTTGATTTTTTTTTGTCTGGATAATCTATCTATTTATGACAGTGGGATGTTAAAATCCCCTACTATGATTGTGTTGCTCTCAATCATTTCCTTAAAGATCACCAAGATTTTATTTATTTATTTTTAAATATTTTAAAATAATCTTTATTATTTTTTTTATTTAGGTGCTCCTATATTTGGTACATATATGTTTACAAGGGTTATATCCTCTTGTTGGATTAATCTCTTTAATGATTTTCTTTGTCTCTTGTTATGGTCTTTTTTTGAAGTCTACTTTGTCACGTATGTTTTGCTCTCTCAAAGTTTGTTTGTTTGGTTGTTTTTGTTTATATTTCCATAGAATATTTTCTTCCATCCCTCCACTTTAGACTTTTTGAATTATTTGTTCCTAGGGGTTCTCTTATAGACAGCGTATATAAAGGTCATGTTTTCTTATCCATTCAACTCCCCTATGCTTTTTTGACTGGTAGGTTGTTATAGGTAGGGACTTATGTATTTCCACTTTTTATTTATACTTATGCTCTTCTCTCTATTTCTTATTCTTTTAAAGCAATCCCTTTAACACTCCTTGCAATACTAGCATGGTGGTCATGAGCTCCTTTAGCTTTCTTTGTCTTGGAAGTTCTTTATTTTACCTTTAAAGGATAGCCTTGCTGGGTAGTCTTGCTTGTAGGTCCTTATTTTTAATCACTTTGAATAATTCATATGAAACCCTTCTGACCTGAAGTATTTTTGTTGAGACATCAGCTGACAACCATATAGTAGCTCCCTTGTAGGTAATTAACTGTCTCTCTTGCTGCCTTATGATTCTCTTTGTCTTTACCTTTTACCATTTTAATTAGGATGTGTCTTGGTGTGAGTCTCTAACAGTTCATCTGGATCAGGATTCTCTGTGCTTCCCGGACTTGTGTGACCTTTTCCTTCACAAGTTTAGTAAAGTTTTAGCCATTATTTCTTCAAACAGCTTCTCTATCCCTTGCTCACTTTCTTCACCTTCTGGTATTCCTGCAATACAGCATCATTACGCTTGTTTTTGTACCAGTGGCCCCTTAGTTTTTCCTTGTTTCTGTTGTCTTTTTTATTTTTCATTTTTTGGGTTGATCCTGTTATCTTGTCCTCTAAGTCACTGACTTGATCTTCTGCTTCATCTAACCCATTGTTGATTCCTCTTACTATATTTTTCATTTTGAATATTGTATCCTTCATTTCTGTCTGGTTCTTTTTTATGGTTTCTATGTCATTTTTAATACTTACCATCTCTTTGTTCAAGTTCTCACCAAGGTCATCCATTCTGCTACTATCCTTGAGCATCTTTATAACCATTATTTTAAACTCTGTATCTGGAAGGCCAGAAGATGGTGGTGAGGTAGATGGGAGCTGAACCCACTTGCTCGTGTACCCAACTGAGACACCTAGCTGATATTAAAAAAAACAGAGTGGAAAGCCAACAGAATTCCAGTTGATGGGAAGTTTGGAGACCAAAGGTTGAAGAGGATGTTTAAAAATGGATGGTAAGATTTTGCAGGTTGACAGGAAGGTCCCCAGACCCTGCATTAGATATTGCGACTGCCACAGGAGCTTTGGAGGAGAGCTGGGTCATTGATTGAAATGTAGCAGCTCCCTCCCCTCCCAGAGTGGCATATTCACAGACCCCTGTCAAGAGACACCTGGACAGTTAAAGTAGTTGGGGGGATAAAGACACAGTAGGAGACACACAGCTGTCAGTGTACCCTGTTGGAGTGGCAGTCACTGGCTGAGACATTACCAGAGAAAATGGGGAGCTGAGTGACACCTGGAGATGGAAAAAGAGATGGGTCATGATTGGCTGTGACCCAGATAGTCTCTGGACTGGTCAGAGTTGTCTTTGTGGAAAGATGGGTATGTATTGTAAACATCCAGCCACAAACAAGGGGAATTCACTCAAAAAAGGCTTTCAGCCATTGTGTAAGGAACTTTACTGCACAGTGGCTGGGCCAGCAAAGAGGTAGGAGGGGGTGCAATTTGTTTCCACTCAGGGTGCCTCACGGAAGGTCAAAGGTGGGCAGCAGGGACACAGAGAATTAGTAGCACCCACAGAGACTTAATTCAATAGGAAAACTAAACTGGCCTTAAGGGACTTTGTGCAGGTACAGCACCCAGGCCAGCAAAAGGAGGAGGGCAGTTTTCTCCTAGTCAGTGCACCTCATGGACTAATAAAAGTGTTGCTCAATGAGGTGGATTATATGCACTGACCTGGCACATATACTCAGTGGACAGTGTGGGCTGCACAATGTTCTGAGAGCATAAGCTGGAAACTCAGCACCTATGATTATTATAACCCAGACTGGGCCCCCAATCTTAGGCAATGAGAGGAAAGAAAAAGCAGAGCCCAGTCTCCCTCTGCCAGCAGCATCCAGGAAGACCAGCAAAACCAATTTGGCAGGTTCAAAGTCAACATGAGATATTTTGTCTTTTCTTCAAGTGTAAGACAATAAGACCTGCCAAAGGTGTGAAGCTGTGTGAAGATCAAAGATCCATAAAGAAGGCAGAAGGCTAACACCAACAGCTGAGACAAATTCACTATTCTATCCTTCAGAACTTGCACTTTATTCATTTTTTGTTATATTTTTTCCTTTCTGTTTAGTTTGTTTCCATTAATTCTACATTCTTAAAAAATTTTTGTGATTTTTTAATTGATCTTCAAACACAGTTGTCTCTATTTTCCCACCAATACTTTCCTCTGTCCCATCCACTCCCACTTCCTACCCTCGATTTTACCCCACTATGGCTTTGCCCATGAGTCCTTTACACGTGTTCTTTCACAACTCTTTCTCTTCTTTCCCCTGTTATTTTCCTCCCATCTCCCACTGGTCACTATCAATTTCTTCTTTATTTCAATGTCTCTGGTTATATTTTGCTTGCTTGTTTGTTTTGTCGATTAAGTTCCACTTATGTTTGAGATGATATGGTATTTGTCTTTTACCTGTCTACTTCACTTAGCATAACATTCTCCAATTCCATCCATGCTGTCACAAAGAGGAGAAGCTCCTTCTTTCTTTCTGCTATGTAGTATAAATTGTGTAAATGTACCATAGTTTTTTGATCCACTCATTTACTGATGGGCACTTAGGTTGCTTCCAGCACTTGGCTATTGTAAATTGTGCTTCTATGAACATTGGGGTGCATAGGTTCTTTTGAATTAGTGTTTCAGGATTCTAATGGTATAAACCCAGCAGTGTAACTCCCAGGTCAAAAGGCAGTTCCATTTTTAGTTTTCTGAGAAAATTCCATATGTTTTCCACAGTGTCTGCACCAGTCTGCATTCCCACCAACAGTGCACTAGGGTTCCCTTTTCTCCACATCCTCACCTTTACTGGTTTGTTGATTTGGTTATGATGGCCATTCTGACCCATGTGAAGTGGTATCTCATTGTGGTTTTAATTTGCATCTCTCTGATGGCTAGTGATATTGAGCAACCTATCATATGTATGTTGTCCTTGGCTTGGGTCACTCACATGACAGCGGATTTGAGCTGCACACATGAGCTTGACTTAGGTAGCTTGCCAGGCAGCTGATTTGCCCACTTGCCCTGAGGTTGATTCTGGCTGCTAGAGGTGCCACTCGCCTCGAGGCTGATTTGAGCCACACACCCGAGCTTGACTCACGCTGCTTGCCTGCCAGTAGGATCTGTCTGTAGTGGTCTCCGGCTGTGGTGGGCTCACAAAGATCAAGGAGGAGGCACACAACATGGACCTTGGCACAACTGGTATATTAAAGAAACATGCCTGGAACACATGGCCAGTGGGGGCCCAGCAGTTCACAGAGCACCTGGGCTGGAGGCTTGGCAACTATGAATAGTGTGGCCAAGACCTGGACCCCATCCTCACAAAACCATAGGAAGGGAGAAAAGCAAAGTCCAGCCTGTCTCTTCCTGTGGCATCCAGGAAGACCAGCACAACTCACTGAATGGGTTTAAAGTCAGCAAGAGGCTTATATTTTTTCTTTCCTCTCTCTCTTTTTTTTTCTTCCCCCAAGTGAGACAATAAGAACTGCAGTTGTGAAAGGTCCAGAGACAGATCCAAAAGAGGAGCAGAAAGCTAACTCCAAAAACTGAGAAACTGAGACAAATTTCACTTTGCTATCCCATAGAACTGGTATTTTATTGCTTATTTGTATTATTATTATTTTTTCATTATTTTTACTTCCTTTATTTTATTAATGTGTTTAATTTCTCTTCTTTCTGTTTAGTGTTCTTCATTTTATTTCTCTCTTTAATTGTATTGTTTGACTGGTTTACCTTATTTTCTCTTTCATATTGTATTTTAACTGTCCTTCTTTCATTTCATTTGTGTTCCAATCACACACTATGGTTGATCATGTACCTTCTATTATTGTTATCCAAATCATATATTTTTTCTTGTATTATTGTTGTCCCAGTACTATTGTAAATAATTGTTGTTCTATACAATTGAAAATTCTACAGAGCACCCCACCTGGATCTTAGCCCATTTCACTGTCTTCTGGAACTTTTTTATTGTTGTGATTAACTATATTCTTTCCCACACTACACCTTTTTCTATCCTATACTCTGACTATATCTTATTATCTGACCTCCCAAAAGCACACTGTTTTCTGGATTCAACTCAGAATCCTTTCCTTTTCTAAAAAGTGTCTTATCTTTATTCCACCCTTTCTAAAATGTGGCTATTTGGGTGAAATATCATGGTTAACACTATACTGATACAAAGGATCTCCTGTCTCTTCTCTATGGGGTGGTACTCTATATCTCATAGAATACACTGCTGCTATCATAATCCATTTTCCTTCCCCCTCCAACTGATCACATAAAAGAGTAGGCAGAAGCTCTGAACACCAGTATACCTTCTGGAAGAGAGAATGTACCAACAAAGAAAACACCAACAGATAACAGAGGAAAGTGAAGGAGTAAGTGGAAACCACACTCACTTTTACCCAGTACCAATGTGGAATTACAAGTAAATGGTGGAGAACTTACCCGGAACAAACAACTGAACTATAGCAAGAGAGAAGCCTCAAAACATAAGACCAACAGATGAACCCGGTTTAACACAACCTATCTGCACCTTCCCAGCAGCATAGAAGACGTGGTGGGCAGAGAGACCCTCACTTAACCAGGAAGGAAGTATGCACCAAAGAAAGACCCAAAAATAATCAAAACTCAAATACATCCAGAGAGCCAACATAAGTGACAGACCAAGAAGAACAGGTTCAGGAGATTAAGAAGACTGCACCACTGATTTTCATAGGTTTACCACCATAAAAGTTCACACCATTAACACAGAGAGCCAGAATACATCACTTTAAAAAGCAGAGGTTAACAAGAAGCATCTCACAAACAATGGGAAGCCAAAGAAACAAACCTTAAATGAAAAGAAAGAAAGAAACCTCAGAAAGAATGCTAAATGAAAGAGATACAAGTCAACTATCAGATATTGAGTTCAAAGCAATGGTTATAAGGAATTTCCATGAGCTCACAGAGAATTACCAAAACCTACAAGGAAACTATGATGAACTCACTGCAAGCTATATCAACAAGAAAAAGGAAATAGAAACTATCAACAAGGGCCAAGAGGAAATGAAGAATAGAATGTCTGAATTGAAGACACAGTAGAAGTAATCAAAAGCAGGCTAGATGAATCAGAGGATCCTTTCAGGAAGTGGGAGGACAAGGTAGAAAAAAACACCCAGAAAAAGCAAGAAAAGGAAAACGTTCAGAAAGAATGAAGAGGTGGTAAGGGAACTTTAGGACAACATGAAACATAATAATATCTGTATAATAGGGATACCAGATTGTGAAGAAGAATAGCAAGGGATAGAAAAATGGTTCAAAAAAGTAATGATGGAAAGCTTCTCTAATTGGATGAGAGAAAAAGTCACACAAATCCAGGAAATACAGAAAGTCCCAATGAATTGGAATCCAAAGGGAACACACATCATATTAAAATGGCCAAATTCCAAGACAAAGAGACAGTCTCACAGGAAGTAAGGGAGAAACAGTAAGCAACATACAAGGTAACCCCAATATGAGCAGCAGCTGCCTTCTCAATGGAAATGCTCCAACCAGAAGGGAATAGCAATGAATATTCCAAGTAATGAAAACCAAAGGCCTGCAACCAAGACTATTCTATCCAGCAAGGCTCTCAATTAAAATAGAGGGACAAATAAAGTGCTCTCCAGACAAAGGAAGTCTCAAAGAGTACACCTCTTTTAAACAAGCCCTACAAGAGATGCTAAAGGGTCTGATTTAAGAAACAGGGAAAAAAGGAGTGTGAGAGAGAGGAACACAGCTATGAAGAAAGTAAAATGGCAATGAATAAGTACCTATCAACAATAAACTTAAATGTAAGTGGATTAAATGCTCCAATTAAAAGACATAGAATAATTGAATGGATAGGAAAACATGATCTCTAGAAGGAAGATTGTGGTGAGATAGGCAGGAGCAGGATACACTTCCCCCTGCACACGGTTGAAAAATCTAGCCAATCTTCTGAGAAACAGAGTAAACAGCCAACAGTATCCCAGTATATATGAAGATTGGAGACCAAAAATTGTAGAGTACAGAGAAAATACAGATGAGTAGATGTGAACACCAGGATACCTGATGGAAGAGGAAACCCACCAACAAAGGAACCATCAATAGATAACAACACAAGAAGGTGAAGGAGGGAGTGGAAGCCACACTAACTCGACCCAGGACATATCTGGAAGTATAACTAAATGGTAAAGAAATTACTCAGAACAAACAACTGAACAAGAGCAAGAGAGAATCCTCAAAACCTTGTACACATGGAAGAACCAGCTTCAACACAACCTGCCCACAGCTGCACAACAAAATACAAGAGGTTGTGCATGGAGTGAACCTCAGTTAACCAGCTGGTGGGAAGGACCCACCAAAGAAAGACCCAACAACAATCAAAACCCAAACACATACAGAGAACCAACATAAATGACAGCCCTAGAGATCAGTGAGCTCAAGAGATCAAGGAGACTGCACTGCTGAATCTCACAGGTCTTGTACCATAGAAGTTCACACCATAAACCCTGGGAGTCAGAACAGATAAATTGAAGAAGCTGAGGCAAATCAGAAGAGTCTCACAAACAATGGGAAGACACAGAAACAATCCCCAAATGAAAGCAAAGGAGAAAGCCTCAGAAAGAATGCTAAATGAAATAGAGGCAACTCAACTATCAGATATTGAGTTTGAAGCAATGGTTATAATGAAGCTCAATGAGCTCACAGAAAATTACCAAAAACTACAAGGACGCTACAATGAACTCACTGAAAACTATATCAACATGAAAAAGGAAATAGAAATTATCAACAGGAGCCAAGAGGAAAGGAAAAATACAATTTCTTAACTGAAGAACACAGTAGAAAGAATCAAAAGCAGGTCTGATGACGCTGAGGATCAAATCAGTGAGCTGGAGGACAAAGTAGTAAAAAAAACACTGAAAAAGAGCAAGAAAAGGAAAAGAGGCTCAGAAAGAGTGAAGGGGAATTAAAGGAAATGCAGGACAACAAGAAATGTAACAATATCCATATTATAGGGATACCAGAAGGAGAAGAAGAGCAAGAGATAGAAAACCTGTTTCAAAAAGTAATGATGGAAGACTTTCCTAATTTGATGACAGAAAAACTCACATAAATCCAGGAAATGCAGAGTCCTAATCAAGAGGAACCCAAAGAGGCCCATTTCAAGACACAGCATAATTAAAATGGCAAAATTCCAAGATAAAGAGAGAATCTGAAAGGCAGCAAGGGAAAAACTAGAAGTACCATACAAGGGAACCCAAATAAGACTAGCAGCTTACTTTTCAATGGAAATGCCCCAAGCCAGAAAGTAATGGCAAGAAATATTCTAAGTAATGAGAACCAGAGGCCTGCAACCAAGATTACTTTATCCACCAAGGCTCTCAATTAAAATGTAAGGCCAAATTAGGAGTTTTCTGGACAAAGAATCCTCAAAAAATATACCCACTCTAAACCAGCTCTGCAAGAGATGCTAAAGTGTTTGCTGTAAGAACAAGAAGAAAAACAGTGAAAAAGAGAGGAACACAGGTAGGAAAAAATGGCAGTGAACAAGTGCCTATCAATAATAACCTTAAATGTTAAGTGGATTAAATACACCAATAAAAGACACAGAATAGAGGAATGGATAAGAAAACATGACTCACACATATGCTGCCTACAAGAGACCCACCTCAGAACAAAAGACCTGCACAGACTGAAAGTGAAGGGCTGGAAACAAATATTCAAACAAATGGACAGGAAGGAAAAGCTGGGGTAGCAATATTCATATCAGACAAAATAGACTTCAAAAAAAACAGTCATGAAAAGAGACCCAGAATGTCATGTCATAATACTCAGGGAAGAATACATCAAGAAGACATAAACATTGTGAATATATGCACCCAACATAGGAGCACCCAAACATAAAGAAAATCTTGGAGGACTTCAAGAAAGTTATTAACAGCAACACAATCATTGTAGGAGATTTTCATACCCCAGTTTCAAAAATGGATAGATCTTCCAAAATAAATATCAACAAAGATAGTGTGTCACTGAACAATGCCCTAAATTAAATAGACTTAATTGATATACATAGAGCCTTTCATCCCAAAGAAACAAAATACATATTCTTTTCAAATTCACATGGAACATTCAAAGATAGACCACATGATAGGACACAAAACAAGACTCAACAAATTCTAGAAAATTGAAATCATTTTAAGCATTTTCTCCAACCATGAAGGACTAAAACTAAAAACCAATGTCAAGGAAAAAGCTCAAAAACACTCAAAATCATGGAGATTGAATACCATGCTATTAAAGAATGAAAGGGTCAAGAATGAAATCAAGGAAGAAGTCAAAAAGTCTGGAAACAAGTGAAAATGAACTCACAACAATCCAAAACTTATGGGATATAGGGAAGGCAGTCCTGAGAGGGAAGTTCATTGTGATAGAGGCCTACCTGAAAATACAGAAACATTTCAAATAAACAACTAACCCTATACCTACTAGAATTGCAGGAACAACTACTAAGACAGCCCAGGTAAGTAGAAGGAAGGAAATAACCAAGTTCAGAGCAGAATTAAATGACATAGAGAGTAAAAGCACAATTCGAAGGATCAATAAGACCGGAGCATGAAATAAGCCAGGTGGTGAAGAACAAATACCATATAATCTCACCTTTAGAGGGAACCTAATCAACAAAACAAACAAACAAGCAAAAGGTAACCAAAGACATTGAAATTAAGAACAAATGGACAGTAACCAGAGGGGAGATGGGAGGGGAAAATGGGGGTAAAGGGTGAAGGGTTTTCAGGAACATGTATAAAGGACACATGGACAAAACCAAGGGTGGAATGGAATCAGGGAGGGGAAAAGACAGAAAAGTGTACTTGAACAACAGTATAAAATAAATAAATGAAATAAAATTTTAAAATTAATATGAAAGGATTTGGGTTTTCAGCTACCTGAGTTTCGATGTTTGCATTATCACTGTGTTTTTTAAGGATGTTATTTAACTTTCTTTTATTGTTGTTCAATTACAGTTGTCCCAATTTTTCCCATTGCTCTCATCTGCCCTGGCCCCCATTCTGTCCCCACCTTGTTGTCCATTACCATGAGTCCTTTATACATGTTCCTTAACTAGACCATTCCTTTTCTTTCCCCCATTATCTCTTTGACTTCTCTTCTCTGGTCACTGTCAATTTGCTCCTTATTTCCATGTCACTGTTTCTATTTGACTCGTGTTTGTTTTGTTCATTAGGTTCCACTTATAGGTGAGATCATATGGTATTTGTCTTTCACTGCATGGCCTATTTCACTATTTCATGGCCTATACACTCCTGTTATCACAAAGGGTAGGAGCTCCTTCTTTCTTTCTGGTGCATAGTATTCCATTGTGTAAATGTACCACAGTTTTTTGATCCATTCATTTACTGATAGGCACTTGGGTTGCTTCCAGCACTTGGCTATTGTAAATTGTGCTGCTATGAACATTGGGGTGCATAGGTTCTTTTGGATTGGTGTTTAAGGGTTCTAAGGATATAATCCCAGCAGTGGAATTACTGGGTCAAAAGGAAGTTCCATTTTTAGTTTTCTGAGGAAATTCCATACTGTTTTCCACAGTGGCTGCACCAGTAGGCATTTCCACAAACAGTGCACTAGGTTTCCCTTTTCTCCACAACCTCACCAGCACTTATTTGTTGATTTGTTAATGATGGCCATTCTGATTGGGTAAGGCGGTATCTCCTTGTGGTTTTAATTTGCAACCCTCTGATAGCCGGTGATGTTGAGCATCCATTCATATGTCTATGGACCCTCTATATGAGCTCCTTGGAGAATAGTCTATTCAACTCCTATGCCCATTTTTTAATTGGATTGTTTGCCTTCCTGGAGTGGAGTATATGAGTTCTTCATATATTTTTGAGATCAAACTCTTTTCCAGGGTATCATTAGCAAATACATTCTCCCATATGGTTGAAAGGTTCCTTTTTCATTTTGCTGATATTTTCTTTAGCCATACAGAAGCTTTTTAATTTGATGTGGTCTCATTTGTTTTTTCTTTCCTTTATATTTCTTGCTTTAGGAGATATATCAGCGAAGATATTGCTGTGTAGGATAACTGACATTTTACTACCTATGTCAGAGTTAAATTAAAGCAATAATAAAAAAAAAAAAACTTGCGGCACACAGAATCCCTGGACCAGACAGCTTCACAGGCAAATTTTATCAAACATTTAATGAAAACTTACTCCTATCCTGCTCAAACTATTCCAAAAAATTCAAGAAGAGGGAAGCTCCCAACCTCTTTTCATAAGGCCAGTATTATCCTAATTCAAAAATCAGGTAAAGACACAGTAAAGAAAGAAAACAACAGGCCAATATCTCTGATGAATGTAGACACTAAATTCCTCAACAAATATTGGCAAACAAGATCCAACAGTACATTAAACAGATCATACACCACAATCAAGTTGGATTCATCCAAGGGATGCAAGGATGGTACAGTATTCACAAGTCAGTAAACATAATACATCACATAAAAAAAGGAAGACAAAAATGCCATGGTAGTATCAAAAAGCTGTTATTTAAACATTATACATGTCACTTTCTTCATTTGTCAATTTGAAAGTATAATGCCTTTGTCACAAATTGTCTTAAAAAATAACATGCAGGCAGTATCTCTCACCCTACTTCCTATTATGAAGTATGAAGATTAATATTAATTTTAAAAGAACATGTTCAAGATTGCCATAAAAATTTCAAACTTAATTTCAGAAATATTTGCTCAGTGTCTCCTATATGCAGAGAGGGTGACTGGAAGCCAGATGGTATTAGGGAGCAGATACATGCACTTACATGATCAGTAAATCCTTGGAGGTGAATTTTGAGCTATGGATTAGATTTTTGGGGAGAAGAGGTTAGTATGCAAAAATATTTACATAATGTGTGATGGTCAAAGGCATACAAGGAAAAATGAGGGAGTATATTTTGAAGGAGGAAATAAGCCTGCCCCAAGTGCACTAAAGAAAAAATAAACTTATTTACGGATATTTCAAAAACTGAAGTATAATATTTTGAGACAAAAACATTAATCAATGGGATGTTAGAATATTAAATTGTGCTAAAAAGAAAGATATTATTACAAAAATCTCATGACTGAAATGGTCAGAGTAACTTCTACCCATGATAAGGCCTCTTGAAGACTGAGAGATTTGCAAATAAAGAAACATGAATGAAGTAGAAAACAAAGCCATGAAATATTTAAATAAGCATATTTATTAGGCGATAACACAGTTTTCATGGAAATGTATATGATGCTTTATTAGTCTAGTATTTTTTAAAAGATAACTTTGAGGCCAAGGAGAATTTGTGTATCTAATGTATTTAAGCTTTCAAGAAAACTTTGATAATTTTCTCATCAAGAGTTGTTTTGGTTTTCCCTGGCTGGTGTGGCTCAGTGGATTGAGCACCAGCCTGCGAACCAAAGAGTCGCTGGTTGGATTCCCAGTCAAGCTACATGCCTGGGTTTTGGGCCAGGTCCCCAGTGAAGGACATGTGAGAGGCAACCACACATTGATATTTCTTTCCCTCTCTTTCTCCCTCCTTTCCCCTCTAAAACTAACTAAATAAAATTCTTTAAAAAAGTGATGCTTTGGTTTTTGCTTTTTTTAAAAATAATATTATTACATATAATTGACATGGTAAACTGAGTGATCCAATGGATTATCTATCTATTGCTGTGTAACACATTAGCTCAAAATTTTGCAGCTTAAAACAATAAACATCCATTAACTCACAGTTTATGTGTGTCAGGACTCAGATATCTCTTACATGGGTGTGTCTAGTCAGTAGCTTAAATACTCAACTGGACTGGAGGGTTCTCTTCCAAGACACTCACATGGCTGTTGATAGACCTCAGTAGATGCATTTCCAAGCTCACTTACATGGATTGCCTCACAATGTGGCAACTAGTCACCCATGTAAAGCAATTAAGCAGCACAGGAAGAGACAACACACCCAAGACAGAAGCCACAGTCTCTTTGAAACCTAATCTCAGAAGTGACATACCATTACTTTTCCCATTGTCTCTACATTAGAAATGAGTCATGAGGTCCATGCATATTAGAAATAAAAGGATCGCACAGATGTGAATATCAGGCAATGGGATCACTGGGGCCATCTTAGGCAGATTGCTTGTTACACCCCAATTCCCAAACGTCTTCCTCTAAAACCTTGTTCCAACTGGGAGGGGCCCATGTTGGAGTTCTGGCTCAGGAGACACAAGCCTAGTGTTCCCTGTGTCTCTGGGGAGGTGGTGGCCTTGAAAATCCAGTGCATGGTTCTTCCTCACTGATTCTGATGTGGACATGACAGCTGAAAATGCAGCAGCCATCTGGCAACCAGAAGGAAAAAGACCAGAAAAATTAAATCACGACTGGCCTTGATGTCACTAAGCTGCTGAACAAACACCAACCACCACTTACCTCTGCACTCTTTGCTTTGTGAGAAAAGCCCATATTTATTTAAGTAACTCCATTTAGGTTTTCTGTTACTTAAAGTATAAAAGCACCCATGATTTAAATATTAGGATACTGTCCTATAGCAGGACACAAGGCATAGGTATAAATATGATTTTAGAGAGAAGTGAACAACCTGGGATGTGACTGATACAAGCCGAAATTTTAAGTTCTAATTGCTAATTGTAATAGTCATTTTATAATGGAGGGTTTTTTTTGTCTTTTTCTTTTTTTTCTTGGAAAGCTTGTAAGGTTAAAAAAAACTCCCTTCACCTCTAAAGTAACATTCAGTCCATCCTTCTGTCAGACAAATGGATCCCACCAAACCTTCAAATATTGATGAACAGAAAAGAAATGAACAAAACACTGATTTAGCTGCAGTGACAGGCTAAAGATAGTTCTTGTTCTCTGCTGTTTCCTATCATGAGGTAAAATTCATATTGGATCTTGGATGGCCTGTGACTACCGACAGAAACAGGTACTGTTACATCAGTTCTGTCCTAAGCTTTTTTTAAAGTGTATTTTATTGATTATGCTATTACTGTTGCCCCATTTTTTCTTCCCTTTTATCCCCCTCCACCCTGCACCACCTCTCTCCAGCATTCTCCCCCTTTGGTTCCTGTCCATGGATCATACATATAAGTTCTTTGGCTCCTCCTATATTATATATTATTTTGTATACTATTCTTAACCTCCCTTATTTTCTACATATCAGTTATGCTTCTTATACCCTGTACCTTTTCCCATATTCTTCCCCTTTCCCCTCCTCACTGATAACCCACCATGTGATCTCCATTTCTGTGAATCTGTTCCTGTTCTAGTTGTTTGGTTAATTTGTTTTTGTTTTCATTTTTGTTTTTAGGTTAGGTTATGGATAGTTGTGAGTTTGTTGCGACTTTACTGTTCATAGTTTTGATCATCTTCTTTGTCTTAGATAAGTCTCTTTAACATTTCACATAAAAAGAACTTGGTGATGATGAACTCCTTTAACTTGACCTTATCTGGGAAGCACTTTATCTTCCCTTCCATTCTAAATGATAGCTTTGCTGGATAGAGTAATCTTGGATGAAGGTCCTTGCCTTTCATGACTTGGAATACTTCTTTCCAGCCCCTTCTTGCCTGTAAGGTCTGTTTTGAGAAATCAGCTGATAATCTGATGGGAACTCCTTTGTAGGTAACTCTCTCTTTTCCTCTTGCTGCTTTTAAGATTCTCTCCTTACCTTTAATCTTGGGTAATTTAATTATGATGTGACTTCATGTGTTTCTCCTTGGGCCTAACTTCTTTGGACTCTCTGAGGTTCCTGGACTTACATGTCTATTTCCTTCACCAGATTGGGGAAATTTTCCTTCATTATTTTTTCAAATAACTTTTCAAGTTCTTGCTCTTCCTCTTCTCCTTCTGGTACCCCTATGATTCAGATATTAGAACATTTAAAGTTGTCCCAGAGGTTCCTAAGCCTCTCCTCATTTTTTGAATTCTTCCTTCTTCATTCTCTTCTGGTTGAATGTTTATTTCTTCCTTCTGTTCCAAATCATTGATTTGAGTCTCAGTTTCCTTCCCTTGACCATTGGTTCCCAGTATATTTTTCTTTATTTTGCTTTTTATAGCCTTCACTTCTTCTTTCACTTTGCATCCATATTCAGCCATTTCTGTGAGCATCCTCACTACCAGTGTTTTCAACTTTGCATCTGATAGGTTGGCTATCTCCGCATCACTTAGTTCTTTATCTGGACTTTTGATCTGTTCTTTCATTTGGGCCATATTTTTTTTGTCTTGGAACACCTGTTATATTGTAAGGGATGGAGTCTTAGGTATTCACCAGGGCAGGGCAACCCACTTCTGTGCATTGTGGTGCTGCATGTGGGGAGGGGTCAGAGAGGTAACAATGCTGCTTGCTCCATTCTTGCCCTGCTTTCAATCACTTCCCCTGATACCCACAAGCAAATTGGACCCTTCTAATGCTGATTCTCAGGTGGGTGGGTTTGTGTACATTCTAGGACCCCATGGACTGTCCAATGGACTCTCCTGTGAAGCCAGGAGTTTCTCCCACCACCACAACCCCCACAGATATTTACAGCCAGAGCTTTTGATGCTTTATTACCCTGTGCTGGAACCCTGGGCTGCTCAGACTGTCTTGCTCCCCAGTTGTTCCACCTGGTTTATCTGCACGTGAATGTGGCGCCACCTGGTCCACCAGTTGCCACCTTGCCAGGCGTCCTCTCCTCCCCAGTTGCACATCTCTGCCCTTCCTAACATGCTGGATGAATGTTTCTTCTTTAACTCTTTGGTTGTCAAAGTTCCATACAGTTCAGTTTTCTGGCAGTTCTGGGGTTTTGTTTCATTTTGTTTTTAAATTGGTTGTTGTCCTTTTTTTGGTTGTGTGAGGAAGCAAAGTGTATCTACCTATGCCTCCATCTTGGCTAGAAGTCTTGCCCTAAGCTTTAAGAAGATCTGACAGCTTCCAATTCTGCACTCCTAGAATATAGCCATGAGTAAAGGCTGTAGAAGTCCTAGCTGAGGAGTGTTTGGAGAAACTTTGGGAACAAAAAGCCAACTGTGTGCCCATAGAATGCCAGGCAGGACCAGTGGAGGAACTACATTGCTAAACTGTCAGGAACGACAGAATCATTGGAAATAGGGAAACATTGTTGTTATAAGCTAGTAGGTTTTGTGGCAGGGGTAGGAGGAGTTGTTTGTTTTGTTTTGTTTTTTACTTAGCAATAGTTAGACAAGTGAGACTGCTAAGGAGTAGGGATCACAGTGTGCAGTGACTGGGTAGGAAGGGGCAGGAAATAAACAAGGTTAAAATAACAAAGAAAAGAAGCAAACTATGTACAAATTGAATTATAATATTAAAGAGTCCACAGATTCCACTAAAGGAGAAAAATTGAAATGGACAAATTCCAAAATAATTGAAATACAATGCAAAACAAAAATTAAGAATTAAAATGTAAATGAGAATCTCCAATAAAAGCAACAATCTGTCATTCTATGTACATGCCATGGTGGATATCCCCACTTTAGGATAAACTTAGTAATTTTTTCAGGTTTAAACACAGTTTATGAAAACAGCAAAGGAGAGGTGGAGGATGGGCTATCTTCTGTGTGTGTGGAACAGATTTCTCTGGTTTTGTTTTCCGGAATTTTATGAGTATTAAAATCATTGACTTTCTTAATGGTTCTCAGTAATCTCAACTTAACTTTCACTCACGCACAGTGAACATACATGATAAAAATGCTGCCTTTGTTCATTTGGTTATAGCTTCATGATTTTAATGTAAATAAAATATCTTATCAATGGGAAGTGTTTTTACTTTAATTTATGTCACACCAGGAGACTATTTTAAGCCTGAGAAAGTTTTACTGCCTTGTCCAATATCTCAGCCACTAACTGTGTATGGTTATTTAAATTCATGTTAATAAAAATTAACAGGAACTAATCAACAAAACAAAGAAACAAGCAAAATATAACCAAAGACACTGCAATAGAGAACAGGCTGACAGTGTTCAGAGGGGAGAAGGAAGGGAATTTCAAGGGAAAAGGGAAAGGGTTTACAGGAAGGAGTATAAGGGACACATATACAAAAACTAGGGGTGGGTGGAAATGGGAGGGAGGTGGGGAGGGATGGGTGGCTGGGCTGGGATGGGAGTAAAAGATGGAAAATTGTACTTGAACAATAATTAAAATAAAAAAAGAGAAAAAATTGATTGAAATTAAAAAACGAGTTCTTCAGTCACAACAGCCATATTTAAAATGCCTTACTTGTGACAAGTGGCTACAATGTTGGGCAGCATAGAGAGAAAACATTTCCATCCTCACCAAAGTTTTACTGGGCTGCCCTGGTAAAGAAATGTTGTCCTCCAAAAGTGTTGTTTTGTTTTTATTATTGGTTAAGAATTTGTTCTGTTAAATTCTACTTTAAAAATGTTCAGATAAGTCAACAATCTCTGGAGGACTTTAAAACATCTTGAATTTCACAATGCAGCATTCAAATGTCTGGTATACAACCCAAAATTACTTGACATCCAAAACACAGGAAAATCTGACAAATTCCCATGGCACAAGACAATCAACAAATGCCCAGACATGGAATTATCAAGTGTTAAAGCAGCTGTTATAATCATCTTTATGAGGGAAAAGTGAACAATCTTGAAGTGAATAAGAAAAATGAGAAACCTCAAAGGGAAATTGAAATAACAAAAATGGAAAATTCTAAAATTAAAAATAAAATATTTGAAATGAAAAAAAAATCACTGGATGGGTTCAGTTGGAGAACAGAAATGATGAGAAATCAGTAAATTTGAAATTACAATGGATTAATAGAAATAAAACATAAGGGAAAAATCTAGAAAAAACAGCAGAGTGCAGGCTCTGGGAAATGCCATGCACATGTTGTTTCCACATCAATGAAAATCACATTCACGCAGAAGCCAGTATGCAAATGTGTGAAGCTGCTACATTCATAACCATCCAAAACCAGAAACAACATACATGTGCCTCAGCTGCGAGTGGAAGCAAACTGGTTTATTCTTACAATGGGCTCCCCAGTGATGGAAAGGAGTCCACCATGTACTGAGTCATCTATAATGTGCATCTCTAATGTATTCAGTGTGGGTGAAATAAGGGACTCAAAGGCCAGGTTGTGTGATTCCATTTACATGATATTCTGGAAGACACAAAATTATGGAAATGAAAAATAGATCACTGGTGCCAGGGACTTGGAACAGAAGGAGTGGTTTTCTGAAAGTGGTACAAGGGAATAGGGGGAAGGAATTATTTCTGTATCTTGACACAACTGTGCATTTGTCAAAACTAACTTAATGTGTGGCATGATTTGTTAGGCAAGTGTGGAGTGAGGCAGACCCTGGCTCGTGGGGTCCGCCATATTGTGGATGAGGCACGAGACATTCACACAGACTACTGAGTCCTGTGGAGGAAAAGGGCGAGCATAGCTTTTTCTTTCAAGGGGAGCAAAAAGCCGTGGCCTCTGCCTGTGACAGGTCCTTATTTCTTTTTCTCAGCACATTACCTGATGGTCCTCATTTACTCTGCACAGGTTGGCTTTAGGTTACCTTTTGCAGAAAATAAAGGAGCTGATGCTGCTAATCACATCACAGAAGAAGGATATTTGCAAATAAAAAGGGAAAAGTAGTTGAACTGGTTACAGTGGTCCTTGGAAGGTTTCAAATGGATTTTAGGAAGTTACAGTAAGCACTTGCTGTCTCAATTCAGGATGAGGGAGTTTTAGCAAAAGCAAGTCTCTAAGCAGCCTAGGTACATTGCAGGCCTGATTCCCCATGGGAGAACCTATCTGTGGGCATGGGTCCTGTGCATCTCCGAGTGGGAGCTGGGCCCAGGCCATGCAGGATGGTCTCCTACAGTGGAGTGTTGCTGCCTTTGAAATGAGAATGAAGCCAGCACTTACCATTCAGAACTCAGGGGATACAGTCGGGAGACAACAAGCTTATCATGAGAAATGAGATGTGCAGTTCCACCATCACCTCACAGGGAGCAGAAATCCTCTGGGGATGAAAGAGAAACAGAGGGGCTTCCACACAGAAGGAGAGGAATTAGTAACTTCACACATGTGGTCTGACATATCTTAGGCATATTATCCACTGAGCAGTGTCCAGGCACTTGCTCCTCTCCCAGGGTAACTTCCAGCTGCCACCCATTATCACCAAAAAGTTGTATGCTTCCATCATTTTTCTGACTCACAAATTGCAAAGCAATGTGTTGAAAACAAATTCCTTCTCTTCAGAAAAAGTGAAGTGCTCTTTGCAATTTTCAAGATGTGGACCCAGTGTCCAAACAGCCACAAAAGAAACCACCAGGATGTGGCCTCAGTAGTTACACAGCAACCTTAAGTGGAACAATGAGGACACAGTTATGGGGTTCAACAAATCCCAGGACAGTGGTGTTTTCTTTGTACATGGAAGAGGGGAATGAAGTGGCTCGTGTATGGATCAATGAGCAAAGTAAATGTTTCTATTGTTTGAGTCACTTTGTTTTGGAATATTTTCTGATGTAGAGGCAATAGATAGAACCAGCTTCTTAGGTCCTCTCTCCCTAATTTCCAAATACCTAGTGCCCTCATGCTCTGCAAACATTTTCCAAATGTCTTTCACACCACATATGCCTTTCCCACATGCCCCATATAAACATTATCCTTGCACACTCTTAAAAGCTTCTAACACATGAGAAAAAGAGAGACTTGTCACCTCCAAGTCACCATCTACTTTTCCTTACATCTTATTAATCTCATCCACAAACCAGGAAGCACAGGCTAAGGGTATTACCTTCAGCATCTGTAAAGCTAGTGACTTCTGATTTCAGCCACCCATAGCCAACAACAAGCCACTGCTGCAAAACTCCCCAAGGTTGGGGTAAGGTACCACTTTTTTCCATTAATTTGTAAAGTAAAGAGTTAAGGGTACTTAATGAAATGCCTGTTCCAGTGTTAAAGAAACAAAATAGTTTTGCAAGAGAATGAAATGTTTAATTCAGAAGTTTAGCAATCATGCTAAAAATTAAGTCTGCTTTCAGAACAAACACATTTCATGGAGAAAGGAGATGAGGACACAGGGTCACTTTATAAGTAAATTATTGGTCTTTACAATGTTGATATGATTGTCTGAAAGAGGGACATACAGCCAAACTAGCAATTGGTGATCCAGTAAATAAAAATAATAAAAGTGATTGACAGAACTCAACCATCCTGTTTGTTCTTTGAGGTTTATTTTCCTTTATTTTTACTGAATTCAGTCAAATGGTTTATATATGTCAACACAATCTGAGAATTTGTCTTCACAAGACCAAAATTAATCATGAGTCCCTAATCCAGAGGGAAAAAGAGAACAGAAAACAAGATCTGAGCATAGCATAGTCAGCTCCACTGGGTCACTTGTGGGCTGAGGCAGAACTCACAGAGGCAACACAGAAAATCTCCTGGTGGAGAAATACAAAAGCGATCTCCAAGCCCTTTTCCTTTCAAGTATGTGCTAGCACAATTTTCATAAGATCTGAATGATAATACTGAAAAATTCCAGTATCTGAAACCTTAAGTTGAACATGTTCTAACTTTGAAACAGAATTTGTAAAAGAATCAAAAGCAATAAGTTTGGGATTCCATAGGTGACTGTCTTGTTATAATTTTCCATATTGATAAATGACCTTGTAAGCTATGTGGCCTAGATCTCTACAGTCATGTGGGATGGGGGCACTTGAGAGTCTCCCCAAATAAAGTATAACTTGCCTCTAAAGGAAGTAGCAAACTACCCTGGAACCTAGCACAAGATGAGAAACAGAAATCCTGACAGTACAGGACTGGGGAAAACCACAGTTTCCTGGGAAAATTTTTCCAACTATAAAATAAAAATGATAATATTTGCAGTGCTGACTTTATAGTGATATGAGAAAAAAAGAAATCATTTTAAGTTTGTTGAAGAAATATATTTTAAGATTTAAAAATTAAAAAAAATTCACTGTGTGAAATACACTATGCATTATAGTTGTTTATGTTTTAAAATAAGTACATGATGAAAACCTTGGGAATTTCAGTATATCAGGCTATTTGTATGTCTGCATGTGTTTGTGGAGCTTATAAAAGTTCTGGTTTTCTTGACTTGCAGAAGCAGCAGCACCTGAAAACTGTCCAAATTGTTTAGGTATGTGAACCATTACCAGAATTCAAAAAAAACCCCAGCATTTTCTAATGAGAGGGGGTAACAATAGCTCCTTGGCCTTGGCCTCTGACTTGGCTTCTATAAAGAAAGAGGAAAACTTTAATTCCATCATGCATTGTAGAAACCATGCTGTACATGCAGTGCTCACATCAAGAATCAGGGGAATACATGAATACCTGTCACTTCTCAAAAGGTTTCTCAAGGGCTTTCTAGAGTTTAGAAAGAAATGCACCATCGGTTACAGAGAGTCAGCTTCAGCTATCATCTAAAGAGTTATTGAAAATGAAGGTTTAGCATGTCATCCATGTGGAAAGACCCAGAGTTTTCCAGCAATTGAGCAGACTTCATTTTCCAAATATTTAGGGTTCTAGAGCTGGACCAACTGTGATCATTACAAATACTGAAAAATTCTGTACAAGAATAAAGGCAGTGAAGCTAGAGCAGTGCTTAAGAGAATTAGAGGCAAATGGGACTGGGAGAGAGAGACACAGGGAGAGGGAGGAAGAGCAAGGGAGATGAAGAAGGAGAGAGGGACAGGGGGACAGAGTTGGAGACGGGGGGAGGAGGAGGAAGAAGGAAAAAGAGAGGGAGGGAGATGAACAGAGAAAGGGAGAAGGAGAGGGAGAAAGAGGAGGGAGGAAGAGGGAGAAAGAGAGTGGGCACTATACTGTAAAAGTGATGTTAACTTAGAATGTTTCTGACTTCAAATTCCCCCTCTCCTTCAAATAAAGACAATATCACAGACTTCATTGGGATTCTAAAAGTGCAGTGAAGATGTAATCAATTTTTGAGATGGATGTTAGCATCCATCACCAACAACAACCTACCTGAGTGGAGGAGCATTTATAGGTATACCTGAAACCTACCATTTCCATGTACTTGACATTTCAAACTCCTTGAATATCCATATGGTAAGCAACTGCTTGAGTAATGTTGTTTTGTTATAACATTAATGAGAAAAATTCAATTCCCAGCTGGGACTACCATGTATGTATGGAGTGGGTACATTTCCCCTTGTCCTTGTGGGTTTTCTCCTGGGTTGTCAGTTCCATCCCATGTCCCAAAGAAGTTCATGTTAAGTGAATGGTATGTCTACACTGTCCTATCTGAACCAGTGTGGGCATGTGTGAGTGACCATGGACATTTTTAATACTGCAAGAAGTAATTCCTTAGCCAACAACTAGGAATAGAATTAATATAAATCTAGTTTTACCTAGAAATATAAAAAATATGAGAAGTCACCAACAATAATTACAGAGCCAGGTAATCAAATTGATTAATAAATTTGCAAGTATTTCATTTTTAAAAATACATTTCATTGATTATGTTATTACAGTGGTCCTATTTCCTCCCTTTATTCCCCTCCACACAGGACCTCCTGCCACCTACATCCACCCCCCCACCTTAGTTCATGTCTAATGGGTAGTACATATAATAAGTTCTTTGGCTTCTACATTTTCTATACTATTCTTAACCTCCCCTGTCTATTCTGTACCTTCTATTTAAGCTTCTTATTCCCTGTATCTTTATCCCCATTCTCCCTCCTCCCTCTGCCTGCTGATAACCCTCCATGTGATCTCCATTTCTGTGATTCTGTTCCTGTTCTAGTTGCTTACTCAGTTTGTTTTTTTTTTATTCAGTTGTTGATAGTTGTGAGTTTGTTGCCATTTTACTGTTCATATTTTTGAACGTCTTCTTCTTAGATAAGCCCTTTTAACATTTCATATAATAAGGGCTTTGTGATGATGAAATCCTTTAACTTGACCTTATCTGGGAAGCACCTTATCTGCATTTCCATTCTAAATAATAGCTTTGCTGAAGAGAGTAATCTTGGATGTAGGTCCTTGCCTTTCATGACTTGGGATACTTCTTTCCAGCCCCTTCTGGTCTGTAAGTCTTCTTTTGAGAAATCATCTGATAGTCTTATGGGAACTCCTTTGCAGGTAACTGTCTCCTTTTCTCTTGCTGCTTTTAAGATTCTCTCCTTATCTTTAATCTTAGGTAATGTAATTATGATGTGCCTTGGTTGTACCTCCTTAGGTCCAACTTCTTTGGGATTCTCTGAGGTTCTTGGACTTCCTGGAAGTCTATTTTCCTTGCCACATTAGGGAAGTTCTCCTTCATTATTTTTTCAAATAACTTTTCAAGTTCTTGCTCTTCCCCTCCTCCTTCTGGTACCCCTATGATTTGGATGTTGGAACACTTAAAGTCGTCCTGGAGGTTCCTAAGTTTCTCCTCATTTTTTTGAATTCTTGTTTCTTCATTCTGTTCTGGTTGAATGTTTATTTCTTCCTTCTGGTCCAAACCATTTATCTGAGTCCTGGTTTTCTTCCCATCACTGTTGTTTCCTTGAGCATTTTTCTTTAATTCATAGCCTTCACTCTTCCCTCTATTTTGCGACCATAATCAACCATTTCTGTGAGCATCCTGATTACTAGTGTTTTGAACTCTGCATCTGATAGGTTGGCAATCTCTTCATCACCTAGTTCTATTTTCTCCTGGAGCTTTGATCTGTTCTTTCATTTGGGCCAGTTTTTTTGTCCTAGTGCACCTGTCACATAGTAAGAGGTGGAGACTTAGGTATTCACTAGGGCACGGTAACCCCCATTGCTGTATTGTGGTGCTGTATGTGGGGGCGGGGTCCAAAAGGAAACTATGCCACTTGCTGGACTCTCAGCCTGATTTCAGTAACTTCCTCTGCTAACCACAAGCAAATTGGGGCTTTCTGGTGCTGATTCATGGGTGGGTGGGTTTGTGTATATTTTAGGACCCTGTGGGTCTCTCTAGTGAATTCTCCTGTGAGGCTGGGATTCTCCCACCTCCTCAACTCCCAGAGGTTTTCTCAGTCAGAAGTTTTGAGGCTTTATTTTCCCTCACTGGAATCCTGGGTTGTGTGGTCTATCTCACTTCCAAGTTTTTCCTGTGAGTTTATCCACATGCAAATGTGGGACCATCTGCTTGGTTAGCCACCACCTCACCTACCTGATTTTCCAGCCACCACCTTGCTGAGAGTTCTCTCCACCCCAGTTGTCTGTTTCTGTTTCTTCTACCAGTCTGGATGAATGTTTCTTCTTTAACTCCTTGGTTTCCAGACTTCCATACTGTTTGACTTTCTGGCAATTATGGTTGTTTTTTGTTTTTAAATTTGTTGTTGTCCTTCTTTTGGTTACTCGAGGAGGCACAGTGTATCTACCTACACCTCTACCTTGCAAGTACTTCCTTTTCCAAAGAGCATTGCATAAGCTCAATTTCTATGTCTCTTGTCATCACTTAATCTAAACTTTCTGGGTAGAGAATTTTGGAATCAAAATAGTTTAGATATTTACCACAACTCTGCCACTTGACCTAGTTTCACTTTTGAGCTTGTGCAGTTTAGTTTTTCATGCAAACTTCAGGGAAGCCAGTCATTCATGGCCTTGACAACTTCACCATGGTTGTGGACTCTTTAGTTATAAATAAAATAGAACTATTTGAAGAAAATCAGCACAAATAGTTCCTGCAGCTCAGTGGAAGATAAAACACCATAGTTCAGCTCACAGACCTTCCCCAAGTTCTCAGCGCTGCAAGATTCTACATGCTTAGAGGTATGCATTCATAAGACAGCAATCACTCCAGAAGTAGTCATGGCTGGAGATATCATAGTTAGCAAACATAACTCCATTTGAATTTTAATTTCAGATAAACAATGGATACTTTTTTAGTGTAAGTATATCCCATGCAATCATTGGGACTCACTCATACTAAATAATTTTCTGTTTTTTACCCAACAATCAAATTTAACTGCATATCCTGTGTCTTTATCTGCCAGCTGTCACACTGATACTTAAAATTGCTTATTATATACAATGCTCAAAGCAAGCTAGGCATGCCTCAAACACTGAGGTCTTGTTGTTATTAGAAATATAAAAACTAATTGATAAAGAAAAAATTGAGTTACTATATGGTAGTCTGAAGAATGATGAATAATAACAGTAACAGCTGCTCTTTATTGAGCACTTAGTTTTAGGCATTATTTTCACAATAAGGCAAATATTTACCGCTATTTTATTAATAATGCTTCTTGATCAATTTTAACTCTAAAGGGACCACCTGCAATATTGAACTTTTAATCCAATACTTAGGCAGTCACACACCCTTCTGTGCAGGTTTGCAAGCAAGGATGACAGCAAACTCCACTGCTGTTTTCCAGTGTCACCATCCTAGTTGTGTAAAACCAGCATCATTTTTTTATGGAAAAAGACTCTATCCTCATTTGTTATGCCATCATGATAGTTAAATATGCTGTGTCACCCCTTTTGAAGTATATATACAGGTGGCTCTCACATATTTACAACCTCAGACAACTGTATGAATTTTTACAATTTTTTATCTGACTTTTCAAGGCCCTACACTCTAACCCCAATGAATTGAGTAAACTGCACTCACAATTTGAGCTCCTTTGGAATTCATGTGCTGTTTTGTTTTGAGAGGGATAATTTGGACTCCTGGGAAAACAAGAGAAATTCTCTCCCCAGACCTCTTTACCCCTGACCACTAAACCAAGAAACTTCCACCCCCATAGCCACTCCCTCCTTAACCACAGAAAGGTCAAACCAGAGAGAAAGGGTGAGATAAGTAAGTGTCCTCTTTACCCTATGCAAAGAAGTCTGATGTTGGATTCCACACAGCTAGTGCTGAGATGAGGAACAGAGGAGACAACACAACACAGCCTCATCTTTTAGATGAGCTCTCCTCTGGTTCTCCTCTACAGTCTAACATCAAAAGACAAATCACAAGGTAAGAAGCTGGCTCCTGCACCAAAAGAAAACCTTCCTTTTGGGTTTCTCAGGCCACTCACACAGACTTGGATAAATTTAGAACCTAGTTGCTTCCTCAACTTGCAGAGTTCTATACCATTTGAGAAGTAGCAGCTGGTGAAGGCACTCACATAGCACCAGTTAACAACACATTGTACACCAGCTCCATCTTGCCCTGACTATAATAATGGTGTCAGAGATCTTGGCCTCTTGCACAGAAAGCAACAAGTGTAGGATGAGGTCATGTCTTTTCAAAACATCAGAAGGCTTCTGACTGGCCTGCATACAGGTCTGCTTGTCTGGCCAGCATGACTTTCAGTGGGTGCACAATCCCTAAATGGAGAAGGTGAAAATTATAGAGGAAAGGAGAAGCAAGTAACTGGCTAAAAAAGAAAGAGGTCAAGTATTTTCTCTCTTTTTATAGCACTGCCACCTTCCTACAGTCCCAAGTAAGAGAAAACACAGCTTAAAAATTTTGCCATTGCAAATGAGCAGGCTGCACTCAGGAAGTGCTTTCTTAACCCCTGCTACAGAAATTTTTGACAACTAAGTGCCTTGGAAATTCGTGAAGGGGACACTACTATGCAGTTTGTTAGTTTACTCTTTATTAGAACAAGTTTAATGGGATTTTGTGTTCATCATGATGAACCTTGAAAGACTCAAGTTCAATTTCACCTGCAGAGCCCCATCTGTTCTTACTTTATGCTCAGAATTTCCATCTGCTCTCCTTTAGGCCTGTCTAATGGGGTACCCAGTCCACTACTATGGTTTTCCCAGATGCTGAAGTCATGGAAATTTTGTGACATTAAAAAGTAATAAAAACATTGGTCCTCCAAGTTATTTGTATAAATTAATTCCATTGTCCAACAGTGTTTCTTGAATGGTATTGCCCGGAATGTATGTTAAGAGTGACTAAGGCATGCATGGAGACAGTTTACTTATTGCTAATCTACACATTGACTTCCCAGACTAGAAGTAATAGAACAGGGTAAGACCAAGAGCCATGCCCTAGGCCCTTCTTCCTAGCTGGCCAGCTCAAATCTTTTCTAATTCCAAGACCAAATCATAGATCTCCCCTCAATTCTGGGCTGAAAGAGAGCAAGATGACCTCCCCTGTCATTTCAGTTGTCCAACTTAACATGACCTAGAACTCAAAGGAGGTGAGCTTTTGGTGAGGGTCAGCAAGGGCCAGCCCAGACTTGTGACAACATGGCACTAGGAGCTCATCAGAAGGTACTGAACCATAATACCAGTGTTTGAGATAGCTTCATGTTGATGAGTCATTCTTCTCGTTTCAGAGATTCCAAAAAGAAGTCCACACTGGAAAAGCAAGGACTTTCCATATAAAGTCTGAGATGATTACTAGTGGGGACCAAGTGAGAGAGAAACAAAAGAAGGATCTAAATAAGGCTGCCATTAAGGACTGGAAGATTTGCAGAAAAACATTTAGTGCAGCAAAAGGGATTTAAGGACTACTCAGAAAATTCTCTGAATTAGAACTCTGGTTTATCCAACATTTATTTGAGATGATGATTCATTTAGTGTACTATCTTTTAATGTCATTGGCAGCTTTAAAAAGACCACAGAGCAGTAGTTTACCTAGGTAGAGGCAACAAAGAGGTACAATTTGAAGAGCTCTCATATAGTCTTCTCTCTACTAATGTGCCAGTCGGATACTCTCTATTTGGGGTCAACATGTGTGATAAGGTTGAAACATTTCAACCTTATTGTACACTCACTGTGCATTTAAACTCAAATGTTCAGGAAAATATAACACCTCACCTCTGAATCAGATCATTGGAGCATTCTTTTGGAAGCAACACCCAACCTCTCTCAGATTACAATGGCTGGTCTCTGTCAGCTGCTCCTTCCTTCTCATCTCCCAGGTGTGAGGGTCAGGGTGACTGATATATCTTCATGTTTGGAGATGGAGTCCCCTCTGACTTTGTGTTGATCTTCAGGAGTATGTTTGTGACATCACTGGTCTTCAAGGTTCTGTGAGTCATCCAGCTAGACACTAATTGACTAGTCAACTTGAAGTGATTCTAGGATTCCAGTCCCACTCCCAGGAGCTTGGGCCCCTGTTTTTCTTAATAACTGGCCTCCTCCAGCCTTCAGTCCTGAAGAACTCTGGCCTCATTTCAGCAGGATCCAGAGCTGGCCCAAGTAACCTCCACCTCCCCTTCAAGCACATGAGAGGATGTGCTTTTCTCTGTCTACTCTCATTGCACCTCCATTTACCATGGAAGGTCCTGTCCCTTGGTCTTTCCTCTGTCAGCAGAAAAAACACCTTGAAACATTTTCTCTTCATTGGAAACACCTTTCTGACAAAGACACCAAGCTGGCCCTCAATATGTTATAAGAGAGGACAAAAGAGCTGAGATAATTTCTTTTCAGGTTACAAATAGATTTGGAGTTTGGGAAACTATTGAAGCAGTCAGTGTAACAAAAAAATCCCAATATTCATAACTAAGAGCATAAAGTGTACCACTTTAGTGCCTTACTCACTTGCTAAAAAGATAATTTTCTCTTATAACATGTCCGTCTAAAATTTTAGCCATGTCAGATTGTGTCTTTTTACTAGTTCTTTAAAAAATAGATATTCTGGAGACATGTTTTTTCAGTGGAAGGAGAGGTGAGATGAAAACACAGTGAAGACATTCACTGCCAGAATAGCTCTCTTTAGTGACACTCATTCCTGAAGGTTAATCTCTCTCAACCTCAATGTTCAGACAAAAAATAAAAGTAGCAGAAAAAAACTAAACAGGATTGCATCTCTATGACTAAGTTTTGCTAGCATTTGAAGTGTAGGTCACTTAAGGGAGCACACAATGCTGTACCACACACGTGAGTTCCAGAGTCATGGCAGTCACTTAGACAGACTTAAGAATGCATGCACTGTAGAGACACACACATGAGTACCAGAGTCACTATCTTTCACTTAACACACACACTGCAACATAGCACACATGATTTCCAGAGTCACAGTTCATCATTAAGAGAGCACATACTGCAGCACCACACATGAATGTCAGTGTCAGCATCTGTCACTGTCATGGTAGGGATAAAGTAAAGAGAAAATTTTAATTCTGTGTTGCATCTCAGACAACCCATAGGGCATTAACAGAGTGAGATTGGACATGGACAAGAAAGAATTTGAAGAAGCGAGTTGTGACCTCCAGAAGGTAGCAAGCAAATGCTCTTCTTAGAACACTGTAGGCATGTATGTTAGGTTTCTGTCATTCACAAAAAAATGTTTAAGTATTTGTAAAAAAATGTTAAACTTGAATAGGATTAGAAATATCAATGTCTTCATTACTTGTTACCTTATTACATCATTACTCCAGGAAAACATATTGCTCTGAATGTGATTCTAAGAAGCTAAAATATACCCCTGGTTAAAGATAGTGTTGTGTCACTATAGATTTAGAATCAGATGATTGCTTTTTTAGATTTTTACTATCACCTTTACTCCTATCAGGTATCCACTTTGTGACCCAAGGATTATCATTCTCAGTCAGTACCTGCCTCATGGTGCCATTGTGAGGATTAAATGAAATGACAGTTGTTAAGTGTCAAATATGCCAGTGCCTGGCATATAGAGAATGCTCAAGAAAGACCATCTATTATTTTATTTAATTTTAAAAATTCACTTATTATATAAATCTATAATTTATATCTTATCCTTGTTTTCATCTCTCCAGTTTACAAAAGGAAACACTAAATAAGATAATCTTTGGGAGAGAGCTGGCATGGCACCAGGTGTCATCCTGGGTCCAGCATTGGTTAAGCCATCCCAGAGGTATTTTACTAAATGCCTTATGAAACTGAAGCTGTGTTTTGGGACTATTCTGATCACAGACTCACATCCCTTTCCAATTCACTATTCTGGTATTTGGGGGTCGTGATCCGAGAATTGAACCTTTTTTATTGTTCCTTTGTAGGGGAAATGAATCCTTTCAGAAGGTTCTAATGACATATCACAAGACATCTGTTCATGAGAGTCAGGCACATGAGGGTCTTCTGTGCACTCCGATAAGGTAATGCCTTTAAATGAGGCTGAGCAATAGCACCCATCTAGAAGACTGGGGTGGGGGCAATCAATTCAATCACTATGTACACATGATATTGGTTTTGATGCTGTCACTTAGGATGGAATCAGTCTGCCAATTCTAAGTACAGGGAAAATTTGGGTGAGATGTTCATCTGGCCATTAAATGTTGACAATCATCCTTCTGGTTTCAGGAGCTGTAACCCCAATGACAGGTGAGAAGGCCCCATGGCTAGGGGACCTTGGGATCATTAGTCACTAAGGAGACAAAACTTATTCTCCTGGCAGGGGCACAGCCTCTGCCCCCTTTACTTCACCCTGCCTGGCCTCTGCAAGATGGCTGGATAGTCAGTGATAGGTAAGATTCCTCAAGGAAGGAACAACCTAAGACAGGCACAGTTGCAAAGGGGTCATTGGGGAAGGATTTAGGGGATTGTGGAGGAGGGACAAAAGACCCTCACCCCTCAGCTTTATCATAGCCTGAGTCCTCATTTTCTCTGTAAAAAGTCTCCTAATCTCTTGGCTGCCTTGCTTCCCCTGCCTGATTCAGGCCTGAAACAATGCTGAAGGGGGATGCAACCTTGTGCCTCAACTGATGGTTCCCAGTGGGGGGACAATCAGGACTAAGAAAGAATGCATAACATCCAGTGAAACCTGCTTTGCTAAGAATGTCCTCAGTTTAAATGTTAAGGGTCCAAGCACAAAATAAGCTTGTTTCCCAAGGTTTTATAGCCAATAGGTGTCACCCTGTCTACCAGACCCTGACTCAAAAGTACCCCCACAATCCCAGAAATGTTATCTGTAAACAATACCTCCTTTCTTTGATATGCTTCCCTATGCAAGCTAAACCCAATAAAAGCCCATTGAAAGAGAGGTTCAAGACCTTTCTCCTCTGAGAGACTGGTCAGCCTTTCCTCCCCAAGCAGATCATGTCTTGGTAGACTTATTCTCATCCATGGTGGCCCCCCCACAATTAAGAACTCAACTTATTAAAACACATACACATCTTCAAACATATTTCAACTCTGCCAGAAAAGCCACCTAAGCTGACATTGAGGTCCCATAGTCTAGGAGGGATGAAGCTTTTGGAACAACATCCAAGGCTTTATCCCAAGTACCTCTTAGGCTGCAGACATGGGACTGTGAGCCTTCAAGAAGCTATGGAGGAAGAACCCAGTTTGTTATACTCTCTGTTCTTAAGTACTTCTTGAAGCTCTATCTAACCAAAATGACCTTCCTATCGCCCTGGCTGGTGTAGCTCAGTGGATTGAGCATGGGTCTGCTAACCAAAAAATCGTGGTTCAATTCCCAGTCAGGGCACATGCCTGGGTTGCAGGCCAGTTCCCAGCAGGGGACCCATGAGAGGCAACCACACATTGATATTTCTCTCCTTCTCTCCTTTCTCTCCTCTCCTTCTCTTCCCCTCTAAAGATAAATAAATAAAATCTTTAAAAAAAAATGACCTTCCTAGATATTTCTGTGTGGCTTCTGCACAGAAGAGCAACATATCAGCTCCCACCGTGAAAGCAAAATCAAAAAATTAATCAATCAAGTAATCTAATCTTTTAAAAAATATAAATTTATTAAAACTTTAGATATTCAATAATTTATTGAAATGGGGTCATGAATTCTTAATATATTAAGTATAGAAACTTAGAAGTCCCAGGAGTTGGATTTCAAAGGATTTAAAGAGAATTCCTTATCAAAGGTTTTTCACATTACATTTTTAGTTAAATGGGAACTTGAACCCCTTTTGGGATCATTTTGCCCCTGAGTCATTGCCATGATGAATGTCTCCTCTAAAACTGTCTCCATCAGTCATCCACCAGAAGGAGCCATGTAGGGGACAGTGAGGGAGACCATTAGTCTATGCAAAACTACAGAGACCTCACACATCTCTGTAACCAAAGAGCCTAACTATGTTCAGTTTCTAAAATGTATGCATCTTACATTCAGATAGCATTTTTTCTATGGCACATGGGAGTCTTTTTGAAACTGCCTGTCCCTTTCAGAGGTGGTTCATCTGTAGTCCTGTTCATGCCCTCATCTCCACCCTCAACCTCCTGGAGCCTCCAAGCCTTGCGGCATCTGCTTCTGCTCCCCTAAGGCCAAATGTCTCCTCTTCTGAACAAATGCCCCCATCTAAGAAGACCCAGTCCCCAAGTATCTTAATATAATTTCTCAGACCCAGCCTATATCCACTGATCTAAGTCATGTTTATTATTATATCATCAAAATGAGAAGAAGGGGTCTGATTTTCTGAATTTCTTAATGTGATCATTTGTATTGGGCTTGATAGTAGGACCTGGTGGCGAGAGTTTCCTCCATGAAGCACAGAAGTTAAATGTCAACTAATACAAATGTCACCAGTAAAGTTAATGGCTTTACTGGTGACATTTGTAGTGCACACCTATCTTTAAGCCCCATCAGGATTCTGCACAGTATATAGTATTCCTTCAATATCATAGATGAAGGAAACTGACCAAGAAAATATCAGACATGAAAGTGACAAGAGTGTTGAAAGGTTATCATTGTTAACATTCTGTGGTGACGTTCACTTTTACCAACACATGGAGAAATGCTGCCTGGTTATTTGCAGAAACAATGCAGAAATTCCTTTGGAAACAGTAACAATTGCCGTCCCAAATGAATCACCTCTGACACAGAAGGAATGGCTTTCAAATTCATTCTAACAATGACATTATAGCACACTGTCTTGAAGTCAACAGCAGATCACTGAATTTCCATGACCTAAATCATAAGGAATCATTATTTTAAGTATTCCATTTACAAGACACCTCAACTATGTTAAAATCATAGGACTCAGTTTATGTTTCAAATCAGGGGGAGCTCAGTGTCTCCCTTTTGTCCCCAGATAAAAATAGTCTAGTGAGTTATGGTGGAGAACAACAAAAAAGGTATTCATACATTAGCAGCTTTACTGCTGTGGTAACAATAGTGTGTACTGTCAACACTGTGAGCATTAGAATGTTAATATACTCAGGCCACTTGCTGAATGCCCAGTACCTCTGGTTCTCCCCTGGGGCTTTGCACACCTATCTTTAAGCCCTGTCAGGATTCTGCACAGTATATAGTATTCCTTCAATATCATAGATGAAGGAAACTGGGCATCAGCAAAGCCTAACTGCCTGGTTAATACCAAGAGGAACAGACCAGGTTCCAAAGTCCTTGAATGTCATGCTAAGATTTTCCAAATGAGTAAATGGCGGACCATAAAACCTCAGAGAAAATGTTTCACATCAACTCAAATGTCAGACCTTTCCATGGTGTAGAACCAAGAAGAGTAGAAAATTAGTCATAACAATACTTTCTCATATATTTTTCAAATGAAACATTTTTTCACTGACAGATTGATTTCATGCAATAGGGAGTAAATATCACAAATAATGATGTAAGTAAAATTAGACATTTTTCTTTATATAGTTTGGTGGTAACTCATCTTACATAAAGACAACCACCAGAAACTATATTCAAATGGGGCAGTTTTAGGTTATCTCCAATAACCCCAAAATAATTGGCCAAAAATATCCACTCATTTACTTGAGGGAAGAAAGTCACTTTCAAACATCTTAGAAATACCCTTAAAAACACAACCTCCATCACTGAACTAAATATTTTACTTTCACATTTGCTGTTACCATCTTGCAAAAATCAGATGCTTCTTTAGCTAAAAATCAAGCAAATCAAAGTCACCATGCTCCTAAAGCCACAACTGCTCTTGTGCTTTTGGTGCAATGGGGGTTTGGATGATGAAACTAGAGAGGTAAATGCTCACCTGCCAAGAATGATGACCAATTGGAACAGGAAATGAAAACAAAAGCAGGGTTTCAGTGGCTAGGACACAGCAGCAAAGAGATATTTGGGCCTTGGTGACCTCAGAGTTCAGGCTCAGATTTTCAGGTCACCCTACTGTGACTGTGATTTGGTCATCTGACCCCCCTGGCTGCTTCTGAGTTATTGTCAGTGATGAGAAATCTCATGCCCAATTCCAGTGCCTAAGGGCACCCAGTGCTCTGATTTATGGGGCTGCTATTAGAAAGACAAACAATTATTAAAAAATGGCTAGGGATCCAATTATTTGAACAATAGCTCTTGGTGACCTTAGAAATAGAAAAGGGTTTTAGTTCTTATATTCAGAGTTGAATTAACACCAGGAAAATAGCTGGGGAAATTTTCTCCCACTATGTCAGGCCTATAGGGCATGTTTGTAAAGAAAGCAAATCACTCTGGCCTTTGCTTTCCTTCCCTTCACTTAACAAGGAAAGGAAAAATAGAGAGCAGCAGAGACAGAGACAGAGATTAGTACTGGGTCCATCTTCCTTAATATTTCTAGAACTTCCTTCCTTCTTTCTCTGCCATGTTCAGATTTTTTGTTTCGTTTTGTAAAACAAGTTTGTCTTTGTTAAATCTAGTTCACTCAGTACTTTGTAAAACTTAAGAAAAAGTGTCTTTACCTGAAATTTCTACCTTTGAGTTCACCACCCTTTTAACCTCTAAATGCCACCCCAACATACCCACATAACAAAGAGAATCAACAGCAATTACCTCAATAAATATCCATTGTCATTCCAGCTTGTGTTCTAAATGTTAAAAATATTTAAAATAACCTACCAAAATAACTTAAAATTTCTGTAAGGGATCATAACTCATGAAAAGACACAGAGAGAGAATGCTTGAAATTATGTTTTCTTTCATTGAAATCTTCAGGGTTAAGCTCCAAAGAGACAGAACTCTAAGAACCCATATTACTGTCTTGTGGCAGCTGCTGTAATCATCATTGGGGCCTGAGGAATCATGGGAGATTGAGTGAGTGAAGATACATATGCATCCAGATAAACACAACAGAAACACACAGGAAAACAATATTTCTAAAGCCTAGAAAATGTCAAAATATGAAAAAAGAAAGAAAACAAAGTAATCCAAAAAATGTATCACATCTACCTAATGAGAAATTTTAGTTTTGCCAGTAGTCTCTAAATGTGATCAATTTAGAGCCATAAAAATGATTCTGAGAAAACAAAAATAAGATTTTTTAAAAATTGAAGCACTCATTATTTATGTGAATTCCTGCTACTGTATTCACTGACCACAGTTGCTGCTAGGCCAAGTGAGAAGAAATTCTTTTTTTTTTTTTTGCTGTTGTTGTTCAAGTACAGTTTTCTTCCTTTTCCTCCCACCTCTACATACCACCCCAACCCTCCCCACCTCCTTCCCCTGTTTCCAACCCTCCTTGTTATTGTCCATGTGTCCTTCATAGTTGTTCCTGTAACCTTTCACCCTTTCCCCCCATTATCCCCTCCCTCCTCCCTTCTGAACACTGTCAGCCTGTTCTCAGTTTCAGTGTCTTTGGCTACACTTTGCTTGATTGTCCATTTTGTTGATTAGGCTTCTGTTAGTGGTATCATCATATGGTATTTGTCTTTCATCACCTGGCTTATTTCACTTAGCATAATGCTCTCCAGTTCCATCCATGCTGTAAAAAAGGATAGGAGCGACTTCTAACTTTCTACTGCGTAGTATTCCATTGTGTAAATGTAACACAGTTTTTTGATCCATTCATTTACTCACGGGCACTTAGGTTGCTTCCAGCACTTGGCTAGTGTAAATTGTGTTGCTATGAACATTGGGGTGCAGAGGATCTTATGGATTGGTGTTTCAAGGTTCTTGGGATATAGTCCTAGAAATGGAATTGCTAGGTCAAAAAGCAATTCCATTTAGTTTTCTGAGGAAATTCCATACTGTTTTCCATAGTGGCAGCACCAGTCTGCAACCCCACCAAGAGTGCGCTAGGATTCCCTTTTCTCCACATCCTCTCCAACACTTGTTGTTTGTTGATTTGTTTATGATTATCATTCTCACATGTGTGAAGTGGTATCTCATTGTGGTTTTAAATTGAAACTCCCTGATGGCTAGAGATGTTGAGCATCTTTTCATATGTCTCTGGACCTTCTGTATGTTCTCCTTGGAAAAGTGTCTGTTCCAGTCTTTTGCCCATTTTTATTTGGCTTTTTTATCTTCCTAGAGTAGAACGGTGTGAGTTCTTTACATATTTTGTGAGCTAAAACCCTTGTCTGAGGTATCATTGGCAAATATGTTTTCCCATATAGTTGGTTCTCATTTCATTTTAATGCTGTTTTCTTTAGCTGTGCAGAAGCTTTTTATTTTGATAAGATACCATTTGTTAATTCTTTCTTTTATGTCCCTTGCTTTGGGGGACATATCAATGAAAATATTGCTGTGTGAAATATCTGAGGTTTTCCTGCCTATCTTCTGCTCTGGGATTATTATGGTGTCATGACTTATATTTATATCTTTTATCCACATTGAATTTATTTTTGTGAATGGTGTAAATTGGTGATGAAGTTTCATTTTTTTGCATGTAGCTGTCCAGCTCTCCCAACACCATTTGTTGAAGATGCTATTTGTACTCCATTTTATGCAGCTGCCCACATTTTGAATATTTGATCATAGAGATTTGGGCTTTCTTCTGAGCTCTCTATTCTATTACATTGGTCCACGTCTGTTCTTATTCCACTACCAGGCTGTTTTGATTACAGTGGTCTTGTAATACAGTTTGATATCAGGTATTGTGATCTCTCCTACTTTGCTCTTCTTTCTCAAAATTGCTGCAGCTTCTCAGGGTCATTTATGGTTCTATATAAATTTTTGAAGTAATTGTTCTATATTTGTGAAATATGGCATTGGTACTTGAATGGGTATTACATTGAATCTATAAATTGCTTTGGGTAGAATGGACATTTTGCTTCTACCCAAAATTGCCATTTTGAATGGACAATTTGATTTCTAGAGTGGACATCAAATTAACATTTTGATGTTAATTCTTCTGATCCATGAACACAGTATATGTTTTTATTTCCTTGTGTCTTCCTTAATTTCTTTCTTCAGTGTTGTGTAGTTTTCTGAGTACAGGTCTTTTACCTCATTGGTTAGGTTTATTCCTAGGTATTTCATTTTTCTTGCTCCTATATCAAATGGGATTGTTTTCCTGATTTCTGTTTCTGATATTTCATTCTTGGTATACAAAAATGCCTTTGATTTCTGAATATTGAATCCCACTGTTTGAATCCCACTGTTTTGTCAAATTCATTTATTATATCAAGCAGTTTTTTGGTGGAGTCGACAGGATTTTCTATGTACACTATCCTGTCATCTGCAAACAATGACAGTATTGTTTCTTTTTTTCCAATTTGGATGCCTTTTATTTCCTTTTCTTGTCTGATTGCTGTTGCTAGGACTTCCAATACTATGTTGAATACAAGTGGTAAAAGTGCACCACCTTGTCTTGTTCTTGATCTTAATGGGAAAGTTTCTTTGTTTTTGTTCATTGAGAATGTCGTTGGCTGTAGGTCTCTCATATATGGCCTTTATTATGTCGAGGAATGCTCCCTCTACTCCCACTTTGCTCAGTGTTTCTATCATAAATGGATGCTGTACCTTATCAAATGATTTTTCCACAGATCATGTGACTTTTGTCTTTCATTTTTTTTTATGTGGTTTATTACATTTATTGATTTGCGAATATTGCATCATCTTTGCATCCCTGGGATATATCCCACTTGGTCATGGTGTATGATCTGTTTAACATATTGCTGGATGGAGTTTACAAATATTTTGTTGATGATTTTAGCATCTATGTTCATCAGCAATATCGGCCTTAAGTTTTCTTTCTTGTGTCTTTATCTGGTTTTGTGAATAGGAGATATTGGCTTCATAAATAGAGTTTGGGAGTCTTCAGACTTTTTGGATTTTTTGGAATAGTCTGTGAATGATAGGGATTAACTCTTCCTTAAAAGCTTTGTAAAATTCTCTTGTAAAACTGACCAGTCCAGGGCTTTGGTTTGCTGAGAGTTTTTTGATTTCTGATTCAATTTTGTCAACTGTTATTGGCCTGTTCAAGCTTTCTGTTTCTTCTCTTTGAGTTTTAGAAGATTATATTTTTCTAGGAATTTGTCCATTTAACCTAGGTTTTCAAATTTCTTGGCATACACTTCTTCATAGTAATTTCTTACTATCCTTTGTATTTCTGTGGTATCAGTTGTAATCTCTCCTCTTTCATTTCGGATTGTGTTTATTTGGGTCTTCTCTCTTTTTTTCTTGATGAGTCTGCTTAAAGGCTTGTCAGCTTTGTTTATCTTTTCAAAGAACCAGCTCCTGAATTTATTAAACCTTAGAATTCTGCCTTTAGTCTCTATGTCATTTAATTCTGCTCTGATCTTGGTTATTTCCTTCCTTCTACTTGCTCTGTGGTGTTTTTGTTGTTATCCTTCATGTTCTAGTAGATGTAGGGTTATGTTGTTTATTTGAAATGTTTCTATCTTTTTTAGGTAGGCCTGTAGTGCTATGAATTTCCTTCTCAGGACTTCCATTGCTGTGTTACATAAGTTTTTGTTGTTGTGAGTTGATTTTCATTTGTTTTCAGAAATATTTTGATTTGTTTCTTGATCTCATTCATGGCCCATTTATTGTTTAATAGCATGCTATTCAATCTCCATGAGTTTGATTTCAGTTTTTTCCTTGAGGTTGGTTTCTAGTTTCAGTCCATTGTGGCCAGAGAAAATGCCTGATATGATTTCAATTTTCTTGAATTTGTTGAGGCTTGTTTTCTGTCCTATCATGTGGTGTCTTTGAAAATGTTCCATGTGCATTTGAAAATCATTTGCATTTTGCTTCTTTGGGATCAAAGGCACTATTTATATATCAGTTAAGTCCATTTTTTCTAGGGCATTGTTCAATGTCACAATACCATTGTTGACATTTTGTTCAGAAGTCTATCCATTTTTGACAGTAGGATGTTGAATCCTTTCTTATAATTGTGCTACTGTCAATATCTTTCTTGAAGTCCTCCTATATTTTCTTTATGTATTTGGGTCCTCCTATATTAGATGCATATGTATTTACATGTTTATGTCTCCTTGATGGATTCTTCCCTTGAGTATTATGGAATTTCCTTCTGGGTCTCTTTTTTTTGGCCCTTTTTTTGAAGTCTATTTTGTCTGATATGAATATTGCTACTCCAGCTTTTCTTTCCTGTCCATTTGCTTGGAATATTTTTTCTAACCCTTCACTTTCAGTCTGTGCAGGTGTTTTGCACTGAGATGGGTCTCTTGTAGGCAGCATATGTGTGGGTCATGATTTCTTATCCATTCAGCTATTCTATGTCTTTGGATTGGGGCATTTAATTCATTTACATTTAAAGTTATTATTGATAGGTACCTATTCATTGCCATTTTTTCATGCCTGTGTTCCTCTCTCTCTCACTCTTTTCCTTCCTTTTCTTAAAGCAGCTCCTTTAACAACTCTTGCAGAAGTGATTTGGTAGAGGTGCATTTTTTAGACTTCTTTTTTCTGGGTAGCTCCTTATTTGACCTTCCATTTTAATTGAGAGTCTTGCTGGATTGAGTAGTCTTGGTTGCAGGCCTCTGCTTTTCATTACTGGAATATTTCTTGCCATTCTCTTCTGACTTAGAGTGTTTCCATTAAAAAGTTAGCTGCTAGTCTTATCAGGGCTCCCTTGTATGGTACTTCCTGTTTCTCCCTTGCTGCCTTTAAAATTCTCTCTGTGTCTTGGAATTTTGCCATTTTAATTATAATGTGTCTTGAAGTGGGCACTTTGGGTTCCTTCTGAATGGGACTCTCTGTTTCCTGGATTTGTGTGAGTTTTTCTGTCATGAAATTAGGGAAGTTTTCATCATTTCTCTTTCAAACAGGTTTTCTATTCCTTGCTCTTCCTCTTTTCCTTCTGTTATCCCAGTTATACAGATATTATTACATTTCATGTTGTCTTGAAGCTCCCTTACTGTCTCTTCATTCTTTGTGTGTCTCATTTCCTTTTTTTGCTCTATCTGGGTGTGTTTTTGTGCCTTGTCCTATAGCTCACTGACATGGTCCTCTTCTTTATCCAGTCTGCTTGTAATACTTTCTAGTATGTTGGGGTTTTTTTTTCAGAGATTTTATTGTTAATTTCCTCTTGGTTTTTGTTTATAGTTTCTATTTCCTTTTTCATGCTGATGTAGTTCTCACTCAGTTCCTTAGACTTGTCTGTGAGTTCCTTGAGCATCTTTATAACCATTATTTTGAATTCTATATCTAATAGTTTGGTTACCTCCATTTCATTTAGCTCTTTTAATGGGAAGTTTTTCATTCCTTTTGATTGCATGTTCTTTTTTTGTCTCCCTATTTTAGGTGACTCCTTTTTTTGTATTTTCACTTCCTGATGTTTTGCTTTGCTAGCTGTCTTTGTAGGGTGAACTTCTATGGTAGGAATTCTATGGGATTCAGTGGTGTGGTCTCTTTGATCTCCTTGTATGGACGCTCTAGATTTGTCCTTTCTTCTATTTGTGTGGGCTCTCTTGTTGTATTTGGGTTTTTACCTTTTTGTGGTTCCATTATTGGTGTTTTCTCTCCTCCAGCAAACATACTGACATTTGCAGGTCCCAGCTGTTCTTGTATGTGATAAGTGGCAGGGGGTAGGCAAAATGGATTAAGACAGTGGGAAAGTATTTTATGGGATTTAAAGTTCCAGCAAGAAGAGAAGAGGGAGGAGATTCTTTGTATAAGTATAGCATGATGTGTGACATTTTACCTAAACTAACCAGTTTTCATAAAAGGTGAAAGACAGATAAGACTCTTGTTAGAGTGGAGGATGATTGTGAGCTGAATCTAGAAAACAGAGCACTTGTGCAAGGTTAGGTGATGAGATATAGGGAGAGTAAATGATACAAAGTAGGAATAGTGTGAGAGAGAACAGACTTATCCATAGCGATAATAATACTCAGGATTACAATGATTCAGGCTAAGACAGGGGAGGTTGCTGTGTAGTATGTACAATTGTATGGAACAACAATTGTTTACAATAGTACTGGAACAACAATAATATGACAAGAAATATATGATTTGGATAACCAGAAGAGAAAGTACCTGATCAAGAATGTGTTTTATTGGAACACAGGTGAAATGAAAGAAGGAAAATTTAAACACACTATAGAATAAAGAAAATGAGTCAAACAATGCAATTAAACTGAGAATTAAAATGAGGAAAACTAAACATAAGGAAGAGAAATAAAAAATACTAATAAAATAGAAGTAAAAATAATGAATAGATAATAATAATACACATAAATAATAAAAGGCCAGCTCTATGGGATAGCACAGTGACATTTGTCTCAGTTTCTCAATTTTTGTGGTTAGCCTTGCACTTCCCATTTGCATCTGTCTCTGGACCCTTCATAACTCCCTGTCTTATTGTCTTACTTGAGGGAAGAATAAAAAGGGAAAAAAAGAGAAAGGAACAATAAGAAAGAAAAAGAAAAAGCCTGTTGCTGACTTTAAACCTGTTCAGTGAGTTCTGCTGGTCTTCCTGGATGCCACAGGAAGAGGGGGTTGGGCTTCACTTTTTTCCCTTCCTATGGTTTTGAGAGGATGGGGACCAAGTCTGTGCTGCAATATTCACAGTTTTCCAGCCTCTGACCCAGGTCCTCTGTGAGCTGCCAGGCTCCAATCAGCCACTCAGTCTCTGGGCACACAGCGTGAGTCAAGTTCAGACATGTAGTTCCATTCAGCCACTCAGTCTTGGGCTTGTGGTTCCAATCAATCCCTCAGTCTCTGGGTGAGCAGTGAAAGACCAGCTCAAGCACACAGTTGCACTTAGCTACTCAGTCTCTGGGCAAGTGCAGCTCAAATCACCCTCAGGATGAGCCAGCCACTGCTGGAGAGTTCCTTAGAAACAGCTGCCCCTGCCATTCCTAACAAGCACCCAGCTTTTCACACAGCCCAACTTTTTAACCAGTTGAGACTATCTGAGTCAGGGTCTGACATGGCCCAGCTCCTCCTTTTTCCAGGTGTCATGTAGCACCCCAATTTCTCTGGTGCCACCGTCCACAGTTCTATCAGATGTATACTGACTCTGTGTATCTCCCACTTTGTCTCTACTCCTTCCAGAAACTTCCAGCATCCATGTCCTGCCTGGTTCCAGGCCGCCCTCCCTGCTCTGGTAAGGAAGGGAGAAGGTGATCTAACTGTCCTACCTATATCCTGCAGCAGGCACTGGACAGGGGGCTACAGTATCCTTGGTCCCTGTGCAGATCCCAGGGACCTTACCATCCCCGTGCAATCTCCTCATCATCTGTTTTTCAATGTCCTCTGCAATATTTGACCTCCAAACTTCATATAAGCTGTGATTGCATTGGCTGTTCACTTTGTTCCTCAGAAGATCGGCTAGGTATTCCAGGTGGGCACAGGGAGAAGTGGGCTCCACTCCTACCTACCTTGCCTCCATCTTCCTAAATCTCAAGAAGAAATTCTTATAGGGCACTTACTATGGGTCAAGTTCTTGCTAAACACTTGTCATGAATTCACCCTGGTTGCCCTTATGACCAGGTAGCAGAATAATTCTGAAACATGAGCAGAACAGGAAATGAGCATCAGGAATCTGGACAGTAGAGAAGAGAGGCATGCATAGAGGGTAGAAAGTAAGGAAGTGGATGTTAGTGAGGATGGCTGTTGTGGAAGTTCATGGAAGGTGACTTTGGATATGTGCTTGGAGGTTAGATTCCTGGGCTGTAATGCTTATCCAGGAGTAGCTGTGTTCAATGCAGGAAGAAACTAAGCATCAGGGTTTTGATACAATCCAATATCATATAAAGAAATCAAGCCTTTGACTTATTTTAGTTTCCTCATTATCACTACTGAAAAAGTTATTGCTATTATCATGGCCATGTCATTATAAAAACAAAAATTTTTATTACACCTGCCCCCACTTCTCCTCTGAAAGGGACACAGAGAAAAATTTTCATTTAAATTTTTTCAATTTTTAAATTACAGTTTACTTACAATATTATACTAGTTTCAGATGTATAACATAATTTTTAGACTTTTATATAACTTGTGAAGTGAACCACCCATAAGTCATGTACCCACCTGGCACCATACACAGTTATTACAATATTACTGATTGTATTCCCTATGCTGTACTTTATAGCCCTGTGACTATTTTTAATTTTTTATTTTTATTTATTGATTTTAGAGAGAGAGAAAATCATCAATCTGTTGTTCTACTTATTCATTCATTCACTGGTTGTTTCCTGTATGTGCTCAGACTGGGGATCAAACCCACAACCTTGATGCATCAGGAAAATGTTGTAACCAAGTGAACTACACTGCCAGAGCCCTACAACTATATTTATACATGGCAGTTTGTACTTCTTAAAACTTTTCACTTTTTATTGAAACAGTTAATCAACACATTCTCAAGCATCCTTCATATAGTGGTCTTGATTCCACTGAGGAGTGGCTGAGCTCCCCATTTCTGTCCTCAGGGTCTCAGCTCAGGAGGAGGCAGCCAAGCCAGCAGTGCTGGGAGGGGAACCCAGGGCACCAGCAAGCACAAAGGGGTATAGAAGGATCTCCTCATTGATACCTTTTCACCCTACAACAGCAGCAGCTGACAATGACTCCCTCAGTTCCTTCCCAGCAAATCACAACAGAAAGACAATATATGCATGCATGAAAACACTGCATTGCCATGCCAAATGCAGAACAAAAGAAGGAAAATCCTATCAAATACATGCAAAACACATAATAGACTAAGTGTTCTTGTCAAGAAACAAAATTAATTCATTTTTTTGTTAAATGAATGATTCCTGGAGAATAAAATACCTAATATTTTACTAGGTTTTGTTTTATGCTTCAATTGTCTCTTTGTTTTACTAATTAATAAATATAAAGCATTCTGAAGATTAAAATGACTAAACAGTGCTTATTGTTCCTAAACTGAGTAGGGAAATAATTTCTGGAAAAGAAAATTAAAATGGGTTGGTTGAACAGGAGATAGTACTATTGCAACTTTTTTCCAACTAGACTAAGTTTAGTATATTATAAATGGCTCAAAGAAAGAAGGTTTTAAAAGATGCTTACCTGGGCCACTGAATTTTAATACCTATAGGATATAAGAAAGTGTCTTGCCTCAGTTTTAAGTAATTATTCTGCTCTTACCTCATGTGTCTGCTATCTTATGAAACCTCCATGAAATGCATAATTACAGTGCAGATGAGCTTGCTTTACTAGGCTTGGCAAGACATCTCACAGGAGACCTGTGGCCTCCTTCAGGGGAGAAACGGGCCCACCCACTTTTCCCACCCCAGGCCTAGCACAGCACCTGCAGCAAGGCACACAATCCACACCTCGTCACTGGATCAGTCATGGAAGAACATCCTAATCATGTCAACCTCAGTTATCTTGGGAGGGGGAAGCAGGGTCATTGCCAGGTACCAGTTCTTATGGCTAAGGCTGTAGATCAGACCCCCAACATGTTTCTTTAGGATTTCCTCATTATACTCTTGGACTGAATCCCAAGTTCTAGCTTCAAGCCCCTCTGACTCTCACCCTACTAACAGACCAGAGCAGTATTTTTGTGGTGCCATTTGTTGAAGTCTTTCTGTTGTTTTCAGAACCACTGTAGAGTCTTCTCCTTCCATAGTTAGAGGACAGGCTTACAGTAATGATGTTCCAGGTGAGACAGCACTTCAGGTAAAGTGTCAGGGAAGACATGTGAAATGTCTTCCTGCACATAGGTCTTCATAGCAAAAGGAAGGTGTCAACACCAAGAACTTACTGAGCAGGGGGACCCAGTATCAGAGTGAAGAACTTGACAGTCATTGCAGTAGGATAAAGGTAGTGGAGAAGGAAGAAGGAGACAGTGCATCTCAGCTACATTTCAGTACCAGGCAGTAGGCTTGAAGGCTGCTGACAAGAGGCAGCATGCCATCAGACTTTTCTTCCTCCTTACTTTATTCCTTCTAGAGGTGACTGCAAGGAAAGCTGTACTAATGTGGAGCAATGCCAAGGGGATGGGGCCTAAAATCTGAGTATGGCTCCTATGGGATTACACAGCACCCTGACCACTTGGTCTATTGTTACCACACAAACCCCATAAACACTCTCCATTGTTTTTGAAGACTTTCAAAATATTCAGACTAATATGTGAAATCTAATGAAAAAACTGAACTAATAAGGAAAAGAGGTACAGACTCATAGACAGAGAGCAGGGTGACAGCTAGTGGACGGGTGAGGGGGTAGAGGGATTGAACAAAAAAGGAAAAAGGATTCATAGACACAGACAATGGTGTGATGATTGCTGGTGGGGGAGGGGGTATGAGGGGACTAAATAGCAATGGGAAAAGTATGATAAAAGTTAAATAAAAATAAAATAAAATAAAATAAATGAAATGAAATAAATAGCCATAAAACTAAAAAAAAAAAAAAAGACATATTCAGACTCTTCTCTGCTCTGCTGTCCCTTCCTGATGGAGAGAAGGGAAAAGCCATCTGAGGCTCTGCCGATTGATTTTCTCCAGCTACCAACTGGTGAGAAAGTCCTCTCATCTCTGCCTTCTACGCCTTGTGCTCAGAAGTTGTTTGTACTATCTCTTTTCATTTTCATGCTGTCCATTCCTGAATTTGATGAGAAGACAACACCTCTGAATATCTATTTGCTTGAACACATGTACAAAATACCACATTTTACACATTGATTTGAATGCTCTTGTTGCCAGCTGCCTGGATCAAGTATTCTGAGAGCAAGTCTGTGGTGGTGGCTATGCCCATAGTTCTGCCCACTCTGAGCAATAGCACAACAGAGCTGTATCTTCCTGATGTGTAACAATACCAGGCCAGGGACCAGGGTCCAGTGCTTGGTAAAAACTCTCCCCAAAATGTAGCAGCATAACACAACAGATGTGCCTATCATAGTGCTGTGGATGAGCAATTCAGGAGTGGCTCAGCTAGGTGGTTCTGGCTCAAGATCCCTTTTGAAGTTGTAGTCAGGCTGTGGTTACCTGAAGGCCAGGTTTTATGGAAGGAGTCCTGATAGTTTCAGCATATGCTGTTAAAGAGGGGGTTGGGGAAAAGGACATAGGTCTAGAAAAGTAGGTTCTCCCCAGGTTATAGTGCTTCTCTCGTGTCCACTCTGTGGGCAGTGGTGGCACTTCTGGAAGTGGCACTGTCATGCTGCATCTTGGGAAATAAGTTGCTGGCTCCATGGAAACTGGACAGGGAATGGATCAGACCTTTCCAGAGACAAGGGGGAACCAGGTCTTTAATGATGACCCATGGCAAAATGGAAGACAATACAAAGCATTAAGACTCAATGATTAGATGTTGCAGATGAGGAAAAGAGGATAATCTCAAAAACACGTACTTAATTTGACACACCCAGAGAGGCCTAGCACTTCCCAAGTGTCTAGTATACGATGATGCTTCTAGAACTAGGTCTTTGCTGACCATGGTTCCCACCCAAAGAAAGCTGCTCCAGGCACCTGTACTGGTCATGTCCCTAAAGCTTCAAGTGGTAAAAGTAACATCCTAATGGTTGCTCAAACCATTCTTACAAATGTCCTAATAAAAGCACATTTGTCTATGGGTGAAATGATTTAGAATCAGTAAAGTCAATATTTAATTTGGAGCTAGTTGGGGAAGTGGAATTTTCTGTGGAGAATCAGAGCTGTCACCAGGCACGGTGACTTGGAACAAAAGACTGACTCCTGCATTTGGAGAAGACAGTACTGTTGGGTTTTGGTAGTAATCTGGGATGGGAAAAGTGACAAATTCACCAGCAAAGGCTGTGCACCAAGATCCTGGTTAGACAATCCTTCCATAAATGTCATCCCACCACTGACAGAGCCATCTGACTTTATTGAACCTAACTTGACCCTCCATGGAGCAACCCAGCCCCAACTTGCTCTTTACAATATAAGATTGCCTTCAAGATTTGTGATTCCTTTTTGTTCTTTTTTTTGTTTCTAGAAAAATAATTTGGATATGGAAAATATGTTATTTTGTTTGACTTGTATGCACAGCATCTCAGGAATGGCCTTGGAGCTTCCACTACCTTCTGTCAGTTAAGACAGTTTCTAACAAGTGAAAAGACAAGACTGGCACCACTGAGCCCCAATAATAAAACAATAAGTGCCTGCTGCCAATTATCTACCCTCTTTTTATATGACAAAGATTAATATTTTATATAATAATTTGCAATATTGATCATATAGTGAAAGGACAATATTTTCAATATATTGGGTTAAATAAAATATAATATTAATTTAACCTATTTTTCACTTTGTTTAATGTGAGTACTAGAAAATATTTTTTGAGACTTAATTGACATACTAGTTATAGGTGTACAACATAATTCAATCTATGTACATATTGTGAACTGATTACCACAGAAAGTCTATTTAAACTCTGTCACTTCACATAGTTACAGGTGTGTGTGTGTGTGTGTGTGTGTGTGTGTGTGTGTATGATGATTCCCCCTTTTAGTCAATCTGTGACTTTGTTGATCTTCCCCAAAGAAGAAATTTTGGCTCCGTTGATTTTTCTCTATTGTTTTTCTATTCTATATTTTACTTATCTCCACTTTTATCAATTTTTCCTTCTGCTGGTTTCAGGTTTAACTTACTCTTTTCTTTTTAGTTTTTTAAGGTGTACAGCTAGGTTATTAATTTGAGGTCTTCCTTTTTAATTCATGCATTTTGCACCTGTAATTTTTTGTGAGTACTGCTGTCACTGCCTCTTTTCATCCCTGGTATGTTGTGTTAACTCTACTCTTTTAACCATGACAATAATCCCACAACACTAGGAAAAGAGAAGGATGAGGCATACACATGGTCATTAGCTTTGCTTTTCTCTAAATTAAAACCATCCCAGAAAAGATCTACTGTGTAAATTTTGTTCTTCTTTTGCCTGAAGCAGACGCTGTTTTTGTTAACGAAATTGAAGTTCAAATAAGAAACTTTCTGTTTTTTTAAAATTTATGTGGTACCTGTGAACAAATATATGAAGTACAGCATAAACTAGAAGTTGATGCATTTGTGGTGTCACTGAAGTCAGAGAACACAATTTACACTGACAGTCTTCTATTCTATCCTCCTGGGCCATTCCTAGTTTCAGTGACTGTTGGTCAGGTCACCATGAAGTTTATTCAAGGCCTCCTCTACCTGCTGCTTCCCTCCTCCATCAGCCAGTATAGACAACTGGCCAAACTTCAGAGGCACCTCCATGAGTTTATTTGTGTCCTTGGGTCTGAATGATTTAACAAGTGACCATGAGTCAGCACTGAATGGCTTTCATTCAGTGAATTAAGCTGGTTTTCTAAGGAGACATAAATGTCCTAGCCTTTCCCCAGCTCAGAATGACTCAGTCAGGAAACTTCCCAGGTGATGTCAGTTGGATGAAGCTAGCCCCTCATATTCAAGCCTTGAATGTGTGAAATTTCCTATGCATTGTTGAACAGCTGTCCCCTACAGCTCAAGGAGTGGCCCCATTCTAGTGGGTAGGGAAGTAATTCCTGTTTATATGTGCAGTTGCAAAGAATTTTGAAACATGTTGGCATCAAAAGCACATTATAATACATCATTATTATCTCTAACATTAGTCAGAAGGGGCTGAAAACTCAACCCACATACATAGACTTTGAAATGTGATAGTCAGGAAAATCTCTGATGGGTTACCTGCTTTTTTCCTCTTGATGCACCACAACTGAGAATGTCACTTCAGTGGTGAAACAAATCTTAAGGTAATTTCATGATAAGTGTATCTGATGTGACAAGGCCACAGAAAAAGTAGAGCTAAATGCTTATATACATATTTAGTTGCCTAGTGGAGTGGAGTGGAAGCAAACTAGAGAAAAGTGGTGTTTGATTGAGGCACATAGCTATTGTGGTCATCAGGGGCTGGTAAGTCCAAATGATGGTGAAAATCAAATGATTCCTTTCAGAAAACTGACCAAAATTTTGCAACAGCATGGACAGACTTGGAGATTATTATGCTAAGTGAAATAAGCCATTAGAGAAAGAGAAATACCACATGATCTCACTTATACGTGGAATCTACTGAGCAAAATAAACTGATAAACAAAATAGAAACAGAGGCATGAACACATGGAAAAGAGTGGCAACTGACTGAGGGCAGGGGAGAAGGGGTACTGAATGAAATAAGGTTAATGGATTAGCCAAATAACATATATACATGACCCATAGAAACAGACAACAGTGTTGTTGTGGCTAGAGGAAAGAGAGGGGGGAAAGCCTGGGTGGAGGCAGGCCAAAGGGGTAGAGGAAATGGGGACATCTATGATTCTGTCAACAATAAAAATACTTAAAAAATATATAGCTAAACTTGGCACATTGGTATTACCCAGTTATATATTAAATTTTGATAGTTTGTTTCTTCTAAAGAACAAAATCTATTCCACAGGTATTATTCCAGTTATTATTAAAACTGTTTTACAAATGGGAAAACTAAAGCAAAGATAAGTTGAATCATTTACTTAGGATCTTGGCTGAATCACAGCAAACCTAAGAATGCCGTTTCTGCTCACTCCCTATCCTCTTGTCCCTTTACATCTCCAGGCAAATTCTTTTTCAGCTAATTTTTAAATAATTTCTCAGGTTTAGATCAATTCAAGACTCCATTGTGAAATAAAAAGGAAAACAAAATAGGGTGTACAGACTAATAAATATGGGCAAATTAAATCTATTTAGTAACATGCGACTCAAATTGCCTCCTAGAGATAAACAACACAGCATTGCAAAAAGAGACGTTTCCTTCCATGTTAGAACAAGTCACCTTTCCACCTAATGAGTCATAGCCTCTGACTTTCATGAATTCTGTAATTCTGCAGTCATTTTCTTCAAAACATAAACATGCAAAGTTCACCTTTAGTGAAGTTAAGAAGCACATTTGTGATAAAGTCCTTTGAACCTATTTTTAAAAGACTGTCAGATGGAAAGTCGAAGACTTTAATGTTTCCTTTGGTTGTATAGTCTTCCTATGTAAGCCTGGACGGAGCTCAGAAAAGAACAGTCATATCATCAGCCATATCATTGGGGAGGAAACCTAAAAACAAATCTGAAAATCAGAATCAGCTTAATATACTTCCCAGCAGTATTGTTTAGCATTCAGCAAACTTAGGCACAGAAACTGTCTTTTCCTGTATTGATGCCAGAAGTAAAGCAGTGATTGCATGGGCTTGGTCCAGGCCTATCCATGCAGTCAGTAGGCTCCTGTAATAGTGTCACCACCAGGCACCAAGATGGCTGTACCAGGCGTTAAAATACTGAAATACTTCCATGCTGGTTAGTAAAGAGTCACTGATCCTAGACCACAGAGTGTTCCCTGGGGTCATCTATGCCACAGAGTCCCTCCTTTGGGTAATCCAGGTCCCTAGCTGGGGCCCCCAGAGACTTGTACAGCACATGGACCTGCATATCTACCAGCTAGCTGTTTGGAGATCGGTGCCACATAGACTGACAAATATTTTACCTTTAACCCTGAACTAGCTTTGAGTTACTATCTTCACATTCAACCTGGCTGCACAAACGTAAGCAGCAATTAGCAGCTGCATCACTTGGCAAAGGTAATGTAAGGATAAACTTTTCCAGAAAAGAAAGGTGCCAAAGGGAGCATGAACCTAAAGCAATGGGGCTCCTGGACATCGTTGTCTGTAAAAGGGTCCTAATACACGATGAAGTATACATCAGAGGATTCAATGCCACAGGTTTGACATAAAACCAACACATGATGTATTAAAATCAAGCAAGTAAATAAAACAATTTTGCTTGGTATTTAACACTCATAAAAAATAGTGATAAGTTGGGTGACTTGAAAATTTTAAAAGAATCACTGTAGGCTTATGAGTTTTATTTATAACAAACTTCCTGGCAACAATTAGAGGCATTCAAAATCATTTATATAATCTTAGATTGGGCAAAATTTCTATAGTAGATGATCAATGTAAATTACTGAATATGATGAAGATGATGGTGATGATAGTGATGATGATGATCTTTGTTCTACTAAGTATAAAAGTTAACATAATATTTCCCCTCTTTATTATTTCATTACCTCCTAAATATGATGAAGGCTATATATAAGCTTGTATAAAATTGTACAGAACAATCAAAACATGGTTTCTGAGAACAAATATGTTGCTTGGACTTTGTTTACAGCTATCAGAAACCCCATACTTCATTAGAAATATATAAAAACATCCTCGGTTATTAGAAAACTTTTTCAAAAAATATCCTTAGACAACAGCTCTTACAGAAACTTCAGGTAAGCTTACATAGCATTATTGATTGCTTAGGTGTATCTTCTTGGTTGAAATTAAGGGACAAATGTATATGAACTATACAAGTTCCCCACATTGGTGCTAATGTCACTGTTTGTCCTTTGGGACCCATGAGCAGGAATGACAGTAATGTTCCCACAGTATCTAGAGCTAATTTATTCAACCAAGAGTTTCAACACAAACTGTTAATAACAGTATGAAGTCAGAGAAAGAACAGCTTCCACAGGATCCCAACAATGTACTGTGGCCTATTAGTAGGCTATGAAACCAAGTTAGGGTCTCACAGACAACGTGTCTTCCATGAATTAGAAGAGAATGGAATAAAATAGAAATGGTTTTTTAAACTAGTAACCCAAAATACCAAAATAAAAAAATCTTTACTTTATATTTAAATTTTTAAATAAATTGGAAACATGTAATTATTTCTTTCATGTAAATATACTAAATTCAGGTTGTTCTCTTCCTAGTTTCTGGAAGTCATTTTTAAGCTACTTGTACCCCGAGTGGTTGTTAGCATGAATTTTGAACATAAAGGGCCATGGTAAAATCTGAATCCAGAGGCAACAACTGAGATCAGGTGGAGACTCAGCCTCATGGAGATACTAGGCTGAGAAAGCAAATGGGGCCTGAGAAGGGGAGAAAGCTGAAGTGGCTGCCACCCTTCTCTGTCATCAGTCCTTTCCTCCAGAAATATGCCTCTTTGTATACTCTTCCCACAAATGTCCAAAGTCCTGATGGTGTCTGAGTGCTCCAGTGGGATCTGAATGCTCTGGGTCTATGGCCAATGCTGCCCAATACTTTGACATGGGGAGAAGCTCAAGGATTTGACATAAGGAACTGTTCATGAATGCCTGGAGTTTCTAGCACCCAGAGAAAGGAATCACACTACAATTAAAGATATTCTGGGAAAAAAAGAAGTGTTTAACTGATCCATGACAAAAATGGATCCATGAATCTGAATTTAGGAGAGGACTCAGATTGTGTGTGTTGTCATTTGTTTTTTTAAGTATATTTTATTGATTATGTTATTACAGTTGTCACAATTTCCCCCCTTTGCCACCTCCTCCCCATTAACCCTCTTCCCTCCAGCAACACTCCCTTAGTTCAAGTGCATAGGTAAACAACCAGAACAGGAACAGAACCATAGGTGTAGAGATAATTTAGAGGGTTATCAGCTGGTAGTGGGAAGGGAGAGAATGGGGGAAAAGGTTCAGGGATTAAAAAGAATGATTGGTAGGTAAAAAGTAGTCAGGGATATGTTAAGAATAGTATAGGAAATGGAGAAGCCAAAGAACTTATAAATTGTTATTTCTAACACCTTCTATTGGTGTGTGAAATGGGTCACTCCAGAGCCAGAGGCCACCACACACAACTCAGAATACTGACAGCAAACTCAAGCAGACTCGACTAAAAACTGAGCCTGAGGCTCAATGCACCTCCCTCCAGGAGTTGAAGAGGAGAAACTAACATCTATAATTGTATTCATTTAAAACCATGTTCATTACAACTTAAGACTATATTTTATATAATACAGATCATTAGAACTGATCATAGGTTTATCCCCTATTAAAACATGAGACTAGAGCCCTGACCAGTGTTGAACAATTGGTTGGGCATCATCCTGCAAACTGAAAGGTTGCCAGTTCAATTCTTGGTCAGGGCACATGCCTGGATTGTAGGTTCAATCCCCAGTTGGGGTGTGTACTACAGGCAACTGATCAATGTTTTTCTCCATCTCTTTCTCCCTCCATTCCCCTCACTCTAAAACTAAATAAATAAAATCTTAAAATGAAACATGAGAATACAATATTACTTAACAACAAATATGTAGAGGTTGACTTCCAGCCAAGGTGGAAGCATAGGTAGATACACTTTGCCTCCTCACACAATCAAAAAAAGACAACAACAAATTTAAAAATAAAAAATAATCAGAACTGCCTGAAAATTGAACTGTACAGAAGTCCAACAAACAGGAAGTTAAAGAAGAAATGTTCATCCAGATTGGTAGGAAGGGCAGAGACAGGCAGCCAGGGGGGAGAGGACAGGTGGCAAGGTGGTGGCTTGTGGACCAGGTGGCCCCATATTTGTGTACAGATAAACTTAGAGAAAAAACAGGGGAGCAAAACAGACCCCACAACCCAAGGTTCCAGTATGGGGAAATAAAGCCTCAAAACCACTGTCTGTAAAAATCTGTAGGGCTTCCAGTGACAGGAGAAACTCCCAGCCTATAGAAGAGCTTGTTGGAGAGACCCACAGGGTCTTAGAACATACCCACCCACCCAGAAATCAGCACAAGAAGGGCATAATTTGCTTGTTGGTAGTTGGGGAAGTGACTGAAAGCCTCTAATAGCCTAGCAAGCAGCTTTGTACCCACTCTGAACCCTCTCACACATACAGCACCACAACACATTGCTCCACTCTGGCAAATACCCAAGGTTCTGCCCCTTAAAACCGATCAAGCATGCAAAGACAAAACAATATGGCCCAAATGAAAGAATAGATAAAACCTCCAAAAACAGAGCTAAGCAATGAAGAGATAGCCAACCTATCACATGCAGAGTTCAAAACACTGGTAATCAGGATGCTCACAGAAATGGTTGACTATGGTCACAAAATACAGGGAAAAAACAGGCTATGCAAAGTGAAATAAAGGAAAATATATAGGGAACCAACAATGAAGGTAAAGAAAATGGGACTCAAATTGATGGTTTGGAGCAGAAGGAAGAAATAAACATTAAACCAGAACAGAATGAAGAAACAAGAATTCAAAAAATTGAGGAGGGGCTTAGTAAACTACAGGACAACTTTACATGTTCCAACATCTGAATCATGGGAGTGCCAGAAGGAGAAGAGGAAGAGCAAGAAATTGAAAAATTATTTGAAAAGATAATGAAGGGGAACTTCCCCAATCTGTCAAAAGAAATAGAATTCCAGGAAGTCCAGGAAGCTCAGAGAATCTCAAAAAAAGGTGGGCCCAAGGAAGCACTCACCAAGGCACTCATGATTATATTACCCAAGAGTAAAAATAAGGAGAGAATTTTAAAAGCAGCAAGAGAAAAGGAGACAGTTACCTACAAAGAAGTTCCCATAAGACCATCAGTTGATTTGTCAAGGAAACCTTGCAGGCAAGAGGGGCTGGGAAGAAGTATTTGAAGTCATGAAAGGCAAGGACCTACATCCAAGATGACTCTATCCAGCAAAGCTATAATTTAGAATGAAAGGGCAGATAAAGTGCCTCCCACATAAGGTCAAGTTAAAGGAGTTCATCATCACCACACCCTTACTATATGAAATGTTAAAGGGACTTATCTAAGAAAAAGAAGATGATAAAAAATATGAACAGTGAAATGACCACAAACACAACTATCAACAACTGAACCTAAAAAACAAGAGCAAATACTAAGCAAACAAATAGAACAGGAACAGAATCACAGAAATGGAGATCACATGGAGGGTTATCAGTGGAGAGGGGAATAGGTTGATTGGGGGACAAGGTACAGGGAATAAGAAGCATAAATGGTAGGTGCCAAATAGGGGGAGGTTAAGAATAGTATAGGAATTGGAGAAGATGAAGAACTTGTATGTATAACCCATGAACATGAACTAAAGGGTCGGGAATGTGTGTGGGAGTGGGTGGTGCAGGGCAAAGGTGAATAAAGGGGAGAAAAAATGGACAACTGTAATAGTATAATCAATATGATATATTTTAAATTTTTTTAAAAATTAAGGAGTCAAAAATTTCAGTCTTAGAAACCAAAAAAGAAGGTGCTGGGCTCTATAATGTATAACAAACAGTTTTATAAGACTATTTTATAAAACTAAAAAATGCTTTTGGGTAAAATTGCCCCTTTTGACTATGATGACTGACACTAACTATTACCAAAATAATAAGACCTTTAATCATGAGCAGTACTGTGGTAGGTGCTCCAGACAGGGGAAATGGAATTAGAAGATGCATTAATTTGGCCACACAATCTATCTGCTGCTTCCAAAATACTATATCTTCTGCCAGAGTTTGTACAATAGCTCTTTCTCCATCCCCTTACCACACTAAAATTTTGTTCATGAAAGAAGCCAGAGAAGTGGGTCGGTCCACATTTACTCATATGCAAAGTAAGGAATTAACTGTTTAGAGATATCAGGATATAAATTGGAGGGGCCAGAAATATGCCTCACCCCACCCCTACTCTGCTTCACATCCCCTGTACCATCCCACTGTAATGGTCAAAGACACTGTTTTATACCTTTTTTCCCTATGAACTGAATGTTCTTAATGGTTTAAACCAAATAGTTTGAGTAACCTGTAACTTCAAAAGTACATGATTGCAATTGTTCTGAGAGCAAGTGCTGATGGGTGAAGAAAAACAGACACAAGTCTGTGTCAGGCACTCCCAGAAGGCAAATGAGTCACCACAGAGAAAAAGCATGTGATCTGTGTTCCAGGATTTTCCATAAATTGGACCCTAACCTCAGACACAGTTGATGGGGAGCATGGCCAGTGACCAATATCTTGTTCACGCTGGGAAGACTGTATATTCAGTGACTGTCCAAAGCTTTGGGCTCTGTGCTCTCTGCCAGGGGTTGTTACTGATGTTGTTCTCACTGTTTCCTCACCAGCAAGTGTTCTTCCTGCTCAGGTTGGGTCTGTGAATATGTGGCATCACAAATGTGTTTGTTAGATCCCTGCTGTGTTGGTAGAGTTGCAGAGGTGTCAAGAGGGTGAAATAGTTAAGAGAGTTATTTTTAAAAGTTGGGATTAAAGAAAAGGGTTATGATGTATCCATGTCACCCAGTGAACCCATAAAGTAGTCTCTCATGACAACAGGCAAAATGTGTGCCCCTCTTATTCCAAACATGCACTTTTAGCATTTTCTTACTACCTTGACTTATTACCTTGCCTCCAATGTTTATTTTCAATATATTTTTGTTTGATGAAAACATTTTGGAAGAGGGAGGTGGTGTGATTTGTACCAGTCCTCTAATCCCAAAGTTTGGCTGGGATCCTGAATGCCCAACATGGGTGAAGGCTCAACCAAGCCACCATTTGTGGTCACTTTTTATGAGGACAGTACTAAGCAACCACAAATTTAAACAAGAAACCTGACACAGTATATTATAAGAATAGTTGGAGTAAGGTAAGTATAACAAGAAAAATTCAACATTTCAAAGACAAAAAAATGTCCTACAGTTGCTGGGATCAAGGCAGCCTTTGCTAAGGACAAGGTCTATAAACACTGTAATTGAAAATGGAGCATTTGGTAAGTGAAAAAAGACCCTAACCCTTCTCAAAGACAGTGTGCTGTTCCTCCAGACTTTGAGATGCATGGCATGGCCCCACACAAGGCCATAGCCTCCCTATTCACCAGCAGCATCCTCCTTCACTGCCAACCCCAGATGGTCAAATCTCATCCCCTTAGTCACCCTTCTAAGTGTAAGAGGCAAGTCACAAATCTTCTATTTTTTTCACAACCTAGGTCTCAGGTTAATATTCCTGCCACAATCATTTCTTCTGAAGTACCTTCACAGCCTAGGACCTTTCATGTACTCAGATACAAAGTTCTGTAACAACAGAGCCAGTTCCAAATGGTCCTATCCTATTTTATGAGATACTGAGTTGCTTTTCAGACACAACAGACCAAAGTAAAATCATGAGGTAGAAGTATACTTATTGGAGAGAACTTTGACCTCCAGATGCACCTGGAACCAAAGTCACACCCACCCCACATGGACCCAAAAAACTAAACATGACCAGAACTTGAACACCAGAACCCTTTCAGAAGCCAAAGATCTATTGTCCAGAAAGATCCAGTGCTGATGTCCCTTTACCACCAGCTCTTCTGCACACATGTTTCCTGAAACCCTAATAAAGCCTTGGCCTGGCCAGCAAGCAAGATATGTTTGTGGTCCATTAGGCCTCCCATCTCCTTGGTTGGCACCTTCTCAATAATAAACCCTTCTTTACTCCAAACTCTGTAATTTTGAGTGCTGTCTTTTTGAAGCATCAGGCACATGAACTTGGGTTTTGGTAACAGCTCTCAATTGCAGTGGAAAGCACCTAAGGAATTTCTTGTGAGAACTGGCCTCTGGATTGGCAGCACTGTCCTTGTCTAAACAAGCTATGTGAGTATGATTTCTTCAATGGATCTTGATCAGCACAGTTTGTTTTTGTCCATCAGGGCAAGAGAAGCCAAAATGTCAACATGTAAGGAGTGATGGGTCCTAGTTAGGCAAAGGAACAAATGGTTTAACTTACTGAAAATTTCCAGAGCTACTGAGGAATATGCCTAAATTACCAAGTCATGAAGGTGTAAAGAATGAGCATTTCAGGTAACAGGCACCCAAAAGTAAACACTTAAGCAAAAGTCACTTTCAGGAACTATTTCCATCCTGAGTAGTCTTAGGAGAACTGAATTGAAAGCCCGATTTTGGAAGTCTTCTACTTTTAGGGAACAAAAGGAATAGACAGCTGTGAATTCTGCAACAGAAAAGGCTTTGTGATGAGGCTGAAGAGATTGAACTGGGGAGTGCCCATGTTACAAGGACATGGGACATATTCACCAGATTGCCTAGACTGACCTGCATTTTCAGTTATCTCTTGCAGGGCCAGGCACACAAGCAGTGTTTGGCACATTTCAGTTGACCATGGCAATGGCCAAAAGTGGTCAAAATATATTCCCCCGAATATCACAGAGCATCTTGTGCATAATCTTAATGTATTCCATCACATGGTGACATAACAGTCTAGCATCTGCACATCACTGGACTGTGAGCTATCACAGATCTGGATAGCCTGTTACACCTTTGCATGTCAAAGCCCAGCACTATGCTCAAAAGGAACTCTGAATTGACCCCATAGATTCAGTCTTCCCATCAAAAAAGGCATTAGTCCAGTGCCTTACACAATGTCCGCTACATTTCTGCTTCATGTTGCAAATGAAGGAACTGAAGCATGGAGAAAGACAGAGATCAGGTCTGTCTCTGAGGGAGAAATCTGGTGAAAGTTTCCAGCTCCAGGCCAGGTTGATCAAAAACTACCAAAATGATGTGATAAAAACCAATATGAGAAAACTTTTTTAAAAAGTCAAAATGGTTGCTTGGAACAATAGGTTGTCTGTGGAGAGATATCCCAGTTATGGTGGGCCTGATAAACAATAATAATTATTATTGAGAAACACAGGGGTAGTCCACATGCTTATTAATCAAAGATGTAGACTTGTGAACACACTCTGGGAAATCAGGAGCAGATTTCCCTAAAGAAAAATTCAATATTTTTCTCTGACTCTGCTCTTACTATTTCTACATGGCTCCTGAGACAATGACTCCGTCCTAGCACATCTCTGGAGGTGTGGCCTTCCAACATCTTTATTGAAGGCACCACCTGGAAGAAGCGATTACCTAACGATTTACCAAAAGGGAGGGCCGCAGAGCATTTGTCATTTTTGAATTTCAAGTGTTTTCTGTCATTGTAAAGAAAAAACTAATCATTTTTCTCCAGCAAGCAACCCGCTCTGTCTCCTGCGCAGACTATTATGAAATTGCCAAAGACCACACACTTGGCTTTCTCTGTTTTCACAGTTTTTAAAGCCATCATCAAAAGGCAAAAGGAGCAGGAGACAAGAATTTCTTTCCAGCATAGCATCTGAAGTGGAATTCCATTGGTAGAATGCTATTCTCTTCTGGCAACTTTCCATTAATTCCATATTCTTATTAAGTGTTTATCAACTTTCTTAAATAAAAGGGAGACAAAAAAAAAATGTCGAACCTTGTCCAGTTGGGAAAGTGCCATGCAGCCCTTATAGTCATGCTATTGAATATTCTGAAAATGAATTTTAAAGACAAAAATTTAGTTCATAACATAAAAGTTCAAGTTATGATAACATTTATCTCTACATTAATAAGGAATTTGCAAACAAAGATGATTATCCAGGTCTTTGAAGATGTGCACCATGAATCAATCCAGCTACATAATACTGATACAAGACAGTTGGTTTACACAGACTTGGCTTAATGTGAGATTTTTTATGTGAAATTATGTTGATAGAATTTTGAAATGCACACCATCTGAGTCATAGGCACTGGTTCAGAAGTAGGAATTTCACACAAACATTTTAAGAGGCAGATCAATGATGTAAAGTTTGTTTTCAAAAGAGAATAAAATAAACATTTCAGTTCCAAAACCAACCTGACCCAAGGGGCAGAAAAGAACATGTCATTGGTCCCAAAGCTTTGGAAAGTAATTGTTGTTCCTCAATTAATCATGAGAACCCTCCTAGATCATGTCCACTATGCTCCACCCTCACAGAGATCAGCCTCCTACTTTCCCATCTCCCCCCAACATGGATTCCAACAGCTGACAATCCATTCCTCCGGGTTTCAAAGTGTGACTCAGCCTGCCTTGTCACCCTTTAGCAATGCTTTTCACCACTTCCCTGGCCTAACTTTGTCCTGTCCCCCTTTCTGATAGCATCCAATTAGACTTCCCTCACATACACACTTTTAGATTGATACATATGAGATAGCGTTAGGGTTTTTGTTTTTTTCAGCTTATATTTTAATGGTTCACAAAATTAATGCCTGTTACAAATAACAGCATTTTAACTCTTCAAGGTACTTTATGATGACAGTAGGTACCTTTGCTTCTCTTATTCCCACCACCTAGATTTTCCACTCTATCTCTGATTTCATGGGCCTAATACATTCCTCCATACTTAAGTCAAGCATCATCCCTACTATAACACCTTTTCTGCTTCTCCTGTTGCCTTTAATTTTCACTTATCACTGTTTCTCATCTACCTGGTAGTTGTTGTTATAAATTATGATTTATTATATACTCACTTTTTATTACTCTTGAATTGTTTCACACATGTAACTTGGTCTCCCTCACAGATATCTCAGGCAATCTGAGGATAGGATTATTCTTGTATGATATTCCCTATAAGACCTGGTAACAAAGTATCACTTAATAAGTAGTAATGGAAGACACACTTCAGATTTTGGTGGAGATTATAGCTGAAGTGGTAATATATTCATATAGCTAATCTCCAAAGTATTGCCTCAATAAGTATTGAGTTTCATTTTATATTTTTAAATTATTTTATTGTTGTTCAATTACAGCTGTCTGTATTTTCTCCCCACCCTCTCCAAACCCACCTCTCTCCCTTGATTCCACCCTCCCCCTTGGTTTTGTCCATGTATACTTTACAGTAGTTCCTGAAAACCCTTCTCCCCACTGTCCTCTCCCCACTCCCCTCTGGCTATTGTTAGATTGTTCTTAATAGAGAAATAAGCCAGGCCGTGAGGGACAAATACCATATGATCTCACCTTTAACTGGAACATAATCAATGAAAGAAAAAAGCAAACAAAATATAATCAGAGTCATTTTAAGACTTATAGCTCTCATTTTGAATCATTCATGTTGTATTGGGGTAGGGGAGTAAGAGAGCAAAGAGACCATAAAGAGTCTGAGATCAATGTGCCCCGTGGCACAAAACAATAGTACCAAATATTGCTGTGTGTTGAAATCACCTGGGTTATTTATTAAAAATAAAATTGAAGGCTTTAAGACTCACCCCAAAACTACTTAAAAGATACCTCCCAAATAGGATCAGGAACTTATCTCTACTTTAACAAGCTCCCTAATGGTTCTGAACGGGGAGCTAAGTTCAGGTCAGTGAGTTGGCATTTGGAAATCCCTCATGTAAATAAACACTGGCTTCAAATCCTGGTTTTGGAACTAACAAGCCATATGATTTAAGAGACGTTGTTTAAACCTGCTGATCTTCATTCACTCATCTGTGAAACTGAAAAAATTAAATCCAATTGCAGTGAAGACATGACCCTGCTCTTACTTCTGTCCCTTAATTTGGCTTGGTCCTCTGACCTGGGAATATAATTATTTCTTTACTATAGGGAGTGTCAGTTGTCTCAGTGCCAATCCTCCTAGAAAAAGAAGATGCTGAGATCAGAAGTGGAATCTTCAAGGAGAGCTTTATTCTGGAAGACAATCTCAAACTTTCTCTGGGGCCCCAGAGTCTAGATATGGTCTGACGTGAGTCTAGATATGGTCTGACGTGATACTAGATAGAGGGTCAGAGGGATGAACTGACCTCTACCACAGGAGATAGGTTTGGAACTCCACCATAAGACTTCCTGCAGAGGACCCTATAAAAGGTGGTGATGTCTGAGGGTTTGAGAACCACATTTGGTAACAAGCTATACACCATTCATTGTATAAATTACTCTTTCTGCTATTCTGGAAATTTCACAAAGTTTTTTTTTAAAATTCTTTCATTGTTGTTCAAGTACAGTTGTCTGCATTTATTCCCCTCCATTCCCCCCCTACACCAGCCATCACCATGTCCCTCCCCTGACTCCACACCACCTTGGTTTTGTCCATGAGTCATTTATAGTTGTTCCTGGAAACCCTTCCCTCCTTTCCCCCAATTAACCCTTCACAACTCCCCTCTGGTTACTGTCAGATTGTTCTTAATTTCAGCGTCTCTGGTTATATTTTGCTTCCTTGTTTGTTTTGTTAAATAGGTTCCACTTAAAGGTGAGATCACATAGTATTTGTCTTTCACTGCCTGGCTTATTTCACATAGCATAATGTTCTCCAGTTCCATCCATGCAGTTGAAAAGGGTAGGAGCTGCTTCTTTCTTTCTGCTGTGTAGTATTTCATTATGTAAATATACCATAGTTTTTTGATCCATTCATTTACTGATGGGTACTTAGGTTGTTTCCAGTACTTGGCTATTGTAAATTGTTCTGCTATGAGCACTGGGGTGTTTAGGTCCTTATAGATTGGTGTTTCAGGGTTCTTAGGATATAGTCCCAGCAGTGGAATTGCTGGGTCAAAAGGCAGCTCCATTTTTACTTGTCTAAAAATGCCATACAGTTTTCCACAGTAGTTGTACCAGTCTGCATTCCCACCAACACTGGTAATCCAGGTTTCCTTTTTTTCCACATCCTATCCAACAGTTGTTGTTTCTTCATTTGTTTATGATGACGATTCTCACTGGGGTGAAGTGGTATCTCATTGTGGTTTTAATTTGCATCTCTCTGATGGCTAGTGATGCTGACCATCTTTTCATATATCTCTGGCCTTCTGTATGTCCTCCTTGGAGAAGTGTCTGTTCAGGACTTTTGCCCATTTTTTAATTGGGTTGTTTGTCTTTCTGGAGTGGACTTGTGTAAGTTCTTTATATATTTTGGAGACCAAACCCTTGTCTGAGGTATCATTGGTCAATATGTTTTCCATTATGGTTGGCTCTTTTCTTATTTTAATGCTACTTTCTTTAGCCAGGCAGAAGCTTTTTAATTTGATGAGGTCCCATTTGTTTATACTTTCCTTTATGTCCCTCTTCTAGAGGACATATCAAAGAAAATATTACTGCATGGTGTTAATTTTTCTGATCCATGAACATTGTATCTGTTTCCATTTGTTTGTGTCTTCCTTGATTTCTTTCTTCAGTGTTGTGTAGTCTTCTGCATACAGGTCTTTTACCTCCTTGGTTAGGTTTATTCCTAGGTATTTCATTTTTCTTGTTGCTATATCAAATGGGATTGTTTTCCTAATTTCTGCTTCTGCTGTTTCATTATTGGTATACAAAAATGCCTTTGATTTCTGGATATTGACTTTGCTTTGCCAAATTCATTTACTATGTCCAGCAGTTTTTGGGTGGAGTCTATAGGACTTTCTATGTACACTATCATGTCATCTGCAGACAATGACAATTTTGTTTCCTCCTTTCTGATTTGGATGCCTTTTATTTCCTTTTCTTTTCTGATTGCTGTGGCTAGGACTTCCAATACTATATTGAATAGGAGTGGTGAAAGTGGACAACCTTGTGTTGTTCTTAATCTTAGTGGGAAAGATTTTAGTTTATGCCCATTGACTATGATGTTGGCTTAGGTCTCTCATATATGGCCTTTATTATGTTGAGGAATGCTCCCTCTATTCCCACATTGTTGAGTGTTTTTATCATAAAGAGGTGCTGTACCTTATCAAATGCTTTTTCTGCATCTATTAATATGATCATGTGATTTTTGTCTTTGCTTTTGTTTATGTGATATATTACACTTACTGATTTGGAAATATTGAACCATCCTTGCATCCCTGGGATGAATTCCACTGGCTCATGGTGTATTATCTTTTTAATGTGTTGTTGGATGCAGTTTACCAATGTTTTGTTGAGGATTTTAGCATCTATGTTCATCAGTGATATTGGCCTTAAGTTTTCTTTCTTGCTGTGTCTTTATCTGGTTTTGGGATTAGGATGCTGCTGGCTTCATAAAGAGTCTGGGAGTCTTCCATCATTTTGGATTTTCTGGAATAGTCTGTGAAGGATCGGGGTTAGCTCTTCCTTAAATGATTTGTAGAATTCTTCTGTGAAACCATCCAGACCCAGGCTGTTGTGTGTCGGGAGTTTTTGATTACCGCTTCAATTTCATCTGCTGTTATTGGTCTGTTCAGGCTTTCTGTTTCTTCTTCATTCAGTTTTGGAACATTATATTTTTCTAGGAATTTGTCCATTTCACCTAGGTTGTCAAATTTCTTGACATATAGTTCTTTGTAGTAAATTCTTACAATCCTTTGTGTTTCTGTGGTATCAGTTGTAATCTCTCTTCTTTGGTTTCTGATTGTGTTTATTTGGGCCCTCTCTCCTTCTTGATGAGTCTGCTTAAAGGCTTGTTAATTTTGTTTATCTTTTCATAGAACCAGCTCCTGGATTTATTGATCCTTACAATTGTACTTTTAGTCTCTGTGTTATTTAATTCTGCTCTGATGTTGGTTATTTCCTTCCTTCTACTTGTTCTGGTCTGTCGTTGTTGTTGTTCCTCGAGTTCTTGTAGGTGTAGAGTTAGGTTGTTTATTTAAAATATTTCTATCTTTTTTAGGTAGGCCTATATCACTATGAACTTCCCTCTCAGGACTGCCTTTGCTGTATTCCATAAGTTTTCGATGTTGTGAGTTCATTTTCATTTGTTTCTAGAAAATTTTTTTATTTCTTCCTTGATCTCATTCATGACCCATTTATTGTTCAATAGCATGCTATTCAATCTCCATGCATCTGAGTGTTTTGGGGATTTTTCCTTGAGGGTGGTTTCTAGTTACAGTCCTTTGTGGTCAGAGAAAATGCTTGATATGATTTCAATTTTCTTGAATTTGTTGATGTTCATTTTGTGTCCTATATGTGTTCTATCTTTGAAAATGTTCCATGTGCATTTGAGAAGAATGTATATTTTGCCTCTTTGGGATGAAAGGCTCTATGTGTATATCAGTTAAGTCTATTTATTCTGGGGCATTGTTCAATGTAACAATACCTTTATTGATATTTTGTTTGGAAGATCTCTTCAGTTTTGACAGTGAGGTGTTATAATCCTCTAGCATAATTGTGCTGCTGTCAATATCTTTCTTGAAATCCTCCAAGAGTTTTTTCTGTCTTGGGTGCTTCTATGTTGGGTGCACCCAAAACAGAAATTTTTTTATATGTATACATATGTTCATGTAAATATATGTTTATATGTCTACAGATGTTTATATATTTACATATATATTTACAATGTTTATGTCTCCTTGATGGATTCTTCCCTTGAGTATTATGAAGTGACCTTCTGGGTCTCTTTTTATGGCCCTTTTTTTGAAGTCTATTTTGTCTGATATGAGTATTGCTACCCCATCTTTTTCTTGTCCATTTGCTTGGAATGTTTGTTTACAGTCCTTCACTTACACTCTGTGTAGGTGTTTTGTTCTGAGGTGGGTCTCTTGTAGACAGCATATGTGTGGGTCACGATTTCTTATTCACCGCTATTCTATGTCTTTTGTTCAGAGTATTTAATCCATTTGCATTACAGTTTACTTTTGATAGGTACTTCTTCATTGCCATTTTTTCATAGCTGTTTTCCTCTCTCTCTCTCTCTCTTGCTCTTTTTTTTTTTTCTTTTCTTAAACAGACCCTTTAGCAACTCCTGCAGAGCTAGTTTGGAGAAGGTGTATTCTTTGAGGTTTCTTTTATCTGGGAAACTCCTTATCTGGCCTTCTATTTTAATTGAGATCCTTGCTGGTTAGAAGTTTCTTGGTTGCAGGCTTTTGTTTTTCATTATTTGGAATATTCCTTGCCCATCTCTTCTGGCTTGGAGAATTTCCATTGAGCAGTCTTATCAGGGTTCCCTTGTATGTTATTTCCTGTTTCTCCTTTGCTGCCTTTAAGATTCTCTCTTTGTCTTGGAATTTTGCCATTTTGATTATAATGAGTCTTGAAGTGGGCCTCTTTGGATTCCAATTCATTAGCTCCCTCTCTGCTTCCTGGATTTGTGTGACTTTCTCTCATGACATTAGGGAAGTTTTCCATCATTACTTTTTCAAACAAATTTTCTATCCCTTGCTCTTCTTCTCTTTCTTGTTTCTCTATTAACGGGAAATTATTACTTTCCATGTTGTCCTGTAGTTCCCTTAAAACCTGTTCATTCTTTCTGAGTCTCTTTTCCTTCTCTTGCTCTTTCTGGGTGTTTTCTTCTACCTCATCCTCCAGCTTGCTGATTCAATCCTCAGCTTCATCTAGCCTACTTTTGATCCCTTCTACTGTGTTCTTCAATTCAGAGATTGTATTCTTCATTTCCTCTAGGCCCTTGTTGATAGTTTCCATTTCCTTTTTTATGTAATGTAGTTTCCAGTGAGTTCCTTGTAGTTTTCCTGTTGTTTTTGGTAGTTCTCAGTGAGTTCATTGAATTTCCTTATAACCACTGCTTCGAACTCAATATCTGATAATTGACTTTCTTCTATTTCATTTAGCATTCTTTCTGAGGCTTCCTCTTTTCCTTTCATTTGAGTGTTTGTTTTTTTTTTCGGCCTTCCCATTGTTTGTGAGACTCTTCTTGTGAGCTGCTGTTTTGACTCTCTTGGTTTATGGTGTGAACTTCTATGGTAGGAGACTTGTGAGATTCAGTAGCACAGTCTCCTTGATCACCTGAGCTTGCTGGTCTTGGGCTGTCATTTATGTTGTCTCTCTGGATGTATTTGAATTTTTATTGTTGTGTGATCTTTCTTTGGTGGATCCTTCCCTCCAGCTGGTTAGCTGATGGTCCCATCACATCTTGTATTCTGTTGTGCAAGTTGAACACGTTGTATTGAAGCTAGTTCCTCTGTGCATCCTAGTTTTTGAGTCTTCTCTCTCACTGTTGTTCAGTTGTTTGTTCTGGGTATATTTCTCCACCAAAAAGAAAATATATTTTCTCTTTTCTCTTTCTCTTTTTGGTGGAAAATATATTTCTCCACCAAAAATATGGAACCCTTCTTGTATTTGCTGTCATCCTTGCACAGGGCCCATGCTGATATTCTCCTTTGCATTCTAATTTTAGTATATGTGCTGCTGAAGTGAGCACAAATTTTACAAAATCTTGTCAAATATTACAACCTGGTCTGACTTGCACAGTAGGAAATAAAGAGTAGGAGTGTGTGTGTGTGTGTGTGTGTGTGTGTGTGGCCTGAAAAGGTAAAGAAGACTTAATGTTATCAACCTCCTGGAAGGAAAGTAGAAAGGATTGTAATTATGATTTTTAGACTATGTAAAGAGCTTTTTTTCTTATACCACTAAAGTAAGTTTTCAACATATATTTGTTGAAAATGTCTCATGATTAAGGTTAACAATGTATGATCCCACTGGTATCAGTTACGCACCTGCTAAGCAGCTGTAACAAAAAGACACTCAAAATAGATGGCTTAAACAAAATGGTAAAACCCCAAGTAAGTAATCCACAGATAACAGCACCAAGGCTATCAGTAAAAAATAAAAGGAAAGAATCTGGGTCTTTAGCATCATCACTTCTACTTTAGTTCATCTGTCATTTCTACATTGAATCATTGCAGTAGGTAATAGAGGAACCCAGACTATTTCTGTGTTATTCCTCTGAATATTCTCAATATATGGTGTTTCTTTAATCTTTTCAAAGATGGTTGCTTCACCTCCCACCATTCCAGCCCATGGGAAAAGACAAATAAAAAGAGGAGGTGTACCCTTCTTATTTGGAATCTGCCCACATCACTTTTGCTTGCATCCTGTCAGTGAGATTCTAGACCTAGTGGCCAGACCAAGATGTAAGAGAGACTAGGAATTGTAGTTTTTAGCTGGGAAGCCATGTGTCCAGGTAGAATTTCTAATATTGTAGTCACAGAGGAAGTCAGATATTAGAAATCTGAAGTCAGTTTTGCCATACTACCTCATGGAAGTTGATCAGTAAAATATCCTATACTGTTCTCTAATGAGCCTCTATGATCCATTGTGGAGCATGCATAAAGGGGTATTTAGTACACAAGAACAGAGCTCCTAGTCAGTTAAAGAATAAGACATAGAGGTTCTAACTAAATCAATAATTTCTTCTCCCAAACATATGTACTTTGATCAACTAAGGACATGCTTACTTTCCAACATTTATTTGTTTCTCAGCAAAAACAACATACAAGCTACCAGGCCTATAACTAAACAGGTGAAAATGTTTATTCCCTACCCTTGAGGAGTTTGCTTTAATGAAAGGGACAGTTATGGGGAAAAGGCAGTAAGAGCAAAACCAAAGCATGAATGACATTATGGGACAATACAGTGGTAAAAATGACTCAGCTAGGGTGAGTTAAGAGGGAGGTAAGAGAAGTTTTCACCAAGAGGAGAGACTGTTTACCTATTAAGGAGTGAAAAGGGCAGGACTAGTTCAGGCAGGCAAAGACAAGGACAGTGACATTTAGTGTGACTAAATTACAGGTGTGTGAGGGAGAGACAAGTGAGCAGTGTAAAGTACTCAAGAAGTAGGCATGGGTCAAAGGCCTCCTATGCCCATTCAGGAGCTGAACTCTTTTCTTCTGATCAGTAGATAGTCAGTTTGGAGTACCATTGTGTTTCAGGAGGATCACTACTGTGACCATAAGAAATTGGTAGAATAGTGAGAAGATATGTGTGGAGGCTCTTCCAGCTATTGCAATAGTCCACTGAGAGAGGACAGACAAAGGTGTGAGCCAAGGGAGATGCTGATGCTGGAGAAGGAGCAGGTGGAGTTACTTCAGATGTGGATCCCTCTTTCCCTTCTTCCTCCATAATGTTTCTTGAGCCATCTTGATTGTATCAAGATGTGATAACCTGATGCTCAGGACTGAGAATAGAAATAAGAAAATATATTCTCTAGGTCCTCAAAGAGGTTACAGTCTAATAGTGACCTGAAGATGATCAATAACTGTGATTATTGGCTATATGCATCTTTGAAAAAAAACAGAAAACTAAGGAAGTGAATTAATTATTACTTTAGACATTTTATTCAGAAGGTAAAAATCTTTATAATCTGAAATCAACTGGGCTACAACTAATTAAAAAGCATTTTATTGGTGAAAATATTAGAAACCAGTGGGGCGCTTAGGAAATTCAATACATATATAAGTATTAAACATCTATTCAGCAATTATTTGTTTAAAGTTTTATACAAGCCACTTCATATTCATTAATAGTAAAACTAAGAGTCAAGTTATTTGTACTGTTAAAATATGTGCACATAAATATGCATTCTTCTAAATAAGCTATATTAGTGAGATAAATAACAAAACATGTCCTTAAACATTAAAATAATAGGAAATATTTATTATTAGTTCTTGGTGAACATCCAAGATTGCTTCTCCATAATCTTCAATTTAACCCATCTTTCTAAGAGAGATTGTGTGAAGTCTATCTGACTAGCCAGAGAGAAGACACCAGGGAGGTTCCTCAGAACCTCTCCACTTCTCATTCAGAGGAGGGATCCAGGTTAAATCTTCTTACTGGGTTTCTTCTGTGGGGTGAGCTCACCCAGGGACAATCTATCCAAGCAAATCACAGTGAGGAAAGTCAATACATGAATTTGGTTATATTTGAGATCTCTGTCAGGACAAAGTCCATGTCTAGATCCAAGACATATTCATGACAAAGGATATTGTTGCTGCTCAGAAGTTTTTAGAAGTGCTTTTAAATTATCCTCATCTTACTTACAAAGGAAGATGGCACATCTCTGTAATAAGCAGGTCACTTAGCAAAACCATATGGGACAGAAAGTGAGAAGAACATCCTGTTTGAACAAAATTGCAGAAGTAACTTAAGAAGTCACAAAGTCATTACCTTCTTTACTTGGAATCTTACCAGGAAACCAAGATTAACACCCCAAAAGCTGAATTTACTGGGGGGTTTACAAAATTAAGACACCACGTAAGAACTGACATGCTGTGACAAATCGTATTATTGTTCACAATTATTTACCCCTTTCCCTATAAGATGACACACCTCCTGTCTGTTCTTCTGTGTCCTTTCTGTAGGCAGAATTTCTCTCCCCAAGGTATGTGTACCTTGGCTATGTGGCTTTATTAGACTAATAAAGTGGGAATGAGATTGTATGCAGAAATAGTACAGGTTCCCTCAGTTTTCTTGCATTTTCTTTTTCTAGAAGGATGGCTTATTCCAAGTGGATATTGTTCCTTCTCCTAAAACCAAGAATGAGATTTTTGTGCACACCCAAGTAGAGCTGTGGCAGACACTGTCAACTGTAGTCACCAACATGAAATATAAAGAAGGAAGAAACACTGTTGGAGACCATGAAGACTTGAGAACCATTTGTTACCACGGGAAAGATGGCTAATATATATTCTTTCCCAATTTAGGGTCAATGAAACTATTTCACATAAAATCATTGTTCAAGGAAAACTTGACCTTAAAGAGCTGATGAGAAGATCTGTCTTGTTCTCTGCACAGCAGGTAACATACATTCTTCACTTAGCAGTGGAAGAATCTTCTCTTCTTGCATATCTATCTGATTTATCCAGAGCTGTACGATAAACAGTTTCCCTAGTAGCTGTGGTCATAGAACACAGGACAGTGACATAAAAGAAGTTTATCTTTGGTGATTCTTTGTTTCCTCTCTGTATTATTTTATTTATTGTTGTTCAGTTACAGGTGTGCCAACATTTTCCCTGTTGCTCTCTCCTGCCCCAACCCCTCACCCCCACAGTCAATCTTTACTTGTATAGCTGTTTTTTCAGTATTTAACTATATTTATTTCTGATTTAAAATAAAAAAAAGGGGAGAATTAGGGGAGGGACAAGGGAAATTACACTGTGCTGATATAGAGACTTCTACTCAAAGTTAAAAGCCATTTTAAAGGTCAGCTGATGGTTCAAAGGAAATAACTACATGGAGTCTGATTGAGACATATATGAGTTGAGTCTCATTATTAGCCTCAATAATGCAGGATCATAATTCTCAACACAGTTAGAGTCAGCAGCTATTAGATAAGCTCTGTCAGGCATGGGTAGGTAAAAGTCTGAAGAAATGGGTTCTTTCCATGCCCCTGTGATAAAGAAAGAAGATTTCTGGTTTGGTGGAAAATGCAGCTCCTTTCCCAGCTCCTTGTGTCTGCAGTTCGCAGTCGAGTTTAGCAGTGAAATCAAGTAGAGAATTTGGGAGATACAGGCACAGTCAGAGGCTGGTCACTTGACTTTATCTCCATACCCTGATACTTGTGTAATGAGTTTGCTTTGTGCACCAGTTCTTTCTGGAGCCTGGTTAGCTCCTTCCTCTGCTGTTCTTCCTCTTGCTGCCTGACTTCCTTAAGCTGCTGCATCCTCTGGGCTTCTGCCTCAGCCATTTTTTCCCTCCACCTCTTGCCACTCCTTGGCTCTCTTCTCAGTGGCCAACTGAAAAGGCTCCTGAACTAGAAAGCCAGAAAGTCCCTCAGCTACAAATTTTTCATCTTTCTTGGGAATAAAGGGCTTCTGAGGGATGATGGTATTTGGATAAGCCTTAAAGCAAGTTGCTTCTTTCCGTTGTCTCAGTTTTTCCTCCAGCTGATGCTTCCAAGTTTGTGCCTTTATAGCACTTCTTTTAAGAGTATCCATGCAGAAAGACTCAGTCAGGGTTGCATTCTTCACCTTCTTCTCTGGCAGGTTAACAGTGTCAAAATGAAGCAAAGAAAGTGCCTTGAATTGGGGCACCTCTCTGTTCTGCAGTTCTCTTACTTTATTCTCCTTCTGTAACTGACTTTCTCTGTCTCAAGAATCAAAAGAGAAAAAGCATATTTCCAGAGTTGTTGCCTCTGGGATATGGAGCTTAAAAGGCACCCCAAAATGTGGCATGGGTTGAGCTCTTATCACTACTGTCTCCTCTTCCTCATCATTGGTGGGCATTTAGATTCTGTTCTTTAATGCAAAGGCCAGTGATTTGGGGACAGTGATTGCAAGTACTTTCTTTTCAGAAACACTTACATCTTCCAAGATCTTAGTCAGGCAAGGTCTGGAATGAAATTCGAAGTATTCATCCTCTGATTTCTTCTTTGATTCACGAGAGAGAGAGAGAGAGAGAGAGAGATTCCAGGAGGATTCTTTTTCTTTTCTCGATCTCCAAATCAAAGCCTATAAGCTGAGTGGGCAACTTCACAGGTGACTTCTCGGGCAAGATGAGCCCACCTTCAAGAATTCTGGGATCAAGTTCCCATGCTTTGAATTTATATTGCTGCAGTTTCTTGAGATCCTCAGCCTCCTGATCTGCTGAACTTTTGCAGGCCACAGGCCATACACGCTGTTTGGTTAGCAACAGAGGAGTCTGTGTGTCTTTGCAAATCTTGGACACAGCATATTTGGAGGATAACAGAGTAATATCATCCGTTTTGCTCCTCAAGTGATTAATACATGTTAGGGGTTCATTTATAGAAGGCTTCAACCTGCTGTGCCAGAGGCACATATGAAGAAGTTGTTTCATCAAATGTTCTTCTATTCTTTCCTTGGGACAGGTTGAAAGGCTTTATAATGGTGCATCCCTTAGTCACTTGGACAGGATGCTTTTGCAGTTCAGATATAAAGTTCACTTCCTTATACTCTTTCTGGTGTTGGGGATGTTATTCGATTCACTCATCTGTACAGAAGTGGAAATTAACTGGTTTGGTTACCTGGCTCACTGATTTCTTCACAGGTTGCCCTGCTCCTGCAAGAGAAACTTTCTTGAATTCTTCATTCTTTTGCCACATTTCCATCACCTCCTGCTGCATTTTCATGCTCTATTCCAACTCTTGCTCCTCAGTACTTTGTAGAATCTTCTGCTTTACAGGTGGTATGCAAGGCACAGCATGTCTGTCCTTGGCTTTCTTTGGGGAAGACTCGTTCTTTCCAGACATATCTTTTTTTCTTAAGTATATTTTATTGATTATGCTATTACAGTTTTCCCAAATTTCCGCCCCTTAATCCCCCCTCCACCCTGCATCCCACATCCCTCCAGCATTCCTCTTTCCTTAGTTCATGTCCATGGGTGGTACATATAAGTTCTTTGAGTTCTTTGTTTCCTATACCATTTTAACCTCTCCTCATCTACTTAATGCCTACCAATTATGCTTCTTCCCTGTACATTTCCTGCTTTTCCTCCCTTCCCCCTCCCCACTCAAAACCCTACATGTGATGTCCATTTCTCTGATTCTGTTCCTGTTCTGGTTGTTTGCTTACTTTTTGTTTTCATTGTTTTCTTTCTTTTTTTTTAGGTTCATTTGTTGATAGTTGTGAGTTTGTTGTCATTTTACTGTTCATATTTCTGATCAGCTTTTTTCTTAGATGAATCCCTTTAATATTTCATATAATAAGGGCTTAGTGATGATGAAGAACTTTAACTTTATTTACCTTATCTGGGAAGCACTTTATCTGCCATTCCATTCTGTATGACAGCTTTGTTGAATAGAGTAAATTTGGATGTAGGTCCTTGCCTTTTATGACTTTGAATACTTCTTTCAAACCCCTCCTTGCCTGTAAGGTTTCTTTCAACAAATCAGCTGATAGTCTTATGGGAACTCCTTTGTAAGTAACTGTTTTTCTCTTGATGCTTTTAAGATTCTCTCCTTATCTTTAATCTGGGGTAATGTAATCATGATATGTTTTGGTGCGTGCTTTCTTGGGTCCAACTCCCTGGGAATCTCTGAGTTTCCTAGATTTCCTGGAAGTCTATTTCCTTTGCCAAATAGGGGAAGTTTTCCTTCATTATTTTTTCAAATAAGTTTTCAATTTCTTGCTCTTCCTCTTCTTCTGGCACCCTTATGATTTGGATGCCGGAATGTTTAAAGTTGTCCTGGGGGTTCCTAAGCTTCTCCATATTTTTTTGAATTCTTATTTCTTTGTTGTGTTCTGATTGAATGTTTATTTCTTCCTTCTGGTCCAAACCATTGATTTGAGTCCCAGTTTCCTTCCCTTCACTGTTGATTCCCTGTATATTTTTCTTTATTCAACTTTATATAGCTTCTTTTTTCCTTTAATTTGTGAGCATACTCAGTCATTTCTGTGAGCATCCTGATTACTAGTGTTTTGAACTCTGCATTGGATAGGTTGGCTATCTCTTCATTGCTTAGTTCTATTTTTGGAATTTTGATCTATTCTTTAATTTGGGCCATATTTTTTCTTTGTCTTGGCACACCTGTTACATTGTAAGGAACAGAGTCTTGGATATTTTCCAGAGTGTGGAAACTAACCTCAGGCTGTTTTGTGGTACCATATGTGGGGGAGTTGTCTGAGATGGAACAGTTCTGCTTGCTCAGCTCTCAGACAACTTTCAGTCACTCCTCACTACCCACAAGCAAACTGGGCCCTTCTGGTGCTGATTCCCAGGTGGGTAGTCATGTGTACATTTTAGAGTCCTGTGGGTCCCTCCAACAAACTCTCCTGTGAGGCTAAGAGTTTCCCCCACCACCATAATCCCCACAGGTTTTTACAGCCAGAGGTTTTGAGGCTTTATTTCCCTGTGCTGGAAACTTGGGTTGTGGGGTTTGTCTTGCTCCCCAGTTATTCCTCCCAGTTTATCTGTACTTAAATGTGGGATGGCCTGCTACTCCAGCCACCCCTTTGCCACAAGTCCTCTCCACCGGAGCTGCCTATCTCTGCCCCTCCTACCAGTTACAATGAATGTTTCTTCTTTAACTCCTTGGTTGTCAGACAAGCATGCAGTTCAATTTTCTGGCTGTTCTGATTATTTTTTTGTTTTTTAAATTTGTTGGTTTCTCTTCTTTTGGTTGTGCAAGGAGGCAAAGTATATCTATCTACACCTCCATCTCAGCCAGAAGTCCCTTATTTTTCAAATAGAGTTGATAGATATACTGGGATATATTATCCTCCCTTTATGACATTCATTACACTAATGTTTACCTAAGGGATATCTGTCCCTACCTTTAGTCTCTAAGCCAAAGGAGGAAAGGGACCTAACAGAGTATATGGCACATACTGTGCTTGATGCTTATCTGCTGAAGGCATTACTCAACCCATATGTCCCTCTTCCTCATGAGCTGAACTTTGCAGAGGTATTCACCTAGAGAAAGATGGTTACTTGGTGTGTGTTTTGGGTGTAGAAAATTAACAATCATTTTAAAAACTGAAGCTATAGTCTTGATCTCATTGAGATGTCTGTCCTGATACCTAAGCACCTACAAAGTGATAGTGATGTCCAGATGTGTCTGCAGATGAAAGGCAATCTTTTGAGAATTTTGAGGGAAAGAAGAAAATATGACATGCCAAAGTGTTTTCTAATTACATAACCACTTCAATTTTTTTTAAAGTATTAGGAACATTTATAAAATTGGTCCTTTTAAAGTTCATGGATGTTCAAATTATAGGCTTTGATTGACATAAGTCTAGGCTTTATTTCATGACCAAGTGGATGGACAATTAGGTAGCACATCAATGAAGTGTGAGACTTGATATAAAGAAGAGGTGGAAACTCAACCACATATTTTGAACAGTCTTAGGAAAATTAAAACTATGTATTTATTCCCTCCCTAGAAAGGAAAAAATTCATTTCACCTGTTTAAAACTCAAAGCTCTCAAAATATCTCTATAGTCATTACCTCATTGGATCCTGTAGCATTACTAAAATGCAAGTTTGGGTTCTGAGTCACATCATGTAGACTAGAAGACAGTCTCAACCTGGTATGGGCAGTTGAGTTGGACTCTCTGTCCTGTGTTCCTTTCTCCACAAAAGGCTGCCTCTCATGAATGTTCGGACTGACTCAATTTGCTGTGTCATCATATTTAATCAGGGTGCATTCCTTTAAAAGTGAAATGATTTGACATGTTGTATCCCCAAACCCTGCCCTTCTCATTTCCCTCACAATGCTATATGTTCAATGCTTCCATCCTGTGAAACATGTGAACTCAAAGTTAATTTTTTCCATAAGCTCCACATTTTGAAGATCAAAGTTGACACCTCACTCACTCTGCTTATGGCCAGTGGCAAACAGAAGAAATTTCAAGGTTTCCCTGTGAACAGTGTATTAGCACACATGATCCTCCTCATGGCAGGTTTAATCAGATTGTCCAACCATCATACTGCTAATCAGACTTCCTTGGGTGAGCTTTTCTTAGAGTGCTGGGAAGGTCACAAAATATCTCAAAGCATTTTTTAAAATCAAGAAAGTGTTGTTCCTGTTATGTTTGAATCCACACTTCGTTGCTTAAGAAATCCAACTCTCAGAAAATTTTCAACTCTTGAAAAAATAATTCAAGGTCATTTTACACATGTTTATTGGGTTCTTTCTTTGTAATTTCTCCAGAAGAATAAAAATGATAAAAGTCACTGACAAATAATTCTTATTCATTCATTCACCAGTCAAACATTAAAGTTCATATAATAAAAATTAATTATAGAAAGTTAAAAGAGAGAAGATGGTGACAAGGTAGGTGGGAGAGGAGCCCACTTCTCCCTGTTCCCAGCTGGAACACCTAGCTGATCTTCTGAGGAACAGAGTGAACAGCCAATGGAATCTTAGCTTATATGAAGTTTGGAGGCCAAGAATTTCAAAGGACACTAAAAGACAGATGGTAAAGAAATTGTGTTGGGATGGTAAGGTCCCTGGGATCTGTGCAGGGACCAAGGCTGTCACATCCCCCCACCAGCACCTGCTGCAGGATATGGGGAGGAGAGTTACATCACCAGCTCCCTCCGCTACCAGAGCAGGTAAGGCAGCCTGACCCTAGGAGGGACCTGGATGCTGGAAGTTGCTGGGGGGCATAGGGAAGAAGTGGGAGGCACACAGGAGTGGTTTACAACTTCTGGGACTGTGGACATTGGCTAGATCATTAGCAAAGAAATTAGAGAGCTGGGCAACACCTGTAGAATGGAGAAGAGTTGGACTGAGTCAGACCCTGACCTGATCCAGTCTGGTTAGGCAGTTGGGCTGTGTGAAAAGCAAGACACTTTTTAAGAATGGTGGGCTTAAATAAGAGGTTTTCACTCAAAGTAAATAAATAAATAAAAGGCTCACAGCTTCTTTGTAAGGAACTCTTGCAAAGTGGCTGGCTCAGCCTGAGGGTGATTTGACCTTTGTGTCTGCACTTGACTCAGGCTGTTAGGCAGACAGTGGGCTGACAGCAGATTAGAGCTGTGTACTTGTGCTTGACTCAGCCACTAACCCAGCAACTGAGATGCACCACTAGCTTGGAGGCTGATTTGAGTCATGCACCCAAGCTTGACTCTCCCTGCTCGCCCTGAGGCTGAGTGGTGCCCTGTGCTTGCCAGCTGACTGGTGCTGGTTGCCCAGCAGTGAACTCTTGCCATGGTGGACTCAAGAAGAGCAAGCAGGAAGTACAGCACATGAACCTCAAGCAACTGGTGGATTAAAGGCACAGCCCATGTGCAGATGGACAGTGGGGGCCAGCAACTCAGAGAGCACCTGGGCCAGAGGATGGGCAACTGTGAAAACTGTATCCCAGACCTGGCCCACATCCTCGCAAAACCATAAGAAGGGAGAAAAGTGAAACCCACTCCCCTCTTCCTGTGGCATCCAGGAAGACCAGCAGAACTTGCTCAGTGGGTTTCAAGTCAACAGGAGGCTTATTTTTTCTTTCTGCTCTCATTTCTTTTTTCTTCCCCCAAGTGAGATGATAAGACCTGGAGTTGTGAAAAGTCTAGAGACAGATGCAAAGAGGGACCACCAGGCTAACCATAAATACTGAGAAACTGAGACTATCCCATAGATAGTCTCACTTTACTATCCCATAGAATTGGCATTTTATTGTTTATTTGTATTATCATTATTTTTTTCATTATTTTTACTTCTTTTATTTAATTAGTATTTTTTATTTATCTTTTTTATGTTTAGTTTTCTTCATTGCATTTGTCTAATTGCATTGTTTGACTGGTTTTCCTCATTCTCTCTTTCATGTTGTATTTTAATTTCCCTTCTTTCATTTCACTCATGTTCCAATAACATACTACGCTTGATTGTGTACCTTCTATTCTTGTTATCCAAATCATATATTTCTTGTCATATTATTGTTGTTCCAATACTATTGTAAACAATTGTTGTTCCATATGATTGTACATATGACACAGCAACCCTCCCTGATTTTAGCCCACTTCACTTTACTCCTGAGCTTTATTATTGCTGTGATTAACTCTATTCTCACCCACACTACATCTACTTTCTATCATTTACTCTCACTATATCTCATCATCTAACCTTGCACAAGTGCTCTGTTTTCTAGATTAAGCTCACAACCATCTTCCACTCTGACAAGAGCCTTATTTCTCGTTCACCTTTTATGAAAAGTGGCTAGTTGAGTGAAATGTCACACATCATGCTATACTTATCCAAAGACTCTCCTCTTCTCTACTTACTGGTATTTTAAATCCCATAGAATACTCTCCCTCTGTCTTAACACATTTTTCCTACTCCCTGCCACTGATCACATATAAGAACAGGTGGGAGCTGCAAATATCAGTATACCTGCTGGAGAAGAGAACCCACCAAAAAAGGAACCACCAAAAGTTAAAAACCCAAGTACAACAAGAGAGCCCACACAAACAGAAGAAAGGGCAAACCTAGAGCATCCACACAAGGAGATCAAAGAGAACACACCACTGAATCCCATAGAATTCCTACCATAAAAGCTGCCCCTACAAAGACAGCTAGCAAAGCAAAGAAGCACAGAAGTACATCAAGAAGCACAGAAACAAACAAAAAGAGTAACTTAAAATGGGGAAACAAAAAAACTGTAATCAAAAAGAATGAAAGACTCCCCATTAAAAGAGCTAAATGAAATGGAAATAAGCAAACTCTCAGATACAGAATTCAAAATAATGATTACAAATATGCTCAAAGAAATCATAGAGAACTACAAGGACTTGAGTGAGAACTAAAAAAAGTATGAAAAAGATAGAAATTATAAAGAAAAACCAGGAAGAAATGAATAATAAAATTTTGGAAATAAAAAACACACTAGAAGGAATTACAATCAGTCTAGATGAAGGAGAGGACTGAATTAGAGAGCTAGAAGACAAGGTGTAAAGAAACACCCAGGTAGAAGAGCTGCAAGAAAAAAAGACTAAAAAATATGAAGATAGCTTAAGGGAACTCCAGTATAACATGAAACACAACAGCATTCAAATCATAGGAATACCAGAAGGAGAAGAAAAGGAAGAAGGATAGAAACACTGTTTGAAAAAATAGTGCCAGAAAACTTTCCAAACCTGGATAGGGAAAAAACATGCAGTTCAGGAAGCACAGAGAGTCCCAATCAAGATGAACCCAAAGAGGCCAACTCCAAGACATATTATAATTAAAATGCCAAATATTAAAGAAACAGAGAAAATCTTAAGAGCAGCAAGGGGGAAACAAGAAGTAACATACAAAGGGGCTCTGATAAGGCTAGCATCTGATTTCTCAATAGAAACACTCCAATCCAGGAAAGAATGGCAAGATATATACCAAGTGATGAAAATCAAAGGCCTGCAATGAAAATTGCTCTACCCAGTGAGGCTCTCAATTAAAATGGAAGGCAAAAATAAGGATTTTCCCAGAAAAGAGAGCTGAAAGAATACATCTACACTAAACTAGCCCTACAAGATATACTAAAGGGACTACTGTAAGAAGAGAAAGGAAAGCAGTGAAAGAGAAAAGAACACAGGTACAAAGGGGGACAAATCAACAAATACCTACCAATAATAACCTTAAATGTTAATGGATTAAATGCTTCAATCAAACAACATAGAGTATTCGAATGGGTAAGAAAACAGGACCCACACAAATGCTGCCTACAAGACAGCCACCTCAGAACAAAAGGCCTACACAGACTAAAAGTGAAGGGTTGGAAACAAATTTTCCAGCCAAACAGACAGGAAGGAAAAGCCAGGGTAGCAATACTCATATCAGACAAAATAGACTTCAAAACAAGGGCCATAAAAATAGACACAGAAGGTTACTTCATAATACACAAAGGAAGAATCCATCAAGAAAACATAAACATAGTAAATATATATGCGCCCAACTAAGGAGCACCCAAATACATAAAGTAATACTTGGAGGACTTCAAGAATGATATAGACAGCAACAATATTATACTAGGGGATTTAACACCTTACTGTCCTACTGCTCTTCCAAACAAAATATCAACAAATATATTGTGGCATTGAACAATCTCCTAGATCAAATGGACTTAACTGATATATGTAGAGAGCCTTTCATCCCAAAGAAGCAAAATACACCTTCTTTTCAAATGCACATGGAACATTTTCAGATAGACTACATGATAGGACACCAATCAGGCATCAACAAACTCAAGAAATTTGAAATCATATCAAACACTTTCTCTGACCACAAGGGACTGAAATGAGAAATCAACCTCAAGGAATAAAACCCAAAACACTCAAACTCATGGAGATTTAATAGCATGCTATTAAACAATGAATGGGTCAAGAATGAGATCAAGGAAGAAATCAAAATGTTTCTGTAAACAAATGAAAAGGAACTCACAACAAACCAAACCTTATGGGACACAGCAAAGGCAATCCTGTGAGGGAAGTTTATAGTTATACAGGGAGACATAAAAAAGATAGATACATTTCAAATAAACAACCTAACCCTATACCTACAAACACTGGAGGAACAACAAAGACAACCCAGAGCAAGTAGATGGAAGGAAATAACCTAACATTAAATTATAATATAATAACCTAACATTAGAATTAAATGACATAGAGACTAAAGACAAAATTTTAAGGATCCATAAATCCAGGACCTGGTTCTTTGAAAAGATAAACAAAATTGACAACTCTTTAAGCAGAGCCATCAAGAAAAAAAGAGAGAGGACCCAAACAAACACAGTCAGAAACCAAAGAAGAGAGATTACAACTGATACCACAGAAATACAAAGGACTGTAAGGAATTACTATGAAGAACTGTGCCAAAAATTTTGAAAACCCTTGTAAATGGACAAATTCCTAGAAAAATATACTCTGCCAAAACTGAATGAAGAGGAAGCAGAAAGCCTGAACAGACCAATAACAGCTGATGAAATTGAACCAGGAATCAAAAAGCATCCAACATACAAAAACCCTGGACCTGATGGTTTCACAGCAGAATTCTGCAAAACATTTAAGGAAGAGCTAACACCTATCATTCACAGACTATTCCAAAAAAATCCAAGAAGTCTGAAGACTCCCAAATTCTTTCTATGAAGCCAGCATCATCCTAATCACAAATCTAGACAAAGACATAACAAAGAAAGAAAACTTCAGGTCAATATCACTGGTGAACATAGATGCTAAAATTGCCAACAAAATATTGGCAAACTACCTCCAGAAGTACATTAAACAGATCATACATGATGATCAAGTGGGATTCATTGCAAGGATGCAAGGATGGTACAATATTCAGAAATCAATAAATGTATCACATAAACAAAAGCAAGACAAATATCACATGATCATATCAATAAATGTGGGAAAAGCATTTGATAAGATACAGCAGTCATTTATGATAAAAACACTCAGCAAAGTGGGAAAAGAAGAAGCATTCCTCAACCTAATAAAAGACATATAAGAGAGACCTACAGCAAACATCATACTCAATGGGCAAAAAATAAAAACTTTCTCGCTAAGATCAGGAGCAAGATAAGATTGTCCACTTTCACCACTCCTATTCAATATAGTATTGGAAGACCTAGCCACAGCAAACAGAAAAGAAAAGAAAATAAAAGTCTTCCAAATTGAAAAAGAGGAAACAAAACTGCCATTGTTTGCAGATGGACATGATAGTGTACATAGAAAATCCTATAGACTCCACCCAGAAACTGGTCAACCTAGCAAATGAATTTGTCAGAACAGTGGGATACAAAGTCAATATTTAGAAATCAAAATCATTTTTGTATACCAACAGTGAAATATCAGAAACAGAAATCAGGGGGGAAAATCCCATTTGATATAGCAACAAGAAAAATGAAGTATCTAGGAATCAACCTAACGAAGGAGGTAAAAGACCTGTATGCAGAAAACTACACAACACTGAAGAAAGAAATAAGGAAGACACAAACAAATGGAAACATATACTGTGTTCATGGATCAGAAGAATTAACATCATCAAAATGTCCATACTACCCAAAGCAATTGATAGATTCCATGCAATAGCTATTAAGGTACCAATGGCATATTCCACAGATATAGAACAACACTTCAAAAATTTATATGGAACCATAAATGACTCCAAGTACCTGCAGCAATTTTTAGAAAGAAGAACAAAGTAGGAGAGATCACTATACCTGATATCAAACTGTATTAGAAGGCCACTGTAATCAAAACAGCCTGGTACTGGTATAAGAACAGACACATAAACCAATAGAACAGAATAGAGAGACCAGAAATAAACCCAAGCCTCTGTGCTAAATTACTATTCTACAAAGTGGGCAGAATCATAAAATGGAGTAAAAATAGCCTCTTCAACAAATGGTGTTAGGAGAGCTGGACAGCTACATGCAAAAAAAATGAAACTCAATCACCAACTTACACCATATACAGAAATAAATTCAAGGTGGATAAAAGACTTAAATAAAATTCGTGACACTGTTAAAGTCCCAGAGGAGAACACAGGCAGGAAAATTTCAGATATTCTAAGCAGCAATATTTTCACTGATATGCCCCCCAGAGCAAGGGACATAAAGGAAAGAATAAACAAATGGGATCTTGTCAAAATAAAAAGCTTCTGCACAGCTAGAAAAAGCAACATTAAGATGATAAAAGAACCAACCTTATTTGCCAATGATACCTCAGACAAGGGTTTGACATCCAAAACATATATAGAACTCACAGGACTCCACTCTAGGAAGACAAAAGAAAAAGTTAAAAATTGGGTTATTGACTTGAATAGATACCTCTCCAAAGAGGACATACAAAGGATCCAGTGACATTTGAAAAGATGCTCAGCATCGCAAGCCATCAGAGATGCAAGTTAAAACCACAAAGAGAAACCACTTCACACCAGTCAGAATGGCCATCATAAACAAAGCAGCAAACAACAAGTATTGGAGAGGATGTGGAGAAAAGGGAACCCTAGTGTACTGTTGGTGGGAAGACTGGTGCAGCCACTGTGGAAAACAGGATGGCATTTCCTCAGAAAACTAAAAATGGAACTGCCTTTTGACCCAGCAATTCCACTGCTAGGATTATATACTAAGAACACCGAAACACCAATCCAAAAGAATCTATGCACCCCAACATTCATAGCAGCACAATTTATAATAGCCAAGTGCTGGATGCAACCTAAATGCCCATTAATAAATGAATGTATAAAAAAAACTAGGGTATATTTACACGGTGGAATATTATGCAGCAGAAAGAAAGAAGGAGCTTCTACCCTTTGTGAGAGCATGGATGAAACTGGAGAACATTATGCTAAGTGAAATAAGCCAGGTGGTAAAAGACAAATACCATATGTTCTCATTTTTAAGTGGAATCTAATCAACAAAATGAACAAGCAAGCAAAATATAACTAGGAACATTGAAATTAAGAACAAACAGACATTTGCCAGAGGGGAGATGGGAGAGGATAATGGCAGGGGGGAAAAATGTGTGAAGTGTTTTCTGGAACTACTATAAAGGACACATAGACAAAATCAAGGGGGTGTGGAATCAGTGGAGAGTAGTGTGGATGGCTGGGTTGGAGGCGAGCAGTGGGGGAAAAGGCAAACAACTGTATTTGAACAACAATAAAATTTTTAAAAAGGAAAAGAAAAATAAAATTAGTTATAAAGCCTTTCTGCCTATACTATCTCATTAAGTTTTCCCAACAACAACAACAACATAAAGAAGGAAATAAAATTAAAGGGAAGACTGACTGGAAGAGAGAGAAAGAGGAATTTCTATTTCTCTCTACCATGGTCCTTAAAAGCAGCATCAAAAGGCTAAGACTAATACATGCATGAACATGTTGTCAGCCACGGGGTTAAGCTAAGTTTGCTGTATTTAAAACCATTAGAAGGGAGGTTGAAGTAAAAGGACATGCAAAGAAATAGTAAGAGGCCACTTAACAGGTTTATTCAACTCTCATATTGGCCAGTCATTTCCCAAAAGATTCAAGAGACATGACTGAAGTAAAAGGCTGATGAAAATAACAAATGGACAGCAAAAATTTTCAGAAAACTCATAGATACCCACATTTTATAAAAAGATAATAATCATTGCAAAAAATAAGGAATGGATAAGGCAATATTTAATTGGTGAAAACTTAAAAATACAAGGATCTACTAGGAGGATATAATAGTTGACCAAGGAAAAGTTACATAAATGGTAGTTACATTTGTGAATGTTCATCTTAAATTAAGGAAATATTGTGAATATATTTATCTAAGTTTGAAAAAGACCTCTGGCAAGTGTCACTTCAAAATCTTGTATATGGAAGTAATAAAAATTGGGTAGATTTTTATATTAGTCAAGGTAGTCTACATGCTATATCAGCAACCCTCAAATAGCAGTGTGAAAGGATTTTGATTGGTAATCAAAGCTCCATCTATCTTGTAGCTGTGCCTCCGCTAAGTCTCCAGGGTCTTTTCATCAAAGCCAGTGGACAAGAGATAGAGAGGATTCTGCTAGAGAGGCTTTTATGCCTCTTCCTGGAAGTAGCTCCATCACTGCCATTTTCAATGCATAGACCATAATCTAGTCTCACTGACATGTCCAGCTGATAAGGACATGTCCAGCTGATAAGGACACTAGGAAATGAGGTCTAGCAGTAGGCAAAAGAAGTCAAGGAAAGCATGGATATCATTAATAACAATGAGTACTAGCCATCTTTGCCACAATGGAAGTATAGTGATGACTATATCCACCATGTTTTGATTAATAAATCTTATGTTTGATGTTGCTTGGCTCTGTTACACCCAATATTTTTATAAACAATATAATCAGAAGCCTACACGTGTTTCTCTAATTTTCAGATGATACACAATTGGGAAAAAGAGCTAATAAGCTAGGTCAATGGCTATGAAATTTGTTATACAAGATCAAATATTTTATGCTTTTTGGACCACACAGTATCTACCCTGAATACTCAACTCTGCCATTGCAGAACAAAAGCAGCCCAAACAATGCATAAATTAATTTGTGTGGCTCTGTTCAAAAATTATTTACAAAAAGAGGTGGCTGTCCAGATTTAGTCCACAGATTATATTTTGCCAACTTCTAGGCTAGGTGACAGAATCAGAATTCAAATAAAAAGTTTAATGGATGCAAAAAAAGCAAGATTGTGTTTAGCCCAGTTACATTTAAAATTGTTCATTTAGATTGAAAAGAAAAGCACTCCATGTACAAAGTTATTATGTAGTGTTTGAGTAAAATACCATCACACAAGCTGTGCTTAAAAAAACAAAACTCAAAAGGAGTTAACAGCATGCTGTGGCTACATAAAGGTCAAAAATAGGGTAACATAGCCTGTTGTGTTCCCCTAGGGTACACCAGCCAACTCCCAAGAATTGGTGAGTTTGTCAAGAAACCAGGTTGGATCTTTTGTTCACAAACCTTATTTATCCCTCGGGAAAGGGAAAGTTCATGTAGTTTCACCCAATACATTGAGAATTTTCAGAAAGTTCAAGTTGTACAATGACATCAAGGCTAGCCTTGCTAAGTAAGCAGTGAGTTCCCTGGCCCTGAACTGGTTCAAATAGCCTGTGACCAGTCATCTTTCACAGTGGTGTTTGGAGATTCTGGAATTGGATGAAAGGTTGGATTTGATGACATGAACCTTATCAACTCTACTCTACACAATGTGTGAATATAAACTACAAAATAAGAGAACCTCAGCTACGACTTTCTTTTTTTTACATATTCACCAGAACTGAGATGTGAAGAGAAAAATGTCCTTGTGAGAAACTCTGACATTGGACTGAAAGTTCTTCCCATCCTCCCATGCCAACCACTGTATTGATCCTTGCCATGGGATCTTAGAATCAGATAAACAATTTTAAGAATATTCATCCATATTCCCACCTGGAAAGAAATATACTTGTCATCAGCGCTGACCAGGGACCATTTGACTTCTTCTTGGACACATTCAGACCAGGAACAGAGCATTTTATGCAGCAGCTCTATTCATCCTAGAATATTTCTGTTCATTAAAAGAACCCTCCATGAATCAGCTGCAATGTACACTCCTGTAAATTTCAACTGTTGGTCCCAAATTTTGCATGCTTTTATTTCTGTAGATCTCCAACTCCAATTTTTGTTTAATTTGAAGTTCTCAGTCTCTGTGCCTCATGGCATTACTTTGCTATTAGGCTGAAGATAACAGCTCTGATGAGGAAGATGTAGTTGTGCATGATGTAGATTATCATTACTTTAAGGATAACAATAACCACCACTTGTTAAATACCTAGTGCTAAACAGGCAGGGACCTGTCATTTATGTACATCTTCACAAGTCCTCATAACAGCCTTTATAGCAGGTATTCTATTCATTTTATAGTTAAATAAAATGAGACAAAACAATTTAAGAACTCACTTAAGGGCAAATAGATAATAAATGGTACAGTCAGGATTTGGAGTTAAGTGGATCTAATACTAAGTGCATGCTCTTTCTATTTACCATTCAGGTTACCTGTTTTACCTGTCCAGGTAAACTGTATCTTTGCCCTATTTTGTGGTCTGTCATCACACTTTTTCCAATTTGTGACAACCACCTTGTGTTATATCCCAGACACCCAGAGAATCAATGATTTCTAACCAGACAAATAGAAAACAAAAAGAAATATAATGAAGGTATTATTAAATCCCAGCTGAGTGGTGAAGGATACTCTGGTTTGAGTTTAAAAAAAGAAACTCAAGAAGTATAAACTTTACAAGAGAGGGTGAGTGTCAGTATTGACTTGAGAGAGTTCCAGTTGGAGGACAGAGCATTACATGTCACAAACATTGAAAACACTGCAAATCTCACTAGTGTGTACAGTTTAGAAAAAATAATAAAGACACCTGTAAATGATGCCATCCAAAATACAGGCAGCAAAGCTTAAAACAGTTTTTACTGAAACTGAAAAAACCAAGCCCATGGACCAAAGGCTGATGATGTGCAAAAGAGCTAAACTGAATGCCTGATGACACTCAATGTTGAAAGAAACATTTCTTTTTCTGGGCTGTGATAGAGTGCCACCCACACAGAAAATTCAACAGACATATTAATTATACCTATCATGTAATCCAAAAGATCCAGGGGACATGTTCTATTCATTTTTCTTTGGGGTCAAAGGGGAATAAAATAAAATATCTGCAGATGATGCTGAGATCTAGGTGCACTGTGTTCACCTGAAAAACCTTAAGTTACATGAATTCTTCCCAAAATTGTTATCTTTCTCTGTAAATAAACCCAAGCCTTAATTTCAAATAACTGGCCAAATGCAAATAATTACTAAATTCAGCTCTGATATGAGCTGTTGCTCAACTATGGGAAAGATTTCCAAAATGATCCTATTGTTCTGTTATATTTTTTTTCACAGACTCACTCTTAGACACTCATGTCCACTTTGTTTATCCCTTTTACCACCTCCTGAAATAAGATACTCATCTTTTCTGGACTCTTTTCAACCATGTTTATAAAAGCTCAGGGAATCATAAAACTCCTGGTTTGCTCAAAGAGCCATAGAGAAATTCAGATTACCTGAAAAATTTTGACAACATGGGGACCTTGAGCTGGCAATTGGAAGCTGGTATTTCCTTAGCACTTACTTGACTTTGGTACATGGCTGCAAAGCCCATGAAAGAGCTCTGAAAAAGACACAAAGTCTCTAGAGGTGAGGGCTGGAGTCTGTGAGCTGAGGTGGTATCACTATCACTGCTGGTACTGAGGAGAACTTGTAGACCACCTACAGAAGGCATACACAGGCTATACAGTGCTCCTGCAGGGCTTTCCATCCACTAGTGTCTCCCACTCCTCTCTGTCCCTCTCACCTAACCGGTCGTCTCCTGTTTCCTGAACTAACCCTCTCTTCACCTTATCTCACTGCCCTGGCATGGCTCTGCCAGGAACTTTCTCCCTCTGGCTAAAACTCACTTCCAATATCAGCTTCAACAAATCTCTTTGCTACACCCTCCTCTGACTCTCTGGACACGGCAAGATTTCCTACAACAAGACTGTGGGGCCACATCCTTGTCCTATCTGGTGTCTGGAATACCTGCACATGGTTTTGACATGAAACTGAGCCTCCTTAGAGCAGAGCCCCTGGCTCTTTCTCCAGAACAGAAAAGTTGGCAGCTCAGACCATGCTCAGTAAGTGACTGACCAAGAACCAGAGCCCTCTTCCCCCTCAGTCTTTCACTCCAGAGTAGGAACTATGTCCTATTATGTCTGCATTTCCCAAGCAGAGCATAGCCTCCAACACAAAGCAAGCACCTCATAAGTATTTACTGAATTAATGACAGACAGGAGGAGCACATACTTCTACTTCATAACATGATTTGATCCTACTTCATAACATGATTTGATCATGTTATGAAGTAACATGATGAGACAGATGATCAAGTAAGGAGTATGTTATATCCTTTTAAAAAGTTTGTATTTTTAACAAAATGCCCACAATTTAAAAAAAAAAGACTTCTCCAAGAACAAGCTCATGGTACCCCTACCCTCTTCTTTTCTTCCAGACCAAACACCAAAAATAAGTCAATCATGACATGAAGAGTCCCATAAGCCAGTCTGCCTGGGTTTGGGACATTTTTGGTAATCACATTTGAAGACTTAAAACAAAAAGGCCCAACTTTAAAAAATCTTATCTGATTTTAGGAGGTCTTAAAAATAAGTTTAACATTGGATATTTTTATCCCTATATTGAAGTAGATTTAAGATTGTGTTCTGTTAATCATTGCAGAGATATTCATCTCTGCAATGTTTAAACTGTTAAACAAAATCTGGATGTAAGAGAAATACTCTACACAGAATATTATCTTTCCAAATCTAAGAAGAGGAGTATGTCTTAGGTTTCTTGCTCTAGAGTGAGAACAAACCAATCAGGAGAGATTGGGTGAGTGGGAGTGATGAAGGGCAAGTCCTTGCTAGATTTGTGTTTTTAAAAGAATGATATGCTGACAACTTGATCATAACCAGGTTGTTTTGTCACCATTACCACAATGCTTAACAAGTGAGAGGTTTTTTTAATGTACTTAATTTAAGCTGTTTGTTAAAACATATGATCTACATTGAAATGTTTAGGTGTTAACAATAATAAAAATCAGAAATATTCTAGGAAGGATACAGAACATTTTCACAAGCTGGTTGCAGTGGTTTCTATTCCCCTCTTTGATTTTGCATTTAATCACCCTGTAAATCAACAAATTAATAGCAGCCTGAGTTCACCCTGGATCATGAAAATACTTTCCTTAGTTAGAAACCCCACAGAATCTCAACTCATTAAATGCATATTGTGGCCCCTCTGCAGGGAAGCCAAGCAGCCCACAGTTTCAGTTATATGCATAAATTGTCTCCTGTCTGGAGGAAATGATGACAACTGAGAACCCTAACCATCTCCTGTCCATTGAAAGCCCTAGCATCCATGTTGTACAACCTTCCTAAGTGTCAGCATTACATACCTGGCGAAAGCTCCGAAATGGGAATAAAAAAAAAACACTTAAAACTTCATTTCATTATGTGTTATCATTGTCATCTCACTAGGCAATAAATACATGACCTTCTCAGTGTTTGTGGGAATGGCAATGAATTCTGCTACTGGGGGATCCTGGGCTGTAAGAGGGGTACCAGAGAGGGGAGACAGAGTTGGCCAGGACCAAGTTCCCCACCAGGTTCAGTTGCCTTTTCTGAAGCAAACAAAACAAGAATGCAAGGAAAGAAAAGAAAAAGAAAGAGAAGAGAAAATACTGGTGTGTGAGAAAGTCTACTGACAGACACAGGAATGTGGTCCTACAACTCTGCCCGGGTCTCCCACTTTGATAGGACTGGCCTCTTCCCTGTATAGTGGAAGGCTAAATCCTGTTCAGTTAATCTTCCTAATTCATGATGTTTCATCAAGACTTCATAATTCTAAACTTTTGAGACATGGCTTTGTTGCCACAACCTACAATCCTAAGCCTATATATATATATTTATTTATTTATATATAATATATATTTATTTATTTATATATAATATATATTTATATGTTTATATATAAATATATAAATATATATTTAATTGGATCTATTTTTCCATGTTTTGTCATGCTTTCATACACAACCTCACTGGCCATCCTTGAACGTCCCTTTGGTGGAGTTTCAATGATTATGTTTGAACTTCTGCATGGATGGGAGTGAGAGAGAGTGAACCCCCAAATTTCTCAATTGTAACAGGATACTGGTGCTCCAATGGTATCTGCTTAGTAAAATCAACCCATATTTAGCCTAAAATGTCAAGATATGCTGAAGGAAGGAAGTAAATGTCCTACCCATCCTTTCTGTCTCATTTTCATGGATCTCATTTCCAGAAGGACAGAGTTTTCACACTTAGTTCAGGAGAACATCCCATCTCACCATACTATGGTCAAGATCAGTCTTTGCTATAAAATTGTGATAGAAAATCCTGAAACTTAATTTATTCACTCAAAAAATACTACTGAAGGTTTACTATGTTTCAGCAGTTTGTATTTCTTAAAATATTGAAAGAGCAAGGCAAGTACATTCCATAAATTTTGTGCCCTCCCATAAACCAGTTGAAGACAAAAAGATTGGATTGATCTTGTGCCTTCCACATTCTGCTTGTATGGACTTAGATTTTGAAGCTAAACTTTCTTATCAATCAATGAACATTAAACATCTATTTCATAGGATTATGAGGAAACTGAAGTGATGTAAACATACAACTCACTGTGTAACATCTAAAACATAGAAAGCATTCAATAAATAGTATCAAGAAATATTATCATTACATAATCAATATCATTACTCAGATGGTTGTTTATATTATGAAGGAACAAAAGGAAACTATGGTAAATTGCATGTGGTTTCTGACAAAGGATGGAGCTGTGGCCACACACAAGGCCAAAGCTCTGACTGTCCACTAAAGCTTCTGACACCTCAGTGTTTCTCAGAGAATGCCAGTTGCTGGCTACCTGAACTGCACTCAATATAATCCAAAGAAAAATAGTTAGGAACACTCACTGAAAACTTCCACATGGAGGGTAGATAACAGACCATTCCTTTCTACCATCCCTGAGGAATGTCCTTGCCACATATTTGGTCATTAAGTAGGATAGTATAAACAAGACCAGTGGCTGCTACACAGAAATTCTCAACTTCATGAGGCTAAGACTATAGATTCTGGGGGTCAGAAAGGTAGCAAATTGGCAGCATGAGCCAGAGTGACAGGGTTTGCAAGGCCTCCAGATGTACCATGTGTGTATGTTCCAGAGCTTCTATCAAACCCAGATCCCATGATCTGGTACTGAAGGAGACAGTGGGAAGAGACAGTGGGACAGGCAAAGCCTCTTTTAAAAAGATCATCATGCAAATGGGAAATTTAACTGATTTAACTCTAAAATAACTTATGGAAAAGAGCCAACCTCTATAAACCTACATAAGACAAGAGCAAGTGAAACAAGAACTCCAATTGTCAGAAAATAAAGTGTTCATGGTCATTGGGTTGTAACCCTCCACTCGGTTATCCTCTTTTTTCCAATTTAGGCTTTAAAAAATTAAAATGGGAATATTATGTCTGCATAGTGTAAACACCCTTGTCAGCTTTTGTTTCCCCATAGCTTCTCTTTTCTTTCAAATGTATTAATTTTTTATAAAATTGGGGTGTTCTATAAACCTATTGTGAGTGTCTTTCCTTGTCAATATTTACCTACAATGTGGTTTTAGTTGCTGAGCTGAAGTCTGAACAAAACCACTGTCCTATCTCTGATTTCCTGCTTTTCACAGAAGTTCTTGCACAATGTGACCTAGTCTGTGACTGAGTAACACTTCTCACTAAAATTACTGACTGTATTAATGCTATGACAGCTCTCTCAGTGAGGCCCATTCCTCTCTGCCTCAGTCTTCCAGCTGGCCTGGGAATACTACATGGCTTTCTTACCACACAGCTTATCCTCAATGGATGCTTAGGTAACAGCACCCTTCACACCAGAATGCCTCCTGGATATGCAACATTCCAGGACTCACTGCCAGTGAACTCCTCCCTCTTTGGGACCCCTGAATCCCCCTGCTCAGAAATTCTTTCTTCACTAGAAGACATGCTGACCCCTCTCCCCACACCATTACCATGCTATACCCACTTAGTGTTTCATAAACCCAAGGAATGTGTCCCAACTTCTCATCTTAATGTTGTATACAGTTTTTAATCCATGTATTTCACTGAAAGTATTTATCTGCTAACTACTGCCAACTATTCCAAGCTATTTAGAAGATCAATACCATTTTATTAATAAACTCATAATCAAGTACTCTGGCTCCTGGAAAAGCTGATTAGGAGATAAAGAGAACAATCAGTAAATCAACATTGGCTTTTATCCCCAAGGAAGCATCTCCTCCCATTTTCAGTTTAAAGTGATCTACCAAAGAAATTGTGGTTTTTATTACAATTAGAAATATTCTCTAGGTTATTCAGCCAGGAAGTCTATAGTTCACCTGAAACTCACATGAAATTAAAAGAATTTGGTTTTTCTCTAATTTTGACTCAAGACAAAACAAACCATGGCTGTGAAGGTAAGGATGTTTGTGATTCTTTATGTAGCACCCAAGCTTATAGGAATTTGAAAGGTGTAGTGGAAAGTCACAAAGATCTTGCCCCAAATACATTTCTTTTGCTCCAAGGCAAAACTGTTTGTAAAAACTTTTCTTTTGATTTTTGTTATCCAAATAAGTCCAGCTTAGATTGTAACTCAAATATTAATCTGATAATGACACCATTGAGACACATTCTCTGACAATTGATCTCAAATGACTTCCCAGGGTTTATTTTACCCATTTTCTGCATTCCTTTCCAGCCAGGATTTTCCCACCTTTAACACCAACCACCGTGCCACCTCCCTCCCACCACCATCACTACCATCATCTGGGACAGAAAAAAATACACTGAAGAGCATGTCTTAAGATGATTACTATGTGTTTGGGACTATCCTTTAATTTAAATTTTGTGTTATTTTATTTTTAGCTTCAAAGCTTTGCAGGAATGAACACCTGTCTTTCGGGTCATTATAAAAAATTGTCAGGTACCTGACATACTTTGTTTTGTCAAGCCTTCTAACAATGACACCAAGATAGAAGTCACATTTTAATTAATGATCAAAGCAAAAGACACCTGTAAGGCTGGGGCAGACTTCTAATTTCTTGGATATTTGATTTACAGATATGAAAGGGCCCTTTGATTCTTTATGTGTTTGCCCTTCCTTGGAGATCAACTCAAGCCTTTTCTTTTACAAAGACAACATATTTAGCTAATCTGAGCCCTGAAGTTGACAATGTCCATTCACACAGCAACACTAACACCTTATAAAAGTCATACTCTATGATGAAGAACACCAGGGTACTGTCCAAAAGGCCCCACTGCACTGGAAATTTGTGAACATACAAGAGCCCTCATGGGGCCTCAGAAATCCTTGGACTTGACATTAGTTTAAGAAAACTACTTGTGACTTGAGAATGGAAGATCCATTCAGACAATTCAAAATTCTACATTCAACTGTAATTAGGCTATCTTACCAGCAGAAATCAGTTATTTTGCATAAAATAAGTGAATACATAGTTATGTTTATATTATATATATGAGGTCTGTCTGGAAAAAGTCCTGCCATTATTAATATAACAAGAATGGTTTGCACAACAGCAATGTAACCTGGCAGCCAAGGAGAGAGAACTGGAATGCACATGCATGAACAATGACAACTTCACTGTACTAGGAAGTGGGAATGGTAGACGCCCTTGAGCGAGCATCTGTATTGTGTGGCCTTCATACTCAAAATCACTGAGCAAGAAGAACAATGAATCTGCATCAAATGTTGCATTAAGCTTGAACATTCTTCCATGGAAACTATTCAGATGACTCACTAGGCTTTTGGGGATGATGCAGTCAGTGCAATGCAAATAAAAGTGTGGCACAACTGTTTCGAGGGTGGTCAAGAATCTGTTGAAAGTGATCCATGTTCTATGAAGCCTGCAGCAATCAGAACACCTGAGAATGTTGAACGTGTACTAGCAACCATCAACAAAGATCAGAGAACTATGTGAGGTCCCAAGTAAGCTACTTTGAAGGGGACTGAGGCATCATTGTCTTATGTACAATGTTTTTTGCACCTTGTATCTTCTTCAATAAATGTCTCAATTTTTCATATTATGTGGCTGGATACTTTTTGCACAGGTCTTGTATATAACATAATAACCTATTTATATATAATATAATAATATGAAAATTAAATAGTATTGATATATAAACATATGTGAATATTAACATGTTTATATTATAGGATACATATATTATTACAAGTATATAATAATTAGTATATATACGCAATATATACTAATAAAATATAGAGTGATTGTATACACATACATACTAATACTGTCCATGGTGAAAATGGCACAATTGAGACTCAGCTATAAAAGTTTGCACTGATGTGTAAAATAAGCTTGGGTTCACTGACTGGTTACTAGGAACAATATTTAAAATACTTTACAATAGTGGAAATAGAGAAAAACATAAAGAATAAAATCCACCAATAATCTCCTTTGTTTTAAGTACTTTTATGAATTTTCAATGTGAATAGAATTTTATAATTTGGGCATATTTGATGTACAATTCTGTATATTTTTTAACAATTAACATAAGTATTTTCCTTTATAGTTAAAAGTGTCAGTGAATACTATGTAATGACTCTATACATCCTATAACCCACAATTATTTACTTCACTATTTGATTTCTCACTAATTTTCTGCTAGCAAAAAAAAAACAGTACAATGAAATCAAATGAAACTGTAAAGTTCCTAATGCATAGTGCTAAATTTTCTTTAAATAGGTCATCAGTTTATAATTCTACCAGCAATATATGGAAATGCCTACTTACCAGTAATTAGGTTTCTTTCAATTTTTAAAAAATTTTTTTATTTTACATTATTCAGTACAGTTTCAATCTTTTATTCCCATTCCAGCCCACCCACCCATCCCTCCCCACCTCCCTTCCATTTCCAAGCCCCGTAGTTTTGTCCATGTGTCCTCTATATTTGTTCCTGTAAACCCTTCCCTTCTCCCCTGAAATTCCCTCCCCTCTTCCCTCTGGTCACTGACATCCTGTCCTCCATTTCAGTGTCCTTTGTTATATTTTACTTATTTCTTTGTTTTGTTGTTTAGGTTCCTGTTAAAGGCAAGATCATATTGTATTTGTCTTTCACTGCCTGGCTTATTTCACTTAGCATAATGCTTTCCAGCTCCATCCATGCTGTTGCAAAGGGTATGAGCTCCTTCTTTCTTTCAGCTGCATAGAATTCCATTGTGTAAATGTACCATATATTTTTGATCCATTCATTTACTGATGGGCACCTGGGTTGTTTCCAGCACTTAGCTATTGTAAATTGTGCTGCTATGAACATTGGGGTGCATAGGTTCTTTTGGAATGAGTTACAGGGTTCTTAGGATATAGTCCC